>CM048744.1:745411735-746134235 GCA_026315105.1 Locusta migratoria
GGCGCTAGTTGTTTACGATGAGTGTGTTGTCTTTCCTTCTATCACATGTTACGGTTTCTTGTAGGCGTAGCTTCGCCTACCGAGGAAGCATATATCCTTTCACTGCGTTCTCTCGTTCCATTTGTCCCTTGATGAAAACGGGATGTTGAAGATACACCTAGATACATTCTCATACCGTTTTTCAATATTACGAGGGTTGGAACTAAAATAGTGGCAATAATTTATTTACAAACGATACAAAAGCTTTACATGTGTGAATATTTTACTGTCCTTCAAAGTAGTCACCAGCGGTGTGTAGAAACCGTTTCCAGCGATGTGGAAGGCGTAGTATAGCGTTAGCAGTGTCTGTTCTGTTGATGGTTGGAATGGAGCGGTCTACTACCTGTCGAATTCTTGGAACATTTCTGAAGCGAATGCCACGAACTGGTTTGTTCATCTTCGGAATCAAATCAAAGTCACAAGGACTTAAGTCCGGAGAGTATGGTGAATGGCACAGTACTTTTAAGTCCTATCGAACGAATAGAACAGCCACAGCTTGCGCTGCATTGGCTCGCGCATTGTCGTGCAACATGATGAGTTGGTTGCGCACGCCTCTTGAAGTCCTTGATGACACTGCCGTGCTGTACGACGTGTGACACATCAAATCTTGATCAAACTCCGTTGTTCCTGTTTCGAAAACCTAGTGACACCGTTACGTTGGACCGCTTGATCACAAGTGACTTTATTTTCCCGATTGTGTGCACGCTGGTGACCCAGGAGGGCGAGTCCATTCTCTCGGAAGTAAGGTAGGTATGTCAACAACGTGTGCTATCAGCGACAATAGTAAATTTTCAAAACATGTTCAAAAGATTGTTAAGCTTAAGGGATTTCGGGGTCATTAGTCCATAAACTTACAAATTACTTATGAACTATGGTATACTAAAGAAGACAAAAATATCCATGCCCGAAGGGGGATTCGAACCCCCGACCGTAGCGGCCGTGCAGACTGTGATTGGCGCGCCACAGACTGTTCGGCCACTGCGGCCGGAAATAATAGATCCACAGCAGTGTTGCCACTATTTAAGTTCCAACCCTCGTATATGCGGCAGAAGAACTTAAAAGTTTTACATTCGCTTTAATTAACGGGTGCAGTTGTGTCAGAGGGCACTCCTAGTACCACTATCGTGACGCCTCCTTCCTTTTTTTTATTCGCAAGGCTGCGAAAATGTTCAAATGTTTGTAAATCTATGGGACCAAAGAACTGAGGTCATCGGTCCTTAGGCTTACAAACTACTTTAACTTAGACTAACCTAAGGACAACACACACACACACACACACACACACACACACAGACACACACACACACACACACACACACACACACACACACACACACACACACACACACACACACACGAGGGAGGACTCTAACCTCCGGCGGGAGCAGCCTCTCAGTTTCTGACTAGGTACACTTGACAGCAAAAAAAAGTGGATCACTGCTGAATGCAACCAAACTAACGTAGCTGTGTTGCGGGTACTCCACATTCAAAACCCCTGTAGAGTACAGTCGTTCGACTATTCACAATGGGTACCAAAGAAGCAGTAGAGAACATTGCTCCTTATGGCAGTCGGTCCACATGTAATTCAATACCGTCATACAAAAAACATTTGAATACAAGTTATTAGAGTCAGAGAGCAACGTAAATTCAATTTAATTACAATAAGTGACAAATCGGATACCTTAGCAAACTCATTCAATGACACAATGAGTTTTTGTTCGTGCTCTGAATTTGAACGCACTGTTGACCAAAAAAACCTTGCGTTTCTGATCGAGACTAAATTAGGCATGAAGAGACGTAAGACATTGACGTTTACAAGGCCATTGTCCCAACCCGGTTAACTTTGCATTGCACCAGGAATGGCATGAAGTTCAAATTGTTTCTGAGAGGTAACCACTAAAGGTATATAATACAGTGCAACTCACAGGTGTCAAACGTCATAAAATTGTGGAATAGAACGCAGTACCTATATGAATCGTTAACGAAGCACGAACACACGTCGGAAATTAAATAAATTCAAAGATATATTTGAACTTGAAATGACGATACAATTGACTTCTTTCCCGGCAGGGACCCAACCCCGGCTCTATTCGCTATTTATTATATATACGCAAAGAAATGAAATAGTTACTGTTCTCACCATTAGCGGGATGTGCATATGTTCGGCTAGAAGTAGCGCAAGCCGCGGCGGATTAGCCGTGCGCACTGGGGCACCATGCTGCGATGCGCGCGGCTGTTCGTCGTCGGGGGTTCGAGTCCCCCCTACGGGCATGGGTGTTTGTGTTGTCCTTAGGTTAGTTTACCTCAGTTTAAGTAGTTTGTAAGCAACGGAGATTTACAAACATTTACAAACATTTTGAAGTAGCGCAATATATAACGTTGTGCTGCCTGGGACTCCAATCCCGCGCCTATCGTCAGATGACTAGGTAACAACTCCCCCAATCTCGTTTATTAGTAATTAGGATCGCGCCGTTCGTAGAGACCTGTCCAACTAATCAGTGGCGAATGAACATGTGTAATGTAATTTGAAAGACGCCACAGTCCTAAATTCCTTACTTGCCGCTATTGGCTGTGGAGAGGGGGATGTTTGCGATTGTTAAAAACTGTTTCCCAGCAGGAATCAAACCATATCTTAGCCATTACAAGATGGCATCAGCCCAATCAACTACCGATTTTCAGATGTGGTAGTATAATGTTTTTCGTCAAAATGAAGTGCAGAACACATGGTACGAGAAGTAATATAGTTCGGCGGTATACGTCTACGTAACAGTAATTTCTTGGCCTCGCGGTCTGAGGCGTCTTGTCGCGGGGTTGCGGTCGCTCCAGCCAGAGGTTCGACTCCTTCCTCGGGCATGTGTTGTTGTTGTTGTTGTTGTTTGTGTGTGTGTGTGTGTGTGTGTGTGTGTGTGTGTGTGTGTGTGTGTGTGTATGCGTGTATTCCTTAGCGTAAATTAATTAAAGTAGCAGATAAGGCTAGGTAGGGGCTAATGACCTCAGGTGTTTTGTCCACTAGGACTATAACAAAAAAGTTATATACAGTATGTAGAATTATGTAGCATTGCGTATGATAATATACTACGTTTTAGCATGCTCTGTGGTGATTTTGTATGTCATGTTGCTATATGCTTATTTAACTATGGTCTCGTTTCGCTCAAGTTTGTATGAAAAATGTGTGTGAAATCTAATTGGACTTAACTGCTAACGTCATCAGTCTGCACACTACTTAAACTATCTTAACATAAGGACAACACAGACACCCAAGACCGAGGAAGGACTCGAACCACCGACGCGAGCAGAAGCCCAATTCAAGACATGATGCCTTAAACCGTGCAGCTACTCTGCGCGGCGCTCAATAATGTAACACAGCTCTTACCACAATAAATGAAATATTACGAATCTTAAAAGTAGCAAGGCGCGTCGTTTACGCATTAGAAAAAGGCTTCTAAAAGGGGAAATATATACCATAAGTAACAATATAGTCTGTTGGGATGAAAGCAGAGGAGGTCAATCGAAACACCAGAGCTCTGTATTTCACAGAACGAAGAATTTATTATAGGTAAGGGGGCATGAAAGGACACGGTCTCATAGAGAGGACTGATATACAGTAACGAAAGTATAAATTCAAAGAGAGTGCATGCTGTCAACGGAAACCAATAGATTTTATCGCCGTATTGTGAGGGAACCGACCAGAAGGGTAACTGAGGTTATGAGCAAGAGCGGCGACAGCGAGTGAGAGAGAGAGAACAGAAGAGAAATTAACTATTAATAAATGCAAGACCGTTTGCGTATTTTGTGAAGAACAGAGGGTGTATTAATGGATGGAGGGGAGGAGAGAGACGTATCTGAAATAATAAAAATTACTTTGACAGCGTCCATCTAAACGGAATACTCTGTTTTCATGGAGGCTGGGTATAAATGTAATAAAAAATAGGATATTGAGTGTAAGGAGAAGCATTGAATTAAAATTTGTACCACAGAGAGGAATCGAACCCAGAACTCCATACTTAATTTAATTCAATGCTTCTCCCTTCACTCACTGTCTATGACATATTGATACGGAAAGTTGTTGAAATAAAAATTGTGCCATGGGCGGGAATCGAACCCAGACTTCCATACTTTAATTCAATACTTTTCCCTTCACTCAATGTCTTTGACATATTGACACGGAAAACTATCACAAGGTATATAAATTTATAATAAAAATAGGATAATAAAGGAACTGTATATTTTTAAAAAAACTTTAATTTAAAGGTAGCTCAAAGGAAAAAGAAACACATATTTTATTTCTGTTGCCAAGAGATCTTCCACAGTCTCTCACTTACGAAATATGAAAATAGAGATGAGATTAAAAAAACATTTGAAGCCTGCCCGTAGCTCGCAAGCCACGGCTAATACAGCGAGACTGAACCCTTGAAGTATGAAAAGTTGCTGCAAACCTCCCCTAACGTGTATTATAAACTACCACACCTAGAGCTATTTTGCTATAAAATGAGCAGCCACGTTATCGTTTGACACTTCATTTAAATATTTAACGAAGTGAAAGAATAGATTCATGATAAACGTAGTACCACATAATGTGTCACATAGATAGCAATCATATAACACAGAAAATTATTCTCTCTTTTCAGCGCTCTACATTAGATCTAGAAGGTCATGAAATATGTAGTTATCTTAGAAATGTAAGCATGTTGTAAAATTAAAAAGTTCTGGTGGCAACAACACAAATGTATACATGTAGTATATCATTCACGTTTTGTGTACTTATAAAGTGTTTTCAATATGTCTGAAACAATAAGTGCTACACAACGGAAATTACCTTCTGCTGGGGCTCTTCATTTACACGATTGTTCTGTTATTCACAGTGAAGTGTTTCGTAATGGGTTCATATAATCGCTTCAGTTTCTCAACTGTTCCACGCTGATACTAAGCTCGAAATACTACTACTACTACTAACGATAATAATAATAAATACAAGTGCCAAATAGCATATGTGCGACTTATAATCTGATATATTCTTTCAACTTCCTCGACGTGCTCCCTCTATCCCATCAGGTAATAACCGCACACTAGTCAGCAGTACTACATAAGAGGGGGAACAATTGTAGGGTTGGCAGTCTCCTCAGGAGACGTGTAAATCTCCTAATGGTAGTGTCAATAACAGACCGTTTGTTTCACCTTCGCCAAAACATGTGTTATTCACAGTTAACATTGTTTTTAATTGCACCCCCTGGAATTTCGTTATATGTATAACCTTCAAATTTGTTTTGCTTATCGATATCTAGAATGCTGACAAACTCTGAGTACTTATGTTCAGAGCCAAATGCATATTGATGTGTAAGGTCAATTGTCGCTATTTGCGGCGTGAAGATACAAATTCAAATTCATTTCGCAATTGACTTTGCTTTTCTGAGTTTAGTAGTGGGCAGCATTAACTGCCTCAAATCTAAGAGCAATATTTTGATTGCTCATTAAATATTTCGAATATATATTCGAATCAGGAGAAGTCTACTTCACTTTGCTGGAGGAATTACAATCGCCACTTCCTTTTCACTAGATGACTCTTCGTCTGTTACTGCAAACTATTACCTTGCAGATAGGAAATCACGAGTCCAGTCGCACAACTTAGGAAAGCGATATGGCTCGAAGTTGATTATGGCTGAAGATAGTTTTTTTGTTTTTGTTTTTTTGTTTTTTGTTTTTTTTTTTTTTGTTTTTTTTTTTGTTTGTTAAGCTTAAGGGACTTAACTGCGGGGTCATCAGTCCCTAAACATACAAACTACTTATGAACTACCTTATGCTAAAGATGACACAAACATCCATGCCAGTGGGGAGATTGTAACCCCCGACGAGGAGCGGCCTCACGCATCGGAGGACAGCACCTCAATGCGCTTGGCCACTCCACAGCGGCGTTGAAGATACGAAAAATCGTTTTGGCACTCTATAAATATGAAATGAGTTTGAGAGTACTTAGTAGATCATGAAAATATGGTATCGCCAAAGTCTCACAAGAGTAAAGATTTAGAAACCTTTGCCGGTTTGATGTTAATTTTTCTAGATATTTCATGACGCTTGAAAATGTATTTGTTCAAACGTCCTGCTACATGTCGATATCAATACAGTGGATCTGTAGCTCAGTGGATTACTTTTATTTTCTTTATATATCTTTGCAACATTCCATTCGTCTCCCTCACTATAAATACATCAATGCTCGACCTTCACCTCGAGAAGTAATTAAGCCATGCATAATATGTGCGCACAAGATGTTCTCCTAAGGTGTTGGACCACTCGAGAAAGACATTGCATGTAGACAAATGATCTTCCTTCACGATGCAAATTCGACAATTGACCCTAAACATAAATATGCGTATAGTTCACCACATGATTACCAGAAAATTTTCGTCAGTCCCTGAGAAATCGATGAACAAAACAAATTTAAGGATTATACACCTTACAAAATTTCTGGTGGGTGCAATTGAAAACAACGTTAGCTACCAAATATACATGTTTTGGTGAAGATAAAACAAGCGGCTATTATTGACACAATCATTAGAAGATTAAAACGTCTCCCTAGGAGGCTATAAACCCTACAATTGCTCCACCTCTTCCGCAGTACTGCTGAGCAATGTGCGATTATTACCTGACGGTATAGAGGGAGGACACTAAAAAAGTTGGAAAAAGATATCAGATTGTGCGCTATAGTGAATTAGCGAAAAGAAGGTCTCGGATGTTTTCCGGTGGGTGTTTTTTTTTTTTTTTTTTTTTTTTTTTTTTTTTTTTTTTTTTTTTTTTTTTTTTTTTTTTACTACTTAGGTTGGGGAGGGGTGGAGACGGCAGGGGGATGAGGTGGGGAAGCAAAATGTTAAAAGTGTTTTCAGTGTTTCAGTGTAGCACGCTCCTTCTATGAGATTTCAATCACCAACCTTCTCCTATAAACGCTAGGAGCTTTCGTACTCATTACCGTAGAAAGTATGTTACAAATGTAAGAAGGCCGCGCAGAGTACCCCCGCGGTCTAAGGTGTCATGTCATGGATCGGACTGCTGCTCGCGTAGGAGGTTCGAGTCCTCCCTCGGGCATGGGTATGTGTGTGTGTTGTCCTTAGAATAAGTTAGTTTAAGTAGTGCGTAAGTTTAGGGACTGTTGAACTTAGCATACCTCACACATTCGAACATTTGATTTGAATTTTAAGAATAATATAATGGTAATTAGAACTCGCATATATCCTTTTTGACACTTGTTTTTCTCGATCTTCGTATAAGCGTGGAACAATCGAGAAACTAAAGCGATGCTATGAACCCATTACTCAACACTTCACTATGAATAACAGAACAATAGTGTAAATGAAGGGCCTCAACAGAAGGTATTTCTGTTTCGTAGCACTTATTGTTTCAGAGACAATGAGAACACTTTATAAGTGCACAAAACGTGAATGATATACTACATATATATATTTGTGTTGCTCCCACCAGAATTGTTTAATTTTAAAACATAAGTAGTTTTCTAGGTTGAATACATAATTTCTTGTGTCTAAATCTAATGCAGAGCGCTAAAAAGATAATTTCATGTGTCGTATGATTGCTATCTAGGTGAAACATTATGTGGTAGCTCCGTTTATCATGATTCTATTCTTTAACTTCGTTAAATATTTGAATGAAATGTCAAAAGATAAAGTGGCTGCTCATTTTATAGCAAAATAGCTCTAGCTGTGGTAGTGAATACTACACACTTAGCAGAAACGTTTGAGCCTGGTTTTGAGGTCTGTGGCTGTATTAGCCGTGGCTCGAGAGCTGTGGGCTGGCCAGTCAACCACAACTCGTGCCAAGGCGAGGCTTGGTGGAAGCCAGCAAGCTGGCGGTCGCGGTGATGCCCAACAGCCCCCAGCACAGCGTAGAGTGGGGCTCTGACGTAATTACAGAATTTTTACTTCCTGGCATCGTTGTAAAAGCCGACAGCCGATTTACAAATCAGGCCGTCTCAGTGCGAGCAATCAACTCGAGATAGAGTCGTCGCTCTTACTGAAGAGAAGCTGGTCTGACGGCGCTATAGATTCTATGCTGAGATGTATTATGAAAGAAACAAATAAAAAGGGATTCTGAGTAAATTATTAGAACTTTAAAATGATTTTTTTAATCTCCTAAGTGAGACTATAGAAGAAATAAAATATTAGTTTCTTTTTACTTTGAGCTGCCTTTAAACTGATTTTTTTTAAATATACAGTTCCTTTATTATCCTATTTTATTATAAATTTATATACCTAGAGACAGTTTTCCGTGTCAGTATGTCCAAGAAATTAAGTGAAAGGAAAAGCATTGAATTATAGAAAGTATGGAGGTCTGGGTTCGATTCCCGCCCGTGGCACAAATATTAATTCAATGCTTCTCATTTCACTCAATATCCTATTTTTATTCATTTATACCTAGACTCCATGCATACAGAGTAATCAGTTTAGATGGACCTGTTAAAGTAATTTTTGTTTTTTCAAATACATCTCTCTCCCTCCCCTCCATCCATTAATACACTCTCCGTCCTTAACAAAATATGCAAACGATTTGTCTTGTATTTATTCGTTGTTAATTTCTCCTCCTTTCTTTCTTTCTCTCTGTCATCTCCCTTACATTATTACCTCAGTTGCCCCTTTGGTCTATTCCCCCAAAAAGCTGTAAATCTGCCAAGCACAATTTTGTGCTTGGCAGATTTTTTATTTTTTTTTTAATTTTTTTTTATCACATTCATTATTTCTCTGTCGTTGACTCTTGAAAAGCACGTGGATATAATGGACAACTGAACCTGAAGCACTATTGTCGCCATTAAAATGGACATCTATTCCGACAAATACCAGTATCCAAGCTTTGAAATGGCAGAGAGTGAAGTTCTCCCCCATCCTTCCCAGTTGGATATTACGCTTTACATGTAATCGCATTTTCGATGGGACATTGTATCAGAATCCACATTGCTGTTTTGTAACCTCAGTATGACTATTGAAGGCAACCACATCGTGAAGAATAATTGCTCACTTGCCAGTTATCGGATACCTTGTCACTAACCATACTAGTAAGTCACAGAAACCTCCTTCATCGAAGTCTGTTTGTGTTGCTGAACATGGTGAATAAATGTCAAAACCAAGTTACTTACCGAATTTCTAATTTTTTAACGCATAATCCACGTTCCTCATAACAATAAAAATGCCTCATATTCAAGTTATCGTGGCGACAGCTATCCAACAATCTTTATTATAATGAGCTCATAGTTGAATAAGCTTATTACTAAATGCCATACCAAATCGTAATGTATCATACTAAAACGTAGTATAATGTCATGCAAAATCCGCGATAAGTCGCCTCACATTACGTGGCCATCCCGTGCGGCCAAGAATGTCTTACCTAGTCAGACACCTCTGAGCTCTTTGACTGGTCGTGCTGTCAAATGAGTACTCCATTATGACAAAACATTATGCCAACGCATCTGTAATTCGCTGGAGGCCGGAATGAGGTTAACTTGTAATAGCTATGGTATGGGTCCGATTCCCGCTGGGGGGTAACAGTTTTCAACGGTCACAAAAATACCATCTACACCTCCAGTAACCCCAATAAAGACCGCAGGACTGTGCCTTGTTTCAAATCAAAATTGCACATGTCCATGCGCTACTAAATTAAACAAAGTTTTCGCAAAATACCAAACCCCTTCCACGTCTCTACGAACGGTGTGATCCTAACTACTGGCGAACGACAATGTGATAGTTGACGCCTCATGGTGTCAGGTCAAGAGTGACGGTATGTGCAGGGTTGGAGTGCCCGGGCGAAACAATAAATATATCAGCAGTAGTCCTTCCAATTATACAATAGAAAATGCTGCTGGGTTCGAGTCCCTGCCGGGGAAAAATTAATTGTATCGTTATTTGTGAACATATTTGAAATGTGACATCTGATTGTGTTTAATTAACAAATCATCAATTCACTGTATTCTATTCCACAACTTTATGATGTATGACATTTGTGAATTGCACTATATTACGTATCTTCAGCGGTTACCTCTCAACAACAATAGGAGCTTCAAGCAACTCCTGGTGCAGTGCAAAGATTATCATTTATTTCTGGGTTCAGACATCGGTCTAAGAAACTAATGAAAACGTCAATGTTTTACGTCTATTTATGCCTAGAGATCACGCGCACTTAAACGTGGCCCCTGAGCGGAGAATGTTGGGAGCTGAAGCTTGCATTCAGATCATAGCGGATTGGCTGTTAGAACAAACCTCGCATCTTTCCCCCCAGTGCCGGCGGCTTACGGCGTATAGATTACTGGTTTTAAAAGAAACAACATATAAGGGGTAAGGCGTTACTGAAGGAACACGAAATTAAGTATCACTTTAATGTTTGAGTAATAGAAAAGTGGAACGCATATCTACGAAATGTTAATATTTGAAAGGGACTTATTAAGCGGGTGTAACAATGCTCTCTGCCTCTCTTTATTGTCGTAACAGAATAAACTTTAGAATTAACATTCTTCACACCACTTTCAAGGACAGCCTTCTTTATTATAAAAGAAGTCGTCGGGGTATGTGGACTTATTTTAGCAAATAACAAAGTGGAAGACAATAATCAATACGAAGCACAAATCAACAATACATTGACGGGGTCTACGGTGTACAATGCTTTTACGGGGTAAGGTTGGTAGAGAGCATAAACATTCCGTTGGCACACGAGCTCAGCCGACTTCCGCTGATCAGAGAGGGGCCACGAAAAAGTGCGTGACCTGTAATCGCATCTCGATCAGGCATACAACTGTTTTTTGCTTAACAGTGCGTTCAGATTCAGATCATGAACAAAAACATATCATGTCACTAAACAAATGTGATAACGTATCTAACTTTTCACTTACTGCAACTAAATTTAATTTACAAGTGTTACTTTCTCACCTCTAATGACGTTTATTCTAATAATTATTGTACGAAAGTATTGGTTTGTACCTTGCCTAAATGACATAAGGAGAAATAGGAGGCTTACTTAGTACCTTTGGTGGGTAGGTAATAACTGTACTGTGCAATGATTTGACGACCTGCGACGCAGCTGTGCAATGGTGGTTGCATAGCGTCAGGTGCGGTCTCCACTTAGGAATTCAGGGGTGATCCACTTTTTTTGCTGTCAAGTGTACGTAGAACCGCTCGGCTCTTTCCGCACGGCGCAAGGCTTCGTATGAAGAAAGGTTATCACTGTATGAATTCAGTAGAACCTGTAAAACTGGTAAGGGCTGCCTCGTAGCGTTTCATGAGAATGCCCATATAGCAAGCGTGGCTACTAAATGAACTTGTGGTGAAGGCGTCACTCTTTACCGAATCTTCTACATCCCGACTATTAATCCTATATGGTAAGAGTCTCACAGTGATAAACAGTAGTTAACCCTTTCAGTCCCACATTATGAAATCAACCTTTTCCGTATTAATACAGTGCAGTAAACACCAAAATATGTGTTTTAAAATTTGTGGTCGAACTATTGATTTTTTATGTCATGTATTTCATGCACAACACAGAGGTTTGTATCGAGGTATTTTATTACTTGGACGTTATTTTGTTGATAGCTCACACTCTCAGCCACGTACAGACGACATTGCAACACAACCTCCAAAATGGACAGATTAATGCCTCAGAAGTGGCTACACGCCGTACAAAGCGGCAAAATGTACTAGAAACATGTTGTTCATCAACAAAACTGCGAATTTAAGGACTGACGCACAAAATACGGCAAAAGTAAACTTTTAATACTTCGTTGTCCAGGGACAACACTGAGAATAAAAGGGTTAAGAATCGGCAGGAAGAGAGCTTTACAAAATGTTTCACTTGTAAATGACATACGATATCCAAAACAATTTGACTGAACTCTGATTTCTCCAAACCTAGTATAATTTGATCCTTCGACTTCAAGTCATTATCGATGTTTAATTTCAGATGTCTTACGGTTGCTACTCCTATGTTGGAGGGTCTCACTTGATGTCAGCAACCCGCCGGCCAACTCTGTCACCAGTGCAGCCAACACTGCCCCTGCACGTCACAGCATCGCGTTTCATCCAGTGAGGGTCCACGTAGCCTGCTCGTAACACGCCTGTTCTGTGTCAAGACTCATACTCAAATCAATGTTTGCAACACTGTGTATGAATATGTACATTATTTCAAGAAAGCGGCTTTGTAAATTAAACAGGACAGCATTACAATTCTGGCAATGTTCATATACCAAACTGTTCCTAGTAAAATGTGTTTAACGAATATCACAAAGCAATCTGCTATGCCCACGTCAAGATTTTCGTCACAGTGGAATGCTCGGACCCGCAGGGCGTCTTCGTTGTATTCTTTTGGTAGCTGTACGGTGGAGAACTTCTCTGTTATGCTACGGTTAACGTTTTTTCTACCTGAGTTGAACACACTCCACTATTGACCCAAAGTGGGAGTAAATTCTTAGGTATTACGAGAACATTAATGTACATCTGGCCGTAATGAAGTGTACAGTGAATCGTGGTGCCGCGATTAAGACACACTCATCCTTTTAAGTAGAGAAGGTTTCAAATATTCCTGAAGTTTATTTTTGTGGATTTCCTAATATCAGCTGGGTCGTGTAAAAAATAAATCCACCTGTGATTTCTGTCTCTGTCTTCAATGCAAAATAGCTTCCAGACTCTTCGTGCTAAGAACTAAATCCACTGTATACCAACCTAGAAGTCCGGGCATGGATGAGAAAATCTCCGTTTTCAGTATACGAACTTTACAGGACACAAAGTTAAAGGCAGAATGTTTTGATACGAATTTATCCAGTGGCTCGTTCTGCAGTAACATCTTCGAGTAAACAGAACACAACGGTGAAACAAAATTAATGGCACGCTATTAGTGTTTGCTAATTTTTTAAAGTGGAAATGGATAACAGTGTTTAAAAGGAAAAAAGGGATAAATCAAAAATTAAGGGAGCTTAATTTTACTATCCATAGTGAATAACAAATGACAAATACTTGTATCAATACTATTTCTCTCTGTGGATAAAAGTATATTGTCAACAGAAACTTCTTTCTTATTATTTTAATTACAGGAAGAAATGAACACTGCTTAGTTTGTATCACGTCGCGATAGATGCTACTTTAACACACTGCAGACTGCTAACGAAAATGCGAGCTTATGGAATAGGTTCTCAGATTTGTGACTGGCTGGAAGACTTCCTAAGTAATAGAACGCAGTACGTTGTTCTCGACGGCGAGTGTTCATCAGAGACGAGTGTATCGTCAGGCGTGCCCCAGGGGAGTGTGATAGGACCGCTATTATTTTCTATCTATATAAATGATCTGATGGACAGAGTAAGTTGTAATTGCGGCTGTTTGCTGATGATGCTGTGGTGTATGGGAGGGTGTCGTCTGTAACTGACTGTAATAGCATACAGGTTGACTTAAACAAAATTTCTAGTTGGTGCGAAGAATGGCAGCTAGCTCTCAATGTAGAAAAATGTAAGGTGATGCGCATGAGTAGAAAAAACAATCCTATAATTTTCGAATACAGCATCAGTAGTGAGCTTCTTGATGCGGTCGCGTCGTTCAAATATCTAGGCGTAACATTGCAGAGCGATATGAAATGGAACGAGCATGTAAGGACAGTTGTGAGTAAGGCAGACAGCCGACTTCGGTTTATTGGGAGAATTTTGGGAAGATGTACTTCACCTGTAAAAGAGACCGCGTATAAAACGCTTGTACGACCACGTCTTGAGTATTGCTCAAGTATTTGGGACCCGCAGCAGATCGGTTTGAAAGAAGACATAGAGGCGGTTCAGAGGCGAGCAGCTAGATTTGTTACCGGTAGGTTCGACCAATGCGCGAGTGTCACGGAAATGCTCCGGCAACTCAATTGGGGATCGCTGGAAGAAAGACGACGTTCTTTTCGTGAATTTCTGTTAAGTAAATTTAGAGGGCCGGAATTTGAAGCTGAGTGTAGTACGATCTTGCTGCCGCCTACTTACATTTCGCGTAAAGATCACAAAGACAAGATAAGAGAAATTAGGGCTCGTACGGAGGCATATAGGCATTCTTTTTTTCCTCGTTCAATTTGGGAGTGGAATAGGAAAGGAAATGCCTAGTAGTGGTACAGTGTACCCTCCGCCACGCACCTTACGGTGAATTGCGGAGTATGTATGTAGATGTAGATGTAGATGTAACTGAAGTTACGTTTTACACTGGGATACATAAACTGCAGTTCTTCAGCAGTTATGCTTTCCATCTCTTTATGGTCTTATGATAAGCCGTAAATGGTGGGTAAAGTTCATGTAACGGCCCTGTCAGTGTTTTTTCGAGTGGTTCACTAACAGTACGATATCATAGAAAAATAAAAATACTTTGATCTTCGGAATACCTGAAAAGTTGCATACAAAACATTGATTGCACCTTGAGGAATACTTTTTATCCATTAAGGTCAGCTAGGATGCCTAATCGTAATAAATAAGACATATGAGGATTCAATTTTGAATAATTATGAAATGAGGACGGCGCACAATTCAGAAATAATAACGATTATCCCTATCAAGGATGTCACAACCTGTTGTTATTATATTGTTCAAATGTTTGTTAAGCTTATGAGACTTAACTGCGAGGTCATCAGTCTCTTAAACTTACAAACAACTTATAAACTAACTTACACTAAACACAATACCAACATCTACGCCAGAGGGACGATACGAACCTCCGACTGGGAACGGCTTCGCGCATCGGAGCATAGCGCCTCAATGCGCTCGGCCACTCCGCCGCTGCTGTTAAAAAGAAAATGGTTGATACTGAGGACATTTTATTTTTTAAAGAAACAAATCGGTATTTAACTTGGTAAAGAATACAAGAAAAGCTCCAGACCTCTGCAAACTAGTGGACGGTACATTTATCTTTAAACTGCGCTATACCAAACGCAAAGTGCGTATATTAACCAATTTCGAATTAACTCGTCATACTGCTCTGGTCAGACGGACGGGGGCAAGACACCGTCGATGGCTCGGCACACAACGTGAAGCTGTAACTGTTAGACCATGGCTACACAGTGGACGAATGATTTCATCCGAAAAACTGCTATACTGAAGTGACTCAAGTAGCGAAGACGAACAAGAGGTTCTTACAAATTGCTTGCCACACTGACCAGAAATCCGGCCGCGGTGGCCGAGGTGACTGAGACGCTCCAGTCACGGTCAGCACGGCCACTACTGTCGGGGCTTCGAATCCCGCCCTCGGGCATGGATTTTTGTGCCGTCCTAGTTAGTAAGTAGTTCATAAGTAGTTTGTAAGTTTAGGGACTGATGACCCCGCAGTTAAGTCCCATAAGCTTAACAAACATTTGAACTGACCAGAAGCAGAAGAGAAACTTTAGCAAATTGTTGCTGAAGGAAGGGAAGGAAGAAGGATTGGGAAGAAAGGATTGAGAGTGGCCGCATTTGGGCATTTATATTAAGCAATGGCGACAAGTGAAAATGTGAGCCGGACCGGAAATCGAACCTGGGTGTCCCGCTTCGGGCCAGCGGTCGCCTTAACCACCCGTGCTCGCCTCCCGTCCGTCTCAAATTCTCACAAGTCGCACGCTATGTTTGTAGCGGTCCTATCGTCCATGCCCTCTTACACTCGCCATTACGGATTCCCGTGCGAGGTCGGACGTATGACCGCATCTGCGGTGAAAAAACTGAAGCTAACGCCGTCGTCGCGTTTAATACTTATTGTATTGGCTTGGTGTCTGTTCTTTCGGACGTCCGAAAGAACAGACACCACACAAATACAATAAGAAGAGAAACTATTGCACACCCGTAAATGAGTTCTTCTAAATGCAAGTACAATGCAATAAAGCAATTATTTGTTCGTCTGATAACAGAGAAACAAATCTGAACAATTCAGGCGGTGTAATCAGCACTCAGGAGTAAGTGTGAGGCCAGTCACGTGACACAATGCCAGCATCCCCTCAGCTGCGTCCTCTCACTAAGAGTGCAGTAAGCCGACTCTTCTCACTATGTGGCAGGCCACATGTCTCTCCTGCCGCTCACATGAGAGCCATCGCGGCTCCAATATCGAATATCTCGGCCCCACCATTTTCTACCATCCGAGCACCACCAGAAAGAAGCTTCTAGAATCGTGTAGAACATTCTAGAAACATTAGTCGTTTGACTGTTGAAGTAATCCGCCAATCGCATCGCCTCCTGGTACTTTCGGCGCGAATGGGCGTACGGCCTCGGAAGGTCAGTAACCCATGACCTTGCTCCGCTCTGTCAACAAGAGCCTCCCCTCAGGTTATCGTTACATACACACATGCCGTACACGGTCCGTTCCGACTGCGTTAGCTGCGTCCTGACTTCCCTCCATCGGAAAACTACCACACGCAAATTCAATAATTTCCCAGTGACCGAGTCAACATGTTGATTCTCCCTCTGTTGCTACCTACATTAAATACACAGAAACCGGAATCAAAGGGATACAGATAAATCTCTATCTATATAAAAGCGAAATGACACTCATTCACTCACTCACTCATTCAGTGACTAAACACAAAATCTCGAAAACTTCTTCACCAAAGTAGCTGAAATTTCGCAGGAATGTAGTATATGGGTAGTAGACGTCAGCTAAGAAAGGATTTTGCGATAGACCCGATAGTTCAGTAGATATGCCGTCATAAACAATGAAGACTTCGCCGTCTTGCGGCACGTGATACTGTGACTTTTTCAGTCCGCTATTTGAGAAGCAGAGCACTTAGCGACTTGAAACAGACTGTAGGCATAATTTCAAACTTTTAGGAAACTTTTGCTCGCTGACAAACAAAGCAAAATGATGAAAGGAAAAAGACTTTCTCGTTTACTACTTTTCCGCTGTTGCCGGAGCAAAATTATGGCATTCGGTGTAAAGTTGCAATTTATAATTTCTAAACTACATATTGTACCGGCATGTGTGTACACACACTCACAGCTGAATGTACCTGCGAAATTGTATCACAGTACGAGACGTAGTTCCTGAGACATAAGCACACAAACAGTAACGTTAAAGGAAAGCCGCCTCATCACGTACAAAGTTTTAATCTATTACTTCTTTACTAGTAATTGTATTCGCAGCAGACGTTACAGACATACTTATGCAAATGAATATATACCTGAAAAATTATGCAATTGTGCAACATATAATTCAATAAATATGAGATCATATATATTACGTTTTATTACATTTCTTATTTACTGCTAATACACTCCTGTATTCCAGTAAGCTTAATTCCTGAAAGATGACAGTGCTGTTGAGAACTTTGAACCAACTTTGAATTCTGAAGCGCATACCGCTATAGGAAGAAGCAGTAAATATCTAAAGAGCTACAAGGAAAGGAAGAGAATGAAACAGTGTGCATCCAACGAATACCCATTACTTCCGACAGATGTGGCTTTTAACTTTAAGAGACTGCAGTTTGCACTGAGTCTTGCATTTTCTATTATGATTAATAAATCACACAATCTACTAAATACCGTGGAGTGTATTTCAAATCTCCTTGTTTCTCACACGGACAGCTTTATGTTGCTTGCTCAGGGATGAGCTCACCACAGAAAATATTCATATTAGATCCTGGACAAGACACAAGAATCATTGTTTATAGGAAGGAAGGAAGGAAGATAAGTGTTTAACGCTCCCTCGACGGCGTGGTCATTAGACGCTTACGGATTGTTTGGGTAAGGATGGGAAAGATAATCGGCCGTGCCCTTTGAAAGGAACCACCCCGGCGTTTGCCTGGAGAGATTTAGGGAAAACACGGAAAACATAAATCAGGATGGCTGGAGGCTTGTCTGATCCGCAGTCCTCACGAAAGCGAGTCCAGTGTGTTACCACTGCGCCACCTCGCTCGGTGTTGTTTAAAGTAAAAATTGTGAATTAAATGAATGTATGAATGTTACATATCATTTGTGTTTTGATTTCTATTTATGTTTGTTTCGATACTGTACTTGAAATTTTCTACATAATACAATATAGCCTTATTTCTTATATGTTCTCTGAGAAATATAACATATTTTTAGAAAAAAGGAGATTGACAAAGAGAGAAGTGATAGGACTAGTACTAACTGAAGGCTTGAATAAATAAATAAATACCGGGCATTGGCGGGTTTTCATCTAGGTCATTATAATTGACTGTCCTTTGTAATTAGCATGTACTTGGCATGTAAGGTGGTGAAATATAACGTCGCCGCCGCCTTACAACCTATCGACATAAAAGGAACTAATCTGTCACTGCTGCAGGCCTAAAATTAACACTACTTATAATTTTGTTATTCACATATTTTTGGAAACATTTTCGTTTCACTATGTTTGGGTCAACAGCATTCTTATTTAAATTTATGAATAAAGAACAGTCTGGAGTACAATAATTTACGAGGCGCGTCCAGAAAGTAAGTTCCAATTCATCTCCGCTGCAGCGCTGCGATTGCAGTTCCGCACTGCGCTGCAGACGATGTGTGTCAAGGAGAAGAACGTGCGCCATTTGGAGATCGCTGTCAGTTACATACGCTTGTTGTGCTTGTTTGAAATGTCGGCGTTGATTGAAAATCCCGTCGCCTGTGAAATCAGGTCGGTGATTCGATTTATGAATGCGAGGAAAGTGAAACCAAGAGAAATTTATCGGCAAATTTGCGATGTTTACGGACCAAATGCGATGAGTGATTCGATGGTGAGATTGATGGGTCCGACAGTTCAATGGCGGGCGTAGTGATGTGCACGATGAAGAACGAAGTGGGTGTCCACCTTTGGTTACAGAAGAACTGGTTCACGCGATTGATGACAAGATCCAGGAAAACTGAAGGTTTACAATTAGTGCTCTCGCTATGGACTTCACGAAAACGTGCGATCAGACACTGCAAATGTGACGAAAAACCTCCTACAGGGATTTGGCTGGGACGTGATTGACCATCCTCCGTACAGCCCTGACCTAGCTCCTAGCGACTTTCATCTGTTCTTACATCTCAAGTCTTTCCATGGCGGTCATCACTTCACCAATGACGACGAGCTGGAAGAAACTGTTGCCAACTGGTTGAAGGCGCAGGCGGCAGATTTCTATGAAGAAGGTATACAAAACCTGGTGCCATGATATGACAAATGCCTACAAAATTTCGGCACTTATGTGGAAAAGTAGTTTAAAAGTAGTAGAATTTTGTGCAATAAAAATTTCTTCTGTATCTGTGTACACCTTCATTTTATTACCAAGCGGAACTTACTTTCTGGACGCGCCTCGTATTTAATTCAACTAGTTTCAGTCTTATTTTGACCATCTTCAGGAAATTTGACTTCATCGATGTTGTGGAGCTGGCAGGTAACTGGTAGCCTTCACTACTCAGTGACGCACTGGAATGCACCCAGTTACCTGCCAGATCCACAACATCGATGAAGTCAAATTTCCTGAAGATGGTCAAAATAAGACTGAAACTAGTTGAATTAAATACGAGGCGGCGACCCTAAGGAACAAATATTACCATGCAAGGTTACAGCAAACCAAGTAGCCACCCAAATACTGTTGAACGGGAAAATCAAGAAACAACAAAAGTACCCAAAAATTGCCAGAAATATCAATCGGGAGACCAGCCACTTTGGGACACCTTTCACTATGAAAGAACTTCAAGATGGCATGAACATGTTAAAAAACGGGAAAGCTGCTGGTGTGGATGACATATGCACTGAAAAAATCAAGAATTTAGGGCAAAGGACCAAGAGTTGGATTTTACAATTGTTCAATACGTGCTGCAAAACTTGAAAAATCCCAAAACCCTGGAGAAAATCTAAAGTAATAGCGTTACTTAAACCAGGGAAGGATCCAGAGAATCCTAGTAGCTACCGACCCATCTCCTTGCTCTGTCACTTTTTTAAACTGTATGAGAGACTTATCCGGTCCAGAATAGGAAAATATGTTGACAAACATCTCATTCCACAACAAGGAGGATTTAGACCTGGAAAGTCCTGTACTGGCCAAGTCCTTGCACTGACAGAACATATTGAAGAAGGGTATGAAGGGAAGCTCATAACTGGGGCAGCCTTTGTAGATCTGACAGCAGCCTACGATACCGTCAGGCACAATATATTACTCCATAAGATCTATGAGACACTCAGTGATTACCATCTAGTTAGGGTCGTACATTCATTGTTACAGAACAGAAGGTTCTTTGTATTGTTGGAGGGCAAAATGAGTAGATGGAGGGACCAAAAGAACGGCCTCCCTCAGGGAAGCGTCTTAGCTCCAATCCTCTTTAACATATACACAAATGACCAACCTACACCGGCCCACACTAAGCAGTTCATCTACGCCGATGACCTTGCAATATGCGTCCAAGGAAAAAGATTTGAAGAAGTAGAGGAAAAACTTGCCTTAAAATCGATGACTGCCTACTATAATAAAAATTCCTTAAGACCCAACCCTTCCAAAACTCAAGTTTGCGCTTTCCACCTTCGCACGAAAGAAGCCAAACGGAAACTCCAAATTACGTGTAACGGGAACACCTTAGAACACACAGACCACCCTAAGTATCTTAGCGTGATTCTGGATCGGTCTCTAACTTATAAACAGCACTGCATCAAAACGAGACAGAAAATAACGACGAGAAATAATATACTTAGAAAGCTAACGGGTAGCAAATGGAGTGCATGTCCTGGTGTGCTACGAACAACGGCATAGGCGCTCTGTTTCTCAACGGCTGAGTATGCGTGCCCTGTATGGAATAGATGCGCTCACACGAAACAAGTAGATGTGGCCCTCAATGAGACCTGCAGGATAGTGACAGGGTGCATGAAACCAACGCCGGTCAGACTCTTGTACAAGGCAGCTGGTTTTGCATTTCCCACAGCTCGCAGAAACGCTTTAGAACATGTAGAGAAAGTAAAACAACTCGCAGATGAGCGGCATGTCCTCTACAGAGCTCGACCACCAGAGACACGACTGAAGTCTAGGAGAAGTTTCCTTGTAACCGTCCAGGACGAACCGCCTGAAAATTTCCCTCTCCCCCAGTTCAGTGGACCGGTCAAAACCTAAATTTTAAAACCTGGAGAACCTTGAATAGGCTCAGAACGGGGGTCGCCCCAGTAAAAGTAAATATGCTTAAGTGGGGTATAATCGACCAAACCGATATAAACTGTGACTGTGGAGAAAGTCAAGATATGGAACACCTTCTTACATGTGAAAAATGTCCACACTGGTGTACCCTCGAAGATTTGTGGCTCGCGAATACTAATGGAATAGACGTAGCCCAGTACTGGGCCGATAACCTTTAAATAGTACGGACACGATAAAGAAGAAATACGAGGCGCGTCCAGAAAGTAAGTTCCGTTTGGTAATAAAATGAAGGTGTACACAGAGTACTCACTGAGTAGTGACGCACTGGAAGGCTCCCAGTTACCTGCTAGCTCCACAACATCGATGGAGTCAAATTTCCTGAAGATGGTCTAAATAAGACTGAATCTAGTTGAATGAAATAAATTATTGCACTCTAGACTGTTCTTTATTCATAACTTTTGTTATTGTCACTGGCGAAATGTATTCTAGGCTATACTCACCAACATCTTGAAATACGTAAATGGTACGTTTTGTCCACTTGGAACGTAACTACCACTATTGAGCAATACTGATAGCTGAATACTTCAAAAATGTTCAAATGTCTGTAAATATATCGGACCAAACTGCGTGGTCATCAGTCCGCAGCTTACAAACTTCTAAAACCTAGGTAAACTAACCTACGGACAAACACACACACCCAAGCCCAAGAGAGGACTCGAACCTCCACGGCGAGCAACCGCGCGCTCAGTAGCGAGGTGCTTTAGACCGCTCGGCTACTCCACCGCGGCCGGAATACTTCGACACACATCATGATGTGTTGGGCCGACCCATCAGCGAACAGAATACATTTTGGCGAGCCCCTAAAACATCGTTACGTGGAGGGAGGAAAATAAAGTAAGTGTCAAGGAGCATCGAAGTAATCAGCATCTCTTTTAAAAGAATGAATAGCATGAATTAATAAAATACGGGATATAGTTTAAAAAATACGGGACCCGGGATATTCTTCCAAATTAAGTGAAAATTCGAAATTTCTAGGGTTATACAGGATAGTTATCAATTCTATCTAATAGATAAAGTAGAGTGTCCGTATGTTTGTACGCGTTGCATACAAATCTACAGTTTTGTTCCAATCTTTATGAAATTATGTACACGTAAGCTTCAATCCATGAGGACGGTCCCCGTAAGTGTAAGAATCACATACGATATGTAGTTCACGAGATATGACGTGATAAACAATGAGATGCGCGACAAACTGCTGAATTTTGCGACAATGCTTCTCATTTTCTCATAAACCACTGGACCGATTTTAACCAAATTTGGTACACATATTCCTTACCGTGAGGTAACAATTGCTGAATGGATAAGAATCACATACGGCACATTGTTCAAAGGATATTACGTCATAACCAATAGAAACCGCAAAAAATGCCATATAATGCGGCGAGACTTTCGAAATACACTGTATGAGAATGACAGTACTTAGCGACTTGCAACAAACTTTAAACATAATTTCAAACCTTTATTAAACTTTTTCTCGCTGGAAACCATAGTAAAATGATGAAAGGAAAAGTTTCTCGCTTACTACTTTGCCACTGTTTATGCAGTAAAACTACGTCTCTCGGTATGACGTTACAATTTATAATTTGAACACTACACATTGTAGCGACAGGAATTTTTACAGACAGTATACACATATATAGTAAAATGTAGCTTCTAAATTGTATCACATTCCGACACGAACTTCATGAGATATGAGCGCGTAAACAGTAACGTTCATGGAAAATTGCTCCATCCGGCTGGAAGCGAAAGCAGTTTACTTCCATAGCGCTACAAGGAAAGGAACAGAATGAAACAGAGTACACCCAAAGAATACCCATTATATTCCACAAATCTACCTTCAAGAAACTACAGTTTCCATTGGAACTTGCATTTTATATTACGATTAATAAATTACAAAGCAGTAACGTTAATGAAAAACCGCCCCATCACGTACCAAGTTTGACTCTATTACTTCTTTACTACTAATTGTATTCCCAAGAGATTTTATAGACAAAGAACCCTTATACAAATGAATATATACCTGAAAAATGGCAGGAATAAATAAATATCTGGGCAACGCCGGGTTTTCAGCTAGTACACTATAAACGTATACACAAATTTGATTTCCCACTTCAGGAACTATTACTGCATACGTATTGAAGCTGCAGAGTCCAGTACTATTCTGTATTACTAACAAGAGAATAATGCTCACCGCATAATTGTTTATGAATAAAACACACACTCAACATTCAATAACAACATAATCAGTTATAATAATTAAATAATAGGAATGGTGAAGATCTTCAAAAACTGGAGAGCTGTATCTAGTTGCTTTTATTTGTAACAATCATTTTTGTGTCAATCTATGTCTATAAATGTGAGTGTTCGGTGTGCGTTTATCACGTCTGAACCACAAGACATAAAGAACTAAAAATTTGTACAGTTATTTATGTCTACCCGGGGAAGGCTTTAGGCGCGGTTTTATGGCGATCGGATATATATATATATATATATATATATATATATATATATATATATATATATGTGTGTGTGTGTGTGTGTGTGTGTGTGTGTGTGTGTGTGTGAATGTCGGTTTGGTGTACGCTTATCACGTCCGAACGACAAGACGCAGAGACTTACAATATTTGTACAGTTACTAATTCATACCTGAGGAAGGGTTTAGGCACGGCTTTATAGCGATCTGATAGATATTTCGTAATTTGAAGAATATAACGCGGAACAATAATTACTCTTTGAAAATTATATTTACTCTTTGAAAATGGTTCTATCGGTTGCAATGTTGCTTGAGGGTGGAGCATATTGGGATGGAAAGTTATCGGTGTATATAAAATTCTATGTGTGTGTGTTAATATTTCGCTCTGCAGCGAAAACTGCAGAACGCAAACGAATGGTCTGTATGTAATTGTTGTCCAAAGTCTCCCGTTTTACACCATAGCAGTGCCATGCCGATAGCTATAAGGGAGTGGAAGATATGGAGGTTGAAAGTCGTCAAATTATAAAAAATTCGGACTTAAGGCCAGCGATGACGTTTGCGACTCTATAGCAAGGAGGTTACATACAGCGAAACGTGATGCCACAGACCATATCTTTGGTCTATGCGTGTTACACTGTCTTCAGCTCTTTCTCTGTAAGGACAAGCATACAAATAAGGAAAAAAAGCAGTAAAAAAAACCTTCTTTTAATACATATCTTTAAAAAAACATCTATCTGACGTTTCACGCATTATCTGTGATAATCAACAAACACGCGAGCGGAGCCGCGGGTTTAAGCTAGTAAAGTCATATATTCAGGTTATGAAGGAGCATTAAAACTCCATAATGAGAAGATTTTTACAGAGGCTCAGCGTACGGCCGTTCGCATGTTAAAAGCAACCACCCATTAAGATTATCTGGATGCAGTTCTAGCTGTTATGCATTTATTTTTCATATAAATCCAAACATGTTTAAGCACCTTTTTGGATATCGTCACTGGGTGTTCTTCATTTAAATCTTGAAAATATGAAGAGAGCCGGTGTGACTCGGATATGATGGTTGATTGTTATTTTGATATCTCTGTCTTTTCTGCCACGCCTCCAAGGCAGTGGTTGATTTTCAGTACGGCAGACCGAGAGATTCAAGAAGAACGTTTGGAGTGCGGGTGTCACGGAAGGTAAATCGCATCGCAGTAAGCAATTGGTGCCTCTTCATGACCGTTCAACATCTACTGACATAGCAGCCTGTTAGGTGTTTCGCTGCCTTAGCGCTCTGGCGTTGCCTCAAACTTTCAGCAGAAGTCTAAGTTAATTGTAAAGGTTTAGAGGTTGGTTGTCCTATTTTACATTAACATGTGGCCCTAATCGTAAGAATAGTCATGAGTGTTAGCTGAGATTCTCGTGCACAGGCTGTCCTGTTTTTGAAGTGTGTAATAGTTGTGATCGCTGTATATTAAGCTATCCATTTAACTTATGTCCATTTGACAAAGGTGTGTGACGTGTAGACAACCTCCAAGATGATACTCCTCGGGCAACGCTCTATACGGCAAAAAGTCTACACAAAAGGCCACTGAACTAAATGCGTGATTTCTCGCGGTCAAGAAAGGCTACAGAATCGACGTAAGGAAAAAGAATCTACAAACATTTCTTCTAAGATACACCTGACGAAAGATATCGGACCTCAAATCCGCATTTTACAACTCCACATCGAAGGAATGAGCCGAGACAAAGGAGAATATTTAAGCAGAATATTTAAAGATAACGGAATCGATATTATCACACTTCAAGATACCCATATAGCAAAAGCAGAACAGCTGCCAACTAAAGGTTCCCGGCTACAAAATTGTCGCATACCTAACTTCAGATGTCCATGACTCCATCGTCTATGTCTGAAATGACATAGATCAGTATGATATTCAGAAAATCTCCGTAGAACAGACCTCACCGTCATGTCGATCTACAAACCACCAAATGTAAGCTGGCCGTGCCCACCGCTGCCCCTGCTCGAACACCGAGGGTCTACATAGGAGATTTTAACAGCCATTACACAGTTGGGGGTACGTGTCCAATAATCAAAAATGGCGAAACACTAAGAGACTAGCTAGACGGAAACAATCTAAATCCAGTCTACGATGACAAAGAACAATAAACCTTCAGATCAGGAGATGGCAAAGCGAAACAAACCCTGATCTCTGTCTAGTAACAAAAAACGCTGCAAAGAAATCCCTACCACATACAAGGAAGGCCCTCCCTGGTTTCCCCCACTGTATTGCTCAACATTTGCATACAAGGCCCCTTACTCTCAACAATCGCGAAACCACGATGGAACTTCCGTAAGGCAACTGGGAGCTATATAAGAAAGACGTGGACACAAATGTGCGCTGGATACTACCAAAGGAAGGAAGCTACAGCAGATTTGTTGGATTAATAACATCGGCCGCAAGCCGCCACATACTTTGGGGATACAGAAAAGAGTATACCCCTTGCTGGAATAAAGAAGCGGAAGATTTATATAGAGCTTTCGAGAGAACAGGAAACTCAGACACCGGAGACAAAATACTGGAAGCAATCGACCACTGTCGCAAAGAAAGATGGTCTGAAACCACTGAAAATCTAGACCTCTTGAAAAGTAGTAGAAAGGCCTGGTCACTCCTGCGGAAACTGGGAGCAGCTGCCCCGTCCTTGAATGAAGGACCTGAGATAACACCATCTCGAATAGCTTTGCACATAAAGGCACATGCAGAAAATGTGCCAGTCGATCCAGCATTCGAAAAAGATATAAAGCGGCGGTTAAAACGTGCCAGCGAAGACGCCACAGATGACCCAAACCTATGCTCCCCTTTCACAACAGATGAGGTAACTAAGGCTATAAAAGCGCTCAACACCAGGAAGGCGTCAGGATTAGATGGTGTGATCACTGAGCTAGTAAAACACCGTGGACCAACAGCTCACACTTGCCTACTGAAATTTTATAATGATATACTGGAAAATGGGGACATCCCTCAACAATTCAAAATTGTGAAAACAATTGCCATCCTCAAGCCAGGAAAGCCCGCAGACGATCCAGCGAGCTACCGTCCCATAGCTTTGCTGAGCATATGCTACAAAGTAATGGAAAGGCTCCTGTATAACGCCTCATAGATGACGTAATTCCTCAACATCAAGCAGGCTTCAGATCAAAGCGAAACTGCTGCCAGCAAGTCCTGGCCCTAACGTCACACAATGAAGCGGATTTTCAGAAGAAAATTAAAACATCAGTAGCCTTCATCGACCTGTCCACAGCCTATGATACCGTCTGGCTCGACGGACTCGTGCTAAACCTGAGAGAAACCATCCCCTATTCAGGTCTTGTATCACTCATGGTCAACATGCTCAGAAACCGATACTTCCGGGATTCAGTGGGGGACAACACAAGCGAATCATACAAGATAAATAACGGCCTCCCTCGGGGGTCAATCTTAGCCCCCCCCCCTTTCTATTTAATCTGTACATCAGCGACATGTCTGACGCAAAAGCCAGAAAGTTTAGCTACGCCGACGACTTACCGGCGATAGCAACACAAGACAAAACGTTTGAAGAAGGTGAACAAACACTCACTAATGACCTCAAGAACTTAGAAGAGTACTGCAGAAAGTGGAGACTGCCTAAACCCATGCAAAACTGAGGTCAGCGCATTCCATCTCAACGAATATTGTTCAAATGTTTGTAAATCTATCGACCAAACAGCGGAACAAACTACTTAAACCTAGGTAAACTAACCTAAGGACAACACACACCCATGCCCCAGGGACGACTCGAACCTCCACGGTGAGCAACCGCGCGCTCCGCAGCGAGACGCTTTAGACCGCTTGGCTACTCCACCGCGACCCATCTCAACGCCCGCCAAGCAAACAGGGAGCTGAACGTAGTGCTTTGCGACAGGAGACTACGGGACAACCGCTTCCCCAGATACGTGGGAATAGCCCTAGATAGCCGCGGTGGAGTAGCCGAGCGGTCTAAAGCGTCTCGCTGCGGAGCGCGCGGTTGCTCGCCGTGGAGGTTCGAGTCCTCCCTGGGGCATGGGTGTGTTTGTTGTCCTTGGGTTAGTTTACCTAGGTTTAAGTAGTTTGTAAACTACGGACTGATGACCACGCAGTTAGGTCCGATAGATTGACAAACATTTGAACATTTTAATAACCCTAGATAGGTCCCTGACATACAAAAAGCAGCTGGAGACTGCGGGGCAAAAATTAAAAAGTAGGAACAACATAATTAGGAAGCGAGCCTGTTGCTGTTGAAACATGACCGTAAGGATTTGTTGCCACTGTGGAACTTCAACTGGGTCGCCCATCCTCGTCGCCACTGAAGTCTGTGTTGCAACCAGACTCACATGTAAACAACAACCAATTTATTCCTCTAATCGGTACAGTTTGAAACAAGTTATATAACTATCACTACGCGTGGCCGCAAAAGTCCGATGCCACAACTCACAAACACTTCTTCTCGTATCAGAGAGCACGATCCTCTGAGACGACCGCCGATGAGACTGGCGCTGGTCGGATCGAACGGAACGAGGGGGAAATGCAACCCTCGAGTAATGTTGGAGGTCGCAGCAATTTATTGCTTTTCCTCCCAGAGCAGTGGGTGAGGGGAATTGACTTCACGGGAGATTGTCTTCACGTTGTTCGATTGGAAGAAGGAGGAAGGATCGTCCTACCGCAGTAGGAGGTGCGGCCAGTGTGTGGTGGCCTTGCGCTGGATTTTGTGCCCCAGCGCTCGAATAAGGCGGTTTTGAGAGCGACGCCGATGAGACTGGCGCTGGTGAGTCTGCGCTGGCCTTATATTAGGGTCAGCTGGTTCCTCCAACTAGCACGGAGGGCGCTTGTTCCAGGCCACGCCCAGTATCGCACTGGTGGAGTCCCCTGTTCGATAACTTCGAGCTATCGCAGTGTGGCTGTCTCTGGATGTTTTGCAGTTACGGTGCCCGACTCCTACGGAGCTGGCAACCCGTAACGTTGTACTGTTGGAAGGGTAGTTGAAGCTGCAGGCGTCGAGTACCGCGATCGTAGCAATACCTATGTAGACAGGTGATACTGATGTGAATGCATTATCTGTATAAATTTATAAATTAGAAAAATCATGGTTAGCAGCCGTGTGGCTAGGGCTCATAGTGGGCTGGCCAGCGGAGAGCTTGCGATGTAAGGCGGAAACGGCCGGCTGGGGTAGACCTGAACGACTTGGAAAAACCGTGACGTCAGGGAGCTTTCTATGCGCAGTCTGGGAAGGCGGCAGTGTATTGTATATGATAAGTGAGGGCTGATAGCCCAGAGGTGTGTATATCTAAACTACACTCTACTACCAAATTCCTGATACTCGAAGAAAGCAACCTTTAATAACAATTAACCTCACGAGGAACCAGTTACCATCGTGCCTGGAAGGCAGGAATCGTTGAAGGACTGGTCAAAGTATTTTAATTGAATATAATTTGCCGAGACATTTTATTAAAAATTACCTAATATATTAACAATAACACCAGTTTCATTGAAGTCGCACGGTAGTTACAAAATCTTGCCTAAAGGCAAAATAAAGTTGTAAAGTCCAATAAAAATAATTATTCACCTTAAAAAGAGAGAAGGCGCATAAATAAGAGGCACGCTTTAACTTGCGTGAGCATAAACGGCGGCCTGTTCCCCCTTTAATTGTATACGATTACTCCCCTGTTACGGATTAAAACACGTATTTAATAATGCTTTAGTTGAAGGAACTCCCTATTAAAATAAATAAGTTTACAGTCACTTAAAAGCACTTTCTAAAGTTACAAAGATTTTACTTGGAATACAAAATAACTGAACCTTTAAACATCTTCAGTAAATGTGATAGGAATTCCTTAAGTGAAACTCTTCGCTATAGAATGTCCGCCTTCGTAGCTCAGCGGTAGCGTCGCTGACTACCACGCAGAAGGCCCGGGTTCGATTCCCGGCAGCGGACTTGGTGTTATGTGTTGTCCTAACCATCATTATCATCATCATTGGCACGTAAGTCCGCCATGCGGCGTCAAATAGAAAGACTTACACTAAGGCGGCCGAACAATCCCGGAAGGGATCTCCCACCCAAGAAAACCATACGCTCATTTCCATTTCGATATAGAATCAGCAGCAACACAAAATATTTTAGTGAGATTCAAATCGGTGCAAGCAATAATTGGGTAACAAACATTGACTCAGTGTTGAGGAAGAAAAGATTTTTATGATAACTCACGTACTTTACCAAGCGCCGTTTAGGTGTGTGCTCTCCAAGTTTACAAACTATTCAACTAGCTTAGCGTACAAATACCATGACAATATTTGAGAGATAGACATTCGTAAAATGGACAGCACCAATTTTAAACTGAACATGCAGTGATCACAACTGTCACGCACTTCACAATTAGGAAAACAGCGTGTGCACGAGAATCTCAAATCACGCACATGCTTATTCGTGCAATTACCGGCCACATCTTAACGCAAAATATGATAACCAACCATTAAATATTTACAATTAACTTTGTCTGTTTATAGTGTAAGGACATGATGGCAGGGACCATCAAAACCGGTCGTCTATATAAAATTATATATTAGCGATCTTGGCTTTATCCTTTTTGACACCTAGCTTTACAATTAACTTAGATCTCTGTTGAGAGGTTGAGCGGGTACTAGAGAACAACTTGGTCAATAAATGCTGAACGGTCAGAAACAGGCGATGCACACAGCAAGCGGCAATACCATACTAGCATACCGATTGGGCCGAAGACACAATCTTACTGAGTTACAGCGTGGTCTCCGTGACCCCACACAGCAGCGACCACTCCAGGGCAAATCAGCAACCTCCTTCGCATTGTGCGGAATCCATTCTCCTTTCTAAACAAGCCGTCGCGCAACGTTACAGCACCACTTGGTTTGGTAATCCAGAAAGCTTCCACCACAATCACAGACAGTCGCGAAACTCTGTATGAAAAAATGCAGCTGAAGCGATACTAGCGCTCCAAGTGGCCAGTAGGGAATAACAGTGGAATAGCATGATACAAACTGGGAAGTTGCCGTTTTTAATGCTGTTACTTTCATATTTCCTAGCCACTAGACGTTGTTATGAACTTTCTAATACATAAATGAAAACATTAACTGTTAATGGCAGTCTGTAATAATAAATTGCCAGTGTATTGTAATTCATACAGCTCACAATACCCGAGTTGCATTTATATCGCCCAAAACGTTTTGAAACCAGAAATGAATTGCAACCTCATGTGCTCGATAATATAAAAGGAACTGGTTATGTTCGCGTGCTCGGTGTGTACTGACATGTTGCACGAGTTTTGTTTTAGCGGAGTTCGGACATTGTAAAATTTTCAAAAGTACGCACTAGATTCTACATCGCCGTATAAACCATCAATTCACCTTGTCCTTGTTTCTGATCCTTTCCTGTACCCTATCAATTTTTTGTCAGCCGGTTGGCAGGTAACAAACTGAATGTCTTCAAGAATGTCTTCAAGAATGTGACGTGCTTACATTGACATTTTATATATGGACTTATTATTTATTTGCAGCTACGTATTCACTTTATAAAACTAGTAGGTAACCGCCAAAACATGTTAGTATACAGGCTTATCATTTTTGTGAAACTGAGGTACAAAACTAAGCAGGATCTATTGAAACAGTTGATTAACTGCTACTGGAAAAATTCAAACATTACTTTCATACAGTAGTAATATTATGAAATAGTAGTCAAGTATTTGCAGTTCTGATTAAGAGCAGAAGTTTGGACGTGAATGAATGTTAAAGATTTACTTCTATGCCTAAAAGTACAAATAACCACCATAAACGAACACTTGTTATTCATAACGTTAATCAGTTACTTCTGAGCTTCCTTTACAAAAGAGAGATTTGAGAATAATATTTTTGAGAGTTTCTACAGGTTATAGCGCCTAAGGTCGTAAATACGAAGGTATTTTGAATGTGCTGCTCAACTCCAAATACACATTTTTCACTACTCAATCGTTTCGCGGTATGTTTATGCGATCCAGCCGCTTGGCAGCGCTGCACACGCGAAGTTGCAGAAATTCACTGGGTTTTTGGCGACTCTTATGTTCGACTCTGCTTCTACGCTCCTCTCAAACACAGCGCATCCACTGCTTTCCCGCGGTGCAAATCGCCTTCTCTGACACTCCCGCTCCGGACGTTCTTCCTCACTCTCTGGGTCCCGCTGAACTCAAAATCAGCCACTGCCAAGGAGGCGAGACAGCAAAGATTGCACAACGCCAGAGATATCACCATATCCGAGCCACACCGGCTCACCTATTACAAGCGTCCGTCTTCCTTTGAAATTTAGGCTAAAAAAGTTTTCGTCAATAAGTATTACTCCGTTATTAGGTTTTTTAGTAGCTTCTGTACACCATCAGTTACTGGTAGCTCTACATCTAGAACTAAATGATGGCAATGCAAGTTAATATAGCACTTTCTGTCTAAACTCAATTTTATCTTCCAAAAATTTTCACCTGAATTCACTTTTTCTCATGGCAGTTGGACGCCAAATTTGATTTTTGTGTACTTCATCCTTTCCTGACTGTATGTGGGAATATATATATATATATATATATATATAGGGGTCCCAGCTATCTTGTCCACCCAAAATATCTCTGGAACAATAACAGCTATTGGAAAACGACTTTCACCGGTATCAATGTACGGCTGGGGCCCATGAATGTACATATTTGGAAACATTCTAAAACGAAAGCAAATATGGTTTTTAACACAAACTTATGTTTTTTTATGGTCATCCTATATTTTTTTCTTCAGCAATCCATAGCATGACAAATCACATAAACAATGGCGTTGATTACATCTCAATATTCCAATTACATCCCGAGATATTGCGACTTGAAGTTGAGGCTTGAAATACGCGAAACGCGCTGCTAGCGCACGTCCTGAGACTCAGGCAAGAACCCCGTGCTGCTTTATATATATATAGGGGGGGTTAGATGTTTGTATTGTCTTTTCTGTACTATACGAGATTGGTACTATAGCATGGTGTAATATAGTTGTTGATAAGCTGTTGCCGACTGCAGTTTCCGAGCGGTTTGCGACGCGCCAGTCACAGTCTGCACGGCCGCTACGGTCGGGGATTCGAACCCCTCCCCCTTCGGGCATGGATGTTTGTGTCGTCTTTAGTATAAGGTAGTTCATAAGCAGTTTGTATGTTTAGGGACTGATGACCCCCGCAGTTAAGTCCCTTAAGCTTAACAAAGTTTTGAACATTTTTTAACTTAATCTGTTTACCTTCCACTAGGAACTAGAGTATGTGGAGCTCAGTAAAGGGTGTTACGTAGATATAGTATTTTTTAATTTATTTCTGCTTTGGTCAAGGGCTATTTGGTGGACAGCAAGTGACTTATGATATCTATAACCGTTTTGAGTAGTGAGGTGTCATGAATATCTTCTTTTGTTGGTCCTATGAGTTTACCACATGCATAATGATTTCATGTAGTTTACATATTGATGCCTGATCTGTTGACTTTATCCTTCCGTATTTCTTGTGTTTTGTGCTTTTGTTGTATTTGTTTCTGTTTCTTTAGGATTTTACTATCATGTCTCGGCATTAGATATAAAGACAGTGTTCCCTCGGCAGGCAAACTCACATTGATGACATTTAGTTACAGATTACGAATAATAAGGCACAGGGAGCTAATGTCAAACGCAGAATCAGATCTATTTTCTTAGATTAACCATCACTTACAACGAGGTCACGTCTTAAAGATTGAGTACATAACACCTATTAACGAGGGCGCAATGTTACTGAACCGGGAATGGATTTACATTTAAAAATAAATAAATAAATAAATAAATAGCTGCTTGCATAGCTGGTGGATCCAGTAATTTTTCTAATCTGTTCATCAATTTCATCAACATGTTAAAATTGAAATTAAATTGAATTTTGTAATTAAATTGCTAACAACACCAAACAGGATATTATCCATGCCATTGAGCGGTGAGTACGTGGCAACAGAAGTAGACACGTAGATGATATGCATCTTCCGGACATTACGCAAAAGGTTACAAAAATGTTTCAAATGTTTGTATAGCTTATGGGACTTAACTACGGGGTCATCAGTCCCTAAACTTACAAACTACTTATGAACTAGCTAATCCTAAGGACGGCACAAATATCCATGCACGAGGGGGGATTCGAACACCCGACCGTATTGGCCGTGCAGACCGCGACTGGAGCGCCTCAGTCCCCTCGGCTACCGCGGCCGGCAAACAAATTTATTACTGATCATCTTGTGCTGGTGCAGCTCTTGTCTCTTCCGTGCTTGCAGTATTAGAATTCTGGTTGATTCCGCCTTATGCAAGACACTTTTTTGTTTTGTTTAAATACCCAAACTAGTTTCGGCACTTATTGTGCCATCTTCTGTGGGTTTCTGTTGTTTATTTTCTATAATGACATGTTACATATTTGATTATACAATCGTTTGCACAAGTTGTTTGGTTTGACAATTTTGTTAGATGTTTTAGGCCTAATTTATTCAAGGTACTTACACTGTGTCATTCGCAGGATATTTATATGCATTGGTTGTGGAATGACGAATTTTGACAACCTGTCATCTGCAACAACAAGACGTTTTTGTTTACGAAAACTGACTTATTTATTGTAGGCCTACATTAGCATGGAAGTTATATTGAAATTATTTTTATGTGGCTGTTTTGGCTTACTTACATTGGAGATGTGGTGTTGTTGCTCGTTTGTTTGTGGCGTGTTCCTATGTTTTTTGGTCTTCAGTACGATTTTTGCTGTGAAACAGCACTGCTTTCATCGCCATTTTTCTTGTTGTGATGGCTGTATGGTGTTGCATTTGTTTGTGTGGCGTGTCTGTGATGTGGAGCGTGATTTTTGAATAGTTTAGACACTGACATTGTATTGTGGGTGTGTATTTGTGTATGTTTTTGTTGTTGTTGTATGGTTAACAGAGAGAGAGAGAGAGAGAGAGAGAGAAATATTGTATGCCTGTGTGTGTGTGTGTGGGGGGGGGGGGGAGTTCAGCTGTGATGTGGTGCTGGGATTTATTTGTAAACTTCTTTTATGGTCTCAAAGAGTGTTTTATTGCATAGTGACGTGTATTCATTTAGTACTTCCTTACCTTGGGCTATTTTGGATGTGATAATTTTCTTCTATTGTTAGTTTTTGGAATAGTTACTGGTTTTGAGGATTTGTAGGTCTGTTTCTATGTTTGTTGGGGTGTGATTCTGTTTCATTAAATGTTCAGCGAATGTTGAGTGACAGCTGCTACTTTTTAGTGCTCTGAGGTGTTTAGTGTATCTCGTTTTAAAATTTCTGCATGTCTGACCCACATACACAGATTGACAGTTATTGCAAGTAAGCTGATAGATTCCTGATTGGCTGTACTTGTCAGTGTAGTTGGAAGGTTTCCCTAGTCTATTCTGTATTGTGTTGTTTGTTTTGTATCCTATGTTCAGCCCTTGTTTCTTAAGTATGTTGCCCACTCTGTGTGTGATTTTGTTGTTGTAAGTCATGATGTGCCATTTGTTGCTTACTGTGTGTTAATATGTTGTGTGCAGTGTTTCATCTCTGTGTGTGGGATTTTCTTGGCTGTGTGTTACCTGTTTTTGTAATTTCTGTGTATTCTGTCCACTGTTTTAGTGTCATACCCATTTTCTTGTGCAATTTGTTTAATTCTGTCAAGTTCTTCTGTGTAGTCTAGTTTGCTCATTGGTGTTCTGATTAATCGGTGTAGTAGAAATCTGAAACTTGCTTCCTTCTGGGTTATTGGATGATTGGACTGGTTGTGAATCATGTTTATTGTTTCTGTTATGAATGGTGCGATCTAAGAAATTTAGTTTTCCATCTGCTTGTGTTTCAATAATGAACTGTAGTTGTGAGTGTATGGTGTTTATGTCAGTGTGGAGATCTTTTATACGGGAGTGTGGTTCATCTATCAGGCACAGCCACCACAAAAAGAAAAATGGTGATGTAAACAGTGCTGTTTCACAGCAAAAATCGCACTGAAAACCAAAAAACATAAGAACACGTCACAAACAAACGAGCAGCAACACCACAGCTCAAATGTAAGTAAGCCGAAACAACACATAAAAATAATTTCAATAACTTCCATGCTAATGTAGGCCTACAATAAATAAGTCAGTTTTCGTAAACAAAAACGTCTTGTTGTTGCAGATGACAGGTTGTCAAAATTCGTCATTCCACAACCAATGCATATAAATATCCTGCGAATGACACAGTGTAAGTACCTTGAATAAATTAGGCCTAAAACATCTAACAAAATTGTCAAACCAAACAACTTGTGCAAACGATTGTATAATCAAATATGTAACATGTCATTATAGAAAATAAACAACAGAAATCCACAGAAGATGGTACAATAAGTGCCGAAACTAGTTTGGGTATTTAAACAAAACAAAAAAAGTGTCTTGCATAAGGCGGAATCAACCACAGTTCCAAATTTATTAATAATGGGCGCGATAATACTGAAGGTATGTATCTCTAAGTGCCTCTGACAGTAAATTCAGTGGACAGAAAAAAAATCGCACTGACGTGTTTTACGGACCACTTTAGATTTGCTTGTGGTTTTATAATTGTTTTCAAAGTTTCGGACAAAAATAATAAAAATGTAAATAATAAAAATTATGGACGATACGATTACGACTCTACTATTGCGATAATATCTATATACCCAACACGTAATATTCTTTCCGACCGTATTTTAACAGATAGCCAAAAATTAAATGATATTTGAGTTGAGCTTTGTCAAACATACTCTTTCTTGAACTTTTACCTCCTTAAACTATTATTTTAATGTCTCTCGCATATTTTCATAATATTTTTCCGTTAAAATATTATCACCTGTCTTGCCTTGGTTGTTTAGTTTCTTTGCCTTTACTAGTTACGAATGACTATACCCTGGAAGGAGAGTAGCGTACATTTGGCGGTCAGACGAGTGACTAAAGCCTGGATGGAACACAGCGTGCACTTGGCGTACGGAAATCAGTCACGTGACTTCCCCCCGAAACATTCTTTTGTTTTCTGTATTTGATGATTTTCTTAGTATAACTCAAGCTTTGTCATTTCAGAGCAATGGCGCACTGAAAATTATCAAAAGCACGTCTAAAATGCCATGTTAGCAGTTAACACATACAATCGATGATAGGAGAATTTCGGAGTACTCTCGCAGCTGTTCCCCGTAGCGTAATGGGTGACGAATTAGTTTGTGATGCACGATAATATTAGCCGGTGATTCGAAACATACTACGGCGCGATGGGTCAGCGCGTTCGGTCAGAGGGTTGCAAGCATAGTAGCTCGACCCCCTCTCTAACGAAAAAACTAACGACGAAACGATCAAAATTAAACAAATTAAACCAGCGTCCACAAAGGACCGATCAAATCGAAGAACGAATGAAAAGATAGAGAAAAAAACTGAGCAAAATTCTTAAGAAACAAAACAGAACCAACATGAACGGACGACCACAAAGCATTGATCTACCTAATATATATATATGCAATAAAAAATTTAAAATATAATAAAAATAAATAAAATAAATAGGAACAGCAGTCAACAATCCGAAGAGTTCTTTACTAGGCATGGTCCTGTTTGGAGGTGATATTCCTTTGCCTTCCTCCGTCCTTCGAACTGACTTAAGCAGCCAGTTATGGGGGGACCTACAGTTTAACGTGGGTTCCGAACCACGGTGCCACTCGGTATTATTTCAGATCAGCAACACTGCCAGATGTGAAAGAAGTAGAAAGTGACAGATAAAAATCCTAGGATCTAGGGGGAATCGAACCCGGGACCTTTGGATTTGTATTCTGGCACTCTACCACTGTGCTGCGGAGCCGCAAAAAATAAAAACCCTCCACTGGAATTTTTTTCATCTTGTCTCCTAAGAGGTTTTCGCACACTCTTGTTAATTGAGCACAACTATATCCTGCAAGATTATGTGTTGTTTAAAATCAAATGTTTATACATCTATCGGACCAAACTGCGTGGTGATCAGTCCGTAGCTTACAAACTACTTAAACCTACGTAAACTAACTTAAGGACAAACACACACACCCATGCCCCAGGGAGGACTCGAACCTCCACGGCGAGCAACCGCGTGCTCTGCAGCGAGACGCTTTAGACCGCTCGGATACTCCATCGCGGCTGTTGTTCAAAGGTAACAACTTTCCATGAAAAGTGCATTTGTTCTATTTTGTGAACATATCAAGAAATATACACCAACGAATTGCAAACATAGACATCTTTATCACATGTACACAAACTGGGGAGATTCTTTTACAATGATGTTGTAAATGACGTAATGATAATAGTAACTTTGTATATACATTAAGAGCTAGAGCTTTGTGGAATTCGGTTTTACCACACTTATTCCGTTTCTTAGTTTAACTGTAAAAGAAACCGTAGTCACGGTTTGAAAGAGAATATTTGCTCTTTATTTTAACGCAGAACAAAGTAACATGAACAAAGTCATATCGGAACTACAGAAAAGGTAATACAATCTACATTGCAAGCGTTCATAGCAACCATGCCACAGATAAACATTTCAGTAGAAACATTGATTCTAATTAATAACATTAACATATTCCATTAACAGTAAATAACTGATTAGAAAAAAAAACAGGTAAATTGTTGCGATGTGTACACTTCCCTTCCGTTTCATCAAGGAACAACAATCGCCAAAAGAATCTTGGACTCCATTTATAAATGAAACTACCGGTATCTGCACGCTGTTTAGAATATTCATTGTCACGGTTTCCTCCCCTTTGTTGTGCAAATGCATCAGAAGAGCGGTGTTGAATTCGTTGTTATGTATTATAAGGCATGTTCACGAAACAGAACAAACGCATAATTCAGAGGAAGCACTCTTACATCTGCAGAACTCTAAACATTGCAGAAGGTAGCTCTGTTTAATTAATAAGTGTGCCAGAAAACCTTTTAGCAGCCAAGGCGACAAAAAATGGTAACGGCGTGTTTCGAACTAACTACCACATGCATCACAACGTAACGCACTACCCACTACACCACGGCGAACACGGCATTTTCCACTAATTATCGTACTATTGCTAGCAGTTGCTACCAGCAAAAATGAAATTTTTAGACACTAGATTATAATTTATAGTACTGTGAACGACATGCTTTTGTAAATTCTTCAGTGCGCCGCTGCTTTGAATGACAAAGTGTAAGTTATAATAAAAAATCATAAGAAGCAGGATATAAGATGGCGTATGCCAGAGAAAGTTCTGGACGAGAAATGTCACGTGACATTTCCTAACGCCTGGTATACGTAAAATAAAGAGGCGGTGTCAAATCGCCGTTATTTTTGCAAATATCTTTGTAAAGGTGCGAGTTACGAAAAAAAAAAAAAAAAACATAACAGATGAAACTTGTATAGACTTTTCTGCTCTATAAATTCGGTTATTCAGTTTTCGTATCAGATGTACGGTATGTTTGCAATTACAATTACGAACGGTTTTTTAGTGTTACTGACGTATTTTTAGCCAAAAAAATTGAAAAAAGGGAGGTTCTGGTCTCTGACGGCCAACTATCATGTCTGTAAAATTTGGTGCCGATCGCTTCGACCTAAAAAGTTGGAACACGTTACGGACAGACAGACAGACAGACATCTTAAATCGCCGTTACTTTTGCAAATATCTCTGAAACGATGCTAAATATGGAAAAAAGGTGTAGAGAATTTTCTCCTCTACAAGTTCGTTTATTCAGTTTTCTTGTCAGATGCACGGTTAAGCCGTTATTTTCATTTAAATTTCGAACTGTCAAAAAGCGACCACAGAACCTCACTTTTAGTGGTACTATCGTAACCTAAAGTGGGCCAATAATACTATCTTTATCCAGCCGATTCAGACATGTCGGAATTAACAGATACCGTAAAAGTAATTGATGTTGAATATGATAAGCACTTCCTTACCTCATTTCTATGCGGTAACGAAGGCTAGGAAAATTTTTCTAAGAGCTGTATCCACTGGAAATATGTAAAAAAAAAAAAAAAAAAAAAAAAAAAAAAAAAAAAAAAAAAAAAAAAAAAAAGTGGGCCGGAGCGCGTGCGTGTGTGGGGGGGTGGGGGTGGGGGCGTGGGGGGGGGGGGGGTAGGTGGGTGGGCTTCAATGGGAGGGGATCATAAGTCTGTTTTTCCACTGAAAGACAGAGTCCCCCGGCTGTTTAACACTGTCACCAGGAGGAAGCAGACTGGAGATTTCAGCTGGTTGTAAACGTGCATTGTGAGAAGCAGCGAAAACAGGTGCTTTCTAAAAACAAAGATCCGCAAGAGTAGGAGAAAACCGAGATGAGTCGACTGGAATCAAAGGCCAGCATTAATTAGTGAGTAAATTTTGTAGGAGGTACCAGGTCAGTCTCACGGAAATTGAGTTCGTAGCAGGAATGACAACTTACGAATTTGTAAGTAGGGCCACTATTGTTGGCCGAATATTGTACTCAGCCTCATAGTTGGAGAGAATTTCTGCTTTCCTACCCACTTTAACAAGGCACATCCTCGAAATGCTTCGCGGGAAATGACAACATTCAACCGATTCACCAGACGACAGAAAGCATATTTTAGCTGCGCCTGCTGACTAGTGAGAAAGAGATCGCCAGTTGCAGATAATAATCTTTGTGCGTTGCAGTTGCAGTGCTAGGGAAATATGTTCATCCAATTATTTACATGAAAGGTAAACTTCTTTCTCCACTACTCATTGTCTTCCGTGATCCAAAAAGTTCTACGCTTTGTAAATCTATGGGACTTAAATTCTTTCTTTTTCAGTCCCTAGGCTTACAAACTACTTAAACTAACCACGTGCTTTGCAGCAAGGCGCCTTAGAACGCCCGGCCACTACACCGCGGCTTCCGTGATCGAGGTGGATCATTTGGTCCCCTGATGCATTAGTACATAATGAAATAGACTATCATATGCCAAGAATATAAACTTTTCCATCTCTTCGACATATGCGAGCCTAAATGATTCTCCTCGTAATCTACCGACGATCAGCATGTTAAATTCAAATTCAAAATCTTAAATATATTACAAATTTCTGCATGTGACTTCTGACCTTTCCATATGAATATGCAACGGTTGCTGCGTACCAACGGTACCCAATGGATTCCAATTTAGCTGGTTTTATTTAAAGAGCTTTTAGGTTTTTCGCATAAATAATACGGAGGCATAACTTTTGAGCACACCCTCGTCGTTATCCACTGCACGATCTTGTTTTAATATCTGACATTACATGGAACGCTCTGTTCAGCGTTTCGAACGCCGATTTCAGACTGGTAGCGTCACAGGCGTAGTGCTCAGTCGTTACCTGACAGTTAAAAGTGGATTTCGTTCTATAGTCGAATTCTCTTCAGAATGCCACAACTTTCACGATTTAATGGAAGGAAAGTAGTATTGGACAAGTATTATCGCTTCATTGCAGTTCTCTGATGTGTGTATTTCCATTAAATCCCTTGGGTGTTATGATGAACTGACCAAGCGGATCAAGCTCTATAATTTACCACCAAATCCAGCAGTGCTTCGCACTTGCTAATTGTGCGTGGGCATTGGACACACATTCTACACGCCTTCCTTTAATCTCTCTACCAGTCAATTCCCCCATCATTATACGTGTTTCTTACCTGCCTCTTTGTCATCTAGCTCAAAACCCATCGATGTGTGGGTATTTTTTTATTCCAGTATTCAGTCCATGTTGTCCTCTCTTCTCTCTCTCTCTCTCTCTCTCTCTCTCTCTGTGTCCATCGCCTTTTTCCTTATCTCGCTCTCTTTCTAACTGCCTCCTCCTTCTCCTCCTCTTCCCCTCCCTCCTCTCTATCTACCTAATCATTTTCACATCTCTTTCATTGCCTCCCCGCTCGCTTCCGATTTCCCCTCTCTCTGTTCATTCCTCCCACCCAGGTGTATAAAAAATTAGATATACCTACAAAATTTTATGGTACTCAGTCAACGGTGTACCAGTTTCGATTTTTTAGCTATTCCTTTGGATTTTCTATTTTCTTTTCTTTTTTAAGCGAACAAAACAAAAACAAAGTTGGTCAAGCCATTTCTGTGTTTTGGCTAGACTAATGCACAGCAACTGATAATATCGACATATCTGTGTGTGTTTGTATGTATATTTCCTATGGACTCCAAGACGGCTGCAGTAGTTTTTTATGAAGTCTCCACCGAATCTTCAGATTAAAAAAATGTTCAAATGTTTGTAAAGCTTATGGGACTTAACTGTAGGCAATCAGTCCCTGAAAGTACAAACTACCTTATACTAAAGACAGCACAAACATCCATGCCCAAGGGGGATTCGAAGCCCCGACGGGGAACGGCCTCGCGCATCGGAACATAGCGCCTCAATGCGCTCGGCCGCTCCGCCACGGCTCTTCAGATTAGCCCAGCGGGTAATATTTAGCCTATTGATTTGAAGACTATAACGCGAAATAATGGAACAATAATTACTGTTTTTTTTAATTTATTTACTCTTTAACTTTCCAACTGTATCATATTTCAGAAAAACCTTTCATTGACTGGTACTTTGTAGGTAACTTGATTTACTACAATGGTTATGCAATCCACAGCGGAGCTCACTCGCCTTATGTGTGTCACTCCTACAGTTTTAAATCTTCATATGTGAATTCTATATTTCCACTGTCAGCAGTGGAGTACGACTTGCACTTTGACTAGAGATTTGGGCTCTATGTTCCTTTTAAATTAACTTTTATGTAATTTCACGCATCCGACAGATTCTGAGGAAGGAAAAATTAATTTTATCGAAACTTGAGTCAAGGTTTAATTAAATCTATTCAACTCAACTGGTTGGCTGTTATTTTTCTTAAATCCTCCACGTGTTTAACACATATTTACATAATACATCTATATCTATCTACACCTAAATGGATACTCTGCAAGTCACATTGAAGTGCATGGCATAGGGTTCATCGAACCACTTTTAAGATATTTTTCTCTGTAACTGCCCTAACTATCCTATCAATTTATACCTCCTGTACACATCTGACTGAGAATAATTAATTTTTTTAATCAGAAAATACCAACCCCCTAGTCTAATTCTACTGCACTAGAATTCCATTCACTGCAGACAGGTTCTTTTTTGTTGTTGTTGCATGCATCTGACGTGCTTACTAAATAAAGATAAACAGCGAGTTGCGTTCTCTTGTGAAAAGTATGAATATTACTTTCACACCGGTAGCTGTTCCAACAACGGCAATATAAGATCTCTGGTGTTTGAAAACTTCGTCGTAATTACTGGCAGCATTTGCATCGAAATTCCTTTTAGATAAAATACAAGTGGCCAATATATCAAGTTCGTGCTAGAAAACATCCACTTTTTTTATCTAGATAAATACTTCAGCATATAGAATAATTTAAAAAAAATCTAAATATCGATCGCTAAAACTTTTATTTACTGGACAAAGCCCGAACGACCGATATTAGTTTCTATGAAGTAAGTACACCCAGTTCTAAACCAATGAACTACTTTATTATTTATGGTATATAAATATATTCCCATCAGGATAATTTATGAATGTTTTGTATACAACATTTATTATTTCTTCTTTATTTTTTAACTTGAGCGTGCATCAACTAATGAGGTTTTGTAAAGAACAGTGGTATAAAGAATTATGATAGAAAAAGAATTTCATACGAATTATGGTAGCTCTACCAACGGCATGACTACTTCAATACAACATAACCATTTTTATATCAAGCAGGTTTAACATCAATACTGAGAAGAAAGAAAAGGGAAAGCATTCGTTGTAATTGCTCAAGTACAGTCTTTATTATTTAATAGCCCTGATTATGAGGAGTTAAAGTCATCCTTCACCTACGCAGCATCCTATGTCCCTGAATTCAGTTAAATGGAACTATCTTCCAAAGTAGGTATTATTTAATTTTAAGATCCAGCTACAAGCCATCAGTCCAATAAAATTAACCTGTCGTACACACACGTCACAATTGAGTTACCTAATCATTTTGTCCGAACTTTCAACACCGGTCTCTGTCCCTAACGAAGTTTACCAAAATCCTAGGGTCCTGTGGACATACTCCAGCACCACTCGAATAAACAGTAACGTTTAGGTACTTTTATAAATACATCTCAGCCTGAAACTTTGTCAGTAAACGGCAGTATTGTGGATCCTTTCCACCAATACCCCACTTTATATGAACCACAAGCGTACCAATAACAACTGCAACTCTCACAAAAACTCTACACATCAACAGCAGATTACGATATGATGCACACAGGAACCCTTGAATAATTTCTTTTACCTCTTTTCCACAATATTACAACAACATGGACAGTTTAACTTCTCTCGACTCTCAATCAGACCTCAATAGGAGAATCAGCATTTTTTAAAATAAAATAGTATCTCTCCAACACATTACCGAATTCTCTCCAGGTGTGTATCGACTCGACGAACGCACTGCGGCGCAATACGCAGAAATCCAGGCCCAAATGCTGGATTACTTCCAACAACCAGACGATGTGTAACTTGGATGACATACTCTCTTATTGTTTTATCTGTAGTTCAAATCTCTAATATCTTGCGGAAAAAAGGAACATCTAAATCTTTTTTTTAATCTGATTTCTCTTATTTTATTATGATGATCATGTTTTCCTATGTAGGTGGGTCCAACAAAATATGTTCGTATTCTGCAGAGGAAGTTGGTGAAAGATATTTCGCGTATAAATCTCGACGCAACGATTAACACCTTTCTCTTAATGATTTCCACCCCGACTCGTGCATCAGTTCCGTGACACACTCTCCTCTATATCGCGATAATACGAGCTGCCCTTCTCTGAATTTTCTCTAAATTGTCCGTCAGTCGCACCTGATATGGATCCTACAAAGCGTAGCAATACTCCAAAATAGGACGTACAAGTGTCGTGTAGGCAGTTTCTTAAGTAGAACTGGTGCGACTTCTAAGTGTTCTGCCAATGAAAGGAAGTCTTTGGTTCGCATTGTTTACAATATTTTCTACAAGCTCTTTCCAATTTAAGTTACTCGTAATTGTTACTCCTAGGTATTTAGTAGAAATGACGGCTTATAGGTCAGACTAATTTATCCTGTAAGTGAAGTTTAACGGATTTCTTTTCTGGTCATACGGATGACCTCACATTTATCATTATAAGGGTCAATTGCCAATTTTTGCAACAGGCAGATATCTATATTATTTTTCAGTTGATTTTGATCATCTGGTGACTTTACTAACCAATAAGTGACAGCATCATCCGCGAACAGTCTAAGAGAGCTACTGAGATTGTCTCCTAAATCGTTTAAAGGAATAAGGAAGTGTAGCGGTCCTATAACACTTCCCTGGGGAACGCCAGTTATCACTTCTGTTCTTCTCGATGACTTACCGTCAATTACAACGTACTGTGTCCTTTCTGACAGGAAATCACGAATCCAATCACACAACTGTGGCGATATTCCATAAGCACACAATTCGATTAGAAGACGCTTGTGAGGTACAGCCTTTCGGAGATCTAGAAATACGGAATCTATTTGACTTCTCTTATCGATAGCACTCATCACGTGAGTAAAGAACTAATTGTGTTTCACAAGAGCGACACTTTCGGAATTACAGTCTTACGTATACTTAAGAGTTTACGCCTGGCAACTGGAATGACAGTAGCACCCCTAGCGGAGAAAGAGCCAACTGTAGCAACATTTTCAATGCATAGTCTAACACGAATAATCACGGGAGCGACGCTAGCGCACCAAGCGTCAGCGCTACAGTAACAGAAGAATGGCATCGATGACAAATTTAAAGACAAAGACGTACTGATTACACGCTTACCAATGATTTCCAACGTTTTACAAATAAAATTTAAACGACTCAAGTTCCCTTTGCATCATACCTTTTATATTACCATCATCAAAGTACAAGGCCAATTATTAACTATGCTGATTTAAATTTGGAACATTCATGTATATTGCTAATTACATGGCAGACCCAAAATACTTTTCTACGTGGTTCATGATATGGGTTCCTGTAGTCATGTCCTAGTTCATGAACCACGGGCAACGTATGAGTGGCCAAGTAAGAGTCCTCACAGTTGGGATACCAGTTACTTTGGAATAAGGCTGGGCATCTAGGACATATTCTGAGTCGAGGCCACCTTTGTGCTCAGACGGCAAATCCACCGATTAGTCCCTCGACCGTTAGGGGTAATACCAAATTGGATCCTGGGCAATTAAGGCTAGAAATCTGCGTCCCAGGTATCACGATATGATATGCTGGCAAGAATCAAAGCAAAATGCCTCGGACCTTTAGAGGTGTCAGAGTGCCTTCTCTAATTGACAGACCAGGATTCCTCAGATACGACTCTGCCAACGATTTGGAACGGATGGGAAGCCCTCTGCCAGGCACTTAAACGTGATTTGCAGAGTATCCCATGCAGATATAGATATCAATGGGGATTACACTGGGGAGAAGGTAAGGCTGGCGGAGACTGCAAATAGCCGGCCGCGGTGGCCGAGGGGACTAAGACGCTCCAGTCACGGTCTACACGGCCACTACGGTCGGGGGTTCGAATCCCCCTCGGGCACGGATATTTGTGCCGTTCTAGTTCGTAAGTAGTTCATAAGTACTTTGTAAGTTTAGGGTCTGATGACCCCGTAGTTAAGTCCCATAGACTATACAAACATTTGAACATTTGAACTGCAAGTAAGTTGGGATTAAATGTTTTAGTGTTAGTGACATTAGGACAAGGGGGAGAGAAAGATGACAAAGTGGGAGAATACAAGGTCTACTTGTCAGGAGACAGAGCAGAAAGAGCACAGAGGTGTGTAGGGCTTTACATCAGAAAAGCAATTGAACCCAGCATAACAACAATAAGGTATATAAAGGAACGACTGATGTGGATAGATTTAGCCATTTCCAGCAAGAAAATTAGGATTTTGTCAGTGTATTCGCCCCTGTGAAGAGATAGCTCAACAGCGGAGGCGCTAGACGAAAACTGGGCGTCGGCGAACTCGTCTTTGCCAGGCTCGTTTCATGTTTTCAGTAAGGAATAAAATGTTAAATAAAATGAGGTGAATTATACACCAATAATTATACAAAATTTTATTAGTATAATATACAAACAAACATTATTACAATAAACAAACACAAATTAAAATGGAGAAACGTTTCGGCTTTTCGCCTCACTGAATGTTTTTGAGATCATATAATTAATACTAGCCGCTGTTTCGGCTTCAATTGATACTACTGACAACGTAGAGAGTGTTTCTTGGCTCATTGTGCTTCTCAAGTAAGTCTTAATCGATTTTAACTTGATAAGCTTCTCTCGGCCGAAGCTGTACTGACTGGAACTGTGAACATGATTATGATTGTTATATAAACATTTGGATATACTTGTTCCAAATTGCTTTCTAGAATGTACTGAAGAAATTGTTTTGCGTCTTTGATTGAGTCAAATGATTTGGATTTTAAAAACTGGAATTCCTCGTAAAGTTATGAAGGCTGTATGTCACTATTTTCGCCTTCTCGGAGTACCATACCTAAATCATTACAGTGCTTGAGAAGGCCCTCCTTGGATAGAGATTTCAAATAATTTATATAATAAATAAAAGCAAATCGCTCAAAATATTCTGCGAGTGCTTTGAACCGATCACTATCGACTGTTTCAGCGTCTATCATTGCATTACAAAAATTAACTCTGCACTACATTTCAGCAGATTGTATTGGTTCATAAATTTGTTCGTAATCGAACATACGTTTTTTCTGCGCTACCCTTTTCTTGTTAAAATTATATCATTTTTTTCATTACTATTTTTTTCTACAAACAATCGCTCTTCCGCAACGCATGTTGCAAATCCAGTAATACGGAATTCTCGAATCCAGTCACGAAATGAACGTTAAGAGCTAACAGCTACTTTCAAGTTCATTTGAACCAACCGCCATTGTTTGTTTATATTGCTCACACATAGTAAAAGCTCATACCACACATGTAGTGCAACAATAAATTCAAAAGTTAGCATATCGTGCAAGACTGCTTCACAGTCACTAAGAGTTTCAGAATCATCAGTTTTACTTTTCAGGTTATTCACGCTTTCGATGACATTATCAAATTGGAATAATATACCTTTTAGTCCTCTGATTCTGCTTTCCCATCTTTTTTCAGACCGAGGTTTCAATGGCAATTTTAATTTAGCTTTTATAAGTTCACAACGCTTGCCAAACCTTGCAAAGAGCACATTAATTTTATTGGCGAAGCCGATAAACGATGTAACTGTTGTAGATGAGTTCGTTGAATCTATGAGAAGCAAATTCCAAGAATGGCATCCTCATGGTGTCAAGAATGCTCGTGGATTAATATTGAGTATTCTTGTTCTAACACCTTTATTAATGCCAACCATATTGGCGCCATTATCTAAACCCCGTCCTCGACAGTTTTTTATATCTAAATTATTATTTTCAACTTCCTTTAAAACTGCATTTGTTAAATACCTTCCCGTTATTTCTGCAACGGAAATAAACCCAACAAAGTGTTCCTCTGTCTCTCCAGCTGAGGAATTGCAAAAAAAAAAAAAAAAAAAAAAAAAAAAAAATTATTAAAATTTATTCCACACGGCTCACATCCCTGTTACAATCGATCATGAGGGTATGTTTTGCTTGTTTGACACTTTTTACAATTTCGTTAATGACAGATTTTGACATTAATGAAATTAATTCATTTTGAATCTCGCGGCTCAGATAATGTTGAGAAATTTGTTTTTCATTAATACGTTGCAAGTGCTCTTTTAGTGTTAAATGATATTTGGATAACAGTTTAAATAGGGGTATAAATTTTCCGCTATTTCCAGTATCATTTAGGTTAAGGGATTTTCGATTACCTCTAAAATCCAAATTGTGTGAGTTGATAATATAGATCAATCTTTCATACATACCAGTACTTTTGTGATTCCCTAATCAGTCTCTCGTTTTCCTTATCTATTTTTTTCCCATATTTGATTCTGTTATAGAATTCTATCCATTTAATCATACACTCCATGTGTCCTTTACTCTGTTCTTGTCTTTGCAATATACTACTCAGATCTTACCAGTCGCAACAGCCTTCTTTTACCATCTGTGTCTGCAAATGTGAAAAAAGTCTACACGGAAAACAATAAACTTTATCCTGAGATGTGGAGTAAACCAACCACCTGCGATGTTGCTCTTCACGGTTACTCAATTTTCTTGTAAAATGAAATTTAGTAAAATGTCTTTTATTTGCGTCTTTTGGGTAACACTCATCAGATTTCTCTATTTTTTGTTCGGAACCATTTTGAATTAAGTCATGATGCTGTGAATCTGTTACTGGAAACACCCTCTTCCCCGGATCTAATTCTGTAAATGATTCTGTAATGAACAATGTCCTCTAGATTTTCTGAATCACAAATATTTTCATTTCTTAACTCCTCATTCGGCTCAGAATGTTGGATAATAGCAGTTTCGCCCAATTCTGATGCTGTATCAGAAAGGGTAACAGATTCATTCGACTCTGGTTCTGTTTCAGCGACTACAGAAACTTGAAGGACAGATTCATCAGAGGCGTCTGGAGCAGATTCACCTGAAGTAGGTTTCTTCCGAAATTTCATCATGCTCAAACTCATAGCTTGGTTGGATATAGTGTCTCAGCCTTTCTTCTTCTTTTTGATGCACCGAACTCCCATTTCCTCTTTCTTTTGAGGGTCCTCCGACATGATGATCTAAAAATTATTTTTTTTTTTTTTTACGTAATTGATAAGTGCAGTTATCAAACGGGTGATTCCGGACTGTTTTGAGGTTGCTTTTACCTTAACTTCCATAGGTTGGATGAGATATCATTCTTTGTCAGTGAAGTGGGAGGGTGTATGTAGAACAAATAAAACATCCTAAAACAGAAAAGTCGATGTGCACCGGTAGTTGCCTGAGCCACATAAATAAAGTGGCTAATGACCTGAATGACAACTGCAGTTAGATAACTTTTCCTCTTGTCTGGACAACAGAAAGTTTCCCATTCACGATATTGCGTGAAATTACAACCTCGAGACTGTTAATCGGATATTTATCAAGGTTTACATAAGACTCAAAACAAAAGACGCGGAATGCGAAATTCAGTTTCTCACTTAAAAAGTACTTAGTGTACGAAAGTGAACGTGAGCGGTAAATTGTTACTATGCAGCGCGAAAGAGTAAGTATACCATACTGTCCTAAATTACCCCATCTAACGGTGCTTAAAAGTACTCAGTGTTATAGTATAGAAAGAATTGGACGTGGTATCGTCATACATGGCAGCACAGTTTTTATACTTTGCTTTGTATGATGCCAAAACAACAAGTAATAAAATATAAGAACTATTTAAGAAATATATACATACTATAAAATGGATGTTAGTGTGTGTGTGTGTGTGTGTGTGTGTGTGTGTGTGTGTGTTCCACATCTCTTACATGAAATTAACGACAGTAAAATAAATTATACTTTACAGTCAAATAAATACGCTAAGAAATACCTCTGAATACTGACTTTCCTTAAAAATATGAAATCAATTCCAAAAGTGTGATAAAGTGTATCGAAATATATGTAATAACTTATTTACAATAAACAAAAATTCAATTTTTCACTCAGTAACAATAAGAGACATAGACGGTAGTTTTCTACGTGCAAGTCTTTTGACACACTGAGTTTTGTGAGTCATTTCGTCACTGACGTTTAGTGCGCAAGCGTAGATTCATGACAGGTGTCGTATGGGAATTCCCTGAACTGATCGGCAACACTTGTGAGACTTCGAGGCATCATGGGGTGACGATGCTCGCTGTCAACTGTGCTAATAACATGGTGTCACTGCATCGTTGTCTATCTTGTTGTCTTACTTGTATCTGAGCTGGACTGTCGTTATTTTGTTTTGTTGCATTATTTTCATTGTTTAATCTATGAAACAGTACACTCAGTTTCGATATCACAAAGTATTTGACTGAAAATTTCATCACTGCTGCACTCATTCGGAAATAAATACGGACAAATAAATAGCAATTGGCCGGGAATGGCCGAGCGCACTAAGTTAAACGCAGGTCTTCGCTGCATAACCTAGCAGTTGAAGAGAGTAATTAAACATCAAATTAAAAAAGTTAAATAAAACAAAAAAGCTAAACTTTTAACAATGTTTTGCGAGGCCTCCACAGGCGCGAGGCCGTCGTGGTCGCCGCCGCCTAACGCCGCCACTGTAGCTCAAGATGAGATGGACAGATTTTACGACGCACTCGAGTTGTTAAAGTACAAGAACAGTGTTTTGTCCATGAGTGACTTCAGTACCAGGAAATAGAACAGAGGTGTAATAAAAGATTATGGGCAATTTTGGAGAGTATATAATGGCCAACAGAAACGGATAACAGTCGGCAAGACTCACCGCTACCAGTACCTCTGAAGATGTCCGGCGCAGCTCTGGACGAAACGTCAGGAACAGATATGTTTCTTGGACCACGACCTCATAACCCGGAAGATACAACAGCTATTACTTCAGCCGGTCGTGAAAGCCTTCACAGTTATTGGATTTCTTTGCCAGTATGGGCTTAGTCATCACAAACTACTTTTTTATGCATAAGGACATTCACCGGTATTCTTGGGAGGGAAGGGGAACCAGATCTGTCAGTGACTATATAATAGCAGACCAGGAATTCAGGAAGACAGTCAAGGACACACGTGTCTTCAGGGGGTTCTTTGATGATACTGATCATTATTAAATCTGCAATGAAATTGGTTTTGTGAAGCCAAAAGAGCAGAAAGTCAGGTCCATATATAGAAGGATGAGAATGGAGAAGCTTCAAGACAAGGAAATCAGGCACAAATATATAACAATGATGTCAGAAAGGTACCAATTAGTTAGTTTACAGTCATTAGAAGAGGAATGGACAAAGTGCAGGGACACACTACTAGAAGTGGCTAGAGAATGTCTTGGAACAGTAGTGTGTAAAGGCAGGAAGAATCAGACAGCTTATTGGAATGGCACAGTCAAGGTAGCCTGTAAAAAGAAAAAGAATGCATTTCAATAGTGACTCCATAGGAAATCATGCAGACAGAGAAAGTAATCGTGAAGAAAGTAACAAACTGGACAGATAATTGGAGGATCCAAGCAGGATTCATCAGGAAGACTTTGGAAATAAATTAGAAACTATGGGTCAAACCGCGGGAAAACTATTCTGAAGCATAATTAGCAATCTTCAAACAAGAGGGAACAAGGAATTAACAAGTGTTTTGGACAGGTTACGAAAGCTGCTAGTGATTCTGGTGGATGCCTTTGGCAGATGGAGGGAGTATTTTGAAGAGTTGCTCATGTAGGTGAAACGTTCAATTATGTGTCAGATTTTGAGGTAGAATGGGATTGGAATGACTATGGAAAAATGATCACATTTGAAAAAGTGGAGAGAGTGGTCAATAGAATGCATTACAATAAAGCGGCTGGGGTGGATGAAATTAAGTTGGAACTAATCAAATACAGTGGAATGTCATTACCCTTCAAGCATGGAAACAGGAAAGACTGTAACAACTATAGAGGTGTCTCTTTAATTAGCTTTGTGGGCAAAATATTCTAAGGTATTGTTGAACAGAGGGTGTGAGTATTAGTTGAAGACAAATTAGATGAAAATTAGTGTGGGTTTAGGCCTGTTAGGCGCTGTCAGGACCTGATCTTCAGCTTACGGCAGATAATGGAGAAGTGCAATGAGTGGAACAGGAAATTGTATCTGTTTTATAAATCTAGAAAATTCTGATGACCGTGTTCCTAGAAGGAAGCTATGGTCAGTTCTGCAAGATCCTGGAATAGGAGCCAAATTCTGCAGGCAATTAAAGGTCTCTACGTACACTGTCAGACAGCAGCTACAGTTGATGGTAAATTGAATTCATGGTTCAAGGTAGTTTCAGAGGTAAGACTAGGCTGTAACCTTTCACCACTATTGTTCATTCCATTTATGAATCATATGTTGAAAACTATAAACTGGATGGGTGAGATTAAAATACGTCAAAACAAAATAAGTAGTCTCACATATGCAGACGACTTAGTAGTGATGGCAGATTCGATTGAAAGCTTACAATAACAATGTAATATTTCAGAGCTAGATCAGAGGTGTAAGGTTCATAGTATGAAGATCAGCAACTCCAAAACGAAAGTCATGTCTGTGGAAAATAGACTGAGTGCCAAGGAGGAGGAACAAAGTTAGTACAGGTGGACAGTGTCAAGTACTTAGAATATATTTTCTAGCAGGATAGCAACATAGTGGAAAAATTGAATTATGGTGTAGCAAAGTTAATGCAGTGAGTGCTCAGCTACGATCTACTCTCTTCTGCAATAAGGAGGTCAGTGCCAAGACTAAGCAGGGCACCGTTTTATCTGTCGACCAACTTTGTTGTATGGGAGTGAACGCTGTCTGCATAAAAGTTATCTTATTAATAAGACTGAAGTAACAGGTACGCAAGTAGCAAGGATGATTGCAGGTACAAATAGATGGTGATCTTGGCAGGAGAGTGTCCAGAATGAGGAAAAACTGTGAATGAACACTACAGATGAAGCAGTTAGAGCGAACAGGCTGAGATGGTAGGGTCATGTTACACGCATGCGAGAAGCAATGTTACCTAAGAGGCTCATGGGTTGGGAATAGAGGGTAACGGGAGTCGAGGTAGACCAAGGAGAAAATAGATTCGGTGAAGAACGATGTTGAAGTAAAAGGCTTAACATCAGACGAGGCATCAATGCTAGCATATAATAGGGGTCATGGAGGATTTTTATTTGGAGCGGGGGGGGGGGGGGTGGACTACGCTCCAGACTAAATGCTGAAAGGCGTAATCATGATGATGATGTTTTTACTACAAGTAGAAAAACAAAATACATTGTTTATCCTCTGGCGTTGAGATGAATTAATAAAAGAAATTTTCACTTCCCTTTTGTCTCTAAATTAAAGGGTTTTACGTTTTATTGGACGTAGCAAGGCAATGTACCTATAAATACATCCGTTAAAACTTTCTCACACGATCTTCTCCTCCAGCCACCACAAGTCATCTGGCCATAGTAATTAGTGACACCAGTGCAAAGACGGGGTTGTAAAAAAAAAAGCACCTCCTGTTTGGCCTATGTCGTGACGCAGTCAACTTGAAAGTCACATCGAAAAATTTTAGAGAATAGTTCTAAGTAAGGCAATGTACCTATAAATACATCCGTTAAAACTTTCTCACACGATCTTCTCCTCCAGCCACCACAAGTCATCTGGCCATAGTAATTAGTGACACCAGTGCAAAGACGGGGTTGTAAAAAAAAAAGCACCTCCTGTTTGGCCTATGTCGTGACGCAGTCAACTTGAAAGTCACATCGAAAAATTTTAGAGAATAGTTCTAAGTTTCTATACGATGTTATTCACTTGCCTGTCTCGACAGATTTCACACTAAGCATTGCGTTATAAGAGAGTATGTTTAACATTTAAAGTGATAACACATGGGACATTAAGGAAATAATATGGAATATTTATTGTCGACTCTGTACAATATTTACAATTAATTGATTATCATTTGACACCACTTTCATTTGGAAAAAAATATACATCTTGATGAAACAAAAAAATGACAATAAGTTTTCTTTGAGGATAATAAAACATTGAAGAAAGCTGTATACAGTCACGATAAAATCATTATAGAAGAATATTTCGAATGACTGGCTACCTCTACTTACAAACTACAGGTAATAGAATGAGTAGTCTTAGTTATAAATTAATGAAACTGTGACGCATCCAAAAAATATATTAAAAATAACATTTATCTTTTTAGTAGTGGTTGGTGAATCATTGGAGCATTATAGACGAATTCAGTCAGTTGTATAACATAATAGTGCACGTGCGATAAAAGTGATTGGCTCACTGCGATCGACAAAACAGTACTGGAGATAGTGATGTAAAAACTAAGTCTTACGTAACACGGCCATTTCGCTGACAAGAGTACCTCCCCATCGCACCCGCCTCCCTCACATTTAGTGGTAAGATGATGCAGTGAATAGCCAGTGAAAAACTGGAAACAAATGAAACACGAAATGAGGAAGAAGATGTACGGAACTGTGAAGCAGTAAACGGTACAAGCGCAAGACGGAGAATATTTAGAAAGATGAAGAGCTATGTTGGTTTCTATGGTCATAGTTTTGGACTGCAACTTAGCTGATTTTGTGTTCAACCTCAATGATGCTTGATTTTTTTTTCTGTTTTCTTTTTTTTTTCCACCCGATTTTTAACGTCTGTTTTGTAGCATGCGCAATTGTCATACAGTACATTAGTATGAGTCACGTGGTAATAAAAATTACAGTCGCAAGTAAATTTGACGAACACCTCGCTGAATTTCCGGGGTATATTATTATTGCTTGGACAAATGCAATTTTTTACAGAGTACAAGTGAAATACTTAAAAAATATATTTTGACGGAACACAGATAAGACTGTGTGGCTGTGAAAGTGTTGCGTTCACTTCCTACAACTTATGTAACACACGGTCACGATTGCATCATTTCTTTTGGAGTAATCTCATATTCACACAAACATCTAAATTGGGAAATGAGGCAAATATGTCTCACTTACCAGTCGTAGAAATTAGGTGCACCGATAAGAGTCTTCTGTCATCAGTGACGTGTGTATTAGACGTGTTTAGTAGTGAAGGACTCGGTTGTCTTGTCTCGTTGTCATCAAAAGTTTGCACCTCGCATTGAAGATCCACTTCCTTTCGACTGTTAATGGAGTAGTAGTACAGCGCAGATGTTATTCCACAACGCGGACGCAAAATTGAATTCGGCTATAAGACATGTCAATGACTCGAAAAACAGTTCATAATTTTGCGAAATTAAAATACAGGAATGTTCAGCACAAGGAGATTCGAACGCGAAAACTCTAGCGTCGCAGTCCAACACCATGACCGCAAAGGCTTTCTCACAACTGCACATCTTGCGCTTGAGTCATTCTTTGGTTTTAATTTACTTCTTGTATCACGATTCGTACACTTCCTTCTTGATTTAATACGAGGTGGAATCCAAAATTTTCTGGACTGGTGCTGCCATCTGGAAAGTAGGAGTAGTAGATCTTTGGAACGCTAGGTGGCGAGAGCTGCGTATCCAACGAGTCAGTGTGCTGAGTGGCGTTCAGCTGCGAGGACGTGTTGCGTGTCCGCAGTGGTTTCCGTTATACTCTGTGTTTGGTGTGTGGCGATTTTACGATGGATCCGCGAACAGTACAACTCGTGTATATCAAATTCTGTGTAAATCTCGGGAAAAGTGCTACGGTGACCCTTGCAATGATTCAACAGTCATCCCAGTGGAAGAGCTCGTGCTCTCCTAGGAAAAAAAAAAAAAAAAAAGAACAGGTGAAGAGCAAAGTGAAGAGCATGATCATTGTTTTCTTTGATATCGAGAGAATTGTGCAGAAAAATTCGTCCCACCCAACCAACCAAACAGTAAATTCCGCCTACTACTGTGACGTTTTACGACGTATCCATGAAAACGTAAGGCAACGACGGTCCGAAGGGAACTGGCTGCTGCATCACGACAACGTGCTCTGTCGCACGTCCGTAATCACCAGGGCCTTTGCAGCAAAAAAAAAAAATGGCGGTTGTATTCCACCCACCGTAATCGCCAGATTTGGAAACTTGCGACTGCGCGCTATTCCCAAAACGGAAACTCAAGTCGAAAGGCCGTCGATTCGACACTCTAGAGAGGATTCAAGAAGCATCGCTGGTGGTACTAAACACCCTCGAAGAACAGGTCTTTCAGAAAACGTTTGACCGGTCGCAGAAGCACCGGTGTGTACGTGTGGATGGGAACTACTTCGAGGGTGATGGTGACCACTAGTCCAAAGGCAAGGTTTCAACAGATGGCAGCACCAGTTCCGAAACTTTTGGATAGCACCTCGTATGTGTTCAGTTTTTGACGGGATATCCACTGCTTAAACTTAATACTGAATCTGAGGTGGATTCGATGGTGAGTTCCCCCTTGTGAGGGTATACCTCATTTTCTGAGAGGCAACTGCCTTTTTTAAAAAAAAACACGACGTCATAAATGATCGAGGCAGTTCCTCGCGGGAACCTGCCGCCCCTGAGATTATCTGCGCTGTGAAACGGCCCTGCAGCGGCAGCGGCGGGGCACGGTGACTTGCTAGCGCTCCTCGTCGGGCGGGCGCGCCCTGGCCAGCCTGATGTAGCTGCGCATGATGGCCTCGATGCGCAGCCGGTAGTCGGGGCCCATCTGGCTGGTCCACTGGCCGATGCGCTCCTGCGACAGCGCCTCGCCGCCCTCCATGTTGGGCACGTTCTGCGGGCTGATCATCATGGCCGGCATCAGCCAGAAGCCCATCAGCAGGCCCCAGAGCGCGTGCCGGTGCACCTGCAACGGCCAACACACCTCACTTGCACCGTTACATTGTTTGGTTTCATTTATTGAGTCTTTTTTTATCTTATGTTGTATAGTATTTTTTTGTTTTTTTGTTTTTGTTTTAGGCCGCACAACTTTTAAGGTCATTAGCACCCAGATAAGAACACAGATTCGCTAGATCTCGAAAAAATAGGTAACTACCAGATAGAGTATCAAGAGAAGGCTAAAAACGAAAGTTAAAAACAATTAAAAGGGTTGAATATCCTTTGATAAATTGGCCATGTTGATAAAACGCAAAACTCGAGCAGCTGCTCGTGTGTCATCAGCTAAATGTTCAAATGTTCAAATGTTTGTAATTCTATCGGACCAAACTGCGTGGTCATCAGTCCGTAGCTTACAAACTACTTAAACCTAGGTAAACTAACCTACGGAGAAACACATACACCCATGCCCCAGGGAGGACTCGAACCTCCACGGCGAGCAACCGCGCGCTCCGCAGCGAGACGCTTTAGACCGCTCGGTTACTCCACCGCGGCTGTCATCAGCTAAAACTTCCTCCAGAGTAGACGGAAAGTGAAGGGCTACACGGAGATGATTAAAATTAACTCAAGACAGTAAAACATGTCGCACCGTCAGCAAGTCACCGCAGGAGCACAGCGGTGCAGGGTCGGCGGTTGGCTGAAACGGCAGTGACCGATCCGCAACCGGGCCATGATGACCTCCTCTCTCCGAGAGGGGCGTGAGGAGGTCCTCCATGCGGTCGGGATTGGTTTTATAGTTCTCAATTTATTGTCGTGGAGTGAGAACCACACACTGTGCCAGGACGACACAATACTCCGGCGAAGAGCCCGTTGAACATCGTCTGATGGGACGCAAAAAGTAGCCATGCGAGGCAAAAGAGCTGCTGCCTTGGCTGCTATGTCGGCGGTCTCATTCCCGGGCACACCCACTTGGCCAGGGACCCACAGAAAACAAACGTGGTGTTGTATAGTGTACAGATGACATTGGACTTAAACTGTAATACAGGGCTTTACAAAATGAAGTAACAGATTTAAAAAATGTATTGCTTTCAAACTATGAAAGACAGAAAAACAGTTCCAACGTTACTCGAAAGAGAAAAGGTAATTTTTTTTATGAATTCAGTGTGAGCACCGTGTGTTACCTGACAAATACTGTAACAGTTGAAACGTGTCCATAAAAAAAAAAAAATAGTTAGAAAATGTCTAATATTGTGCTTCCTGTTTTGTGTCGAGTAACTTGCTTGCAAGAAAATGTATAATATTGCTTCTACTGTGTGTATCGATATGTGTATTTAACTCTGTGAAGTTTCATCTTTGGCAAAGATCATGTATCGCATAGCATTGTAGTTCGCGCTGAGAGAGAGAGTGGGACTTGTGCTTTAGCTCGCTTAGAGAGCGGTTGAGTTGTGTGTATGGGTCCGATGTAGAGCAGAGGCTGCTGTGCCAGCAAGTTGATTTGATTGTATTTGGAATATATATTGTATTTTTATTACTATGAAATCGTTGTACCACCGCTGGAATGACGGTAATTGCATTTGATGTCATTAGGAAAAAGTTGTATTATGTAGGTAATGTAATGGTGATTATTAATAATCAGTAACAAAGTTGACTTTTCTTTCCTGTTTCATTTACATAGAAGATTAACCTACTTCCTTTATTTGATAATTAGTTGTTTGTGGATTTAAAGTGCAGTATTGATTTTGGTAATCTTGTTGAACAGATTTCTTTATTGGTGCCATAGTAAATGATTGTTATGCAACACTGCAGTTAAGATACTGAATTTTGATAATCAGGTACTGATTTGTATAAAATTTTCGCAGTCAAACATTAAGAAAGTCGTTTGTGTTTTTAATATCTTTCTCGCAGTCAAATTTTTGATTATAGTCAGTGTGTGCTTAATGCAGATTACATGTCACAGTTGTTTTGTTAAAAGATCCGTTTCGCACATAATCAGTTACATGCGCTGTTTCTTATTTAAGAGTATATACATCGATATCAGGGCCATAATTAAACCAAATTACTGTGTTAATGAACAATTTGTTGTCTGATTTAACGATAGGTTCAATATCAAACAACACGTACACAGCTTTTACAGTGGCTCATTTCTTGCCGGACATGAAGCAGCTGGTTTCTCGTTATCATCAAATCCACAGCCTCAACAATTTGATGTAGCAGATTTTCAAACATGTCAGGCAACAGTGGGATTAGAAACACTGTCTTTTACGTGAGGCGTCAGGTCTGGAAACGTGGGAGGCCATGGTTGATAATCTTCTGCTGCTCCTCATCCAACGCCCTGGAATAGTGTCATTCAAATAATGTTGGATGTTGGTACAGAAATGAGGCGGGAACCATCTTGCATGAAGACGAAGCCATGTGAATCCTCTTCAAGTTGAGGAAATAAACAGTTTTGAACCATTTTTTGATAGGTTAGTCCTGTCACAGGTTTCTCCATGGACAGAGAAAGCCCACCAATAGACTTCGTTAAGAGATATGACACAGAAGACACTAGTCTTCAGGGAATCTGTTTTAAGTTCAAACTTTGCACTGTTGTCTGTCAAGGATATTTCGAACTGTGGTTCTTTCTTCTGCAGTTTGGAGGGTATAAATCTTTGAAATCAGTCCCTCCTTTTTTGAATAGCCCTGCACTTACGAGGGGTTTCAAATGAAAAGGTACGAAACGACACTGTGGGTGTAATCGAAGTCTTTATTGGAACGTAATCACCAGATGTCTGAGCATAACTATCCCACTGTTTAACGAGCCGAAGGAATCCCTGTTCCCAGAATTCCTGTGACTATGACAAGAGCCAGTCTTCTACTGGGTCCTTCAGTTCGTCGTCCGAGTTGAAGAGCTTCCCTTTGAAATGCTTTTTAGCGAACCAAACAGATGGGATTCACAAGGCGACATAACCGAGATGTAGGACAGATGCTCAAGCTGCTCCCACCAGTACTTGGCCAGTAAGCTTTGTGTGACCCTGGAGACGTGTGGACGTGCGTTATCGTGGAGCAGAATCATTCCCTCCGTGAGCAGCCCAGGCTGTTTGCTCTTGATGGACTTGCGTAGGATACGGAGTATCTCACAGTACACGTCACTATTAATGGTACCTCCTTGCTCGCGGAATGAGTGTCGCACCTCGGACGTCGAATAAAGACGGCGGGTGTCGCCTTACCTGCTGAGGACGCAGCCTTGAATTTTTTAGAGGTTAGTGACGACGCATGTTTCGGGTCCTTAGAGATTTCCCTACGTTATCCTAAAGCGGCAAATTGAAATTTCACCCGGTTTGGTTGTTAAGCCATTCCGTACCTTTTCATTTGAACATCTCGTACACAAAAGAATGTTACAGTTTACAGCTAGTAAGTTATAGATCTATACGATTGAGGCATTGGCAATGAAGATGATGTAAGTGTTAAAATGATCAAAACTGATGTAAGTTCCTGACGCCCCCCCCCCCCCTCGGTGGGACTCACGGTTTTGTCATGAGTACGTGTGAACCGAGTACGGGGTCCCGAGACAATGCACTGTTTCTGCCTTCTGTCCTTTCTGGACTGCATTTCCTTTCGCTTTCCCTCCTTTCCTATGTTCACTCCTTCCCCTCTCCACCAGAGAACTAATGACCTTGCCAGTTTGTTGCAACAACGAAAGAAGATGTGGTAAAATAAATAAATATCTTATATTTCGAAAGTGGCATCCCGTTAGGCTCCTGCATCCCTAATGATCGGCAAGCAGTTTAGAACTTTTGAAAGAATTTTTTGATCTTAAAGAGATAAATAGATAAAATATGATAGCCTAGATCGCAAGTTGCTGAGCTTTTTATTGGCAACCGGTTTCGGTCCTACAGGACCATCATCAGGCGTTTGGCACCTTGTTGGTGGACGGTGGCGGTGGCCGGAGCACGTGTCAGTTGACGCCTACTCCGGCCACCGCCACCGTCCACCAACAAGGTGCCAGTAGGACCGAAACTGGTTGCCAATAAAAATCTCAGCAACTTGCGATCTAGGCTATCATATTTTAAACTTATTCATGTTCTAATATGTGATGTAATAGTTACCAGGAGATCTCAAGGATTGTCTGGTCGTCAGTGTTTTGTTGCTCGTTTAGCACCACCCAGGGGACACGTGCAGGGTAGTTGACGGTTAAACCTGCGGACGTGAGCAACAGCCATCAACGTTTCACCTAAGCAACAAGCTGGCCAACAAAGAGCATACGGTTCATTTTGAAGGAAAGGTGCTGAGACATAACGGAAACCCTAAATATCTAGGGGTAACACTTGATAGAACGCTCAGTTATAAGCAACACCTAGCAAAAACAGCTGCCAAAATTAAAACCCGGAACAACGTCCTCCAAAAACTCTGTGGCACTTCTTGGGGATCATCTGCATCCACTCTCCGTACTTCAGCTCTGGGTCTTGTATACCCAGTTGCTGAATATTGCTTCCCAGCTTGGTTAAACAGCTCACAAACTAAACTTGTGGATGCTCAGCTCAATCATACCATGCGTCTTATAATTGGCTCAATTAGGGCCACACTGACTTTCTGGCTACCCATAATTAGCCATATACAACCTCCATCTTTACGGCGGAAATATGCACTAGTATTCGAGTACAAAAAGCTGCAAAATAATCCCCACCTTCCTGTGTATGAAGACATACCAAGCATAAGAAAAGCAAGGCTTCGCTCTCGTCATCCACCTCTTGAGACTCCAAGAACTTTAGTTACCAACGATGGCTGCTGGAGACAAACATGGCAGATTAATGCAACACCAGAACAACTGAAGATGCCATGCATATCAACCAAGCCACCTGGCTTTGATTTACGCGCAAAGATTGGTCAGCACTTAACAGAATAAGAACCACCACTGGAAGGTGTGCAGACCTTCTGTACAAGTGGAAGAAAATAGCTTCTCCAAGCTGTGACTGTGACGCTGGAAAGCAGACTGTCTAACATGTGGTTCAAGAATGTCCCCTGAGAGCTTTCGCTGGCGACCAAACAGAGTTCCTGATATTAGTTTGTTGTTTGTTACATGTGTAATATTATATGTATCTTTGTTATTAAAACATCAATTAACTGTACATTTTGTGATGTAGCCATACGCTAAATGAATAAATAAATATTTTAAACTGTTGCTCGCCCTGTATGTACCTCCGCGTGCAGGTGGTCGAGCGTGATGTGGTCTGCGGCGCCGTCGGCGGCCCGCTGCAGCTCCTGGTGGTAGGCCGCCACCAGGTCCGGCAGGTGGTCGGTCAGCACGTCGATCTGCACCGCCGTGAACAGCAGGTACAGCAAGTCGGTGGCCGCCGACGCGAACCGCAGCACCTGCCAAGCCAGCCCCACCACTTGTCAGCGCCTCAGCACAGTACAGTATACAGGAAAAGCAATCACAGAGGCACTGCATTATTGAAATAGGAAAAGTTCAGAATTTCGGCCAGGCCGAAGTGTGAACACGGGTCTCCTGCTTACAAGACAGACGCTATGACCACTACGCCACCTGGACACAGTGGTCACAACAACTGCACAGACGATTCTAGGACGTCTCCAGCCAGACACTAATTCTCAACTAACGTAGTGCCCCATTACAGGTCATCGTCATTAGTTGCAACATTTCGCCGATTCCCCTAAGAGTTCCACCGTGGTATGCGATGGAGACCGCTGGTCGTCTTTGGCATATATGGTGTATGTTATTTCGGACGTGTGTTTTGGGAATGGGCAAAGTTTCACCAACAGTGAGAGTGATGAGTGAGTGGACACTAAGTTATAATAATAATAATTTCGTGTGGCTCATTGGCTTGGTGCAAGTCTTTCAATTGGACGCCACTTCGGCGACTTGCGTGTCCCTAACCTACCCCAGTTATCAACCGGGAAAAGGGGACCTACAGCTTAACGTGGAATCAGAACCACGTATCGTTTCTGGCGACTCCTCATATCGTTGAGACGTGAAGGGTGGGTTAAAATGCAGACTGAATAAATAGTGGATCCGACCGGGTTTTGAACCCGTGACCCTTCGGTTTCCAGTCGCGCTCTTTACCCCAAGACCACAGGGCCCGAGTCTAAGTAAGTTGAGAATTTGGGGCTGGTGGATGAAATGACAGGGTAGTCCGTGCTGTCGTGGTGACCTCTTGGTGTGCTCCTTTTAACCCTTTGAGGCACAGAACCTAAAAAACCACTTAATTTATTAATTTTTTTTACCAGCTTAGCTTCAACTGAAGCCACTGTGGCAAATGATGACAATGCTGCCGCGGCGGAGCGGCCGAGTGGATCGAGGCGCTATGCTGCATTGCGCGAGGCCGTTCCCCGTCGGGGTTTGGAATCCCCCCAGGGGCACGGATGTTTGTGTTGTCTTTAGTATAAGGTAGTTCATACATATTTGTAAGTTTAGGAACTGATGACCCCGCAGTTAAATCCCATACGGTTTACAAACATTTGAACATTTTTGATGACTATGCTCGCAATACATATGAAAACACACAACATACTATTAATAGCGTCAACAAGTCTACACCACATATTTTACAAAAATGTTCAAATGTTTGTATAGCTTATGGGACTTAAATACGGGGTCATCAGTCCCTAAACTTACAAACTACTTATGAACGAACTAATACTAAGGACGGCACAAACATCCATGCCCGAGGGGGAATTCGAACAGAACGCTCTATTTGAACTATTTGATTTTTGTAGCAACTGTCAGTAATAGCTTCACTTGGTTTCATGTTGCTAGAAAATTAATACAAATAACGGAAAACTGAGTTCAAAATCTCTCTTCAACGCCTCGACTGCGGTGCAGTCAAGGACAAATGCATCTTCTGAATAAGGATTAAATTGTGTATTGAAAGAAGTGAAACACTGAACTAATGTATGTAACAGCCCCTTACTCTACGATATTGTAGAGCATTTTGAAAATACTTCTACGTTTCACATAACACAATTTCATCAACCTTAAAATCTGGATATGGGAATAGTGCTTGAAACTTATAAATCGAATTACAGTATTGCAATGAAATAACGCGTCTTCAGCATCGTATAATGTTAATTTCGGTGAAATCTCGTATACATTTTCAACGGGCTGCTGCAACATTACACTCAGCCGCGGCCCAGTAATGCAACTATATACTTTTTAAGTAATGTGAGAGACAGGCTTTCTGGTGATAAAGTAACCAGAAACAACTCTATTATTCCCTTTGTGCTCTTACATGCTTTATCTAGTCACATATGTACACACTAAAATTTGTTTTAGATTTCAGATGAATATATACACAGAGGCTGTGAAGGGTACACATTTCTTCTCGTAGTGCTTCAGTGAAGTTATCAGAAGATTATTATCGTTGACATACGACGAGAGACACTATCTTATCTTCCGTATCAGTGGCCTTACGAGCGATTGTCGGCACGCTTTTAATTCGAGCTAAATATGTTTAACTGAATGAACAAAGGAGGCAATATTGAACAATATTCAAGTTGTAAGTGCAAAGAAATTTTGATATAATTTTAAGAGAGTATAAAAATGGCATTTTAAAGTGTTAAAATGCATTAAATGACTGAGAAGGAATATATTCTGTTCTTTCATTCTGATGCCTATTTGTGTTACAGTACATGTGTGTTTTTTTACAAATAATTGTATTTTCTCATTGCGATACTGCCGTCCTATACTGGTGTCTTACTATAAGAATTGTCTTAAAGTAATAGGATATTTTCCATGATTATGTACCATAGATGAATAAGTTGGCTGAAATAAAAATAAAGAATATCATAAACTTAATAAAACACTGCGAAGACCTCGCTTTTAACTATAAACCTTAGTTTTGAAATTACATTCGGTAAATATAACTTGCTACTGTTGCTTTTTGACGGAAAAGAACAATGTTTATAATAATTATTAGGTCTTACGTTTCTAGGTAATTCCATTATTCACCATTTTCATTTTTGAAGGTTTTTGAAATAATACCTCACTATTACATAGGACCAGTTCACCCTGCTCGCCAAACTTGATATGAAAAGTCTTGTGAACGCTGGATGAATCAGCCACGGTCTTATGCCGATTAATACTAAGAATGCCGCACCGATGTTAATGGGAACAGTTACTGTTGCTAATTAAATAAATTAAGTCTGATATGAACTATATGTAGTAAGAACTCCATGGTGGCCAAGCATCACAACTTACTGCAGAAAGTGAATTTCAGACTCAATAACAGCAACAAATTGAAATATCTTCTACCTATTGAAAAACTGTCACTTAACAATATTTTCAGTGTGCATAATACCTCGGAAAAATAAATACTAATGCAACCTTTGATGTGGGACAACTGACACTGACAGGCAACTGGTAATTCGCAATAATATACCTCGGGGAGATTCGTTTCATCGAATTAACGAGGAACTTTGCAAATTAACTTGCACAGCTCCTAGACACTTCCTCCCAGCTTGTACTCTTATTAGCTCTTTCGTTGGTTGAAGTTGATATCAGGGTCCATGGATCTGTTTTATGATTGTTAGATAGTTTGGTAATAACCGGGCTCTTCTTCCTATTACCTTGAACTTTTTTTTTACTTTCACTTTTATTTTGACCTACTTTCTTAGCTTCTTCAGTCAGACCAGTCCCCTTTTTCTCCAGGTTCTCCCTGCTCTTTCCTATCACCCCAGTATCATATGCAAAATCCAGACCATTAGTCATTTTCTGCATGATGATTTCTGTATTTCATATATCACCCCCCTCATGGGGTTGGTGAAATAGTATCTTAAGTCTTACGTTTTACGTCAAATGTTTCTCATAATTCCCATGCACTTTCAATCTACACTTTGACTCCAGTAGACAGATTATATTTAGATTTATCAGCTAGTCTGGTATCCCTTACTCTGCCATTAAACACCAAGTCTCCTTTCTCACTATGCCGCCTTAAAGGAGGCAGCATGTACACGGTACATGTTTGTAAATCTATCGGACCAAACAGCGTGGTCATCAATCCGTAGCTTACAAACTACTTAAACCTAGGTTAACTAACCTAAGGACAACACACACACCCATGCCCCGGGGAGAACTCGAACCACCGACGGCGAGCAACCGTGCGCTCCGCAGCGAGGCGCCTTAGACCGCTCGGCTACTCCACCACGGCAAGGAGGCAGCACATTTGTTCGGAGATAATAGTAATAGCAAGGTCAAGGACAAATGAGTACTGGAAGACAGCCAGTCAGGCAATGATGAGGAATGACAAGTATGAAAACCAAATAACTTACAGAACAGCCACGAGAAAAATAATGAATAAGACGAGAAGAAGGTCATTCATGTACACTGCCGAAAAGAAAAGAAATAGTACCTGGGAAGACGACGTCGATTTTGATCCGACGACAGCAGGTGCAATCTGGGGGATGGTAGATGTATGGATAATGGTTTCAAGATCGTCTGCCTAACAGATTTCCTCAGCGCCATCTGTTTGAACCTTTCAGCAGGGAATGTTTGCAGGTGTAAGAATAACTGTGACGTCAGCGGTGAAGCATCCGGCCGGCATGTAACAGAGACGCAGTCTTGCTTCCTACAGCCAACTGAGGGTCAAATTATGCTCTTTCGAGTGGTGGGAGGCTTCTTTCGGATAACTGCCTCCCAAGTTGGACGTGCTACGTCAGTTGTGCAACGACACTGCTTGCGATGGTCACGTGAACTTTCATACACCCGTAGACGAGTTTCTGGTGGTCCCCGCAGTATACAAACGTCCTCAGTGATAGTCGTACTGTAAAGCCGTTGGCACACGGAGCGTGTGTCTGAATGTGTGTAGTCAACGAATCGAGTCCAACGTGTGGCTGAACGCTCGGAGACGGTGCGATTTGAGCATACGAGACGTGTGCCTCATCGAGCTACACGCGACTGCAGCGCGCTCTAGCGACAGTTGTCGGCGGCATCAGGTTCTGCAATCACACTGTTTACGAAATCAAAAGAGTGGAATCCCTGATTTACCTCTATTTAATTCCTCATTTCCACGCTTGTGCGTATGTTTGTTACGTTCTGTGATATAGGCCTACATAAGTAACAACAAAATATATATGAACATAAGACTTATAAAAGTTACATGTTATGTCAATAAGTGCAGCGACTCATAAAAGTTTCATGACAAACTCTACGATATAACATTAGAAAAGGTCTTCATATGAGGCAAACATTATTGCAACAATCTCGCTTTTTAGTAAAACTTAAAAAGTCATTCTTTCATGGTCAATGTTACTAAACTTAAAAGGTCATTCTTCCACGGCCAATGTTACTAATCAGTAGAAGAATGTTAAGAACGTGTAAAATGCAATACATCAAACGATAAAGTGCGTGTTTTACTCTAAGTTAGGTGCAAACTGTTCTGTGAATAAGAATTCGTGTTGATTATCTTGAAGTCCGCCTTACCTTGAAACGACCGATTACTGTGTTTTACTCTAAGTTAGGTGCAAACTGTTCTGTGAATAAGAATTCGTGTTGATTATCTTGAAGTCCGCCTTACCTTGAAACGACCGATTACTGTAATACTAAATTTTTTAACCACATATAAGACGTTTCAAGTTATTTATTCCAACAAATAGTACCTCTTGAATTGCCGGTTTTCGAGAGATCCTAAATTTACTCAGTTACTTTTACTTTCTTTGAAATGTCATACATTCATAAAATCTAAGTCTTATACATAAAAATCATGTAATACGACGGCCAAGATGGAGTCTTCATCTCTCTACCGAAAAGAGCTGCCCCCCCCCCCCCCTCACCGGATCGCCACGTGGTGTGACGTCGGCGGCGTTCTTCCACCTTATTGGTGATCGTTCGGACGCACGTTGAGAATATCTGCCATGCTTGATACTGCCTGACACGTTGGGAAAGCCTCGCCAACGAGCGGTTCGATCGTTGTGACGTCATAAACTCGCCACGTTGGCCACAGTCGTTCAGATACACGCTCCGCGTGCCGACGGCTTAAGCGTAGTAGTGGCAGATCGTACAGGTACCGCAACACAGATGAGAGGGTTTGTGAACCGAGAAGTGTCGATACAAACTGTTATCAGTCGGTTACCAGCACTGGGAGTACAGGCAAACATACCTCTAGGCCGTGTTCCACTCACGCCACAGTATCGTGCGCACGGCTCATATGGTTTTGTCATGGATTACTTGGGACGTGGAATGACGGGGTGTCGTCTTTATCGATGACAGCGGAATCTGCCTGTGTGCAAGTGATGGTCGTATGCACAATAGATCTGCTGAGCGATAACGGGTAGAATACGTTCGTCTAACAAGGAGGCAACATGGGTATCGGATTTTAGAATTTCTTTATATTTATGGTACGTGAAGTTCAGAACTCAAATAACAATCAGCCAAAACCATTCGACGCAACTCTCAAAAGTTCTCGACAAAATCAACTTTGAATTTTACAAGTACACATAAATGCCAATAATTACAGCGGTTGTATGTAGCATCTGTCGATGTAGCCGGGCATCATGGCTCAGCGCGCCCGATCAGAGAGCAGAACGCCCTCCGTAGTAGAAAAGCTGAGCCAAGAACACTTCGATCAAGAACGAACAAACACGATCAGCGGCCGCAAGGAACAGAATTACCCATAGAAGAACAAGAGGAAAATAAAGTGTAGCTTACAGCCATGAAGTCGGTGGTTCGAATCCGGATGTAACGAATTTTTTTCTTTGTTTCCGAATTCAATTATATAAAACAGTTGGGTTTTTAAGTCCAGTTTTTGTTTATGTGTATACAGACGAGCTGAACTTGTCGTCCTCTAAAACGATGAATAAGTAAGTTAGCTACTTGGAAAGCCATTAATAGCTATGGAGATGACTTTCCAAACACAGCATCGTAGCTCTTCACACACTGAACGATCTAAGACTACCGTCGACAACTAATAATGAAGTCAATACTGTAAAACTGTAAACTATGTTTTTTTTTTTTATTTTTTTATTTTTTTATTTTTTTTTTCAAATTGAAACCATCATTATTTTATAAAATTATCTATATTAACAAAAGTTGCTATTAGATATTAAAATTGCATCAGTATTCGACCACAACGAAGATAAATAGATAAATTAATATTGTCACTGCAAGATTGGAACCACCGACCCTATGGTTATAAGGCTAAAACGCTACCACCTTTTTTCACTAAATTTTATTTATTATATTTCTTATACAGTATACTGTATATAATGAACAACAATTATGACACCTTAGCCGCGGTGGAGTAGCCGAGCGGTCTAAAGCGTCTCGCTGCGGAGCGAGCGCTTGCCCGCCGTGGAGGTTCGAGTCCTCCCTGGGGCATGGGTGTGTGTGTTGTCCTTAGGTTAGTTTACGTAGGTTTAAGTGGTTAGTAAGCTACGGACTGATGACCACGCAGTTTGGTCCGATAGATTTATAATAATTTTTTATGACACCTTAGGACACATAAGATACTTTCCACAGGTACTCTTTGTGATATACTCATATACAGTATATAATGGCAAATACTGCAACTGTATTAATTATTAGTACTTAGGTGTGCCTGCAGAATTTCAAAGTCGATTTTCTCGAGAATTTTTGAGAGTTGCGTCGAATGTCTTTGGGTGATGGTAATTTGTGTTCTGAACTGTATGAACCATAAATGTAAAAAAAAAAGTCAAAATTTTGAAATCCGATACCCATCTGGTCTCCTTGTAAGACGTTCTCCCCACTACAGGCTTTATGACATGTGGAGCAATAAGTTACTGTATCATCCTTACCGTTTGTGGATTGAACGCTACCCAGCGCTCGGTACGTGCAGAGTGTTGGTAGACCTTTCCTATTGTCATTCTTGCAACAGGAAAGTAATGTGTTTTTCCAACAGGATATTGCTCGACCACACACTTCTCGAGAAGTTCAACGCGCTGTGTAAGACGTGTACCAACTTCTCTGGCCAGCAAAATCTCCGGACGTCTCCAACAGACCAGTTATGGGATATGATGGGACGACAAGTGCCACATGTGACTCTTCAACCGACAACTCTTGCACAAGTACTTGTACAGTTCGAGCAGTGTTGGAGTAATGTATCCCAAGACAACATTCTCTGTATGTATGATCGAATGGTTGACAGAATTAGCGCCAGGATATCCGACGGTGGACGCTACAATTCGCAGTAATATGGGTGTTTAAGCGTGGATGGACACCTGGTACCTTAGTACCTCGTAAGCTATTGAACTGTGAGTGTAGTCATTTTATATACACCTTGTGAGAAGAAATTAATCAAAATTTATATTTTCCACTTCTCGAAAATAATGAAGGAAGGAAGCTTAGGGTTTAACGTTTCGTCGACAGCTTGGTCATTAGAGAGGGAGCTAACGCTCGGAGTTTTGGGTAAGGATGGGGAAGGAAATAACCATGTCCTCTGAAAGGAACCACCCCGGCATTTGCCTGGAGTGATCTACGGAAATCATGGAAAAGCTAAATCTGGATGGCCCGTATACGAGTCCAGTGTGTTACCAGTGCGACACCTCGCTCGGTGGACAAAAATGAGTTTGGTATGGTTTTCGGAGTTATTTTATATGCTCTAAACGCAGCTGCATTTAATCACTAAAAGGGTAAGTTCAAAATGAAATTTAAAGCCAATCGTATATTGTCCACATCACTAAATGAATCAGAACGTAATATCATCCAACAATTAAGTTTCAGTTTGCTTTCCTTTCCTCTAATTTGTCAGTACTGTCGAGTTCAACACTTGTAAGAGTTTACAACACTTCAAAGCATTTTTACGGAATGATCGCCTTCTAACGTTGTTTGACACTGCTTGAGCCAAATAATGGTTGTTAGCAGGTCACAGCGGCAGTATATGGTTGTGGTTTGCGTGTACTGTTGCCAATGGATTTAGAAGAAGAATGTGTAAATCTTAGGAATGATGGTGTAGATTGTGGAACAAGAAAAAGAATGAAGATGAAATCAAAACGACAAATGGAAACTGAAATCAGGTAATGGAACAACAACTTATTTGTTTTCGGCATTAGAGTTTCCGTGCAGCAGCTTCACTCCTGTGGTTGATTGCTTAATGAAGAACTTGGAATGGACAATTGAAGTAAATTTATTGTACTCAATAATATTCTGCCTGTAAAATATTTCTGTCTTGATTCAGTTTTTCAAAGTAATGTGAAGGTTTGTAGCGGTCCTTGAAGTAAATAATACTCCTATGTTATAGTAAATGATACAACTAATATGAAACGGAAAAGCTTCTTTCCATGAATCAGCACGGGTTTAGGAAACTCGTTCATGTGAAACTCAGCTTGCCCTTTTCGCTCATGACATCTTGCGAGCCAAGGACGAAGAGCAACAGACGGATTGTGTTTTTCTCGACTTCAAAAAGGCGTTCGACGCGGTGCCACACTGCAGACTGCTAACGAAGATACGAGCTTATGGAATAGGTTCACAGATTTGTGACTGGCTGGAAGACTTCCTAAGTAATAGAACGCAGTACGTTGTTCTCGACGGCGAGTGTTCATCAGAGACGAGTGTATCGTTAGGCGTGCCCCAGGGGAGTGTGATAGGACCGCTATTATTTTCTATCTATATAAATGATCTGATGGACAGAGTAAGTTGTAATATGCGGCTGCTTGCTGATGATGCTGTGGTGTATGGGAGGGTGTCGTCTGTAACTGACTGTAATAGCATACAGGATGACTTAGACAGAATTTCTAGTTGGTGCTAAGATTGGCAGCTAGATCTCAATGTGGAAAAATGTAAGGTGATGCGCATGAGTAGAAAAAACAATCCCATAATGTTCGAATACAGCATTAGTAGTGAGCTTCTTGATGCTGTCGCGTCGTTCAAATATCTAGGCGTAACATTGCAGAGCCATATGAAATGGAACGAGCATGTGAGGACAGTTGTGAGTAGGGCGGACAGCCGACTTCGGTTTATTGGGAGAATTTTGGGAAGATGTACTTCACCTGTAAAGGAGACCGCTTATAAGACGCTTGTACGACCACGTCTTGAGTATTGCTCAAGTGTTTGGGACCCGCAGCAGATCAGTTTAAAGGATGACATAGAGGCGGTTCAGAGACGAACAGCTAGATTTGTTACCGGTAGGTTCGACCAATGCACGAGTGTCACGGAAATGCTCCGGCAACTCAATTGGGGATCGCTGGAAGAAAGACGACGTTCTTTTCGTGAATTTCTGGTGAGTAAATTTAGATGGCCGGAATTTGAAGCTGAGTGTAGTACGATCTTGCTGCCGCCTACTTACATTTCGCGTAAAGATCACAAAGACAAGATAAGAGAAATTAGGGCTCGTACGGAGGCATATAGACATTCTTTTTTTCCTCGTTCAATTTGGGAGTGTAATAGGAAAGGAAATGCTTAGTAGTGGTACAGTGTACCCTCTGCCACGCACCTTACGATGAATTGCGGAGTATGCATGTAGATGTAGAGGTAGAAGTGCGAATGTCTAGTGTAAGTTAACATTTTGAAGTATATAACTTAATGTGAAGTAATGAAGATACATTACTGAAAACCAATCAAAACGTGTAATGTCCTATATGACGGATCAAAACGTACATTGTCCAAAATATAAATGGATTTTCTTACCTTATTCAAAATTATATGTTGCAAGGTATATTCTAGTTCTGCAACTCAAAACGGATCTAATTCTGAATACAGCAAGAAATTACGAGGGTAACACTGCTTTGGAGACACCTACTATTGTCGCTGGTAGCACACCTAACCCCCGAGCAAATGGACTCGCTCGTCTCACGTCACCGACGTGCGCACAATTGAGGGGGACACATTGGGAACGAGCGGTCTTACGTAACGGTGTCACATGGACGAGACATGGGCCACATCGTAAGAGCCAAAACTGAAACTCCAATCAAACGAATGGCGTCTTTATATGTCGTCGCAAAAGTAGAAAGTGCGCCAGAGACCTAGTATGGTGAAAATTATGGTGATTCTCGTCTGCGACTGTGATGGCATCATCCCAACGAGTTACGTTCCTCCACGGCAGACCGTCAATATAAATAATTACTGTTCGTTTTTGGAGCATCATCTGCGACCAGCTTTGCGGAAGAAGCGGCAACACTTCCTGCGCAACTCACCCATCATTTTGTACGACAATGCGCAGGCGCATACAGCGCACTCTGTGGCTGCTCTGTTTTGTCGATAGGACTGGGAAGTACTGTACTATCCACCATACTCTCCCGACTTCTTGCGATTTTGATTTGTTTCCGAAGATAAAGGAACCACTTCGTGGCATTCGCTTCAGTTCCAGAGATTCGACAGCCAGCAGACCGCTCCATTTGGACAATCAACAGAACAGGCTCAGCTAACGGTATAGTACGCCTTCCACATCGCCTGTAACGGGTTCTATACAACGCTGGTGACTACTTTAAAGGACAGTAATAGGTGCAAAAGTGAAACGCTTTTATATCGGTTGTGAATAGATAGTTGCCAGTATTTAAGTTCCAACCCTCGTATATTGTGTAGCATATATCAGTTTTTCACTTCTTCTGGAAAAAATGAATCAATGGACACTACCTTTTGATTAGTTGCCCCTCATTATTTTGACACAGTAGCCTGCAAACTGCTTTTAATCAAATTGTGTTGTACAATATCGCCCCAGATTTTGTGACTGTCAGAGAGAACACAGTTTGTAGTAATTGATGGAAAGGCGGCGACTGAAACAGAGGTGATATCGGGCGTTGTAGAACACTAAAAAGATGCAACAGAAGTACGGAAGAGACTGCATACATCACGCTTGTCCATCCTTTTTTAGAGTATTGCTTCCCAGTGTGGAACCCTTATCAAGTGGGTTTGACGGAGGACATCGAAAGAGTCCAAAGAAGGGCAGCTCGTTTTGTATTGTAATGATACTAGGGAGAGAGCGTTACGGTAATGATACACGATCTGGGATGGGAATCATTACACCAATCGCGTTTATCGTTGCGGCGTGGTCTACTTACGAAACTCCAATCGGTAACATTCTCTTCCGAATGCAAAATATTGTTCATTCCCATCTACATAGGTAGAAGGATCATCAGAATAAAGTACGAGAAATGAGAGTTCGAACTGAGAGATTCAGATGTTCTTTCTTCCTGCACGCTTTCCGAGAATGGAGATGAATAGAATTCTAGTGATTCTATAAAACTTCTGCCGGGCACTTAAATGTGATTTGCAGATATCCCATGCAGATATCCCTGGTGTAGACGGCATATCAGGAGAAATGATCAAAGAAATGGGACAGGAAGGTATTGATGAGCTGTACTCATTGTGTAAAAGAATATGGGAAAGTGGGAAGTGGCCAAAGCCTCTCTTTATTCCCTTACACAAGAAAGGATCTATCAGGAACTGCTCCAACTACCGAACTATTGCACTCATATCTCACGCAAGTAAAATTTTAATCTACATACTGAACCAAAGTTTGAAGCCGTACATTCAACCCCACATATCCTCAGAACAAGCAGGTTTTGTTGAAGGGAAAGGAACTCCTGAACAGATTCTCAGCGTAAGACAAATAATAGAAAAAAACACGAGAGTTCTGTGTTCCTGTTTTCATCTGCTTCCTTGACTGTGTTTTGTGGGAAAAGTTGTGGCAAGAACTTGCAGAGATCGGTGTCCCTCCCCACTTGACAGCATTGATAAAAAATCTGTACAATGATCATTCCGCAGTTTTAAAGACAAGTGCTGGCACGTCTGATTCCTTCAGAGTTTCAAAAAGTGTGAGACAGGGTTGTGTTCTATCCCCACAACTATACAACATCTATGCAGAACACGGCATTAGGAAAGCTCTTGATGGTTGGACCAAAGGCATCTCAATTGGCGGAAGAACTGTCAACAACCTCCGTTTTGCTGATGACACTGTACTTTTAGCCAACAGCGAAGATGAACTTGCTGAGCTATTAACTAGAATAAAAGACTTTAGTCTAGCATATGGAGTAGACATCAACCTCAGGAAGTCCAAACTCATGTTAATTGATCGAGAACAACAGATCCAGCTCACAGGTCAATTAAAGGAACTGGAAGTCGTGCAGTCATTCACCTATCTTGGGTCAACCATCTGCAGCACAGGTAGTTGTGAAGAGGAGATAAGAAAACAGATCACGCTAGGACGAGTGGCTATGAAGAAGCTCACGAAGATCTGGTAGAGCAGAGCAATAACAAATAGCACAAAGATTCGGCTAGTTGAAACACTCGTGTTTTCTGTCTTCTTTTATGGCTGTGAATCATGGACACTCAAGGCCAGAAACAAACAACACATTGATGCGTTTGAGCTTTGGTGCTGGCGTAGGATGCTACGCATAAAATGGACCGAAAGAAGAACAAAAATGTTATTGAACAACTGAATATCTCCAGACGCCTTTCTTCTCGAGTCGACGAAAAAATTCTCCAGTTCTTTGGCCTTATTGTGAGAAGAGGAGCAGAAAACTTAGAAAAAATAATCTTACAATGAAAGATCGAGGGCACAAGACCAAGAGGAAGAGCAGCGAGCAGATGGATAGACCAAATCAAGAAGATCTCCGGTCTACCTCTTCAGCAGGCACTGAGAGAAGCTGACAACCGTCCGGGATGGAGACGCTTGGTTCATGGGGTCACGACGCTCAGCAATGAGCACAACGACTGATGATGATGATGATAAGTAGTTTGTAAGTTTAGGGACTGATGACCCAGTAGTTAAGTCCATAAGCTCTACAGATATCTGAACATCTGTACAGAAGAGTGAGAAGCTGTAGAAAGGAGATTAGAACCAAGTCTGTGATCGTGAAGAATGAGAATGGAAGGCTGAGGACAGCTACAATGCTTTGCGACACTACTGACCTGCATGTCAAGGAAGCGCAGATGTCGCGGGCGGCCCCGCTCGTCGTACTGGAAGAGCATGTTGTTGACGCTGCTGTCGCCGTGGCAGACGACGGCGGTGCGCTCGTCGACGGCCTCTAGCAGCTGGCGCAGGCGGTCGTATAGCTGTTCGCGCAGCGGGCGCACCGCGTCGACGGCGGCGCGCAGGTCGGCGTCCCAGGCGCGGCCGTCGCCCAGCGACTCCATGGCCATGAGGAAGGCGTTGCCCAGCGACGCGGTGGTGAGGTGGCGCGCAGCCGCCGTGAACGCCAAGTCCGGCTGCAGCAGCCGCCGCACGCGCTCCGCCGCCGCCGGGCTGTCGCGCCGCAGCACCAGCGTCGCCGCATGGAACTGCGCCAGCGTCTGCACGCGCCGACCGAGGACGAGTTAGCCAAATGAGCAACAGATGGTCAGTCTTAAGGTAAAGCAGCAACCACTGCCAAGATTTGTTCAAACACCACAGTGGTTTACTATGCACAGTATGTAGCCTTCTTCCGACCAACTTACAGTGTGTAAACTTTTAAGCAGTTATTTTCATTTAAATTTCCAGCTGTCAAAAGACAATCGCAAAGGCCCACTTTTAGTGTTACTAGCGTAACCTAAAGTGGGCCAAAAGATGGTAACAGTGAGTTAGCGAAACTACTAAATCGATGACTTGGAAGATTAGTTTAAAAGTGTTGCTTCCGAAAGCCGAGACGGAAGCGGCTACTCACCCTGATGGCGAGGTCGGCGTGCGGCAGGTCGAGCCCTCGCCGGCGGTCGGCCATGCGGAAGCCGAGCGGCCGCAGGTCCTGCAGGACGACGAGTCCCCTCGGCGAGGCGAGCAGGCAGTTGGGGAAGAGCGCGGCGGCGGCGGCGCGCAGGCGCGGCACCACCTCGCCGTAGCCCAGCGCCTCGCGCCGGAACGCCTCCGCCACGCGGAACAGCCGCCGCCGCTTCGCGTCCGCCGGCCACTGCTTCACCACCAGGTGGTGCTCGAACGCTGCGGGCACCGACAGCGCGGGCGGTCACGCACAGCTCACCGAAACAAAACGGTACAAAGCGGCAGAGGCGGACTAAGGCCGTCGGCACACGAGGCGTGTGTCTGAATCGACACCACCTAGAAGGCAAGAGGTTCGTTCAAAGAGCTCCAGGGCTGCAACACCAAAGCAGACACTACCGCGCATGCGTGGTACCGATGACGTCAGTCATTCTGCAAGAGGAAATTTTCCCTGCAGCTCATGCAGCCAGGAAGCTGCAGGACGCTGCAGCCGTGAGCTTCTTTGAACAGCCCAGCATGCTGCAGGATTGCTCTTTCAACACGAATTTCCCTACTGCGCATGCGCGGTAGCAGCCCTTCAGCTCTTTGAACGAAACCAATGCCTCACAACTGGCCGTGCATACGTCACACTTACAGGCCGCGGCCGCCATCTGAGTGGCCGGCCGCTACGCGGCGGTGGGCGTGCCCCAGCGACCACCAGTGAGCTGGCGGCCGCGGCCTGTGACTGTGACGTAGGCACGGCCAGTTGCGTGGCCTACGAGAAAGACAGGCCCCAGCGCAGTCGTCATGTAACGTAAGCAAGTAGTTCCCATGGCCTATGAGAAAGGACCCAGCGCAGTCGTGATGCCACATAAGCAAGGTAGTTCCGAGCTGGCGCGATCGCTAGCTCAGTGGCTGCCCTCTATGACCAGTGGACAGTACCCCAGCTGCAGGCCAATAGTCTAGCGATCGCGCCGGCTCCGAACTACTTTGCTTACGTGGAATGACGACTGCGCTGGGGCCTGTCTTTCTCGTAGGCCTCGGGCCAGTTGTGAGGCCTTGTCTTCTAGGTGGTGTTGGTCTGAACGCGAGTGGTCAACGTGCCGAGTCCAACGTGCGGCTGAACGTTCGGAGACGGCGCGACTTGTGCATATGAAACGTGTGCCTACACTAAACCTCTGTATAAGGAAAGTACGGTGCCGTTTGCCGCCGTCTGCAGCTCGTGATTGGATGAAATCGAGTCACATGGTACTTTCCGCCATGTTGCTTGGCTGCCATGAGAAGTCTTGTGAATATTCGTATGTTTGGGTTTGAATAATGCCACAGTGTTGTAATTAAGAAACGATGAAGGGAGGTAAACATTATAGTTCTTCTATTAGATGTCAGAAATGCAGGAAGATTAACAGTCTGACTGATGAAAGTCAAGTTTCTGACTTCATTACGTGCGCGCTTCACGTTGGGGAGGCTTTCACAACGTGTGGTGCACTATCAATCATGTCAGAAATTCTCAACGTGTGTCTGAACGTTCACCAATGGGTTGAGACAATGTCACCTAAGACTCACAGTCTATCCGTTGGAGGGGTGGGGGTTGGGAGGTAGTTCTTTTCTGCAGAGATGAAGATGCCGTTTTGACCGTTACTAGAGGCTCGTATTTGGTGAGGTTTGTAAACTTAACTTGGGTCTTATGAATGTATATCATTTCAAAGCAAGTCAAAGTAACAAAATGAGGATCGGATAAAAATCGACCGTTATAGGTACTGATTGTGATAATGAAATGACTGGAAACATCTTGCATGTATTTAGTTGCCTGGAGGCAAAACACTAGTTTTTCTTTTTATTTAGATTTAGATATCTGCATGGTGCAAACATTGGCAATTGACCATTAATATTGATAAGTGTGAATTGTGAAAACAGTGACCATGAACACTGAAAAGTTACTATTTTCCTTCACTGTTCCGCCAGTGAAGACACCAACACATTTGCAGATCAGAAACTGTCAACGAAAACTCACACAGAACAGGGAAAATTATTTATCGTGGGTAGGGGGCACGTACGGCAAGTCAGGATTGTTTAATAGAGATAAATGAAAATAGAACCTACTGAGTTCATCAATTAAAACTTTCGATACCCGCATGATGCCGAACACTTCAAGAACTGCATAACATTTTGTCAGATGTTACGTCTGTGTGCCGAAACAGGTCGTCAGTGAAAATGAAAACATTGATTCGATCTTGGCATAGTATTTCATTTTAACTGAAAAAAAGATCGAATCCTCGTGAGAAAATTAAGCGATATCTCTGTATTATTGTAAGACTGTCTGTGATTTCCCTTTGTAATTGTTACATTGTTGTAGTTGTTCGGCTATAATTAAGCAAAGGGTTTCTTACATATTATATAGGTTTGGGTTGTTGGCATTATGTACATAAGTTAGCAGTGTTTGTTGTTACTAGCTTACATGAAGTGCTTTTATGTAAAGTTAATGGTTGTATTGGTTGATTGCTTTCTGGTTTAAGGAATCAAACTACATTGGTCATCGGTACCTAATGGCTGTATTATTTACTACTATTGAACACGTCACTGCATCGAGGTTGCTAAATATGGTATTGTTCCTAATATTTCTCTGACTATGCGTATTTTTTCACCTCACATCTTTGTTCATGTTCATTTTCTCACATCTGTCGTCATTACCGCCCCTTATCCCGATCTCTTCATCTAAGTTCACTGCCCCCCCTCTCCCCGCCAGTGTCTACCACCTCTTCCTCCTCCCCTCTTACCTTGAACCAAGTTCATGTCTTCAATGCATACTGTCGCTGATTAGATACGTATTTCGATATCTCTAATCATAATAAACTTCTTTTGTAGAGCCTTGTATAAATAGTGCTGCATATGCTACTAGTGCTTTCTACCGATTACCAATTGCTGCGTGAACGATGGTTAGCTGCATGTCTAATTGTCATTAATTCGGAATTTACTTGTAGTTGCAGCCACGCGGGAACTGTAGCTTCAAGATTCATTGGTTTTTGGTGTAACACTGCCATAAAATAACATTGGAATATCGCGACCTAAATTTATTTGGGTTTGGCCTTACTAATTACAAATCTTTGTTCTTTACCCAATTAGTGGAATTGAGTGGAAAAGACGGAGTCGCTTTGTTCCAATTAAGACGATTCTTCTCAGAGCCGGACAATATTACAACCGACAACGAAGAGGCAGAGAGAAGACGACAGCCGCATTTTTATCCTACTCTTTCTTTTGTAATACCATACAAATGAAAGATTTTCTGTTTATTCCAAACCAACTATAGAATTTGGCGTCAAGAAAAGTTGGTATTTCTGTCAGTAAAAGCATATGGATCGCTCTATAATGACAGCTCAAAAATGCTTTATACTGTTCAAAAATGTTTGTGAAGCTTATAGGACTTATCTGCGGGGTCATGAGTTCCTAAACTACAAACTACTTGTGAACTATCTTATACTAAAGATAGCACAAACATCCATGCCCAAGAGGGATTCGAACTCCCGACGGGAAACGGCCTCGCACATCGCACCATTGCGCCTCAATGCACTCGGCCGCTCAGCCGCGGCTTTATACTATTAATTAATAATTTAGTTTATGTGTATTGTACAGTAAGCTCAACGTTGTTATGTATAAATTTAGGGAAGGCAATGTGCGAAGTGTTAGTTTGTTAGAAATCTAAGATAACCAAACATTAACGATAAAATTTAAAGAAAATTCAGTAATGTAATTTTTGTGGAAAATAGAAACATTTGCCATACGGAAGCAGTTTGGATCATTACCTATTGCGAACTTGTATTCCAGTGGTTTCGTTAGCCTCAGAAAATGTGACATGTTTACATTAAGGTACCTAATAAAGTAGTAAGTACTCAAACAGTATGTGCGGAGATACGAGATTTTCCACACAACCACCGGCAAGTATGTTTATAATGTTAATCAGAATATTTTACGTTATGATTCATGTAGTATATAGGCACATCTCGTGTAAGTACCTAAAGTAAGGCCTATACTACACTAATAAATTTCCTTTGACCAAAAGTCTTTGTCATAGGAAGCTGGGCAGTGTAACACGGAAGTTTTGTTAAAGTTGTCTTACGTAAAAAATTCTTTGATCAAATCTAACTGCTCACCTTAGATTTGATCAAAGAAAGCATTTGTCTTATGTTAACTACCGTGAGAAATGTAGCCGCTTGAAGCCTATCTCAGTGGCACTTTTTGCCGTAGTGTTTGTAAATGAAACCACGAAATTCGTATAGAGTGTCGCCGGTACAAAAGAATTATACAGTTCTATAAGAGTGATTATAAAAACCGACTGTGTCGAGCCGAAATATAGAAGATAATTGCGGAAGTCGTTAGTGATGAAGGCTATACGAATAAAAACCGTCTTGAACGCTAAAATTATCTTTATTTATTACGACGTTTCGGCATATGACATCATCAGATCTAAAAACCTCTGAACTTGCACAGTACAGTTCAACGTAAAGGGTAAAATATCTACCTAGTAGGCAGTTGACGTACCTACTAGGCAGATATTTTATCCTTTACGTTGAACTTTACTGTGAAAGTTCAGAGTTTTTTTAGATTTGATGATGGCAGATGCAGAAACATCATAATAAATAAATTTTAGCGATCTAGACGGTTTTTATTCTTACTGAAAAAAAGAAGATTGCGCACTCGTACAGGAAATTCGTTTATACAAGAAGTGAAGACTAGTAGTACAGCTGACGACGTAACAAAGAAAGTTAACGGCGTCTGCACCAGTTTCTAAGCGGAGAAGGTAAATGTACACAACAACACGTTTTAATTCATTACGTATATCTATTCATGTTGTTGTTATGGTCTTCAGTCCGGAGACTGGTTTGATGCAGCTCTCCACCCTACTCTATCCTGAGCAAGCCTTTTCATCTCCTCATAAGAACGGCAACCCACATCCACTTGAATCTGCTTACTATACGCGTCTCTTGGTCTCCCTCTGCGATTTTTACCCCACACACTTTCCTCCAATGCTAAATTTACGAATCCTCGATGTCTAAGAATATGTCCTACCAAGCGATCCCTTCTTTTAGTCAGGGTATGCCAAAAATTCCTTTTCTCGCCAAATTTGTTCAGTACCTCTTCATTAGTTATGTGATCTACCCACTTAATATTCAGCATTCTTCTGTAACACCACATTTCAAAAGCCTCTATTCTCTTCCTGTCCGCACTGCTTATCGTCCATGTTTCACTCCCGTACAAGGCAACACTCCACACAAATGCCTTCAGAAAAGACTTCCTTACACTTAAATTAATATTCGATGTTAGCAAATTTCTCTTTTTCAAAAATGCTTTTCTTCCCATTGCCATTCTGCATTTTATATCCTCTGTACTGTGACCATCGCATGTTATTTTACTACCCAAGTAACAAAACTCATCTACCACCTTCATTGTCTCATTCCCTAATCTAATTCCTTCGGCATCGCCTGATTTTCTAAGACTACATTCCATTATTTTTGTTTTGCTCTTGTTTATGTTCATTTTATACGCTCTCTTCAACACACTGTCCATTCCATTCAACTGCTCTTCAAGGTCGTTCGCTGTCTCTGACAGAATTACAATGTCATCAGCAAAACGCAATGTTTTTATTTCTTCCCCCTGAACTTTAATGCCTATTCCAAAATTTTCCTTGCTTTCCTTCACCGCCTGCTGAATGTACAAATTGAATAACATCGGAGAAAGGCTACAACCCTGTCTTACTCCCTTCCCAACTGATGCTTCCCTTTCATGCCCTTCAAGTCTAATAACTGCGGTCTGGCTTTTGTACAAATTGTAAATAACTCTCCTTTCCCTGTATTTTACCCCTGCTGACTTCAGAATTTGAAAGAGTGTAGTCCAGTCAACATTGTCAAATGCTTTCTCCAAATCTACAAAAGCTAAAAATGTAGGTTTGCCTTTCCTTATTCTATCTTCTAAGATAAGACGTAAGGTAAGTATTGCCTCCCGGGTTCCTACGTTCCTCCTGAATCCAAACTGATCTTCCCCGAAGTCAGCTTCTACCAGCTTTTCCATTCGCCTGTAGATAATTCGTGTTAAAATTTTGCAACCATGACTTATCAAACTGATGGTTCTGTAATTTTCACACCTGTCTGCGCCTGATTTCTTTGGAATGGGGATTATTACATTTTTCTTAAAGTCTGAGGGTATTTCGCCTGTCTCATACATCCTACACACCAGTTCAAATAGTTTTGTCATGGCTGGCTCTCCCAGAGACTTTAGTAGCTCTGAGGGTATGTCATCTATTCCTGGGGCCTTGTTCCGACCTAGGTCTTTCAGGGCTCTGTCAAATTCATCTCTCAGTATAGTATCTCCTATTTCATCTTGATCTACTTCCTCTTCCCTTCCTACAACATCGTCTCTAAGTTCATTTCCTTTGTAGAGCTGCTCTATGTACTCTTTCCACCTTTCAGCTTTCCCTTCTTTGCTGAGAACTGGTTTCCCATCTGAGTTCTTGATATTCGTAGAATTACTTTTCTTGTCCCCAAATGTGTCTTTTATTTTCCTGTAGGCGGTATCTACTTTTCCCCTTCTTATACATTCTTCTACAGATTTGCATTTGGCTTCTAGCCACTCCTGCTTAGCCATTTTGCATTTCCTGTCAATCTCATTTTTTAGTTGTCTGTACTCCATTTTGCCTGTTTCATTTACTGCATTTTTATATTTTCTCCTTTCATCAATTAACTGTAGTATTTCCTGTGATATCCATGGATTTTTTGTAGGTCTTGCATTTCTACCTATTTTGTCCTCCGCTGCCTTCACTATTTCATCTCTCAATGCTACCCATTCCTCTTCTACTGTTTTATTTCCCCCTGTTTCTGTCAATTGTTGCCTAAATTTCCCCCTGAAATTCTCCAGAACTTCACTTTCCTTCAATTTATCTAAGTCCCATCTTCTTATTTTCCTACCTTTCTGTAGTTTTTTCAGTTTCAGCCTACAGTTCATGACTAACAAGTTATGGTCTGAGTCTATATCTGCCCCTGGGTATGTCTTGCAGTTTATAACCTGGTTCCGGAATCTATGTTTTACCATTATAAAATCTATCTGATACCTTCCGGTGTCTCCTGGTCTCTTCCAAGTATACAACCTTCTTTTGTGATTCTTAAACCACGTGTTTGTTACAATTAAATCATGTTCCGTGCAAAATTCTACCAGGCGACTTCCTCTTTCATTCCTTCTGCCCAGTCCATATTCACCTACTATTTTTCCTTCTCTTCCTTTTCCTACTACCGAATTCCAGTCTCCCATTACAATTAAGTTTTCCTCTCCCTTAGCTGTCTGAATAATTTCCTTCTATTCATACATATAACATTTACAGGATATATTTTACATGTTGTTGTTGTTGTTGTTGTTGCTGTGGTCTTCAGTCCGAAGACTGGTTAGATGCATCTCTCCACCCTACTCTATCCTGAGCAAGCCTTTTCATTTCCTCATAAGAATGGCAACATACATCCATCTGAATCTGCTTACTACATTCGTCTCTTTGTCTCCCTCTGCGATGTACGCCCCCACACACTTCCCTCCAGCGCTAAATTTACGATTCCTTGATGTCTAAGAATGTGTCGTACCAATTGATTCATTCTTTTAGTAAAAACTTCCATTTCTCGCCAATACTCTTCACTACCTCTTCATTAGTTACGCGATCTACCCACCTAATCTTCAGCATTCTTCTGTAGCACCACATTTCAAAAGATTCCAACCTCTTCCTGTCTTAACTATTTATGGTACAAATTTTACTTCCGTACCAGACAACACTCCACACAAATGCCTACAGAAAAGACTTCCTTACACTTAAATTAATATTCAATGTTAGCAAATTTCTCTTTTTCAAACACGCGTTTCTTCCCATAGCCCTTCTGCATTTGATATCCTCTGTACTGCGACCATCATATGTTACTTTACTGCCCAAGTAACAAAACTCATCTACCACCTTTATTGCTTCGTTACCTAATCTAATTCCTTCAGCATCAGCCGATTTTCTGAGACTTCACTCCATTACCCTTGTTTTGCTCTTGTTATTGTTCATCTTATATGCACCTTTCAACACACTGTCCATTCCTTTCAATTGCTCTTCCCGATACTTTGTTGTATCTGGAAGAATTAGAATGTCATCAGCAAACCCAAGGTTTTTATTTCTTCACTCAGTACTCTAATTCCTTCTTAAAATTTCTCTTTGCTTTCCTTCACAGCTTTCTCGATGTACAAATTGAATAACATTAAAGACTACAACACTCTCTTACTGCCCTCCCAACCACAACGTACCTTTCATGCCCTTCAAATCTAATAACTGCTATTTGGTTAGTGTTCAACTTGTAAATATCCTTCCGTTCCCTATATTTTACCCCTGCTGATTTCAGAATTTCAAAGAGTGTATTTCAGTCAACATTGTCAAAAGCTTTCTCCAAATCTACCAAAGCTAGAATGTAGGTTCTCCTTTCCTTTATCTTCTAAAATAAGCCGTAAAGTGAGTATTACGTTCCTAGTTCCTACATTTCTCCTGAACCCAAACTGATCTTCCCTGAGGTCAGATTCTACCAGCTTTTCCATCCTTCTGTAAATAATTCGTGTTAATATTTTCCAACCATGACTTATTAAACTGATGCTTCTGTAATTTTCACACCTGTCTGCACCTGCTTGCTCTGGAGGGGTGTTTCGCCTGTCTCATACATCTTACGCACAAAGTGAAATAGTTTTATCATGGATGGTTCTGCCAGAGACTTCAGTTGTTCTGAGGTAGTGTCATCTACTCCATGGGCCTTGTTTTGACTTAGGTCTTTCAGTTCTGTCAAATTCATCTCTCAATATAGTATCTCCTATATCATCTTCACCTACTTCCTCTTCCCTTCCTACAATATTGTCTCGAAGTCGCCGCGGCGGATTAGCCCCGCGTACTGGTGAGCCGTGTTGCGGTGCGCGCGGCCGTCCGCTGTCGGGGATTGGAATCCCACCTGGGGCATGACTGTTCGTGTCGTCTTTAGTATAAGGTAGTTCATAAGTAGTTTGTAAGTAGTTTGTAAGTTTAGGGACCGGTGACCCCGCAGTTAAGTCCCTTAAGCTTTACAAACATTTGAACATTTGTCTCGAATTTCATTTCCTTACTAGAGACCCTCTGTGTACACTTTCCACCTTTCAGTTTTCCCTTCTTTTCTCAGAACTCGTTTTCCTTCTGTGTTCTTGATATTCATATAGCTCTTTTTCTTGCCTCCAAATGTGTCTTTGATGTTCCTATTGGCTTCTAGCCACTCTTTCGTAGACCTTTTGAACTTCCTCTTCGCATTTAGTTACAAATTTTTGACTTTTCTTGTTTGCTGCTGCTGCGATATATTACTAGGGAAAGTGGAAACAGTGTGTCAGCTCGATATCAGTCACAACTGTACTGGTTCCACCTCTTGAAATTTTTAAAAGAGAGTACCAGTGCAGACGTAAACGTCACCAATGTTGACACTCTTCCAAGTGAATAGTGTAATATCGGCCTAACCAACTGTGTGTTCTCGTTTGTTTTATTTCGTTTTTGTGCCGTATCAGCGACAATTATTCTCCCTTTCTGGTATTAATACCAGTAAAAAGGCTGCTGCCTTCGCACGCGGGGTGCAAGCAGAACTGTCGATTTGCAGCATTGTTCCCAGGGTTGATCGGGGTCCTTTGGTTTGGAGCCGAGTGGAGTGTCTGAACCAGAGGCTTCGCCGACTATGTGACAGTCATGGCTGCAGATTTCTGGATCTGTGTTATCGGGTGGGGAATTGTAGGGTGCCCCTAGATAGATCAGGGGTGCACTACACTAAGGAAGCGGCTACTCGGGTAGCAGAGTACTTGTGGAGTAGACATGGGGTTTTTTTAGGCTAGGCGCTAACTCTGATGAGCACTCGCCTGTCTGCATTCAAACAGCGAATTCAGGCCACGTTCGGAACAAAAATTCGAACATAAAAATATTAGCCGCGAACTTACAGAGTATTAGAAACAAAGTTCCCGAATTTGCAGCGCTGCATGGATGTTATTGCGCTCAGATAGTTTTAGGCACCTAAAGCTGGCTAAATGATGATGTGGCAAGTTCAGAAATATTTAGCGAAGCGTGGAATGTATATCGGAAAGATAGATCTGATACAACTGGAGGAGGAGTGTTCATCGCTGTGGACAAAGATATTGTTTCTACTGAGAAACTGTGAAGTTATCTGGGCACGCATAACAGGTCTAAAAGAAGTAAAGTTAATAGTTGGGTGTTTTTACCGGCCCCCCAGTGCTGCTGTAGCAGTTTTAGAATCATTCAAGGAAAGTCTACACCAGGTAGTGCATAGGTATCCGGGCCATGCAATACTAGTCGGAGGTGACTTCAACCTTAAGAGTATAGATTGGGACCTCGCTAGTTACATTTCAGGCGGTACAGACAAGCAGTCTTGCGAGCTACTTTTGGACACATTCTCCGAAAACTGTCTTGAGCAGTTAAACCGGCAACCCACGCGCAATGGAAATATTCTAGACCTTATAGCCACAAACAGGCCTGACCTTATTAACGATGTCTGTGTAGAGACAGGAATTAGTGATCATGATATCGTCATAGCGTCGATGGTGACCAAAGTTCATAAACCAGTCAAGAAGGCTAGGAGCTTGTTTTTGTTGGGAAAAGCCGACAAGCAAATGTTACGATCGCACTTAGAAAATGAATGGGCATCGTTTAATTCTGGGACTATGGATGTAGAGGAATTGTGGACTAAATTTAAATGCATTGTTAATGAAGGGTTAGAGAAATATGTGCCAGTAAAGACGATTAAGGATGGAAAAGATCCACCGTGGTATAATAATAATGTTAGAAAGCTGCTGAGAAAGCAAAGGCTGTTCACTCTCGATTCAAAAAAGAACACGCAAATGATGACAGGCAAAAGTTAGTAGAGATTCGTGCGTCTATAAAAAGATCGATGCGTGAAGCATACAATAATTATCACAGCCATACCTTAGCAACAGATCTTTCCGAGAACCCGAAAAAATTCTGATCCTATGTAAAATCGATAAGCGGGTCAAAGCCCACTGTCCAGTCACTAGTTGATCATTCCGGGGCAGTAATAGAAGAAAGCAAACGGAAAGCTGAAGTCCTAAATTTAACATTTAAGAAATCTTTCACGCAGGAGGACCGCACAAATATACCATCATCTGATCAACGTACTAAATCCGAAATGGGGGACATAGCAATAGGTATTTCCGGTGTAGAGAAGCAGCTGAGAGAGCTAAATACGAAAAAGTCTACTGGCCCGGATGGAATACCAGTTCCGTTTTACAAATACTATTCTGCGGCATTGGCCCCCTACTTAGCTTGCATTTATAGCGAATCTTTAATTCAGCGCAAAGTTCCTAGTGATTGGAAAAAAGCGCAGGTGACTCCCGTGTATAAGAAAGGAAAGAGAACTGACCCATACAATTACAGGCCAATATCGTTGACATCGGTTTCATGTAGAATTTTGGAGCATATTCTCAGTTCGAATATAGTAAATTTCCTTGAAACGGAAAAGCTTCTCTCCATGAATCAGCACGGGTTTAGGAAACATCGTTCATGTGAAACTCAGCTTGCCCTTTTCTCACATGACATCTTGCGAGCCATGGACGAAGGGCAACAGGCGGATTGTGTTTTTCTCGACTTTAAAAAGGCGTTCGACACGGTGCCACACTGCAGACTGCTAACGAAGATACGAGCTTATGGAATAGGTTCACAGATTTGTGACTGGCTGGAAGACTTCCTAAGTAATAGAACGCAGTACGTTGTTCTCGACGGCGAGTGTTCATCAGAGACGAGTGTATCGTCGGGCGTGCCCCAGGGGAGTGTGATAGGACCGCTATTATTTTCTATCTATATAAATGATCTGATGGACAGAGTAAGTTGTAATTTGCGGCTGTTTGCTGATGATGCTGTGTTGCATGGGAGAGTGTCGTCTGTAACTGACTGTAATAGCATACAGGTTGACTTAGACAAAATTTCTAGTTGGTGCGAAGAATGGCAGCTAGCTCTCAATGTAGAAAAATGTAAGGTGATGCGCATGAGTAGAAAAAACAATCCTATAATGTTCGAATACAGCATCAGTAGTGAGCTTCTTGATGCGGTCGCGTCGTTCAAATATCCAGTCGTAACATTGCAGAGCGATATGAAATGGAACGAGCATGTAAGGACAGTTGTGAGTAAGGCAGACAGCCGACTTCGGTTTATTGGGAGAATTTTGGGAAGATGTACTTCACCTGTATAGGAGACCGCGTATAAGACGCTTGTACGACCACGTCTTGAGTATTGCTCAAGTATTTGGGACCCGCAGCAGATCGGTTTGAAGGAAGACATAGAGGCGGTTCAGAGGCGAGCAGCTAGATTTGTTACCGGTAGGTTCGACCAATGCGCGAGTGTCACGGAAATGCTCCGGCAACTCAATTGGGGATCGCTGGAAGAAAGACGACGTTCTTTTCGTGAATTCCTGTTAAGTAAATTTAGAGGGCCTGAATTTGAAGCTGAGTGTAGTACGATCTTGCTGCCGCCTACTTACATTTCGCGTAAAGATCACAAAGACAAGATAAGAGAAATTAGGGCTCGTACGGAGGCATATAGGCATTCTTTTTTTCCTCGTTCAATTTGGGAGTGGAATAGGAAAGGAAATGCCTAGTAGTGGTACAGTGTACCCTCCGCCATGCACCTTACGGTGAATTGCGGAGTATGTATGTAGATGTAGATGTAAAAGTAGGTGTAATATTAAGCATTTGATAGTTTTTTTAATAATAGCAACCAAAATTCACCGAACAGGACGAGAAATGTACCGTTTGATGTTGGCAAGTTGATCAATACGCTACTTTGATTCCAGAGATATATCTGTTTCGAACGATATATTTTATCTGTGGCTTTCATGAAGTCAGTAGCACTAGAGAAACAAGTGAAGACAGATCCAACGAGATAAACAGATTGCAAAGGTGAAAGCACTCATTGAAGTGAGTGAGACGCTATTATGACTGTAGTTACGCCTAGTACCGACATGAAAACACCAGCAGTGTTCAAATGTTTGTAAATCTATCGGACCAAACTGCGTGATCATCAGTCCGTAGCTTACAAACTACTTAAACTTAGGTAAACTAACCTAAGGACAACACACACGCCCATGCCCCAGGGAGGACTCGAACCTCCACGGCGAGCAACCGCGCACTCCGCAGCGAGATGCTTTAGACTGCTCGGCTACTCCACCGCGGCACCAGCAGTGTGTAGTAGAAAGGAAACAGAAAGAAAATAAGTAACCACGAGGAATCTGCTACGTGAGTATCATTTTAAATATGACTATGAAGTTGGGCGAATTTCTACAGTTTATAATTATGTAGAATAAGTGGACAGATAATAATTATTACATCTACGCCGGCCGCGGTGGCCGAGGGGAGTGAGGCACTCCAGTCATGGTCAGCACGGCCACTGCGGTCGGGGGTTCGAATCCCCCCTCGGGCATGGATATTTGTGCCGTCCTAGTTCGTAAGTAGTTCATAAGTAGTTTGTAAGTTTAGGGACTGATGACCCCGTAGTTAAGTCCCATAAGCTTAACAAACATTTGAACATTTTATTACATCTACGTGTGTATATTTCAGTACTTAACAACATGTGAGACTTTCTGTTCAGTGGCAATAAGTCTCCACCCATTTGAAAAGTGTAGTTCTGTCACTGTTTTTCAATTTGCAGGAAAGCAATTTTATCGTCTACAGAAGCTTTCAGTAAGACACATAAATGCAATAACATTGATGATTTGATCAACGAAAATTACAGGGCCGATTAATACTTCTGGTTAAAGTATCAAGAGAATCAGAAACTGATAGCACAGCGAGGGAGGTGTAATGAGAAAAGGTAAGATGTTTGACCGTATAACAATAGTAAGTAAAAATGCTACAAAGAGAAACTATCATAAAGGTGAAGGTAATAAATTTAATTGCTATTCACGAATCAAAGGCCTCATATAGGTGGGATATTAACAGTATTATGCAGTTATTGCTGTAAAAATGTTGAAGGTTATTTATTTCACACTTGTGTTAGTGTTAGTTTGTGTGTGTGTGTGTGTGTAAAACGGTAAATGTTCAAATGTTTGTAAATCTATCGGACCAAACTGCGTGGTAATCAGTCCGTAGCTCACAAACTACTTAAGCTAAGATAAACTAACCTAAGGACAACACACACACCCATGCCCCAGGGAGGACTCGAACCTTCGACGGCGAGCAACCGCGCGCTACGCAGCGAGGAGCCTTAGACCGCTCGGCTACTCCACCGCGGCTGTAAAATGGTAATCAACAAAATGAGTCACTTGTTGAACGAATTATTAACTAAAAGTGCTTTCAAACACTAGTGTGCTGTACTTTGCTCAAGACATAAAATGAGATTTAAGAACAGAAAAAGAGAAGGCACACATGGAACATATATACCTGTAAAGTGGACTGGATTTTAATATTAATGAAGCAACAAATAATGCAATTCCTTTTTTGAACGTGGAAAGTTAGTAAGAAAGAATCCTATTACTTTACATGAATTTTACGCAAAATGTCGGACTAACGTCATTTGTCTTCAAATTGTCTGGCCGGCCGCAGTGGCCGAGCGGGCTGCGGCGTGTCGGTCACTGTCTGCACGGCCGCTGCGGTCGGGGGTTCGAATTCCCCCTCGGGCATGTATGTTTGTGCCGTCTATAGTATAAGCTAGTTCATAAGTAGTTTGTAAGTTTAGGGACTGATGACCCTGTAGTTCAATCCCATAAGCTCTACAAACATTTGAACATTTCTTCGTATTGTAAGACTGTATACATTTAGCACGGAATTACTCGTATTTTTAAGTCGTACTGTCGTAGCTCCTTAGCACTTTGATTTCAAGGTGACACTGGTTGCCACACAGTCTTCTGTAATTTACTCATTTTCAAAGTAAAGTTTGTCTTGGAAGAGTGGGAGAGCTGTTTATAGTTATCACGCACAGACTTAACGTGGTAGGAGCGATCCTGTTGTTTGTGAAAAGTCAGAACTTCGAAACTTCAGCATGTACGCTGATGTTACCAGTTTTTACCACTGAAAATTCTATTGCGTAGTAAATGTGGTAAGATGAAACCTAATATTACAATACCTAAAGTAACTCCTACATATGTATTGTAGGTAATTTCCGAGAATCGATGCATATCGAAAGGCGCACGGTCACATTATCGTTGTTGTATTGAACGCATCATAATCACTAATTTAAAATACAAATTTCACACTTTTGAGCATGAGGAAGTGTATCAATACTACAAAACACATTGAGAACTAATACTGTTAATATTTCGGAATAAAATCACTTATCAATCATTCTCGAAGTAATGTATGTGACACGAGTTTTTTTGTTGAGCACTTTGTTCGGGATTTCTATCACTTGTGTACGCAACAGTTCTTCTTTCCCGTAGCCTGGATAGACTTTGGATATCTCCCGCAGGAAAGCTAGCAAAGTATCCCAAATTTGAGTTGTTCTCACGCAGACGTAGATTTGAAAGTACAGGCACTTCAATATGTACGGTTATCACGTTCGTCGGGTCATCCCTTCTTCTTAATGTCGTTTTCAGAGATTTCGATAATCGCTCACTCTTCTGGGTGTGGGCACTCGGATGTCGGACGACACAAAATCGATTAAGCAATGCACAAACTGCTGATCTAATACCTGCTTTGCCGGACTTAACGCAGACGGTTTTATGAAATGCTTTATGAGAGGTGTGAGTGCACAAGTACAAAAACTATTTCCTGGACTCAAGCTCGATATCTCCAACACCAATATATATTCATTTTCAGTTTTTAGTAACCGGCTCTTTCCTAGGGTTACCATACGTCCTCTTTTTCCCGGACACGTCCTCTTTTTGAGGCAAGAAAATGTGTCCGGCCGGAATTTATAAAATTCTACAAAATGTCGTCTTTTTTGGGTTCCGAGGAAGAAAATTTATTTTTCTTTTATTGGCGACAACGGGTTCGTTCGCACTGCAGTTCAAACTGATCGCAACTATATCGCGAATACACAGAGGGAAATTGCCGTTCACAATTTCGCTCACCGCATGCGTCGGACAGATGCAAACGATTCAGACCAGTCAGTCATGTGGATGCCGCTCTTAGGAATCCCTATCTGAAGGGATGTGGAAAACTGTATTAATGTATCTCAATGATCAAACAAACGTAAATATTAATGAAACCATGTGCTTTGATCAGTTTTGTAATTTTATAAAATTTTTGAAAGGATATCAAAGGCAACAGAACATAGCAGCAGCTGAAGTGTGGTGTGCATATTTCAATCTGTCGTTTTGTGTTTATAGTTATTCTGAACTGCTGAAAATTGTAGATTCTTTTTTTTTCTGTACCTATTCATAATGCCATCAAAGAACGCGTGTTTTCTCTTGTGAATACACAGTGGACAAAAGACAGGAATAGATTTAAAATATAAAATATAGAAGCTATTGTATAGGTATAGTGTAATTTCAAACATTTGAAATGCCTCAGCTTTTATCAGTACTTGTTGAAAAACAAAAAGCTCTTGAGAGAGATTTCGTCGTCTTACAAATATAGTTTGTTCAAAAGTGAAAAATACAAGAATGAGACAATTGAGCGTAGTGATGATGAATAAACAGTCAAGGTTCACAATAATTTGTTTTGCAACAACCACACAAGGGTACAGTTTTAGTTCGTAGTAGTTTTACGAGGTTCATTAATAAAGTTGTAAATTACATTAACAATAAAGTGTCCTCTTTTTTATATGAGCTGTCCTCTTTTTTGATGATGTTGTTATGGTAACCCTACTCTTTCCATACTTTCTCGTCACAAGATGAGATTTACCAATTTCCAGTACTTTGTTCCCCCACTAATGGTGACACTCTCGTTCGTGACAGTAACATACTTCCCGGCAAAACCCATAACAGTCACAATACAGTATTTACGGACAAATTACTTTCGGTCGACATCATTTTTGGCAGAATAACTAGAATGGGAAGTTTACGTTGTCCGCCCTCTTGGAAATCTTTACGGACCTCTCAGTTCTGCAGTGTACACAATTTCTTGCTTCATGCTTCGGAAGAGTGCTATATTCCTAACAGAATTCAATATGTTTCCCTCTATCGAGGAATTAAATTTTTCGAACTAGGAGACATGCTGCAAGCTGACATTTTATAAGATACATTCATGACTTCCTTTTTGTCATACCACAGTCTAAGGTATACAGTCACGACACTCCGACTGATGTTTTTTATACACCACGACAGAAGTGTTCCAAGTGTCTAGCAAGATAGTTTTCTGAATAAGGTGTCTGATGAGTGTCAATAGTGTTGTTTAAATTAATTTTAACGTACTCTTACAATAGAGGAAATACTGTGAGGACACAGGGTATTAGCTTAGTAACCTCTTTGGTACGTTTTGGTCGAAGAGTAGTTATTGTTGTCGAGCAGCGATAGCTGCTGGACGACAATGCTTAGATTTGAACGTTTCTTGTTTGTTGGCCGGTGTGCGGTAGTCTCCCGCCGAACGCAAAGCGATGCAGTAGCACGTTGACAACTTGACAGTGAGTCCGTAACCCGCGTTTACCGGTGGCTAAAGTTTTGCCCATCAGTCGTATTGCATATGAGTTTCGGTTGCAGTTGCGTATTGAAATCTTTCAGTGTGGACTTTTAGACATTATCGTAGTGGCACGCGGTTATTTAATCAGTGTATTTAAAGAAATAGTTGTTAACATTTGTCGTTCCGTAATAAAGGAAGTTAACAAAGTTTATTGTTATTGATCAACCCAGTAATTGTCCGCGCCCCATACCGTCATACCATTGGAACAATGAATAAGGATTCATTAAACAGCAAATAGAAGATAACGGCACCTTCGCCCATCGAGGATTAGGTGGACGCAGATGTGTCGTCATAATACGTAGTGACTTTAAAATCGGTAGTAACTACAAAATAATACATCTGTCTATGTATGAGAAGGGCAGCTCGTTTTGTTTTATCACGTTACAGGGGCGGGGGGGGGGGGCGTCACGGAAATGTTGCACGAATTGGGGTGGAATTCATTAAAAGAAAGACGTTATTCAAAAAATGATTTCCAATCCATGGTGTACAACAGCAATCAGTTAGAATAAATATTCCTTCAAACCGTCTTGATTGCAAATAGCATTGATTGCATACAAATTTGCAATCAAGACGGTTTGAAGGAATATTTAGACGTTATTCATTGCGGCGTGATCTGTTTGCGAAGTTTCAATCTCCGAATTTTACTTCTGAATGTGAAAATATTTTGCTAGTACCCACCTAATTAGGGAGACATGACCATCCCAATAAAATAAGAGAAATCAGATCGAAAACAGAACGATGTAGGAGTTCTTTCTTCCCGCGCACTATTAGAGAATGGAACGGTAGAGAAAACTTATGAAAGTGGTTAATGAACCCTCTGCCAGGCACTTAAATGTGATTTGCAGAGTATCGATGTAGATTAGGTTTCGTAAGAATCATTGTTAAGTATGAAACGGCACTTTATAGAACAGTTTATTCCAGATTCTCTTGAAATCTACGGATTTAATGAAGATTTTTCTTTTCTATTAAGAACAAAGAATGTCTAATAAACTACAGAAGACCCTACCATTTGCAGAAAGAATCGCTTTTCTACTCAAACGTCAAGGTTTCGTCACTACAATTCCAGTCAAAACAGTAAGCGTTGAAAGTAAGGATCTTATATAGAATACAATATTTACATTATTTAATGTAACATGTTAGCCACACAGCTGTGGATGAAGGAAAATTCTCACAAACGTGGCAATAAAAAATCGAAAGGAAAAAACACCGTTCCCCGTTCACCGTTCCCCAACAAAGCAGAAATCAATCCGCAATTATTGCTACAACTGAACCACAAAGGACATGAAACTTCAAGCCATTCGTTTTGTAAACAAAAGTAATGACACCCGAAAATATATGCTTTTAAAGGAAAGACGTTCGAAGTGTAAAAACGTACGAATCATTACACTCTGTACCGAATTTTTAGACCTCAAAGAAAGTGTCTTGTATCTAAGAACAAACCGTAACAGGAATGTATGTTTCTCTTCTGTTTATATTCTACTTACTTTCAGCGGAATAAGCTGCAACTATACTCGCATTCGTAAGTTATTCGTAATTAAATTATTTATTTCACTGAAACAGTGAAATACGGTTATTTTTACATTTATTTCACGATTTTTAAGTCTCTAGATTTACTAATGCTTGGAATGCAAAAATTACAGAAACTACTTGGTTAATTACGCAAAAAGTAATTACAAACAAAAATTACTCTTACGGCGGTTTGCCCACCGCTAGGAGCGCTAGTGTCGTTCCAAATGTCGCGACTGTATATGTTAGACTGTGGTCATACTGTTATCGAAACAGAAAAACAATATCCGTATTTCCCTCTTCGGCAGTCACATATTCATCTGCTTTGACAGACTAATGTTCGATATACATTGATCGCAACTTTTAAATATACGGATTCTTGGAAATTAGAGTATTATAATTCGAGAATCAATGACAGATGTTTAAGGTTCTAGCATGAAGTTAACAGCCCGCACTTTTGATATAAATCAACGTTTTCCAACTCATTATGCACATGCATTATTAGTTTTCCAGATATCAAAGACTTGCAGTGATTAAAAACACAATAAAGCAAAGTGTGGGCGTTAAAATGAACGTGTTCAGCCAATTTCGAGACATGCACTGTCGTTCACGTGAAGAGAGACATCGTGTCGACCACTGCACGTACCTTCCCTAGGAAAATGTACCACTTTAGTGCAAGACGATATTACGCAGTTTGTCTGGTTCATTTCAGAATAGACACATTTATTTTACACCAGTAGTCAATATTTATCAGAATACTCTTAATACTATTCCGGCTGATTATAGTCGATTTTGTGTTCTGTTTGTTTTTAGTTAGGCAGAAAATAATGGTTCCAACCAGGTACTAACATTACTGAATCTGTAACACTAGCTTAGAAATCATTAAAATGTTTTTCGACCTTGCTCAGTTTCCAAACAATTATGACTCTTAGAGTCTTAAACCTGCAAAGAGTTGATAGGATATCTTTCTATCAGCAAAATTTTAGTTATTTAAGACATACAGTATTTTGTATTCTTATGGGTTTCTAGTTAAAATACCTTTAATATAGGAACGTCTGGAGTCTGTAGCGTGAACTACACTGAGCCTTTTGATATCAAGAAATATCTACTTGTTTAATCGCGATTTTTATAACTTTATGGAATGTTTTCGCAAACAATACAAAAACATAGATTGCAGTAGAAAGTGAGTTACCGAATTAACTAGAAAAGAATATGTAAAATATTTCTTTCCTCAATAATCAACATCAAAAATTCATCCAGATCTTTGTTAAGCTATAAACTGACGTACTAATATTCTTCTAATAAGAAACAAATCAAACAGAATGTTGGCAAGATTTGTTTTAGTTGCACCTAAACATGGGAATATCTTTGAAATAACTTCAAAAAGTTGCAAAAAAGATTTTATAGGATAAAAATATCATTTACTGAAGAAGAAGGAAAGTCTGTCGCTAAACAGGAATTTATGAGAAATATCGATAGAAAAATTGATCACCTCGTGTTTAGAAACTAAAACAAAAGTGCCTCGTTTCTTTACATACTGTCTTTTTTTGTAAACGGGAATAGAAACAACTGCCTCATTACCAACTGAATAATCTTAGAACAACACAAATTTTATTTTTCTCTTGCGGTTATCGTAACAGAGTACAAGGGAAGCTATTTGTTGTCTACCAATTTAAAAAAAAAAAAACGTGTTTCAAAGTTTTAAGTAAGTATTAAGTATGTCAGGCCATGTAATTTTTATTTTAAGGAATACGAAAATTTACTAACTCACGTAGCATTATGCAGAATACACAGCATGAAACATTAATTAAGGTAGCTTGCTTATCCTGTTTTCTTTAGACGCACTGCAAATTAGTGTTTTGTATGTTGCTGAGAACAGTGTTAATGTCAAGCCAAAATACTTCTTGAGGCAGTTCCATTAGAGAAGTGGTCGAACGTCTATGTTAGCAGAGGACTCACTCGGATGTACTCAGCTTCGAATAGGAAACGCGTGATTTGCATTTTAAGGGAACCACGGTTTTAATTACAATGTTATCAAGGCGAAGAGGATTTCTGTTCTCCAAAAATCAGTTTTTTTCGCAAAAATCTCTGCTGGCACTTGCTCTATGTATGACGAGTACCGTGATCGATCGTGCCTTCGACACTTGTATGCTGGCTCGTTTAATCACGTTTAAAGGCGAGAAACAACATCTATTCAAGTAACTGCACAGTTCTAGGTACACTCCTGGCCATTAAAACTGCTACACCACGAACATGACGTGCTACAGAAACAAAAATTAACCAACAGGAAGAAGATGTTATGATATGCAAATGATTAGCTTTTCAGAGCATTCTCGAACGTTGGCGCCGGTGATGACACCTAAAACGTGTTGACATGAGGAAAGTTTCCAATCGATTTCTCATACACAAACAGCAGTTGACCGGCGTTGCCTGGTGAAACGTTGTTGCGATGCCTCGTGTATGGAGGAGAAATGCGTACCGTCACGTTTCTAACTTTGATAAAGGTCGGGTTGTAACCTATCGCGATTGCGGTTTATCGAATCGTGACATTGCTGCTCTCGTTGGTCGCGATCGAATGACTGTTAGTAGAATATATTGCTGCTCTCGTTGGTCGCGATCGAATGACTGTTAGTAGAATATGGAATCGGTGGGTTCAGGAGGGCAATACAGAACACTGTATCACGGCCTCGTATCACTAGCAGTCGAGATGACAGGCTTCTTATCCGCATGGATGTAACGGATCATGCAGCCGTCTAGATACCTGAGTCAACAGCTGGAGATGTTTGTAAGACAACAACCATCTGCACGAACAGTTCGACGACGTTTGTAGCAGCATGGATTATGAGCTCGGAGACCATGGCTGCGTTTACACTTGACGGTGCATCACAGACAGGAGCGCCTGCGATGGTGTACGCAACGGCGAAACTGTGTGCACGAATGGCAAAACGTCATTATTTTTCGGATGAATCCAGGTTCTGTTTACAGCATCATGATGGTCTCATCCGTGTTTGGCGACTTCGCGGTGAACGCACATTGGAAGCTTGTATTCGTAATCGCCATACTGGCGTACCACCCGGCGTGATAGTATTGGATGTCATTGGTTACACGTCTCAATCGCCTCTTGTTCGCATCGACGGAACTTTGCACAGTGGCCATTACATTTCAGATGAGTTACGACCTGTGGCTCTACCCCTCATTCGATCCCTGTAAAACCCTAGATTTCAGCAGGATAATGCACGACCGCATGTCGCAGGCCCTGTATGGGCCTTTCTGGATACGGAAAATGTTCGACTGCTGACCTGGCCAACACCTTCTCCATATCTCTCAAGAATTGAAAACGTCTGGTTAATGGTGGCCGAACAACTGGCACGTCACAATACGCCAGTCACTATTCGTGATGAACTGTGGTATCGTGTTGAAGCTGAATGGGCATCTGTACCTATACACGCCATCCAAACTCTGTTTGACTCAATGCCCAGGCGTATAAAGGCCGTTATTACAGCCAGAGGTGGTTGTTCAGGGTACTGATTTCTCAGGATCTATGCACCCAAATTGCGTGAAAATGTAATCACATCTTAGTTCTAGTATAATGTATTTGTCCAATGAAAACCCGTTTATCGTCTGCATTTCTTCTTGGTGTAGCAATTTTAATGACCAGTAATGTATTTATCCACCAAAATGGTTGAACAGTTTTGATATTAATTAGAACTCATTTACAACAATTCGTGGAGATCGTTAGCCGGCCGCAGTGGCCGAGGTGACTGAGGCGCTCCAGTCACGGTCAGCACGGCCACTACGGTCGGGGGTTCGAATCCCCCTTCGGGCATGGATATTTGTGCCGTCCTAGTTCGTAAGTAGTTCATAAGTAGTTTGTAAGTTTAGGGACTGATGACCCCGTAGTTAAGTCCCATAGACTATACAAACATTTGAACATTTTTGGAGATCGTTATTTAATAGCTGATACCTCTTAAATTTTCCTGTTCTACTTTGTGATGCAAAATTTTTAGAATTACAGGCATATATTGTAGGTATAATGTTAATCTAGATGATCAGGTAATACTGTTCAAGTGGACAAATTCATAATTTGATGTACTCTTTGTTGAAAGTTCGCCTCGATTTGCATCCTATCTTCCAACAACACTTACCAGACGCAAACGCGATAGCATCAATTCTGATAACGCTACCTATAATCTATAGTCCGTCACTTTTTAATTTTGTCTCGTGTTTAAATAGCGTCAGGCATGTGATATAAGCCCGAGAGAACTTAATTGAGGCTTTAGTGTGACACTGATCGTATTCCAGATTAACTCAAATTAGTGCAGGGTCATTAATTTAAATTCCAGCAGTCATCTGTGCTGAACTTCATCATCCAGCAGAAACCGCAATTACGTGGCTTAAATATGTAAGCGCCACATGGAACTGCGGTTTCCGGGGATAAAATGATGATTGGCAGTGATCAGGTACCGTTTGTTATCAAGTTAATCGGGCGTAGGCTTAATTTTCGCTCTTCTTCAAATTCTTATACTTAGTAACATTGTTTTTATGTCTTTCTTTCTGTCTTTGAGATCGATAATCTACAGCACTGAATGTTAATAATGATAGAAAAAAAGAAGCACCAGGAACTGCGCAATTGTCATTGCGCTTACGCAGTGTAAGTTGTAATAGCTAGTGACGGTGCAACTTTGTCGAGTAGGCAATTTCCACACAATTATGCATGCGTGATTATGAATGACCTTGCAAGTACTTCCATACTTGCTCACGTAAACATTTTCCGCGCCAGATGCACAAACTAAGATAGTGTCCTGTACTTCAAGGCAGACTAAGACGTCTATGTATAGGTATTACCACAACGTGTGCTTCAAAACAATACTGAACATCACCTTCAAGTGAAAAACATTAAATTTCTTTTTTGGAAGCCATAGTATAAAAATTGTATCAGCACACACAATTATACATTAAAAGATTCTACAAAAACTAAATTCAGTCGGCCAGACCAAACTACCCGGCCGATCTGCTTCATTTTTCTTTTAAACGAAAGGTATTCATCCACAGATTTGTCATCAAGTATCAGAATTTACATAACTCTCGCCTTTCTTTTTCTATACTCAAACGCGATTTTCTTCTGTATATTTCTTATGGGGATGTCGTTGCTGTAAACTTAAGTCAGTCGGCCAGGTCGATCTATCCGCCCTATTTCCGTCATTTTTGCTTTAAAAGAAAGCAATTCATCCACAGATTTGTCATCAAGTATCGGAATTAACTTAAGCCTCTCCGTGAAGTAACTGCGAAATAGTAATGCTCTGTGCTGGAGTTGATCGATATTCCTCCATTGTACTGTACTTTGATTGAAGAGGGAAACCTCGTGAGCAGTAAGTAAAGGGGTATTCTCGCCGCCGGCCTTGGTAATTCAATTTGAATTTGCAGACACCTTTCCACAGATATTCTTAATCACAATTATGTTGACTGCCGGGCTTTTACAGGTTTTATTGTAACAGAGTAACATTTATTCAGCTATTTCAAAAGCAGATATCTGAAGGCGGACTTGTCCGCATCCGATAAAAATAGATCACCACCACCATTTTCCATTTAAGGATTAGAATGTTGCCTGTTTCGAACTCACGAACAAAGCCATTCCCATCTTCCCCGTGGTCACTCAATATCTCTGTCCCATTCGGGTTTTACTTCAAGAGCTTCTCGGGAATCTTGTGCACAGGAATCATTCTCGGAGGGTGTTGTTTCCAGTTTTCACGATATCCCTGAACCGTTTCCTTCGTGTAGAAAATATTTCATTATTTTCTGATATCTTCATTTATTTCATGGTTATTCTTGTGCAGTCCTTTATTTTTCCCAGGAACTTCAACTCTGCAATTTGAATTTCACTTACTGGTCTTTTCATGGTAACCCAGCTTTCCCTTCTGTAGTACAACACAGGAAATGCCATAATGTCATTCTATAGCATCTTTTTCAGTTATTTATGGGCCATTTTCTGGTATCGGTACCGCAGTCCGCTTGCAATTTGTGTATTTTATTTTCACTATCGAAATCATAACCAAAACTTGTAAGATTGGAGACATTCGTTCTCAAGCTGGTTTTTGATCTGACTGGATACTTTCCTTGGAAAGCTATTACACCAGTGGATCCCAGGAACCACTTCGATTCTTATGCAGTGAGGAGGAAACATTAGGTTCATGGAATAATAAACTGCGTCATTCCAAAGATAAAATGTAGTCAAAACTTTTAACACATTCTTTAAACTCAAGAGTAATATGTATTAGTGGCTGTTTTTATAATAGAAACTTGTAGTAGAAAAGTGAATGATTGTCTAACCACGGAAAAGAATTAAAATGAACAGAAATTTGAAATTTTATATATTTTGCTGAACATATGGTCCGCAGACCACAGTTTGTGAACAACTGCATTACACAAATAAATAGCGAGGTAATAATGTTTGGAGTACAGAAATCTTATTTTGGAGCAACGGGGTTCGAATCTACGCCAAGCCGTACTGACAAGTGTCTTATGTATGTAAAAAAATTCACGTGCTGCAAAAATCAGTAATGTATAACTGAATTAAAGCATTACTAACCGAAACACCATTTATTATCTCATAATCAGAAGACGAATTTTGAAATTAAGCCCAAAGGCGCCCACAACCTTCCTATGTGTTGGTACAAAACTGCGGTGTCCTGGGACTTCACCCTATGGATCCCCGACGCTTCAAACAGTAAAAAATAGACGTTAGCGAAAAAAGGTCCACAGGTATATACATAGGTTTGTAAATGTCTTTCCAAAACTGAACGGTTGCCATCGAATGTGTTGCTGAATTGGGGTGCCTTAGAGGAACTCTGCTGTACCCTCTCAACCTTACCCCACATAAGACCGCTTAGCACTTTGAGGAACAGAACATAAAACCTCTGTGGATACCGAATGAAATATTTCAAATACACTACAATCAAATGAAAATAACGATTTATTATTATTATTATTATTTTGTACATTTGATTACAAATTAAGGGGTGGCTTCAATTAAAGCCACTGTGGCAAATAATGACAATGCTCACAATATACAATACACAACATGCAATGAATAACTTCAAAATAACTACTTATGGAAAAGAATGAAATAATTCCTGTCAGATGACAAACATAAGCCTACACCACATGTTTTTCAGTGCCATCTGGATCTATGAGGAGTCTTTTTCGTACAACAGTACGCACAAAGTTTTGAAGGCCCATGCTACTGCATGTGGTTTGCTTCAGACTTTCTTTTCTCCATGTGCACCTGTGGCCTGAATATCTTAGGGGGTGGTGTACTACATGATGAACCTGGTAAACCTATCATATTTCTAGTAGCTAGTAAACCAGTTACAACATTCCTTCTCAATTCATTGAGTCTTACAATTTTAACGGTATTGCACAATGTGTACAAAATAAAGGAAGTTACAACAGATACATCTACAAAGTACCAAAACAATCGTAGCCAGGACCATTTTGCTTTTGTATCAATACTACTCATCTGCATCACCTTAAAATTTTCTGCGATTTCTCACACCAACTAGAAATTTTATCTAAGTCATCTTACAAACTATCACAGTCATACAACGACGACACCACAATATCATCAGCAATCGTATTAGTATCTCGCTTAAATTGAGAAGATTATCGGTAGCCGCGCGGAATGACCGCGAGGTCTGAGGCGTCATGTTACTGACGAGGAAGTCGTTCCCGCTGGAGATTCGAGTCCTCCCTCGGGTATGGGTGTTTGTCTTGTTCTTAGTGTAAGTTAAGTAGTTTCTAAGGAAGGAGTCTTCTCTTTCCGTCCAGAAATCGATTTATCTGTGGGTGTTTGACTATATTTTAATAAATATTTGGATTAAGTTATAAGACAGGTATTTATCGTCTATTTGAATAACCTCAGCAATGAGTATGATCAGTGATGACCGCTTGATCTCCATTACGATCGAGCAATAATTGTAACGAGTAGCCATGATATATAAATATGCAATAATTTATTTTTACCTGTAATTGCCACTCATATTATGTATGTAAGAATCTAAAATCATTTCTTAGTCGTAATAAAGACGTACTTGTGCAAAGTTAGTTACGTGATAGTCAAAATAATTCCGTGCAAATATTATGCACAGTTCATAATTACTCATCCCTCTATACTGCGTTCAAACGCTAATTACTTTGGTTTATTAAAGTAATGATTCTTTTCAGCCATAAATATCTTCATGGAGGAGAGAAATTTGAACAACTATTCCAATTAGGTACAAAAAATGCCGTATTATAGCGTTTCTTGCCAAACCATCCATAGTTTGCGTGCAAGTGCAATCGTACTTCATGGCAAATATCCTCAAATAGATTTACTCTCTCTTTTTCCTTTTATAAATTCAAATCCTTGACCATTCAGGAAACGTTATAGAACCTATTCCACATGCTCGTACCCTCGTTAGCAGTCTGCAGTCCAAACGGTTTCAAAAACATTTGGAAATAAAGAAATATGCAGTCGATCTTCAGCCTTTCATCCATGGCTCGCAAGAGGTCGTGTTGAAAACTTGGATTCGTCCGGTGTTTATTGTCGACAAGGTCGTACTGTTACTCAATGGACGAGAAACTGTAATTTTGGACTGCGAAATATATCGGAATCAACGCCCCACGGGAATGGAGGTTTCCATTGACGCTGTTTTTCAAATTCCCTGAGGGCTGAAATGCTTCCTCGACCACCCATAACAAAAACTCGTGGTTTTAAAGCTGAGTGTCGAAGTCCTGCCCTCAATTTCAGTAGCACCAAAATAAAGGGTGAAATGTAAGACGGATGTGATGAGCTAATCGTAGTTTGACAATTTGACGATGACTCTGAGCTGAATTGTGGTAACACTTGATGACAATGTGACGTCATTAACCTACATCAAACCTTATATGAAATTCTGAACTCAGGTTTCTTCTTTTTCTTTGCATCACCGCAGAGAAAACTTCTAGTCACCTTTGTGTCGAATTTCAAACTAATGCGTTACGATGGAAAATAACTATGGGCTTTCGAGAAAGTGAGCCCTACATTTTGTTGATCAGTGTAATAACGTATCAGTTTCCCATCCTCGTCAAGTCAGAGCTAGCGATTTGTCTATCAAGCCCTCTATTGAATGTGTTAATTTTATTTGGAGAAACACACACCAGGAAACAAAGTTGTCAGAACGCAATGTATACAATAGATTTGTTTGTCTTTTAGTTACTTCCTTCTGCTTCTTTGGGTGAATAGGATCTCATACTGCGCAGGTTGTTGCGACTCACAAGTAATTACGACATTTGTGGGACAATGCTGAAGCCCTTGTTTGACGACAATGGACATCGCGTTTGGCAATGGTTCTAGATACAGTAATTCCATCGAAGAAGAAAACAGTGGCATTGTGCTCTTATCTACATCAAGATATTACAGGGCTTACGCCTAAAGATTTGTTGTTTTCTTGCCTTGCACACGTGTTGACATCGTTTCACAACAGCGTATTTATGTATAGCCTATACTGCAGTCAGGAGATTCTGTTCGATTTCAACAAGCCGGTAAAGTATGAAAAGTATGGAAACTAAAGTTTCTATTTAACAAAACAGGCAGTAAAAGAAAAATAATAGCTTACTTTGATTAGGGAGAAATATTAGTTTAACAATTTGATTAAAAAAAGAGTCAAGTTTCTGTTTAGCAGTTCGGTAGTTGAAGCAGTACGACAGAATGCTCCGTGATAAGCAATTCGTTACAAATTACTGTGACGAAAATGTTTTAAATTGACAATACAATTTAAAATCCTACAGTAAAAGCTTCATAAAAACCTCTTCGTCCACAAAGAACTAAGAAATTAATTGTCAAAGGAATTCCGAAAGACAATGAAATATATCAAATCCATGTTCCAAATTCCGAAAGATGGCGAATATCCGATCGATATCTTCCATTTTACACCTTTTACGTCTTCACTAGCAACCAAAAACTAATCAAGTCAGCATTGTTGTGAAGGTGCACGGATTAAGCTTTGGATGTCAGTAAGTTTTGTTTATCCACGTTTGCTTACAATTATGTAGACGTTCATAGTACAGATACCAGTGGTTCATAAAGAAAGCGGTAGCATCGTTTTTGATAACAGAAAAACAAAGAAGAATACACCGTCATATTTAAGTGTATGGCACAGATTCTTCCACTGCAAAATTGCATTTACGATATACTTATAAGTATTTCCTTTGTCCTTCTATTGCAATTGAATATATATGTAGGATGCTGGCGACCTCCTTATTTTTATTATGATGACACGTTTCGTTACGTACAGACCGCCAAAACATTTTCTCTTCGCTATTGTACAGAGAATGAAGAATACAGTAATTACAGTACCATTCTGAACAAGTGTGAACACTGTTACCAGAGTTACCCCGGATTTGTAAGTGTGAATATATCGCCGGAGTAAAGAAACTACATTCTTTTATTCCTTTAACTTTCAGAACCATATTATTTTACTTTTGCTATCATGTGTGATTTCTTTGCCCATATCTATCAACCTCCTATCACGATCATCGCGCATGAATGGCCGTGCTACGGATCACGCGGCAGTTCCTGTCGGAGGTTCGAGTCCTCCCTCGAGCATGGGTATGAGTGTGTTGTCCTCAGTGCAATTAATTTAAGTAGTTTGTAAGTCTAGAAACCGACGAGTCAAACAATTTGGTCCCATAGTTTTACAAACATTTGAACATTTTTCCTAAAATGACCCTTCCTTCCTAAATGATCCTCAAATGACGCACTTGACCTTATTGTCTTATACTCTCGTCCTTCTCTGAAGATATCTTACCGCTTGGATATTGTTCAGTTAATCTGCTCTTATATAAATCCTCGAATCTTGCGCAGTTCGATTTTGCGCTTGTTACCAAGACGATGAAAGAACTATCAAGCAGGCGTGTGCAATAATAGCAGCGAAATACTGATTTTGGAGCACAGGATTTTGTGTCGAATCATTGCAGTCGTTTGGAAAAGTAATAAATACTCACCCGGATCGACAGATGGTATAGTAAGTATATCGAGAAGTCTCGACACTAGAAAAGGGCAGCAAAATGCAGGAAGATCTGCAACGTATTGATTCATGGTGCAGGGGAGGGCAATTGAGCCTCAACATAAACAAATATGAAGGGCTGCTTTTGCATAGAAAGAAGTGTCGTTTATTATACGACTAAGCAGTAATAGGACAAACACTTGATGTAGTTACTTTCATAAAAAATCTGGGAGTAGACAGAAAGGGCGATTTGAAATGCAACGACCGTATTCAGTTAATTGTGGGCAGGGCAGATGCCAGAAACAGTCTTTGGCAGAATGTTCAGGAAGTGTAATTCGTCACAAAAGGCAGTAGGTTACAAAACACACTCGTTGGGCAACGCTGGAGTATTTCTCGTCAGTGTGAGTTCCGTACCAGGTGGGGTTGATACGAGAAACGTAGAGAAGATCGAACGGAGATTAGCAAGTTTCGTTACGGGATCGTTTAGTAAGCGCTAAATCGTCGCAGAGATGATAAGGAAACTCCAGGTGCTTCTGACAAAGTTCTGAGAGCTTACGTTTCTCGTAAACTATTATATTACTTACTCCTATCTATACCTGACGAAACCACCACGAGGATAAAATAATAGAGATTAATGCCCACACAAAGATATACCGGCAATAGTTTTTTTTCCGCGAACCATACGAGACGGTGACAATAGGAGGAAGTGACTATGGTAAACAAAGTACCCTTCATCACACACCGTGAGGTGGCTTGCGGATTATGGATGTAGAATCACGTAAACGATTACGACGCAAAAGCAAAATGTTCAGATGTTTGTACAACTTATGGGACTTAACTACGGGGTCATCAGTCCCTAAGCTTACAAACTACTTATGAACTAGCTAAGACTAAAAACGGCACAAATATCCATGCCCGAGGGGGGATTCGAACCCCCGACCGTAGTGGCCGTGCTGACCGTGACTGGAGCACCTCAGTCACCTCGGCCACCGCGGCCGGCACGCAATAGCAACCATACCTGACAATAAACGGCACCGTATACGTTTGGCCTTTTTTTTTTTTTTAATTTTATTTATTTTATTATTATTTTATTTATTTATTTTGTTTACAATACGTGGAATTTGGAACTCAAAAGTATTGATCTGCCTTATTAAGTAGATGCAGCTCTCTAAAAATCTCTAAAATATACTTTAAAATTCTTTAGCTAAATTTAATTCACCAAAGGCAGATACCGCTCTGACACTAGCGCACGAGACTGCTAATCGGTGGGTCGTTGTTTCGTGTCTCTCTTCTATCTTAATTTATTTTTAGTCTCCTTGTCAGTTCGAATACCTATATTATTTAAAGACGAAGTACATCTAAAATGAATCACGAAAGAGAAACTTTAGTTGTATCTGAAGGAAGGAAGCTCATGGTGTAACGTCCCGTCGATAGTGTGGTCGTCAGAGACGGGCCTGACGCTCGGATTTTTGGTTAAGTATAGGGAAGGAAATCGGCCGTGCCCTTTCAAAGGAACCATTCCGGTGTTTGCTTGGAATTACTTAGGAAAATTACGGTAAAACCAAAATATAGACGGCCGGAGGTGGATTTAAACCACCGTCCTCCGGAATGCGATTCCAGTATGTTACCACGGCGCCACCTTACTCAGAAGTTGTATCTGGATGTTACTTAAATCGAAAGAGCTACTTATCAACCTTTGTACTAGAAATCGGATTTCTCTCATTACGCATTGCCTTAACCACATCCTGTTCAACCCAAATTCCTGTAAATGACTAGTACTAAAGATAAAGTGTAGGAATGGAATCGCCAGAAATTTTGGCAGCGAACACATTCGTACCTCTTTCATCACAGAGCATTATAAACGCTTTTAGCCAGTCGCTCTTCCTAGTGAAGCCTTTATATATGTACTTCCCTCTGACAATGAGTGCATGCAACTCTCTTTCGCTACTACTACTCCATTCATTTGTCTTTCTCTTTTACTGCCACTATCTCCCTTCCGCCTAAATTTTATCTCTTTTTTTTCCCACTGGCACTACCTCCTCTCTCTCTTCTATGATCACTGTGTTTCCACTACTCCCTTTTGGCACAAAATGAGCAATATATTTGCATATTTTATGAGGAAGCCGGAATGGGGCTTTGCGCAGCAGAACTGAAAAACGGATTAAAAAGGGCGGACGGCATATGCGGTCGCACACTCTTGACCGGCTAAAGTTTACATAGATATTTTGCATACTTCGGCTCATTTATTTAAAGGGCGTGACGAGTAACGAGAAGTAATTTAGTTCTTTACCATTTTGTTCTGTAAGACAGTCATAAATAATATTTTTTTCGACGTTTCGTCAAACTCGAATGACATAGCTTCAAATGTTTGTTAAGCTTATGGGACTTAACTGCGGGGTCATGAGTCCCTGAACGTACAAACTACTTATGAACTAACTTATACTAATGACGACACGAGCATCCATGCCCGAGGGAGGATTCGAACCTCCGACGCGGGAGGACGCGCGATCTGCAACGTGGCGCTCCAGACCGCTCGGATACTCCCGCGCGGCCATAGCATCCATCATGTGTACATAGACCGTAGTCACGCCCGAAAGACCGTGTGGTTTGGAGCGCTACGTTACGATTCGCGAGGCCGCTCAGTCGATTTCTCCGTCGGGCATAGGTTTGTGTGTGTTGTTCTTAGTATAAGTTAAGTTGTTTGTACGTCTTGGTCCCTTAGCATTACAAATATTTCTGGTACACTGTAGAGTCAGTTCGTCGAATAAAATACACAGTATGTTGTGATGGAGTGGCCGAGCTCTCTAAGGCGCCTTCCCGCGGAGCGCGCTGTTGCTCACCGTCGGAGGGGTTCGAATTCTCCCTCGGGGATGGTGTGCGTGTGTGTGTTGTCCTTAGCATACAATAATTTAAGTAGTTTGTAAGCCTAGGGACTGATAACCGCAGCAGTTAAGACCCTTAGATTTACAAACATTTGAACACTTTAATACACAGCATCTCTCGAACTAAGAGAGATATCGAACTGCTATGCATGAACTACAATCCTACGTTAAGTCTAAGCAACACTGCATTTAAATTTCTACAAACTCCTTAAAATGTTATGTAATACATTACTTAATTGATGCTGCACAGTTACTACGACGAATAGAGAAGATAAAATCATACCATCATTAAGCGAAGATTTCAAAATGTAAAATGTGAAAAATTTAATTATTTTGCCAATTCTAGGGAGCATTAAACTAAGGCGTTATCACAAGAGCGAGCCAAAATCAATAGCCTCGTGTCCCGGTTAGATAAACAAGTGCTACATACAAGAAACTCTGTCATTTGCCGAATGCTGAGGCAGCTTAGCATAAATTGATAAGCAGTACGGAGCAACAACATCGCTTAATTATATATAACTAGCTGAAAACCTGGCGTTGCCCGGGTATTTTTTAATTCCTGCCATTTGTAAGGTATATTTTCATTTGTATAAGTGCTATATGTCTGTAAAATGTGTTGGGAATAGAATAAGTAGTAAAGAAGTAATAGACAAAAACTTGGTTAGTGATGGGGCGTTTTTCCACGAACGTTACTGTTTATGTGCTCATATCTCATGAATTACATAACTTACTGTGATACAATTTAGAAGGTACATTCAACTATATGTGTGTATACTGTCTGTAAAATTTCCTGTGGTAACAATTTGTAGTGCAGAAATTATAAATTGTAACGTCATACTGAATGTCGTAGTTTTAGTCCATGAACGGCGGAAAGTTACTGATTATCTCATATCTCATGAACTACGTATCGTACTGTGATACAGTTACATTCAACTATATGTGTGTATACTGTCTGTAAAATTTCATGCTGATACAATTTGTAGTGTACAAATTATAAATTGTAACGTCGTACAGAATGCCGTAGTTTTACTCCATAAACAGCGGAAAAGTAGTAAGCGAGAAACTTTTTTCCTTCTATCATTTTGCTATGGTTGCCACCGAGAAAAAGTTTAATAAAGGTTTGAAATTATGTTTAAAGTTTGTTGCAAGTCGCTAAGTACTCTCATTATACTTATAAAGTCTGGCCGCATTATGTGGCAGTTTTTTTTGCTATACCTATTGTTTATGACGTCATATCTTCTGAACCATGTGTCGTTCGTGATTCTTAACCTTGCAGCAATTGTTACCTCACGGTAAGAAATGTGTGTACCAAATTTGGTTGAAATCGGTCAAGTGGTTTAGGAGAAAATCAGCAGCATTGTCGCTAAATGCAGCAATTTTTCACGCGTCTCATTGTTTATGATGTCATATTTCGTGAACTATGTGTCGTACGTGATTCTTATATTTACGGCGACCGTCCTCGTGGATTGAAGCTTACGTGTACAAAATTTCATAAAGATTGTAACAAAACTGTAGATTTGTATTGAACACGTACACACTCACGGACACTCTGCTTTATATAGTAGAAGAAGATAAAAAGTACAGCTGCGACATCAGTGGTTGGCAGAAATCACGCACGGAATCACAGACACGGTATACTATGTATCGTGTTTATATAACAGTTGAGTAACACAACGTTTCCTGCAAACGATTATCGTCATAAGAAAAAGGTGCCGGCACGCACCAAAACAAGTTAATTACATTTAAATAAGCGATTACGCAATGCAGAAACTTTCGCAACGGGACATGTACAATTTTAGTCGAAAACACAGTAAGTATGAACTATGTAGCCAATCGAACGATTCAGATTTTGATCCCATTCATTAGAGCATAATCAGCAGAGCACATCAGTAACAAGTCAGTTAGAGAACAGGGATTTAAAACAACAAAACATCACTGTTCTCTGTTTTCTGTTGATTCAGTTATGATTCAGTTTCTGTAAAAAAGGCTCAACTGTCCACACAACAGTAGAATTCAGCCGCCTATGTGAGGTCCAGAACAACAAGACCTTACCGCTTCAATTATTACGCGTCCTGATTCTGCAGGAGCTTCACACCATCAGAAAGGCCAACGCATCAAACGCCATAAAAAAAAAGATCTAGTAGTCGAACTATGTCGCCCCTGGCACGCATTACCGCATAATTTTCACTGTCCTGCGGGAGAGGGACATGCAGATAATTCGAACTAACACAAAATCTATTGGCGCATCAAAGTCACGCCAGGTGTTCATGACGACAAAAATGTCCGCCTAACAGCCTACGTGACATTCGCACTGACCACAAGGCGTTAATGGCCCGGGGGAGTCCCTCTGGCTACTGTCTTGCAGAACAAAGTATGACAAGCGACGAAGCCAGCCAGACCCCTCGCAGAGTCAGCACGCCATCCAGTCCCCAGTGTACTCACGTAACAATGCAGGACAAGCCAAGTAAGAGAGCTAAAAAGAGTGGATGCCACACTCCAAAAAACGCGGGGATTCAAATCGCCGAAAACATGACTACCATGCACTTTATTATGGAACAAATCTTCGCCGCAGTGAATTAGCCGTGTGCACTGGGGCGCCGTGCTGCGTTGCGCGCGGCCGTTCGCCGTCGGAGGTTCGAGTCCCCCCTCGGGCATGGGTGTCGTATTGTCGTTAGGTTAGTTTAACTTACAAGTGGAATACCGAGTATGGTACTAACGAATTTCGGTGGGTGGCAGGTATGCGGGAACTCCTCCAGACCACCAAACTAAAAGGATTTGTTCCACTGCGCCTTGGTTTCCCTAAAAATCGAGATCGAAGTCCAGCGCGTAACAAATCCTTGTAGCTTGGTGGTCTGGAGGAGTTCCCGCAAAACATACCTGCGACCCATCAAACTTCATTTGTACCATAATTGGTGTTCCCCTTGTTAGTGTAAGTAGTTTGTGAGCTACGAACTAATAATCCAGCAGTTGAGTCCGATAGATTTACATTTTTTTTGGGCAAATCTTCTTGCTTCTTAATTAATATTGTAGGTTCGTCAATATTGACAACATCTGCTATGATGTTCCTAGAGTTTAACAAAGCGTTCGATAGGGTTAACCACTGTTTTCTGCTGAAAGTATTGAGTAAAATAGGGTTTAATGCTCTTTTCTGTCACCTGATACAAAATTGCATAGTTGGATCACATACCAGAATAAAGATCAATGGGCAGTTAACGAACCAAGTGCCAATTAATCAGTCTGTTAGACAAGGATGTCCTTTATCCATGACGTATAGTATCACTGTGGAACCATTACTTTTATATTTGCACCTCCGTCTGAAAGGATTAAAACTTTTCAACACAAAAACGCTCTGCCATGCATATGCGGATAAGTGTTCTTGTCAACACGAAACAAGAGATTGAAACTGTTCGAGAAATTATTATGGCTTTTGCCAGTGCGAGTGGAGCAAAACTAAACGAGCATAAGTCGAAGATTTTGAGCATTGGACCCAATAGCGATCAAATGAAAACAACCTGGTTACAAAGAATAGACAAGGTAAAATGTTTAGGAATGTTCTTAACACCGAATCCATATGAAATAATGAAGGTAAATTAGGAGCATAAGCTGAATATTATAAGAGCAACACTCAAATAACACACAACCAGATCATTAAATCGTCTGCAAAGAGTGCTGTTTATCAACACTTATGTTATCAGCAAGACATATCACATGGGAGCCGTGCTACAAATTTCATCTGATTTAGCACAAAAAATTTTAACTGCCATATACTGGTACGTATGGAGAGGCAACATTTTAAAAGTCTCCATCCAAACAATGACTTTGCCTCACACTGATGGAGGCTTGGATGTCAAGGATGTCCAATCACAGTGCACTGCATTGTTTATTAAGCAAACCACAAAAAGTGTTACAGAGCGTCCAAATTGCTATTACCAAACAAAAATACAACATTAGAGGAATTTGTGAAGCATATTAAAGAAGAACACAACAAATCAATTATAAATAACAATTTAAAAATTTCCTCTTTCATACCCTGAAATAAGAATGTAAATAAGTTAAATTTAAGAAGGTATCGCAAGTTGTGCAACAATGATTTTCTGAAGCTACAACAAACCAACTGAAGATAAACAACATATTGAAAGTATATAAATAGATTTCAGGAGCAATAGTAGATAATTTGTTTTTACATATTGTGTATAAATACTTCGTATAATAATAATAGAAAAAAAGTAGTCAAGTAGACAGCGTGATGAACTGCCACGCAAGGGGCCCTGTTTGATTCCCGGTAGGCTTGGAGATTTTTTCCACTCGGGGACTTGGTGGTGTGTCGTCCTCATCAATATTTCATCAACATCGACGCGCAAGTCGCCCATGTGGCGGCACATAAAGACTTGCACCAGGCAGGCGAAACACGCTCCCGGCTGGGGTCTAACGGCCAAATATGCCAAACGAAATCATCATCAATACTGACAACTACTGGTTCAAATCCACCTTCATTATAGTCGTCATAATTTCCCTAAATAACTCCCCGCAAATGCCGAGGTATTTCATTTGAAATAGAACAGCGCATCGCCGGCCGCGGTGGACGAGGGGACTGAGGCGCTTCAGTCACGGTCTGCACGGTCACTACGGTCGGGGGTTCGAATCCCCCCTCGGGCATGGATATTTGTGTCGTCCTAGTTCGTAAGTAGTTCATAAGTAGTTTGTAAGATTAGGGACTGATGACTCCGTAGTTAAGTCCCATAAGCTTAACAAACATTTGAACAGTTGAACAGCGCATTTCATGACTCATCCTTAACAAAATAATCCAAGCTCGAGCTTCGCCTCTAATGATCCTAAAAGAATAAATCTTGCATTAACTATTAATGTATTCGCAATTGCGAACGTGACTCGGCATTGGCTGTTAAGTTTATTGGTGAATCCATATTTTCCCATTTTAGCTACCCGCGCACGTTACCCAGACCAATCAAAATTCCCATATGCCACACATTTTCAGGTACACACAAGTGCTTGAAAATTCCATTACATAAGTTCCAGCAGAGAAGGATTTAATGTCCCGTTGATAACGTGACCATCGCAGAAGCAGCTTTTTTTTGTTTGTATAGTTTATGGGACTTAACTACGGGGTCATCAGTCCCTATACTTACAAACTACTTACAAACAAACTAATACTAAGGACGCCACAAATATCCATGCCCGAGGGGGGATTAGAACCCCCGACCGTAGTGGCCGTGCAGACCGTGACTGGAGCTCCTGAGCCGGCCGCGGTGGCCGAAGGGGACTAAGGCGCTCCAGTCACGGTCAGCACGACCACTACGGTCGGTGGTTCGAATCCCCCCTCGGGCATGGATATTTGTGCCGTCCTAGTTCGTAGTTTGTAAGTTTATGGACTGATGACACCGTAGTTAAGTCCCATAGACTATACAAACATTTGAACATTTTGGAGCTCCTCAGTCCCCTCGGCCACCGCGGCCGGCAAGCAGCTTTTGTTAAGCGCTCCAAACCACTCCAACGCGGCCAGTTTTTATTGTTTTGAAAAGAATGGGGAAGAAAATCAGCCGTACTCTTTCAGAGGAATTATTCCGATTAAGAGAAATAAAGGAAAACATGCTGCGGCAGAATAGCCAGCTGCGGTGCGCGCGACCGTTCGCTGTCAAAATCAAATGTTCAAATGTTTGTATAGCTTATGGGGCTTAACTACGGGGTCATCAGTCCCTAAACGTATAAACTACTTATCAACTAGCTAACACTAAGGACGACACAAATATCCATGCCCGAGGGGGGATTCGAACCCCCCGACCGTAGTGGCCGTGCAGACCGTGACTGGCGCGCCGCAGTCCCCTCGGCCACCGCGGCCGGCCGTTCGCAGTCGGGCATGCGTGTTTGTCCTTCGTTGTCTGTAAGTGTAGGTACTAATGACCGACATAGTGAAGTCCCTTACATTTACAAACATTTGAACATTTTGAAAGGAAAACGTAAATCTGGATGACCGGTAGCGGATTTTTAACCGGCGTCCTCCTGTATGTGAGTCCAGTGTGCTAACCTCTTGTGCCACCAAGCTCGGTTCCCCACAGGCAGAGACTTTCGTTATAAAATGTCGCATGCCTTGATTTCGTTGTTGAGACACTGTACAGTGTCCATGTTTAACTATGAGATTGTTAAAGGCCGTGCCGCTCTCTATACACCGGTTCCCGCCAGATCACCAAAGTTACGCATCGTCGAGCGTGGACAGTATTTTGATGGGTAACAGTCCTGGTACGTCAGACACTGTTGGCAGGAGGGTGGTGCTGCGAAGTCCCTGATCACAGTTCCGAGCGTTGTTTATTCTTTCGGCTGCGATTTGAGGCACGATTCACTGCCAGTTCGGAATTTATTTGAACAGCGTGTGGAAAGACGACCGTCTGTCGTCTCCCATATATTTTTTTATAAAATTGTAATTTATTTGATGTCGCCAGATTAGCATTTTGTTAAAACTAGAACCCCACTCTTTTCGACGAATGGGTAATAGTATTTTTATTTCATGTTTTAAAATATTAGTTTCTGAAATGTTGGTTATTATTGCTAGGATTTAGTTATTTTAAAAACTTATTATTGTGTTTATGAATGTGGCAATAACTACGGCTTCTTCGCTACGCCACTGTCGCTATGAGAATGTGTACTTCTTCTACTTTTGAGTGGATGTGCGAGAATCTACTGACTGTCTGAATGTCGGTAGTAATAGGTCGCTTTGCATGTTTCTCTCTGGCTCAGACTCGATAGTTAGTCGTTACCATCCTCTGCTGCTGATGCTACCAAAGAGGTTTCTACACTCTTTGGTTACAAGCCAGTCGGCGAGCCCTCTCCAGGGCGAGTCACGCTTTCCCACCACCTTATTTTTTCGGGTTTTGCCAGTTTCCGGCAGCTTCACACCTCCTGGCCGCTCGCTCTTCACTTTATGCTGGAATCGTGGTGAGGTAAGGTTGGTTCTGCTCTAGTGTCTGCAGAGATGGTAGCGATTCGGTATCTAGAATGTTGAACTTAAAACTCTTGAACTTAGATTCATTTTTCGGAATATTTTTTCCAACCGTGCGCGGAAATGTGTTCTAGCTTTTCAATCCAGTGATTTCCGACAGATAAACGCGGTGTATGTGTTACTAGTTGCAGTTTGATAACAGCCTGGTATATTCAAACCTTTTGTGATTATGTGGCGGTGTACTAATTCTGTGTAAATTATTTGTAGCTTTGTGGGGCTCGATTTCTAACAGACGATATGTTCATTTCTGTACAGTGCAGGCAAAATCTTTCTTATCGTTTCCTTCTGTGAGTGATATGTGTTCTACGTGGTTGTTTCTTAGATCAAAGCCTTCAGCTTACAGTATTGTTTGTTCCGTACCATTCAGGCAAGTAATTATGCATGTATCCTTCTGATTTCCACTAACATTTCGCGATATTCTCTCCCCGCCTATTTTAATTGTGCTGTTTCTTCTCTGAACTTGTATTATGCATTATCTTTGACAATGCTTTGACGAGCCTTGTACAACCTCCTTCAATAGCTTGCTCTGAAATTCTATGTATTTCTAAGGGCTGCATGTCGTAGTTTTTATTCTCACTTTTCCATCTTTGTAAATTATTTCACTTTTCTGCTTTTTGAGGCTGCATCCGTCTCTGTAATTGCTCCCTATCGCGTGTAGCTGCATTTCATTCGACTCCTTCTGTAATTCTAAACATTTCTATGGGTTGCATGCCGTAGTTTTTATTTTTCCGACTTTGTAATTGTTTCACTTTTCCGGGTTTTGAGACTGGACTTCTTCCGTCTCTGTGAACGCTCCCAATCGCATGTTGCTGCATTTCGGTAGCTTTCTTATGAAATTCTACACAGTTCTAGGAGTTGCATGCCGTAGTTAATTTTCTTTATTTTTCGGAAATCGAATTTATACATTTTTATCGGTTTTCGGAACCAGAGGGTCCGAACTCTGACATCAGGAGTTTGCAGCTAGTCACATGAATTCACGCCCCTTCTCATAAAACCAGTGCCTAGATAGTTTAGTCTCAGATTGTAACTTATGAGTCCGCCGTGATGTTGTATAATTAATCTGATTTTTAACCACTTCACCTTCAGTGGATTGCTATCATGTAACGTAGTCGTGTGTCACCGTTAGCGTGTTTCCTCGCGGTCTAATCTAAATGCAACTTAACTTTGCTATACTCACGCTCCATCTCAAATCAGGTACGACAGACCAGAGCCATCTTCGCAGTTTCATTGTATATTGTGTTGTGTGGTACTCCGGGTTTGCTGAATTTCGCCTACGATAGCGGCGCCCGCTTCTGCCTCGTTTCAGCACGCTGATTTTGGTGAGTTTTGCTATTGCATTGCGTGTGTGTTAGTGAGTCAATGTTGTTTGTAAATCCTCCCCCCAGTAGTGTTAAGTTCTATGTAATTTATGTTAAATTCAATGCTGGGCATCGTCAGCATTATATCATGTAAATGAGATGCATTTTTATTGTATTAACAAAATTGGTTCCCCATTTTGCTTGCGTTCGACCTGAATAAACAAGTTAACTTCAGTATAATTTTGACTTGCCTATAAATTGTAGTTTTCGAGCTCCTTCCCCCTTTTTTATTTAATATTGTTTTCCACCAGTGCAGAGAACAAGCTCAGATGCAATTTTTTATGTTTAAGTTCCGTTGCGCCATAAATGTTTTTCTTAGCCACCTTTATGAAATAACGAATTGTGGTGGATTGTTTATTAATGCCTGTGTGTGATTTCGTGTGAGCTGCTACATATATTGGCCACTGTATCGTTAACGTCCTGTTATTAAATTGAACTAAGTCAGTTCTCAATTTGGGCCAGGGAACAAGGTTTTGCAGCAGGGAGTAGCCGGTAGTTCACACGCCGGTAGTTCTGCTAATTTCACTGCTAAAATGAAGCCTTTATTATAACATAAACTCTTATCTGGGTACCTCCTACCAGAATTAAGCTTTTATTTCGTACAGTGGCCCACTTTTAATGTTAAAAGTTCTTCAATGTTAGGCATTTAGCAAGTGTATTTACAGTGATTAATCCATATTTGTGCCACACTGTACACCTCAGACTTGTGTATTCCACACAAAAATTGTGTAAATTAGTGCTACTGATGTGTGGAATGTTCTTAACTGATCAAATTAAGTTTAATTAATGAGATTTGTAAGCTGGTCGTAAATGGGGACAATTGGACACTAATAATAAATCCTTAAAGTGTCAAAGAACTACAATTCTGTGTGTTCCCTACGTTATTTATAGTGAATTACTTCTTTGTCCCATGACATTTCAGAGAACCGTCGATCAACAACCAGGTAATGGCACAACAGGTAGGTCCATTATTTTGTTGAACATGTTGAAAAATAGCTCAAAATTTGGCGTACTTGTTGCCGATAAGGTTCTTCATGTAAAAATGTCAATTTTGAAGACGTGACTCTCTTCAAAGTAAAAAGGTTTTGGCATCCCCCTCCCCCGCCTTCGGTTGAAACCTCATAAAATTATGTGACCTGAAAGGAACCGAATTTAATTATTATTATTTTTTTGTAACAACTTTACAGTAAAACACAGTTTACAATATTATACACTATAGGAAGAATTTTTAGGTCATTACATGAATGCATAGCATTCTAATTTTATACGAATTCAAAATGAAAAATATATTTTGCCTTACAAATGATTTGTATTTCACGACTTAGAAGTGAATTAACCTCGTTAAGCAAAGCTTTGGTAAAAGTCAATTTGTAGTTAAGTAAATGTCTCTTTTTTCGAATTTTTCAAAATTTCATATTTCATCTGGTACCTAAACATAAAAATACTTAACTTTTTCTTATTTAAGTTTGATACCATCATGGCTTAATACTGAGACAAATTTTATTAAAATGGATTTTATTAAAGGTACGTTTAGACGGGCAACATTTTACCTAAATATTTAGCTGAAATGGTGTTGCTGTCAAGACTGCTGCAATATGACTGCAATATACAGCAATATTTCGGTATGGACGATCGATATTTCTGATGTTGCAGGTAGTTGCCGAGTGATTGCCGAGGGGTTGCCGTGTTGTCCGGGGTGGAGAACATTTCGTATTGCAGGGCAATACCTATCTTGGTCCTTGTCTGTAAATGCTTTCCTCTCGCTCTCAATGCTGTTTGTGCTTCTCTCACCGACAGCACTGCAGTCACGAAAACGAAGTATCGTTTCGCTTTTGTTGCTTCGAAATTTTCGCGCGCTGGTTTATTTTGAAAGTAGTATTGATGTTTATAGTTACTATATTGGTGCATTGTTTTCGAGCTTACCGTGACTGTTTTGAAGGAAGGAAGGAAGAATTCTTACAGTTATTTTCGTATTGAGTTTTTTTTCTGTCAGATATGGAAAAGTAGTCGAACGAGAAAACAATATAATTTATTAATTCTATTCATCTACGTCCTGAGTTGTGGGACGTAGAATCCAATACATATAAAGACAGGAATGTGAAAAAAGATAGTTGGCAGGTTGCTGATGAATTTGGCATTGCATTTCAGACTTCTATACGAGTCTCCAGTAGCTAAAAATCGAAGTGTGATCGCAAGTCGTATTTTTACTGGAATACAGTTTCTCATGTTTGTATTGGATTTAGCTATCTTCGGACCAATTAATTGAGCGAGATATTCGAAATCGTTTTTAGACATACGAGTAACGTTCTGGAACAAGTACGTATCTAGCATGAACTCACGAGTTAAATTTCCTGAATTACTCCGCCTACTCAAAAAAAAGGACGCATCCACAGAGTCCGATTTCTCTTCTTTTTGTTTCGAATAGCATTAACACTTGTTTCATGTAAAAGTAGGAGAGCCGCAGTCACTTCTATAACGTCGCACTCATCCATTTTGTATGAAATTGTGTAGCCTCTGCCGAAATTAGTTGTCGCAAACATTGCTGGGCAATAGATGCCGGCGTGTTGTCACTTTTGTTGCTGCAATACAGGTGGCTGCAATGTTGCCTGACAACATTTCCGGGATATATTGACGTCAATATGCAATTTTCATTGCCCATCTAAACGTACCTTTAAAAGGATAACATAAAAACTAAGAGAACAAAGCAGTAAGAGATTAAAGCTTAAGAACTGTCGTGTTTCGTAGTATAAAGGTGTTTGCACTTAACAGATTTTTCAATCTTCTACTTCCTCATCGCGATAGTTTAGGATCAAAGGCACGAGTGTATTTTGATCGGTTTAATGAATGCATGAAATACAGAGTTCGAAATTTAATACTGTGTCACCTCAGTAATTTATCACGAACTTGATTAGCATCGATATCTAGGGGGGGATATGTCATTCACCCAGATTGTTTCTAATATTAGGAAATAGTGCAAATAATTCCGCTAGAAATTCAGTTGCAACCGTATTAGTTGACAGAAATTAAGACAGTTTTTATTAATTGGAAATGACTCGATATCTTACTTGAAAGCATCGCTGCACGACAAAGTCTGGTAACTACAGTAATAATAGTCCAATCTGGACAATTACAATCTCTTAAAAACAAATATGGTTAAAAAAAACACAGTATTCGACTCCAAACCTTCATATTTTCTCTAAATATTCTTAAAAGCGGCGTAGCTTTGTTACTTCACTGCTCAAAATAATAAGGTGAGATGTCATTCACAATATACACATGGTAACTGTTTTATTCAGTTATTGGTTGCAATTATAATTTGTGTGTGATACAGTACGATATTTTTCTGTCTCAAACCTTTACTTGAGGTTTACATGGGTTTTACTTAGAGCAATGCCCCATGCGGCTACCATAATAGTGAAAAAGTCATACTCGTTGCCCTATAATATGGCATGTCATCACCTCGGATGACCAGTACAGTTGCACACGTGTATGGCGTGGAGAGATGATGGAACGGTGATTGTCCGGCTGAACACATAATCTAGACTCATCACTGAACAGAACCTGGCACCATTCGTACGACTCCAATCCTCATGTTCCTCCGCCCAGTTTCAGCGGGATAAACGGTGTCGTGGTTTTAATCGTACACACAACATAGACCTCCGTACGTAAAGGCCACGTTAACGAAGGCGATTTCGTAAGGTTTGCTTTGATATTACGCGTCCAGTTGCTGGCTGGAAGGTACGGTGCAGCTGACTTGCATACAGTCTCCTTTCTCAATGGGTTATTAACAGGAGATAACGTTCGTCTCTTGCCGATGTTACCCATGGACGACCTTGACCTTGTCTTCTTTTAACCGTTCCTGTTGTCTGAAATCGCATCCAGGTCCTTGAAATTACGCTTTGAGACACTCCAACCTTCCTACGGCTATCTGGAACAGGGTAAAACTATTAGAAGTGCATATTATTCATCGTTATTGGACCGTTTGAAAACCGAGTTGCAAGAAAAACGCCGGCGATTGACCCACAAGAAAGTTCTTTTCCATCACGACAATGCACGAGCGCACACCTCAGCAGTTGTGGTCGCAAAATTATTGACAACACATTCGTGTTATTCTTTAAACTTGGCTCCCTCGAACTATACTATTTGTTCCCCAATTCGAAGAAATGGCTGGTGTAATGAAGATTTCATTCAAACGATGAGGTGATTGCAGAAACTAATAGCTATTTTGCAGGTCTGGACAATTCCTATTATTTGGAAGGGATTAACAATTATTTTTCCAAACGCCCCTCGCATGTTTAACAGTTTTCGGCAAAAGTAATAAATAAATGCACAAGGAGTGAGGTGTTAGGGTGTTGGCGTGCTCTCATACTGCAGACTCCATTGCTTAGGTTACGTAATGTTCCTGCTTTTATGTGGAATCGGTTTGGCAGCACGAGGAGGCCGTATGATGCTGTTGTGTGCACGTGGCGGCTTTGTGCGGCTGCGGCGCGGCGCGGCGCGATTGCACTTCCTGTTGCAGCCCGGAAGCGGCCGTGGCCACGGCGCGCTCTATCTGGGCGGCAGGCCTTCGACTCGCGGCACGTGCAGGCCGGCCGCGGTGGCGCAACGGCCGTGCAGTCAATCGGGAGTGGCAGCGTGAGCCACGTGCGCCGCGCCGGACCGTCAATGCGCTGCGCAGTTGCACAGTCAAGGCCGCGCGGCCGCCGGTTGCGCAACCTGCCAATGCATTTCCGCTGCTGCGGGGGGCGCCTAGGCAACTGCGGCCCTGCCGCTGCCGCTGCCACTATTGGCCGCCTCTGGCCGCTGTTGCTACGGGCAGCCCAGGCGGTGCGCGCACTTGGCGCTTACACTGCCTGCTAGCGCTGGCTTTCAACACGACTGAAGAAAACAGTTTACCTCACAGTTGGAGCGATCTCGGAATTTATTCGAACTGTCGATGGGCTTGCGATATCGTGAATTTTGTTGTACTTTCGCAACTATTCACCTCCAAGAGAACGACTTACTGATCCATAGTGGACACGGAATCGAAAATATCGTTATTGTGAAAAAGAGCTTTTTGTATTCTTCTGGGCCCACTGTGGCATATAGGGGAAGGTTGCCGATATTGGGCCAGTTTTTTATTTTGGGATCCGAAGTCTACATTATCTATCAAATCGAAACAAAATATACTTTAAAAGATGCTAGATGTTGTACACTTTCATCTGCTACATTTATACGGTGAATAAACACAAAACATAAACTGTTATTATTTAAAAATTTAAAAATGTATTAAAGGTCCAAGTTAGGAATCCGGTTGCCTAATTTGGACCTTCAGTTGCTTAAATTGAACCGCATGGTAAAACAATGACTAACAAGGAAATAACACCCGTAATATTAAGAAAACTTTAATTTCAACATCTCGCCATTGATATTCCTTCTGGCTGACGGAGGGAAAGCTGTGTATTTCGTCTCACAAATGAAGAAAACCACCTTTTACCAGCCATTTTCTTTTCTATGTTGAATGAATGAGTTCATATTTCTGTGCTATGTCGAATGCAAGTTTACGAACATCTTTGATTGAGAATACAAAGAAACCTCTATTAAAAAAAAAAAAAAAAAAAAAAAAAAAAAAAAAAAAAAAAAAAAAAAAAAAGGTGATCTGCAACAATTTCTTCCATCTCAGTTGTAAAGGTAGATTGTTTTCGGAATAAATTAACTTCATTTGAGAACATGCTTTTACCATCAGCATATCTCTTTAATTGTAGCTTTTGGGCCGGCTACGGTGGCCGAAGAGACTGAGGCGCTCCAGTCACGGTCCTGCACGGCCACTACGGTCGGGGGTTCAAATCCCCCCTCGGGCATGGATATTTGTGCCGTCCTTAGTTGTAGGTAGTTCATAAGTAATTTGTAAGTTTAGGGACTGATGACCCCGTAGTTAAGTCCCTTAAGCTTAACAAACATTTGAATATTTTTTGTACCTTTTGGTACTTGGTAAATACGAGTTCATGGTTACCGTTTCTGTATGCTTCCACAGCTACCTTCAGTTCATCTCCTGCCCACTTCCCATAGATTCTCCTTATTGCATCTTCCAAATCTAGAAAGCTTACCATACTTAATTCTTATTTTTTAAATTGTTTTGCAGCCTAGAAAAATAAACCTAAAAACGTAACATCTACCCATTACCTATAATTAAATTACATTAAGTTTTACTTTTTACGAGTGATCCCTAAATTGGACCGGTCCAAATTAGGAAACAGCCTTTGGTCCAACTTCGGCAACTCGACGCTATATAAGTAAAGTTAACGTGGAAGGGACAAAAAACGATAAACTCTAGCTTTACGATATTAAATTATTAGCTAATGAATGGAACTTTGAACTATAGTGCTGATGATATTTTTACTTACTTTCAGAGCAGAGGAAAGCTTATGACATGTAGCAGAAAACGTACAGCGACATCGAAGAAAACGCAATAATGGAAACTGTTCTCACTCCAATGACAATCGTCTACTGGCGTCTGAGTTGAGCGAACTTAGAACTTTAAGTTACCAACACACAGTGAAATACGTAGGTGGTCCAACTTAGGCAACGGTCCATCTTCGGCAACTCTCCCTTATGTCATATAACGACATTGTAAGAAACTTTGCTGTATCAAAGACGCTGCTATATGAAAAAAATATTAAATACGACAGGCCTGTTCCAGCACAATTGTCATCTTCAGGTTTATTAATCCTTACTTCCTTGTAACGTCGTTGTCTTTTTTCTTATCGTGATGTTTTGACTATTTTATTGCTGTTAATAGTGAACACAGTATCGTTCTTATATATATCAGCCAAATTCCGAATTTAATTTTCTTTAATTTTTCGTGTTTTTTCAGCTGTCGACATAGCTGTAACTGTGGTGTCGCACAAGTCTGACGTGCGCGCCACGTACTTTCGCCGCGCGCCGCCACGCAAGCACGGCGCGGCGTTCTTACGACGTCAGCCACGAGCGCCCTCTGCTGCAAACCCGCTCGCGGCCACCACTGAACTGTATCGGCTCTTGGAAGTAAGACAAGCACTAGATAAGACTCATCAGTAGGCAGTCTTATACCTAGTCTTCAAGATAAAACTATGTAACTTTACGATAGCAACGCATTCCAGTAGTATGCAGCTATGAAAGTTTTGTAATATTTCTAAGCAATATATATCTTGTTTAGCTTAGTGTTTCTAGTTTCTGCTGTCCCACTGGCTGGTCACCTCAGACTCCGTACCCGCACACGCGTGCATCCTACTTCCCTGTGTCGGTCTCTCTCCACTCGGCCACTGACACCCAGGACAACCGGCGGCAACGAAAAAAATAACGGTTAATAGTCACCAGAAGATCAAAAGCAATTGCAAAATGATTTAGATAAGATATCTGCTTCTAAATAATCTTAATGTGAACTCATCCATATGAGCATTAAAAGAAATCCGTTAAACTTCATATGCACGATAAATCAGTCCACTATACTGGTCGTAAGTTCAACTACATACCTAGGAAGTAAATTACGAACAACTTAAATTGGAAACAACATATAGGAAATAATGTGGGGAAGGCGAACCAGAGGCTACGTTTCATTGGCAGAACATTTAGAAGATACAACAGTTCTGCTAAAGACAGCACCTATACTAGTGCGTCCTATTTTACAGTATTGCTGCGCATTGTAGGATTTCCACCAACTGTCGGGAGATTCTAGTTCAGACAAGGGCAATTTGTTTTGTATTATCGCGATATAAGGGGACTGCGTGTCACAAAAATTATGCACGAGTTGGGATGGAAATCGTTAAAAGAAGGGCGTTCGTTGCGGCGAGATCTATTTGCGAAATTTCTTTGCCGTAGTGAAATAGCCGATAGCTTCAAGGTCTCTTGCTACGGAGAGCACGGTTGTTTCCGTCGGTGGTTCGAATCCTCCCTCGTGTGTGTGTGTGTGTGTGTGTGTGTGTGTGTGTGTGTGTGTGTGTGTGTGTGCGTGTGCGTGTGTGTGTGTTGTCCTTAGTTTCAGTTAGTTTCAGTAGTTTGTAAGCCTAGGGACTGATATCTTCAGTCGACAAGACCCATGTGTTTACAAACACTTGATTTTTTTTAATGTCTTTACCCATCTTCCTCCTCTCAATACGACTTTTTTTAGTACCTACCTACATGGGGCGACATGATTATCGTCATAATATAAGAGAAATCAGATCAAAAATCGACAGATTTAGGTTTTCCTCTTTACCCGCTCGCTATTAGAGGTAGGGACGGTAAAGAAATAAAGAAATCTGTTCGATACATTCTCTGCCAGGCACTTAAACGTTGAAAGGCGGCTGTCTGCCGTCTTCCTTAGGTTTTTAACTTTGTAATTTATCTAAGCTAACTAGACGGGCTTTCTTGCTAAACGAGAACCCCTTTCATTCGGAGGCATGAGGAATAGCATTTCATTTCATGTTTTTAAATGTTAGTTTATGTAAAATTACTGGGATTTTATTATGCTAATAATTTATCATTGGGTCTATGAATATGACAAGATGTACAGTTTCTCCCTGACGCCACTGTACTTGCTTTATTCTGTATGTGCATGTATGAGAATATTCTAGAATGAGAGTCTGAGTGTATGTATGAGAATTTTCGTCGTCGGCTGCTGGCTACACGCTTTGCATCTCTGGCATCATGTCAATAGGTAGTCATTACCAACCTCTGCTTTTGATGCTACCAAAGAGGTTCCTCCACCCTTTGGTTACAAGTTGGGTTGGCAATGCCCACTAGCGAGCCTCGACAGGACGTGTGAGTTTAAGGTCTCCCCACACCACCTCGGTTTCTCCTAGGTTTTTTACCGATTTCCGGTGGATTTCCGGTGGTGGCGGGGACTGGCGGGCCGACTTGGACACTGTGGCTGCGCTTCCACCTGGTAATATGTTCTGACTTTCTTTCCTCCATTGACATGGTAGCAATTCGTTGTCTGGTTTGTTAAAGTTAGACTTTAGAACTTACATTCACATTTCGGAATAAGTTTTTCTGTTCATGTATGGAAGTGTACTCAATTTCATTCCAGTGATTTTGCTTAGGTAAACGCAGTGAATATGTGACTAATTCGGTTTGATAATGGCTGAGAATCGGTAACCTTTGTGAGACTAGATGGCGGTGCACGAACTCTGTTTAATTTCTTTCTAGCTTTGTGGGATGCAACTAATGAGCAAGAATATTTTTATTGTGTGTAGTGCATGTGAAATATTCTTTTCCGTTTTTTCCTTCCGCCAGTGATATGTACTCCACATGGTGTTTTCTTACAACAAAACCTTCAGGTACCCCTGTGTCTGTTTCTATGCCATTCAGCCAACAAATTATGTATGTATCTTTCTGATTTCTATTAGTACCTCGCGATCTCCTCTCCGTCTATTTAAAAATTGTTGCTTCATTTCCAAACTTGTACTTTGCATTCAGATTCCCCCAGTAAATACTCTTCTAGCCTTGTACAACCCCCTTTATTAGCTTGATTATGAAATACTACATATTTCTAGGGGTTGCATGACGTATTTCTTAGTTGATTTACTCCCATTTTGAATTTATTCCACTTTTCTGATTTTTGAAGACTGTACTTCGTCCATCTGTGTAGAACCTTCCAAAGCGCGTCCATTTCTATTTCTTTAGCTTCCTTATGATATCCTACACATTTCTAAGGGTTGCATGCCGTAGCTATTTTTCTTTATTTTTCAGAAATTTAATTTTTGTATTTTTTACTGGTTGTCGGAACCACGTGGTTCCGAACTCCGACTTCAGCATTTATAGCTAGTCACTTGAGTTCCCGCCGCTGCTCACATACCAGTGCCTTAATATTGTGTATTCTTGCTACATGATATGCCCAATAAATATGTATAATTCAAATCATATGTTTGTTAAGCTTATGGGATTTAACTACTTAGGAACTAACTTCTATTAAAGACAACACAAACATCCTTGCCCAATGGAGGATTCGAACCTCCGACGGGGAACGGCCTCGCGCCTCGGAACATGGCGCTTCAATGTGCTCTGCCACTCCACCGCGGCGAATGTAGAATTAAGGATTCTGTCTTAGGATTTTCAATGCATTGTGGGTGTTAATAAATGCCGGCCGTGGTGGCCGAGGGGACTGCGACGCGTGAGTCACGGTCTGCACGGCCACTACGGTCGGGTGTTCGAATCCCCCCTCGGGCACGAATATTTGTGGCGTCCTTAGTGTTAGCTAGTTCGTAGCTACCCGGAATTCTCAATTATCAAACATATCGACTGTTACAGGTAGCTGAAGTTGCTCTTTCAATTTGCGGAAAGTAGAAGTGAATTCTAAAGGCTACAAATAACTTTCAGAAGATTTATCGAAAGCTGCTCACACTGAAAATGGAATACTAGGAGCAAGTCACACCTGTAAATAAATTGCTGTCGACTTGTTTACATTCGTAACCAGTGACGCAGCTTCCTCTGAGCTTGTACATTATATAGAGCTAGAAATTAGGCCGAATTAGTTGATGCTTTTCACTGGTCTTATTACATTACAGCCGGCCGCGGTGGCCGAGGTGACTGAGGCGCTCCAGTCACGGTGAGCACGGCCACTACGGTCGGGGGTTCGAATCCCCCCTCGGGCATGGATATTTGTGCCGTCCTACTTCGTAAGTAGTTCATAAGTAGTTTGTAGGTTTAGGGACTGATGACCCTGTAGTTAAGTCCCATAAGCTATACAAACATTTGAAAATTTGAATAATCAAAGGAAGTGTAAAAGAAACCTCTGCTGCATCAACCTTCATGAGGAGCCCTGGAGTATAATTTATGCTCGTGATAAAAATTCGAATTACTGAACCCCGATCTATTTCTTTGTTAGACATTTAATTCGTGATAACATTCTTCCTTATTTCATCTGAATGTTGTTTTGTTCTCCAACTGATAAATACCTTGTAACTTTTTCATTTATTATTCTAATATTATGTGAACAGCTATTCGTTTAGTAAATCATCACAGTCACAGTCTAGTCCGCCTGCGTAGTCCAGTCGACACCATAGGGTGTTGCCACGCAGGAGGCCGGGTTCGATTCCCAGTGGACCCCTAGAATTGCAGTCTAGAATCATAATTCAATATAAGACCAGTAAATCATGGTAAGAGAAAAATGATTCTCTTAAATAGATTTACAATCTACCACCTATAAATTCAGCCATCTTACCGCAAAAATGACTATTCTCAACAAATCATAAGAACATCGGTACCTTATATTTTATATTTGTAGGGTGAGCTGCAATAGCAGGAACATTTGTAAGAATAATTATTTTGCACCAGGCTGGAAAAACGCGACCCCAGCTGGGGTATAACGGCCAAAAATGCCACACGGAATCACCATCACAGTCTCTTTTAAGCAAAATATTACAGCCTACTGAGTTCATTCAAATAATATTTTTTTGGAGGACATCGCTTTTACCTTTGCGTTACCTTTTAAACATCGGACCATTTTGATACAAACGGTCCTATATGAGAAATCGTATTGGAAATTTGTTCAAACACGATACACAGTCTCGTACAGTGGTGAGATCCAATACTATTTTCCCCCGTGTTTCACGATGTTGTCAAATTTTAAGCAGATACAGCTTATTATTGTGGCTAGTTCTTAGTTTCTTGCGTCTTCATTTCTCCTTTGCACTCACGCCATGCACCTCAAATGTTACGTGATTGTTCAAAGAAGGTCGATAATGTATTGAACGCTGAGCCGTATCAGCAAATCTGGAGCACGTTCGAACACGAGTACCCAATCCCAGTCCTATTAGCCAGTTTCTTTCAGAAGTTATTGCCAAAAGGTACTGCCATACAATTGCTGTTATTTTTATATAGCACTCCCAAAAAGGAAGCAAGATAGTTCCAAAACTTCTTCGACAAGTACCTTGCATCAATAATTTGTATGTACCGTTTACAAGTGCCTTCATTGAAAACGAGTAAAATAACAAGAAGATGTGTTGCAGCTATTTTAATTCTTACGAAGAACGTAAAAAAGAGAAATATTTAGGGTTAGGAACTGCATATTGAAAAGGCCATAGCACTGATCCTACGGTACGGTAACATGCTGTAAGAACCCAGTGTCGAGAATATGAAGTAGGCTACCCGGAATTCTCAATTGTCAAACATATCGACTGTTACAGGTAGCTGAAGTTGCTCTTTCAATTTGCGGAAAGCAGAAGTGAATTCTAAAGGCTACAAATAACTTTCAGAAGATGTATCGAAAGCTGCTCACACTGAAAATGGAATACTAGGAGCAAGTCACACCTGTAAATAAATTGCTGTCGACTTGTTTACATTCACAACTAGTGACGCAACTTCCTCTGAGCATGTAAATTATATAGAGCTAGAAATTAGGCCGAATTAGTTGATGCTTTTCACTGGTCTTATTACATTACAGCCGGCCGCGGTGGCCGAGGTGACTGAGGCGCTCCAGTCACGGTGAGCACGGCCACTACGGTCGGGGGTTCGAATCCCCCCTCGGGCATGGATATTTGTGCCGTCCTACTTCGTAAGTAGTTTGTAAGTTTAGGGACTGATGACCCCGTAGTTAAGTCCCATAAGCTTAACAAACATTTGAACATTTATTACATTACAGTTTAATGGTGTCGCTCAGGATTATCTACATCTACGTCTACATGAATACTGTGCAACTCACATTGAATTGCATGGCGGAGGGTTCATCCAACCGCTTTTGATATGTCTCTACTGTTTCATTCTCTAATAGCGCGCGGGATAAAGGATCACAGAAATCTTTCTATTTTCCATCTGATTTCTCTTATTTCATTGTGATGATCATGTCTCCCTATGTAGTTGATGCAGTCAACAGAGGCACACACTGATCGATGGTAGCCTTTCATCAGGAATAGACCACGCATTTTAATCAATTTCTGACCTTTCTTTCTTTTTTCATTCATAGAAGGCGACATTCAGCTGTGCATTGTTAATGAACCACAAGGCAGCAATAAATGTATGAGGCTTACTTTCTAAGGAAGTCATTCTCCTCCTCCCAACTACTCTTCAAATGTTCAAATGTTTGTATAGTCTATGGGACTTAACTACGGGGTCATCAGTCCCTAAACTTACAAACTACTTATGAACTACTTACGAACTAGGACGGCACAAATATCCATGCCCGAGGGGGGATTGGAACCCCCGACCGTAGTGGCCATGCAGACCGTGACTGAAGCGCCTCAGTCCCCGCGGCCGGCCCAACTACTCTCTCTCTCTCTCTCTCTCTCTCTCTCTCTCACACACACACACACACACACACACACACACACACACAGACTGCATGTTTTGTTTTACCCACAACTTAAAGGAAACACTGATTCCGCAAGCACTGCTACTGTGAACAATGCCTCTCCGCTCAAAGAAGAGAGAGCGTTAACTAAAAGAAGACAGTGTCTACAAAGGGCAGACATTGTCAACAAACGTTAGTATCAAACAGTCCATGCTAGTGTATCATAACATACCACATTACTTTCACTTTCGTTAACCTGTCTTCCTTTGTAGATCGACCCAACGACCCAGTTCATGCCACAGTATCATTCTCGATGCTATCGTTTTATGTTACTTATTCACACTGCACGAAACAAAAATGGGACTGCGAATTTCAGATAGTAGGCTTTTTTTATTCGTAAGATTGGTTGTAACATAAGCAAAAGAGTTATTTTATTGACATATGATGATAGGTATGTGATTTAAAGACACAGAGGAATTACAGACAACAGCTGCCAGAGGCAATGAATTATATCAGTGGGAGTAAGCTGAAAATTTATGCCTGATCCCGACTCAAATCCGGGTTAACCACTTACTAGGCAATTGCTCTGATCGCTACGCAACTGGGTTACGACACTAAGACTGCACATACTATCATAGTAGATCCAGATTCGAAACATATCCCCTTGCCGCACGTTAGTGGTGTGAGGCAGTACTTCTAAAATTTTAAGTACCGGAAACCAGCTATGGAACAATACGAGCTCCCCCCCACTTTCGCCACGTGGGAGTAGCCGAGCGGTCTGGAGCGCCACGTTACGGTGCACGCGACCTCCCGCGTCGGGGTCCGAATGGATGTTTGTGTTGTCTTTAGTATAAGTTAGTTCATAAGTACTTTGTAAGTTTAGGGAATGACGACCACAGAAGTTTGGTCCGTAAGGATTACAAGAATTTGAACATTTTGAGACCAGGGTATGACTCCCAGACCGGCATCAACTTTCAGCTTTCCCCATTGATATAGTTCAATGCCTGTCGCAGGTAACTATTTTAATTACTTTGTGTAACATGAGTGGAAAAATATTTACTTACGAAAAGAGAGTAAAATATGATCTGCAGTTTGACTTGCCAGTTAGCAACATGCTGTTGATACCCAAGAGTTTGTTGGCTGATTATGACGCATAAGCTGTTGAAACTATTCGTATGTTAATAAAAATACTGCGCGATCTAGGCAGTTTTTTTTTTTCATAACACTTATTTCTTACGCGTTCAACTGTTCTTTTACGTGTACAGCTTTTACGTGGTTAGCAATAACAAGTGTTATGAAAACATGAAATTAATTCCTCTCCCAGAAACTAATGGAAGAACATGGAAAGGCACTGTTATGGACAAACTAAAGTTATTTCATCGTCGTATGGTGATGTAACGCATTAAGGTTGTGACATAAACGCAATCTCCGATGGAAACAGCCGCGGTGTAGTAGCCGAACGCTCTAAGGCGCCTCGCTGCGGAGCGCGCGGTTGCTCGCAGTCGAAGGTTCGATTCTTCCCTGGGGCATGGGTGTGTGTGTTTTTCTTGTTATTTTACCTTAGTTTAAGTAGTTTGTAAGCTACTGACTGATGACCACGCAGTTTGGTCCGATAGATTTACAAACATTTGACATTGTTTTCCTCCTGCAAGAGCGATTTAACTCAGGAAGAGTGCATGTTACAGCTGCAGTGTATTTTAAGAATAATAATAAAAACAAGTACTGAATACAGAGAAATGCTGCTGAATAACGCGAATCAAAAATTATAATGCTGAACACTCTATTGCTGTCTCACTGCTATTACCGCTATTAGGACTTGTATTAATAGTTATTCGTTTGTGATGTATGCGTTGCATCATGCACACCGCAGTAATTGGCCTTCCATTCTCCACACACCGGTGCGACATTAATTTTCTGACAAAAGCGTGATTTGTCATTGCCCACTATATCTCACCGACCGTAACGTTAATTTGGTGCCCTCCGCTGTCATTTATGGAAACAAATTCAAAGCACAACAACAGGATTCGCAACAGTTATAATACCCATCTAAGCATTTCGTGTGACGTACATTTACAGATGTTGAGGGCACAGTTCATCATAATATTTTATTAAGAGGGCGAATCAGTAAACAAGTAATTTTTGTAATCCTATGGGACCAAACTACGTTGGTCATCAGTTCCTAGTCTTACAAACTGCTTAAACTAAGTTGAACTAACCTAAGGAAAACAAACACACACACACACACACACACACACACACACACACACACACACACACATCCATGCCCGAGGGAGGATTCGAACCTCCGACGCGGGAGGCCGCGCAATCCGTAACGTGGCGCTCCAGACCGCTCGGTTACTCCCTCGCGGCAGTAAAGAGTCGCAAACTGAGGTACACACGCCAGTACTGCGTTTACAAGCCTGAAAATTGCGTTATTTTCCAGCTGACTCCACCTCTAAATTTAAACAATCGTTTCATCGAGAAGCTAAGGTAGGTGTGTAAGTACATAGGTGAGATGTGCTTGTGTCGCACGCGTTTCGTTGTTTCGTTGATGGGCTACGTCTAGATTTACGATTCGGTTCTCCCTTTTGGAGTTCTAATTGCATCTAGTGTCTTGGTTCTCTGTCTACACCGTTGTGTCGCTAAGTGCTGTCCGTTGCGGCGACACTCTGCCGACGATCTCGATCGGTCGGCCGATCTCTTGATTCCGATTCGAACCGATTTCGGTCTCAATATTCTCGTATTATTTTTGCTAGGTATATCGTATATTTCCTTGATTGACACCGACTGCAAAAATAACAATAATTGTTCAAATGTTTGTAAATCTATCGGACCAATCTGCGTGGTCATCAGTCCGTAGCTTACAAACTACTTAAACTAAGGTAAAGTAACCTAAGGACAACATACATACTCACGCCCCAGGGAGGACTCGAACCTCCACGCCGGCTGCGGTGGCCGAGGAGACTAAGGCGCTCCAGTCACGGTCTGCACGGCCACTACGGTCGGGGGTTCGAATCCTCCCTCGGGCATGGATATTTGTGCCGTCCTAGTTCGTAAGTAGTTCATAAGTAGTTTGTAAGTTTAGGGACTGATGACCTCGTAGTTGGGTCCCATAGACTGTACAAACATGTGTGAACATGTGTGGGAACCTCCACTGTGAGCAACTGCGCGCTCCGCAGCGAGACGCGTTAGACCGCTCAGCTACTCCAACGCGGCTAACAATAATTGAAACTATATAATATTATTATAATAAATTGATAAACTTTTAAGTAGTCTGATATTTTTCATTTCATTTTACTTTGGAGAACTCTAAAAAATATTTTTATCATTGTTTGTTATTTATAGGTATGTTCAAACGTTGAGATTTTTGTATAGCTTATGGGACTTAACTGCGCGGGTAATCAGTCCCTAAACTTACAATCTGCTTATGAACTAACGTATACTAAAGATAGCACAAACATCCATGCCCGAGGGGGGATTCGAACGCCCGACGGGGAACGGCCTCGCGCATCGGAGCGTAGCGCCTCAATGCGCTCGACCGGTCCGTCGCGGCCATAGCAAGTATTGAGTTAGATTTAAAGTGGGTAGGTACTTATCTTTTACCGTGGTAAACACATAGGTCGTACTTACATATTAATGAGTAGAAAAAGTATGTTGATTATTAAGTTGCAGAAGAATAGGCAATTACTTTTTACTTTTTAGTGCATATTAATTTGTTTTGGAATAGATTTTGAAGTGTTTTTTTGTTTATTTTTTTATTTTTATTTTTAGTGATTCTGAAATACATTAAATAATTTTTCTGAATACAGGTAGACCTACTAAACGTGCTGCTCATATGAGACAGCGCCGTTTAAATAAATTAAAAAAAAACTAATTTCGGGAGAAACGCCTATCTCAACAGAGAAAATCTACCTCCAAGACAATTTCAAAAGAGAGTTGCGACGAGCGCAAAAATAGACTTTCAAAAATGCGGCTTTACATGAATAACGACGTCACGAATAGATGATTCAAATATACGGGTAGCCTATAAAAGATTCGACCGAGTACCGTTAATGTACTCCTAAGAATTGAAGAGTTTCGTTACTTTGTCATGGATCCCATAAACAGAACCCAACCAAACTCTCAACAAACTACCCTTGAAGTACATCCTTACCAATAGAAAAACAATCATCGAAATCGGTTGGCGTGATATTCAGTTATTCGTCCATTTGTCGCACACTTACTTAATGCAAATGTATGACTTATGTGGTTTTCTTACGGGTGCCGTTGTTAGAATTGGACGAAATTGAAATGGGACCAAGCGGGAAGCACTAGCTTTCAAATTAGAAAAGAATAATGAAAATCGGTTCACACAGTCGAAGTTTCTGGGGCAACAAACATAAAAAATCGCAATACGTGTTTTACGGCCCACTTTTGTAGTTTTATAAGTTTTTATAGTTCTATAAGGTAGTTGCGGGTTCCGAACCACTGACTTTCAGTGTCACTGTCCAACGCATTGCCCACTACGCTACAGCCAAAAAAATGTTCAAATGTTTGTTAAGCTTATGGGACTTAACTACGGGGTCATCAGTCCCTAAACTTACAAACTACTTATGAACTACTTAATACTAAGGACGGCACGAATACCCATGCCCGATTCGAACCCCCGATCGTAGTGGCCGTGCAGACCGTGACTGGAGCGCCTCAGTCCCCTCGGCCAACGCTACAGCCAACAATTAGAAGTTGCGTTCTTTAATCTCATACTATTGATGGCTGTTGTTAACTGATGCTAATATGGCATTTATCATTTATCGTACGAAGAACGACCTGTTTTTGTTAATTCTTCAATGCGCCATTGCTTTGAAATGACAACGTGTGAGTTACAATAAGAAAATCATCAAATACGCAACGCAAGATGGCGTATGCCAGAAAGAATTCTGGGCGGGGAATGTCACGTGACATCTGCGAACGGCTGGTTTTCGTTAATTCATTGGAGGGTTTCAAAAGTCCATTATTTTTGCAAATATCTCTCAAACCATACGAGACATGAAAATAACATAAGAGAGCAAAGTTGTAGATACTTTTCTCCTGTACTAATTCGGTTATTCAATTTTCGCGTTAGATGAACGGTTTATTTGCAATTAAAATTACCTTACAAACGGTATTTTTGGTATTTATAATATATTTCTTGCCCGAAATATTTGAAAAAGGGAGGTTCTGGTCTCTGGCGGCCTACAATCATGTCTGTAAAATTTGGTGCTGATCGGTTGAACAGTTCGTCTTAAAAATAGGGAACACGTTACGGACAGACAGTCAGACAGACAGACATTCCAAAATCGCCTTTATTTTTGCAAATATCTCTGAAAAGATACGAGATATGAAAAAAAAAAAAAACATAGGAGAGCAAATTTGAAGAGAATTTCCTCCTCTACAAATTGTGTTATTCACTTTTCCTGTCAGATGAATGGTTAAGCCGTAATTTTGATTTAAATTTCGAGCTGTCAAAAGACGATCGCAAAGGCCCACTTTTAGTGTTATTACCGCAACCTAAAGTGGGCCAAAAAATAAAAATAAAAATAAAAACCTATCGAATTGAGAACCTCCTCCCTTTTTTGAAGTCGTTCAACAAAAAGAGACTCTAGCCCGTGTATGTGTTCAGGTTATGTTAACGTAATTTTAGAGATACAGAATAACGTAAGTAATGCAGAAAATTGCCTAATGCAGAAACGTAGTAAGCCGCCACTCACAAAAGCACCAGGCGCTACTGCTTCCGGCCGCGGCCGAGAGGGTTATCACTCCCTAAACTTACAAACTGCTTATGAACTAGCTAACACTAAGGACGGCACAAATATCCATGCCCGAGGGGGGATTCGAACCTCTGACCGTAGTGGCCGTGCAGACCGTGACTGGAGCGCCTCAGTCCCCTCAGCCGGCGACGAGACTGCCTTTCTGACGTGTGGGCTGAGGTGGCAGCAGGTATTGTTCGTATCCTGGTACTCGGTGGTACAGGGGAACGCGCAGTTTTATAACGAGCAGCTGACGCGACTGTCGGACGCGCAGGATGAGGGGCGTGTCATCGTGTAGAGGCGGCGCGCGGCGCGGCTGAGGAGAGAGATAAGCAGCCGGCGCGCTGGGCCCACTGACCCACTGAGGCCGCAGACGGCGGGAGCGCATGCGCATGCGCGCGCGGTCAACGACTCTGCGCGCTGACGCAGGCCGCTATCTCGCGTCCCGCCGCCGACAGCCTGCGCACTGTCACTTGAGGCGGCCGCGCGGCCACGAGGGCGGCAGATAACACGTCCACTTCTGGCGATAACTGCGTACGCGTCGCTGCCTCGTGAGCCCAGTACGCCGCTATGTTTATGTACAGGGTGATTCAAAAAGAAATCAGATCTTAAAATGTTAGGAAACCTGTTGGACCCATCTGCTGTGGTCATCAGTACCACATCAGAGACGGGGCAGTTGGTCTTAGGGTAAAGTGCTCGACCGAAGGGTCGCGGGTTCGAAACCCGGTCGGACCTCGGATTTTTCCAGTCTGCACTTTAACCCATCCTTCACCTCTCAACGATGTGAGGAGTCGCCAGAAACGACACGTGGTTCGGATTCCACGTTAAGCCGTAGGTCCCCTTTCCCTGGTTGGATAACTGGGGTAGGCTAGGGACACGCATGTCGCCGAAGTGGCGTCCAATTGAAAGACTTGCACCAGGCCAATGAGCCACACGAAATAATAATAATAATTATTATTATCAGTACCAAGACATACGAAATGCTTAAACTAAAGGCTAGTCTACACGACGACACTAGGTTGCGAAACTCGTTGCATGAAATGAATTGCACGCAACTACTTTCGTGTATGTCTGTAGACACGGTGCCAGTACCTTACACTTCAGTTTCGTTGTTTTGTGAGTGCCGTAGTCGCCGTAAAATGAAAGTTTTGGTAGCTGTAAGAGATGTGGCGAATCTATTGCTTGTCTGTGTGAAGTCGCTGCATAAGACTAAACATAAAAAAAATAAGAAACGTGTCTGAGTGAATGGATTAAAAAAAAAGACGTCAGCTCTGTTGCTTAGCAACCTTGCTGAAATAAATTGTGATTGAAGACCCTAGAAGCTATTTTAATCACCAGAGCAGTTTATGTTCCTTTTAAACAGAGTTAGTAATTCAATAAAGAAACAAGTTACCATTATGCGTGAAGCGTTGTTACCAGAACTGAAATTACAAATTACATTACGTTTCTTGTCAAGTAGATATTCCTCTCTGCAGTACTAATACCGTGTTCCGAAAACCACAATTTCCATACTTCGTTTGTATAGGTATTTCCAATTGGACGTATTTTAATCTGCAATTCACTAATCGTCAACCCATCAATATATAATTTCACAAATAATTGCCAGAAGAGCACAAATACGCCGTTAAAATCGCACAAACATCTACGCAACGCATATTTGTTCAAAAACCGAATTATTTCTCCCCTTCCCCCCTTTATATTGTATTTTGTTCTGTATTGGTCATAAACTAACCTAAAAACACGCGCAATTAGTTTCGCCAAAGTTGGAACGCGCCGAAACTATTTAGTTTCGTCAACGAGTTGCGCGAACGCCTGCCGCGCATGCGCATTGGCCAGTAGCGCAGTTTCATGAAACATAGTGTCGTCGTGTAAAGTTACCTTAACTTACACTAAGGACACAAGCACGAGGGAGGATTCGAACATCACATCGAAACGGCCGTCCAGTCCGCAGCATGACGCCTTAGACCACGCGGCCAATCTGCGCGACCTCCCAACAAAATACCACAAGTTTGAAAATGTTAAACTGTGCAAAGAAGGAAAGGACAGCTAAGCCCTTTCTGTCATCGATTTAAGAAAGCTCCGAAGTTTCATTAGATTGCTCATGTGGGCGCCATTTCACCATAATAGTTTTTTTCCATTTTTCTTTGGAACCAAAAGAGGTGGCAAAGTGATAATACACGGGTCTCTCATTGTAGAGGAGGATAGTTCAAATCCTCCTATAATCCTTCAGTTTCCTTGATTTCTTTGAATCATTCGTTGCGAAAGACGCAGCCCATGTTCTTAACCAAAAAATCCGAGCGTGAGCTACGTCCCTGATGACCATGCTGTCGACGGTGGCAGCTTTCTTCATTTTCTGCGCAGGTCCGCGGTAACTGGAACGAAATTGTCTGCTCCCTCAATTCGAAGAACAATATTGGTTTTTGCAAGATTGGGCTTGAGATATTGGCTGTTATCTGTTTGGGAGTATTTGAACGAAAGGTACACAAAGCAATTGATTGGCCGCTAGGAGCTCTTCATCATTGTCCTCCAAGAGTCCTGACTTCACTCGCTATGATTTTTTTTCTTTACGTATACGTTAAAGATACCCAGAAGGGTATCACCACGGAGGACAATAGGAGAGCAGAAGCTAGAGGCCTTTCCATAAATGAAAAGAAGACTAAGTGCATGAATTTCTCCAGGAGAGAGAATAACAACTAGGTCAGACTATCAGCAGCATGGTTCAATTTTGAACACGTGCAAAACTTTGGTCATTTGGGCTCTAATATTAATAGAACAAATTCCATCTCAATTGATATAAAACAAAAAAACAAAAAAATGTTCAAATGTTTGTAGAGCTTGTGGGACTTAACTACGGGGTCATCAGTCCATAAACTTACAAACTACTTATGAACTAGCTACAACTAAGGACGGCACAAATATCCATGCCCGAGTAGGGATTCGAACCCCCGACCGTAGTGGCCGTGCAGACCGTGACTGAAGCGCCGCAGTACCCTCGGCCACCGCGGCCGGCTGTTATAAAACAGCGCATCTTAAGTGGTAATAGATGTTTCCTCACATTTAAGAAACCCTCTTGGAGAATATATAGCCAGCTGAAACTGCAAATATGTAAGGTCATGATCAGGCCAGTTGTAACCTACGAATGCGAAACATGAACGTTAACAAGCACTGGTGTGCAGCAGCTTAGGGTATTAGAACGTAGAGTTCTGAGAAAGATTTATGGGGCAGTTCAGGATAACAACGGTATCTAAAGATCTAGAGCGAATGCTGAGCTGGATCACCTCAAACAAGGAGCTGACATCGTGCGAATAGTAAAAAGTAGGAAAATAGCCTGGCTTGTACATGTTCTCAGGATGGATACTTGCAGAAGAACTAGACAGATGTTTGAATGGAGATCAACGGGAAGAAGGCAAATAGGATGACTACCAAACGGTGGATACACGATGTGGAGAAGGGTATAAAAACCTTCCGAATTAGAGGATGGCGAAGAACCGCAGTGGAGAAGGTAGAATGGAAAAACTTGTTGAAGAGGCTAAGACCCGCACTCGGTTGTAACGCCATTGGAAAAAGAAGAAGATATATTAATGATATTGTGTTTCTACTGCCTTTAGCGGCTAAGATTCAGGACATAAAGGAAGGAATACCTGCAACTATCCCATGTGTTACGTCTGAGATGCTACAGAGAGTGCGGAATCGAGTACGAGTATCGGATTGATGACATTCAAGTGTATGAACGGGTTTATACTGGACGTCTACTGCTGGGCGACGCAAGCAGCCACATATGCTTTTGAAATGTTTCATTTAAAAGCGATTACCGGATTCGGCATACCCTGTCCATTTTCAGATGTCTAATTTTTTCGTTACATTTCACTTTTCGTCAGCAGCATTTCATCTGCTTTGTTACTGCACAGGAATATTCGCAAGTTCTTTAGTGATATATATATAACTAGTTTCACTTCTGAAAAAAAAAAAATTAAGTGTTCGTATTGACTAAGGCTTGAAATTTGACAGCTCACGTAAGCTCTGCTGGTGCACCATCCATGGAAATAGTGCAAAATTGGGTGTTTCCTCGAAGAAGAAGAACGTTGGTTTTAGCAGGATATGGCATCACATAATGGTCTCTTATCTGTTTGGGAGTATTTGAAGGAATGGTACCCAAAGCAAAGGATCGGCCGCTAGGAGCTCTTGATGAAGTTCTTAATCATTGCGGTCCAAGATTACTGACTAACTGCCTAAGATTTTTTCCTAATGTATACGTTAAAGGAATGGTATTTCGATCACCTTTACCAGCTAAGATTGAGGAAATAAAGGAAGGAATAACTGTAGCTGTCCCATTTGTTACGTCTGAGATGCTACAGAGAGTACGGAACGAGTTGGAGTATCGGACTGATGACAGTTCACTTAAGTTCTGTTGGTGCCCCATCCAACAGAACTAAAGTAAGTTAGCACAACTGTTCCATTTTATACCTTAAGTAAATACAAACCCTAAGTACGTTTTCATCAGTGAAACAAATTATATGTGACACTAAAGAACTAAAGAAAGGACAGCAAGGAAGCAGATGACATTCTCCTGATAAAAAGAATATGAAATAGAGAACGTAGCCATATTGAGATAGGCAATGTAACCAGCAACCGATAACGGCGTTAAAATAAACTATTTTAAAACCAGATGTTGCTGATTGCATTTTTCACCTCCAATTATTAACGGCCGCGGAGTTCGCAATATCCAATATGGATGAAATAATCTATGAAGTTGTTTTCTACTGAAAAATATTATGTTAGGATTGTTCACATTGATTAATTGTCCAAGGTTCCATCATATTTTATTATTATTATTATTAAATTCAGATTTTGGGAGTAGTCGTATTTTTTCTGAAACGTTCCGTAGACAAAAATGCAAACCATATTATCCAGCGATACTAAAGTACAGTGAAAAAGTCACTGCCTACCGCCATGCACACACATAGGTGGCGGTTGTACGTGTGCACAAGGTGTAAGAGGGTGGTAGGTTGACACAGTTGTTTCTACAATGGTGGTTCTTGCGGAATGGCTTCCTAAGTGATTATGGTTGCACGACGAAACCTTAAACGCGAAATAGTACTTCTATATCTACGAACAATGTTCAAAGGTTTGGAAACCTACTGGACCACACTGCGATGGGCATTAGTCCCTAACTTAGATTAAGGCAGTGGCGGCTCGTGCTCAGTTTTGTTGGAGGAATCCAGACAAAAAGTTAGTACCGAGTATAATGAAATCAGTCTGAAGTGTTCTTTATATAACCCCCTTATATATAACATCATTTAAACACATTCGAAAGACATTAAATTTGTTAATTATGCAGTAATTAATATAAACCACGAAACGCTATAGCAAATAAAAATTTATACAAATGTGCAATAAACATTTTTATTTTATTAATATTATTATTTTGGGGGGGAGGGGGTTATGTGTGTGTGATATTGTAGTTGGTCTGATCCACCAGCTCCGCTGGTTTTCCGTGTACTTTTGTGGGTATCTGAATTTATTCTGTGGTGATACAATTTATTGAAGAACTCGGAGGGCTTGAAGGTGTTTAGATTCGAACCGAAGTTTAACAGCTCTTCTCATGCTGAAGTTCGTACTTATTGTAATTGTGCTTCTGTGTACTGACTGTGATGTCAAAATCAAAATGAACTGTGGGAGGACATATGTGACTTCTCTGTAGAGCTTAGGGGACTTAACTACGGGGTCATCAGTCCCTAAACTTACAAACTAGCTAATACTAAGGACGGTAAAAATATCCATTCCCGAGGGGGTATTCGAACCCTCGACCTTAGTGCCCGTGCAGACTGTGACTGGCGCGCCGCAGAACGCTCGGCCACCGCAGCCGGCTGTGATTTCTTCCCCATTGGGAATGCACCAGAGAGATAACTAGCAGCAGTTTCATGTGTATTTTACCTAACTAGCACTTTCACTAATGATGTCTGTGTTCTGACAGGTTATTTATACAGTAAATGTGCACGTCTGTTCTTCTAACTGGCAAACTTGTCAATTACTCTGTTGTTGAAGTTTGGAATATCACTGATTTCCTCCTTGTGAATGGAACAGCAGCCAGTGAGCAGCCTTTCCTAATTCATACTGTTCCTGAGGAAGGTTGTGATTCTTTTTAAGACGCTGAAACTGCGCTCTGCTTTTGCTGTAGAAATTGGTGTGTTGGTGCAATTTGTAATGTTTTGTGCACTTCAGTGAACGATTCTTCAAAGGAATGTTCCACAAAAAAAGTAAACAGCTCACAAACCGATGTAATGCCTCTAAATGTATCATTGCGATAAATCACTGACAGTTCATTTTTCAATTTATCTTGGTAAAGAAATGATCTGTAGTTTAATGAAAAAGTGGCTGGGAAAAGTTCTCTAAAAGAAGCAATCATGCCGGCCGCGGTGGCCGAGGGGACTGAGGCGCTTCAGTCGCGGTCTGCACGGGCACTACGGTGGGGGGTTCGAGAATCCCCCATCGGGCATGGATATTTGTGCCGTCCTTAGGATTAACTAGTTCATAAGTAGTTTGTAAGTTTAGGGACTGATGACCCTGTAGTTAAGTCCCATAAGCTTTACAAACATTTGAACATTTTGAAGCAATCATTTTTGGATCAATGATTTCGAAGCTGCTAAGTACAAGAGAGTTTTGAAATCTTCCTTTCAGTTGGTTGGTCATAATGTCACGCACTTCTTTGGTATCTGCTGTCAGATAAAGTTCAATGCTACATTTCGAACGTTTTCTTGGAGGAGCAAGAAACTCGAAACCGTTGGATGTTCTCTCGTATTTCAGTTATAGTACTCAGAATGAAGTAATGCATTGGATACAGTAACAGCATTTGCATCTGAACTGTTTTATAGGAAATTTCCACATGTTTCATTATATGATAGAAAAAAATTTAGGAGGAACAAAAAGTGTGGATTGGAAGTAAATTTCAAAAGCAAATGCTTCTCTTATTGTAACATCATCCCAGGAATCCTCTTCCTCGATCTTTTCAAAACATTCCAATAAGTGCAATTAGTTTTCTTTGGCAGTATTTACAATGCAGGAATGGAAGTTCCATCTAGTTGAAGAGACTGAAGGACTTCTCTTGTTGCACATTGTAACAAATCACTGCGTTTGGGAGATGAAGAAAAGAACGTTGTAAAACCAGTAAGGCACTAGACGTAGGTGCTAAGGGCTGGGGGTCGCCGACCGAAAACTGCGAACCTCTGGACAGGTGCGCGAGGGGTGGGGAGTGGGATCGCTACAGGTAGAGCCCCTCTTCATCGGGGCCTCCGCCACAGACAAATATATACAGATAGAAAACCTCTGTAAAGGCCCGGTCCTACGCTCAGGGGTGCGGGAAAGGAGGGTTTCCAGCAGTTCCGTAAGATGTCCCATGATGGCGCTGCGGCCAGAGCAGGCGGCAGGTAGCAGCTCTCCCCACCACCACCTCCCCTCAAACGCCAGCAAGCTGGACACAGCCGTGGCCGCTTCGTGACAGGCGGCACAAGCTCTCCCCTCACCATCCCCTCCACGCTACCCACTGATGTGCGAGAGGCACCCTAAGCCAGCGATTCGCCTGACACCTGCTAGCATCTTACGGAACTACGAGGGGAGTGTAGGACAGTGGTTTAGGGGTGGCTGCTCCTCTGTATATGTTACTCTGTGCCTCCGCTCTGCTGGGCCCCGAGCAGAACTACAGTGAGGGGGCGAGGAGGGGACAAGGAAACAGTTCTGTGAGGTCACTGCGACAGCAGGGGGGAGTAAGGGCCAGCCACCGCTGTCGGCATGGCTGCATAACAAATAGAGGGGGGGGGGGAGGACTACGTCCACTGGGCACATGCTAGTGGGCCCTCAGCTGTGCTGCAGCGAGAGGCAAGCGAAACCATTTGATCGCGTCATTGTGACTTGAATTAGGATGTCGAGGGGATCATGTCACACTCCAACTGTTTGATATAATACTGCAAAAGTATATCACAGAGTTTCTGGTGGGGCCGGGCCCCTGTGGCCCTTTTGAACGAGTAGCCCCTGGATTAAGGACAACACACACATGCCCGAGGGAGAACTGGAACCTCTGATGGGAACGTTCGACCTATCCATTGCATGATGCCTTAGACTATGCGATTACTCCAGAAGGGTCTACATCTACATAATGACTCTGCAATTCACATTAAAGTGCACGCTAGAGGGTTAATCGAACTGCTTTTATGATATTTCTCTACCGTCCCGTTATTTAATAGCGAGTGGGAAGAATGGACACCTAATTCTTTCGGTTTTCAATCTGATTTCTCTTATTTTATCATGATAATCATGGCTACCTATATCGGGCGCGAAAAAAATATGCTTGCACACGGAGGAGAAAGTTAGTGAAAGAAATTTCACAAATAGTCCGCATCGCAACGAATAACGCCTTTCCCTTAATGATTTCCATCCCATTCGTGCATCATTTACATGACACTCTCTCCCTTATATCGCGATAATACAAAACCAGCTACCCTTCCCTAATCTCTCTCTACATCCTCCGTCTGCCTTACTTGGAGAGGATCTCACAATGTGCAGCAATTCTTGGAGCTAGACACTTTAATCTACATAAATATTCTGCAGGTCACAATGAAGTGCGTGGCAGTTGTTCATTGAACCGCTACAGTTCCATACTTTAATAGCTCACGGAAAAAAGGAACACCTAAATCTTCCAGTTTTTGATCTGATTTCTCTTATTTTGATGATCATGTCTTCCTATGTGGGGGTAGTAACAAAATATGCTCCAATTGGGGGAAGAAAGTTGGTGAAAGATATTTCGCAAATAGATCTCGTCGCAACGAATAACGCCTTTGTTTTAATGATTTCCACTCCAACTCGTGCATAATTTCCGTGACATTCCATTTCGGAAATCGTCTCAGAATTGAACTTTCCGAGATCCACCATATCAAGACTATGCCGACATTTACATCCCAACGCAGCAAATGAATGGCCGACGACTTACAGACCCAAAGCAGGGCGCTTTCCCAATGTCATCAGTGCGAACAGACCTACAAAAATGGGCGAAATAATCACAAAAATCATTGTCAGAGGTACGGCGATTGTATCTCTTAGAATAGTGCCGCACAATTTAGAGTTAATGGGTTATGGCAGAAGACGACCAAGTAACAGCACGACATCGCCTTCAGTGTCACTCTTGGCCTCGTGACCACATCAGTTGGACCCTAGACGTCTGGATAACCTGACTTGGTCAGACGAGTCACATTATCAGTTGGTAACAGCTGATATTAGCGTTAGAGTTTGGCGCAGACTCCACGAAACTACGAGCCCAAGCCGTCAACAAGGCACTGTGTAGGCTGGTGATGACTCCACAATGGTACGAACTTACATAGAATACTGGGTCCTCTATACGCACAGAACCAACCATCGACGAGAAATGTTTATGTTCGGATATTTATTCGCAGCCATTCATGGACTTCCTGTTTCCAAGAAACAATATTCGCGATTGATTTGAAGAACGTTGTCGACAGTTCCACAAGATGATTTGTTCATCCACCGCTGTCGACATACGTGCCATCGAACAGTGGTGGGACGTAATGGAGGTCACTTCGTCCCAAAAATCCTGCACCAGCAACACTTTTACGATAGTGGACGGCTATGGAGGCAGAATGGCTCATATTCTTACAAGGGGCTTCCGAAGTCTTTTTTTAGTCCATGCCGAGTATCTGCAGTTCGTTAATATGGCGCCTGGTCTCAGGCGTCATGTCACGGATTGCGCGGCTGCTCCCACCGGAGGTTTGGGCATGAGTGTGTGTGTGTGTGTGTGTGTGTGTGTGTGTGTGTGTGTATTGCCCTAAGTACAAGTTAATTTAAGTAGCGTGTCAGGCAGGAGACCGATGATCTCAACAATTTGGACCCTTAGTTACTCAAACTGTGTACTTTGCGCTCTGACACGATATTACGAGGAATCCCGTGGCGTTTGTCACCTGAGTGTAATGATGACACCATGAAATTTGAACATCTCGCCTGTTTGCAACATCAACTCGGAAACAGTGAGACGAGTCGAAAAGGGAAAGTGACCTATCCTCACGTTAAGGCACATCCTAGGTGTTACTAGGAACATTAGACACTAATCTTCTTTTTCATTGATATTAATAGCGATTTAATCAGTAATTTTCTCATAAAATCACGTAATCGCGGACATCGTAAAAGCATGTTTTGCATTGCAAAACGAGACAGCAAAGAAAGCACATAATTTATCGTAGTTAATTGAACAACTATTAAAATAGTAATAATGTCTTCTAGTTACGCTTCATATACAACGGCTGTATATTTAAACTTAACTGAATCGTATTACGTTACAGATAAATAGCCATATTTTATAATGATGACACTAAGCTGAAAATAATTCATTCGAAAATTGCTACTCATATAAAAGTGGAACATTTCTACTACAAATTAATTCCTCTGTAAATTTATACTGCTGCAGTTGTTATACTTAATTATAATCACGTCCACATTACGTTGCGTGCAGAAGCAGAACATGACGTGAAAGCTGTTGGGTCAAGCGGTTAACCACAAAGCCAATTATCTTCCACAGGGAAGGAGTTACGCAATCTATTTCTAGGAAATCAAGCGGGACTAGTTTCACCGGATGATGCGAGATGCATTGCAGTAAGTTACTATTTTGGTAGAGGAAAATTTGTTTAAAAACCGATAATATAATGTTACTACAGGAAGAACTCCTTAAAATATAATTTAGTTGTTGTGTATGCTTGGCATTTTTCAAAGCAAGGGTGGCGATACACATAGTTATTTGTTGAAAAATATATATGCCAAGATCGCTTGTTCAGTATTTTATCTCAGATAACCGGTTTCGACAAACTTAGTTGTCATCTTCCGATCTCTACTTTCTGAAAAATAGCTCCACTCTATGCATTATTTATGACTGCGCAGTTCAGTCATGTTTTGTCGTGATTTATAAGAATTTGCATCTGGTAGTCATTTATGATATTTACAACTTCACATAAACTAGACGTGTCGTAATTTAAAATCATATGCCGTAGCTCGTCACTTTTAAAAACAATTATGCAACACATTTCTTCTCATTTGTTCACACTTGTATAAAGAAGCAACTGTGTAGTTCATTATACACACTCTCAGCCTCTATACAGTTGCTTCTACATACAAGTGTTACGTGACTGTTTTTAAAAGTGTGGAGCTATGGAATGCGATTTTAAATTACGACACATCTAAATTATATGACGGCGTAAAAATCATAAAATGACGAGCAGATGCAAATTCTTATAAATCATGACACAACTCGACTGAACTGGTGCAGTCATAAATAAACTATTGTTTAAAATGTAGATATCTGAAAATGACAAGTTTGTCTAAACCGGTTACCTGAAGTAAAATTTTGAACAAGCGATGTTAGCGTATATATTTTTCAACAGATAATTTAGTTGCGATCAAATAAGACTTTTGTGATTCTAGAAATTCGAATATTTCAAATTAGAATCACTCTAAAAAATTCAACACTAAGTTTATGCAGGTAAACGACTATTATAGTTACATTTCTAGACAGTGATGATTCTAGATAATTCACATTACATGAACCGTAGAGCTGCATTTGATGTGGTGACATAAATACAAGACATTAACGAACTTAATGTGGGGTGTCATCTGGCACTGCGGACCCCAGTGAGTCATCATCATCATCATCACTATTCTCCTCTGAACACAACTAACGATTGTTTGCAGAGTGACAGTCAGTTCTGGTCTGTTCGTGGGTGCAGTAACCGTAGCACAGAGTCTGCTTTCCATGACCTCCCAGATATTTTCAAATAGCGACAAGGGGATGGCTATCTCAGTGTTTGTACCTCGCTTAAAAATTCCTGGAACCATTCTCGAGCGATGTGGTGGCGCGTTTAATCTTGAAACACCGTTGTATCGTCAAGTTGTTGAAAGGCGAAAGATAGATGGATATGATCTCCGAATAGTACAACACATCGCAAGTCTCTCCCAGAACAACCAGGAGACCCATTTCAACCTAGAACAACATGTTCTTCGCAGGCCCGAAACACCGATTACTGTGGTCTTCATCACACGCGGTGCAGTTGAAATCGTGATTCGTTCGACCACATCACGTCTCGGCATTGTTCCAGTGTCCATCGCTCGTCACTGGTGACAAATGTATGCCATTTTGTCCGATGGAATTGTGTCAAAAGTAACAAACGTGCACGGATTGTCCACTGGGAAATGTGTTTTAAGACGTCGCATGTTGAATTCAACCGTGATTTGTCGCAATGACGATTCGTATCAGACATGACGGTAATAGAGGGCGGCTGTACGCCCATTAGTTCGTCTGTTGTGGGCTGTGACATCGTCATATAACCATTCACGATACACCCTGGACACGGTAGAACGCAGAAATCAAAATTCCCATCTGTTGGGCACCGACCAGAATACCTCGTTCGAACGGCATCAGCTCTCAATGTCGTCGCATGCTACACTTACTTGCAAAAGCCACGTCTCAGAAAGTCTCGTGCACAACTGCAGATGGCCAATAAGGAACGTGATGCTCAGTTTACACATCTGAGTCATCTGTGCTCCACCACGTCATGCCATTGACTAAGCCAATACATTTCCTGATCAACTAACTCCACTACAGCTATATTTCTACCTATTTAGTGTGCTATGATCGGTTTAGTTCTTGCATCATCATAGGGTGTTTTAGTGCGGTGCAGCCATAACATAAACGGTCCGGCTACTGTACTTAAAATCAGAGAAAAATAAAAATAATTATGACAAACGTATAAGAAGTACTAGTATTGCCAGTGGTCGAAATTCGACCAGTTGTGTTTGAAAAGTCATGTATATGAAAAAAAAGTAATTGGAATTTATTTAGCACTGCAAATTTATAGGTTTTATGTGAATACTATGAGAACAGGTGAAAGAAAGGACAAATAGAAATATGTGAGAATGAAAGACAAAAATGAGGGAATTAATTGCTTTATTTCACAATTTATCATTAGAAAACTTCAGTAAAAATAACACATTTCTTAAAAATCCTTTCATCATTCACTAAATGTCCTTGTGCTCTAGCTTCACAAATATAAAATTTCAAACTATCAAAGGACTCTACTGAATTGTTTAATTATATTTTAAATCTATATTTAAAAGTGAAGAATTGAACATCATGTAGAATTAAATAAATGAGGGGCAGTGGGAATCGAATCTGAGACCTTAAGATTGGAACTCCAAGCGCTGTACCTACAACGTTTATAATATAGTACCAAAACTTATGGAGAATTTGGAGTATCATCCTAAACTTTCTTTTTACCACTCTTAACGACTACGTGCACACCTCATTTTTATATTCGCAACATCTATGACAAACCACCTTTCGAATTATGTACGTTTCATTGGCCTTCTTGTATGATTAATATTACAAATATGTACCGTCAGTTTCGTGTTAGCGTATTTATATGATTACTGGATTCGTCTTTGAGGGTAGTTAACATATCGAGACTGTTTATATTATGGCTTTAGTGTAGTACGACAACCTGATGATGTTACAATAATCAATCCGACTGCGGCACAATAAATGTGTAAAAATACTGCTATAGCTGGATTCATTACTTTCTATAGCTAAAATGTGGTATACACCTATCTGTAGACTTCCAGCGTGGCGCGCGGTATAATGGGCCATCAAGTGCGATAAGAAAGACATGTGTCATGAGTGTATCATATTCGGAGACGTGTGAAGCTCGCGTCACGAGAATTCGCTGACAGGAGAAGTCCGACAATGTTGCAGTTTTACTGAGAGGAGTAACGAGTTATCCCTCACATCTATACACTCTTAACACGCTTAGAAACGGAATGGAATTAAAATCAGATGCAGTGCTACCGCAAACGGCAGGGAAGAAACGAATGTTAGGCGTTGCGTTCCTATGAAAAACGGTACTTTCATTAACCACACCGAGACTTATGAATATCAGATTTCAGTCGGATGATTGGTCACAACGTTACTCCTTAAATATAACGACTGTGACTATCACAAATGGATCTCGAGTTAGGCAGCAGGGTGTGTCACAAACTTTGCAACAATGATCTATGTGCATTACCAAATTCTATGATACATATTTAGGCCAGTGTCAGGACAAAGAGTTCAGTGGTAAGTCCAAGTAGTATTTCGGTGACAGGCGTTAATTTCAGACTGAATATAAATGATTGACAATATTTTACTACGTCTACATAAATGTTTTGATGTTCGGCAGCCGTAGCATGGTCCATGGCAAAGGGGATCCGTCATGTAATGAAGGCTTTCACGACCGGATGTCATAGCTGTTAGCGGGTTATAAGGTCGTGGTCCCTAAAACTTTGCAGTTTTCCCTGACGTTCCATCCAGACCCGTACCGGACATCTTCGGAGGTCTTGCTACTTTCGATGAGTCTTGCCGATCACGGCCACGGTCTTATAATCCGGAAGATCTACCAAAGGGTACTCGTTCCAATATCTTTCACTTTCGCTTTTATCGTATTAATCGAGCAGGGGGGAAAGTGATCGGATAGATCTGTAGGCGGTTAAACTCCTTCCCTTGAACCCAACATGAGAAAAATTATAGTGGCAGCAGAATTATAACCAGGAATTACTAGAAAAGGATTTCTAAAATTTGCTCACATTTTCCACTGCAATTGTAGCTTTGATAAAGAAATTAGCTTCACATTCCACGAACAGGTTACAATTTTGTTCTGTTATATCGACTTGTTACAATTATAGTAACATGTACGAGAGGTGTTCAAATGAAAAGGTACGAAACGACTGTGTGTGTATAATTGAAGTCTTCATTCAAAAGTACCCTTGGCCAGTACCATTTGTGTGACCCTGGAGACGAGTGGTCGTGCTTTATCATGGAACAGAACTACTCCCTCCGTGAGCAGCCCAGGCCGTTTGCCCTTGATGGACTTGCGTAGGCTACGGAGAGTCTCAAAGTACACGTCACTGTTAATGGTTTTTCCGTGTTCAGGGAATTCAATGAGTATTGGACCTCGGACGTCAAAAAAGAGGGTTAGCATCACCTTGTTTACTGAGGACACAGCCTTGAAAATTTTAGGGGAGTGGGGTGACGATGCATGCTTCGCATTCCTAGACGTCGCAGTACGTTATACCAAAGCTGCTTATTCAAATTTCAACCGGTTTGCTTGTTGAAACATTTAATACCTTTCCTTTTGAACACCCTTCGTTTCAAGTTGTTGGATTTTTTGATACCATACGAAACCACGAAGAGGAGAGGTGTGTTTCTAGGTTATCGACAGTACTCGAATATCTACAATTGATAACCTGGGCATCTTGCATGCGTTTCACTTTAAAGACGAAGTGCATTTCACTAACAATCTCCAATACATCTTCGTCTTTGATTAGCCTTCTCTACATACATATTAATTGTTGGATCTATTAAATTTGTTAGCATTAAGTCGTTAATCCATTAGCCCGATACTCTGGTATTTAGTGGCTCTATCTGTTTCTGTGAACGTTGTTTTGATTTTATTCGCAATAACGAGAACTGTCATTCAGCAAACGGACATTCTTCTGTTTTCCCTGAATTTTTTCTCCAACTTCCAGCTTTCATTTTGGCGATACTACAGATTCATAAGCAAATCATTTGTAGACGAATCGAACCTATGGCATAAATAATTAATAGTGAGTGGCCCTGTTTCACTTCGTCGTAACACACGATATTTCTTCAGGTTGTGTTGAAAACTCAACGTCCAATGTAACGTACTGGGTCATTAAGGACAAAACTTCATCGCTGCAATCACGAGCGTATGCAGGTACTCTGTATATTTTTTAGTCGAATAACTGTAAAACCTCAAGAAGCTCTTGCTTGGACTGCAATGCAGATGGTAGTGAAGTCTGCTAGTGGCTTTGTTGCATATCACTACCTGCAGCTGTGCAATACCTTCAACACGTTCAAGTATTGCTTGTAGTCTGCACTGTTTCGTATAATTGTAAGTGCCTTCGATCGTGGGAAAATTGTTGTTGCCCGTACGATAAGTGCTTCCGTGATCAAGGTAGCCGAAGTGTTTCACGTTTCAAGAGACACCATGATCAAGCTTTATACCACATACGGCACAAGGAGAAAAATATCACTTGCTAAGTCACAACCAAGACGAAAGTGCGTCTAGAGTGATCGTGAAAGACGGTCTCTGAACAGTACAGTGGCAGAATACGAAGGCTGCAGATGTTCTACCCACTTGTATTGTCTCCTTAACCATGTATTTAATATCTGTAAATAAGTACCTTCTGAAAACAAAGTTTCCTTTCAATTTCTGGGCGTATGAAAACCTAACAAGAAAAATATCACTAAGAATGGTGATGTTGAATCCTTTTACCAGAAATTTCTTATGTCATGAACACACACTGTTACTAAACTCCCACAATAAACTCTTAAGACGTTCTTATGTCACTGGATAAATAATGATGTGACTAAGCATGTAACGTTCCCCGCGCGCACGGCAGTGAGTAAAGGTCTATAGTATTTTACAGTGTTCTACATGACTGTCACTTATTTATGTCTAACAACCTTACTGATAAAATACATACGATACGTCCAATTTTTCACATTTTCCATTCTTTCAAATTAGCTCTCTCGCAAACTCGTGTTAAAAAGAGTTGCATTGTCCATTGCATAGTGGCCGCATTTTCTAGATACTCCCTATCCAGCAGCTTGTTATTCAGTGCCCCTTACTTATCTGAGGATGTCTTAAGATTAATTCAGAAAATGAATAAATATGTTCGGGCTAGAAACGGTCTCAGAATGAAACTTTCACTCTGCAGCGGAGTGTGCGTTGATGTGAAACTTCCTTGAAGATTAAAATTGTGTGCCGGAACCGGGACGCGAACCTTTTGCCTTTCGCAGGCAAACGCTCTACCGACTGAGCTATCTCGACGGGACTCACGATCCCGCCTCACAACTTTACCTCCGCCTACCGTCCAGGTTCGAGTTCCGGTTCCAGCACACAATTTTAATTTGCCAGGAAGTTTCATAGACTATAGTTATTCGCCGCGGTGGAGTAGCCGAGCGGTCTAAAGCGTCTCGCTGCGGAGCACGCGGTTGCTCGCCGTGGAGGTTCGAGTCCTCCCTGGGGCATGGGTGTGTGTGTGTTGTCCTTAGGTTAGTTTACCAAGGTTTAAGTAGTTTGTAAGCTACGGACTGATGACCACGCAGTTTGGTCCGATAGATTTACAAACAACATCTATAGTTATTCGCTTTTCGGTGGTAGTCACACTTTTTTTTTTGGTTTTTTTTTTTAAACCAAACGAGCTATACAGGTGTACAAAGTCGAACACTAGAATCGGAGGCATCCTTACTGGAGACCAACTACGGCTTAAAGCCAACATGTTGCCCATTTGCTGTGACCGGAAGAATTATCAAATTAAATACACTTTTATAGTTTTTGTAATATTTAAGCCAGTTGGATTTTTAGAGCATTGGGATAGTCTGGTATCTGTTTCCTTTTGCTTAACATTATTACAATTAAAATATTTTATAAAAATTTTATTCTATCTTAATTTTGACCTCCAGCAGATTGTTATATCTGTGACCACTTTCAACGATGATACCAAAAGACGGGACAGTTGTGAGTCTTAATCAGTACAGGGCGTTGCTTCCACTAATATTTCTCAACTGACAGACAATAGAAGATCTCACCATAATAAGACTACTTTAAATATTTAGGGTAGATAAATTTAGAGAAGTAAATGGAATGGAATTACGCAAATGAAGAGTTACAGTCGAGACTTCATCTGGACAAGGAAAAACTTTCATCACTCATCACTAAATATCACTGATACTGCCATTTCAACGTAAAATCATCTTTGGAATTATGTGCGGATCACAGAGTGAAATGTGATAAAAATTAGCAGTGGTGAAAAACAACGAAGACTGCCAGTGGCCGAAGAGGAACGTAGCTTATGGTACACAAACATTCGGGCGTTATACTTTGGTGCTCCGGTGACGGGTATACCTTGTACAAAATATTATACGGATTAATGTGTTTGCTAAATGTAACATGTTTCCTTTATTTGGAGACATAACCATAATTAGGCAACAATAATTTAGGAAATAAAAATATTGTGTGGATTAATATGTTCTCTGACGTTGACGAGTCACCTGTCTATTGAGGGAGAACAATAATGCTTTCCAGTCCACGTAGTGCGGACGTGCCGGTACGTACCGTATCGTTGCGAAACGGATACACGTGGCAGAGCCAGCGTGAGACCCCTGCCGCGTTTTCTTCAAGGCTTGGCCGCATTAACATATTAAAGTGATGTATCGGGTTATACAGCGTCCAAAGCACGTGGGAGCAGCGCTAACGCAGCCAAGTGCCTGCCTTTCTTTCCTCGCAACAGTGTTTATCCGCTGCTACCTCAGCTTAATGAATGTTACATACCTGTAGTGTAGTTGTCGATGTGCGATGTACCTTTAACAATTGAAGCACCAGCTGATTTTCAACGAACATACACGTAACTTCCCGAAAGGAACTGTAAATTTTGAAAAGCCTACTAACAAGTTGCATAAAATGATTTTCGCATCGTAGAAGCAGATTTAGTTTGTGCCATGGTTTTTATTTTGTATTTTATTTCCTTATTTATTCGAAATCGAACACGTTATTGTTTTTCAATTCAATCCTTGTATAAATGCCACGCTTTTTTTACAGCTACAGAAATATCCATTAACGTGAACTTGAGAACGAAGACCAGAAATAACTGAACAAAAACTTTGGTATTTACGGCATTTAGTTCTCTCCGATAAGTTGACGATTTCTTCAGTTCATGTAAAAAATAGAGTTCGGTGAGCCATCAGGATGCCTATCGTTCGTAAAAGCATCTTGGACATTTTTGCTTTATCTGCGTTTCAAATGTTCGTCAGTAGTTCCAAATGTTAACAATAAGATCTAACAAACAAGTATTTGACATTCTTCATGTGAAAATTAACGACAAAACAGATGCTGCATGTGGTGTGGTGACACGGTAGGAAACCGGTCAGACTAGAATTAATTTCTTCAGTCCTTCGATGTATCCATTAATTCAATGTAGCTGATTAATACCAAGTACTTCGAAGTAATAACTTCAAGGAGATTTGTCGTATACACTGTTTTTTCCTTGACAGACATCTATATGTACATCCTCAACCCGCAAGCCACCACATGGTGTGTGGCGGAGGGTACTTTCTATATCATCGTCACAGCCTCCTTTTCCAATTCCCGTTGAGTGTGATTCGCCCTTGTGGGCTCGAATCTCTGTTATTTTATCCTTGCGGTATTTTTGCGAGATGAAAGTAATTTATTTGTTGACTATTCAAGAAACGTATCCTCTCGAACTTTGACAGATGCTCGTCTGCCACTGGACTTTATCGGTCATCTCCGTGATGACCGGCGTTTCCTGGTGAAACGTTGTTGTGATGCATCTTGTAAGGAGCAGAAATGCGTACCATTAGGTTTCCGACTTTGATAAAAGTTGGATTGTAGCCTATCGCGATTGCGGTTTATCGTATCGTGACATTGCTGCTCGCGTTGGTCGCGATCCAATGACTGACAGAAGAATATGGAATCGGTGGGTTCAGGAGGGCAATACGGAACGACGTGCTGGATCCCAACGGCCTCGTATTACTAGCGGTCTAGAAGGCAGGCATCTTATCCGCATGGCTGTAACGGATCGTGCAGACACGTCTCGATCCCTTAGTCAACAGATGGGGACGTTTGCAAGACAACAACCATCTGCACGACCAGTTCGACGACGTTGGCTGCAGCATGGACTGTTAGCTCGGAGACGATGTTTGAAGCATCATGCTGGTCGCATCCGTGTTTAGCGACATCGCGATGAACGGACATTGGAAGACTATATCTGTCATCGCCATACTGGCGTATCACCCGGCGTAATGGTATGGGGTGATCCGTCTCGGTCATCTCTTGTTCGCATCGATAACACTTTGAACAGTGGCCGTTACATTTCGGATGTGTTACGACCGGTGCCTCTACCCTTCATTCGATCTCTGCGAAACCTTACATTTCAGCAGGGTAATGCACGACCACATGTTGCAGGTCCTGTACGGGCCTTTCTGGATACGGAAAATGTTCGACTGCTGCCCTGGCCAGCACATTCTCCAGATCTCTCTCCAATTGAAAATGTCTGGTCAATGGTGGCCGAGCAACTGACTCGTCACAATACACCAGTGACTACTCTTTATGAACTGTGGTATCGTGTTGAAGCTGCATGGGCATCTGTATCTGTACACTCCATCCAAGCTCTGTTTGACTCAATGCCCAGGCGTTGCAAGGTCGTTATTACGGCCAGAGGATCTATGCCCCCAAATTGCGTAAAAATGGAATCACATGTCAGTTTTAGTATAATATATTTATCCAATAAATACCCGTTTATCATCTGCATTTCTTATTGGTGTAGCAATTTTAATGGCCAGTAGTGTAATTATGTAAGCACAAAAGGTATGAAGATCTTCCGCGCGCACGCAGTGGAAGCTGACACAAATGATTTCCGGCTGTTGTGTCAGCTTGTCAGGCGCTACGCGGGCGTTCGCACAACAGACAGGCGCTGGGCGACACTCTTCTCCAGACGCATACCTGTCACCTCACGGCGCAGCCATCCAGCAGCCCTCCGCTTCCCTTATACCATATCACAAACGCACAATGTGACTCCTAAAACTACATGAAGCTATTGAGATTATTATTCGATCTCAAACTACTTCAATCGAGATTGATACTTTCACTCTACAGCTGAGTGTGCGCTGATATGAAACATCCTGGCAGATTAAAATTGGAACCGGGACTCGAACCTGGGACCTTTGCATTTCGCGGGCAAACGCACTACCGACTGTGCTATCCCGACACGACTCACAATGCCGCCCCACAACTTTACTTCCGCCAGTACCTCGCCCCCTACTTTCCAAACTTCACAGAAGCTCTCCTGCGAACCATGCAAGACTAGCACTCCTGTAAGAAAGGATATGGCGGCGACATGGCTTAGCCACAGCCTAAGGGATGTTTCCAGAATGATACTTTCCCTCTGCAGCGGAGTGTGCGCTGATATGAAACTTCCTGGCAGATTAAAATTGTGTGCCGGAACCGGGACTCGGACCTGGGACCTTTGCCTTTCGCGGGCAAACGCACTACCGACTGTGCTAACCCGACACGACTCACGATGCCGCCACACAACTTTACTTCCGCCAGTTACTTCAATCGACCATATTTCTTAGCGTTATAGCATAAAAATAGGTTTCTCAGAATTTGCTAATTTTGCTTATCCCTTATCTCGCAAAATATTGATCCTAGAGAAATTATGAGGCGGAACTTTTTTATAGTGAATTTTAGGAATTTTGTACTCCTGTACTTTTTACGATAGAGATGTTTTCGAGTTAATAAAGATAAACGTAAGACGTGTACCTTTGAACGCCCACCCTCGCTCAAGCTCACACGCTAAAGGTCGGACTTTTAGTGTGTAGTTAATCACGGTCTTCCCTGCCACTGTATAAAAATTTGTGACCACACGATTTCTTTCCCCTAAAACCATAACATCCTTTAGCCCGCAGAAATCGGGCGAACGAGCATAAAGATTGGAATCGTTAACAAATGTACAGGGTTCTGTTAGCAGATGAGTCACGAGTTTGTGTTCATCTGGACAATCATCGTTCCCTCATCTGGAGAGAACATGGAACTCTGAACAATGTTGCTTATGTGCAGGAAAAATCACCGTATCATGGTGGTGGACGAATGGTATGCAGCGAGCACAAATAATATAGAGAGGCTATGTCGCTTACATCAGGGTATGGGTAGTGAAGACACGGCAGCCATCTTGGATGGGTGTAGAAACGGAGTTGGAGCGGTAAATGCGTCGTTCTTCAAATGGCGCTAGCCTGAATTGCAGTGTCATTTCAATACCTTAGGATAGGAAAAAAATTTCCTTTTTTTTAACGCAGAATACTGAAGTAATGCAACAGTATTGGTAGCAAGTACAATACATATTGTGCTTGTACAAAAATAATAATTGAAACTATTACTTTCATATGAAATTAAAATCACGACATGAATAAGTTAATCGCCTTCCACCTTTTTTATTTTGCAACCAACAAATTTTCGTCAGCGAGAAAGTTGTAGATAATGAAATGAACCTTTCTTTTTAAACAACTTTTTTATAGCTCCCCTAGTTTTCTCACAAATTTGGATAGAATGGAACGGTGGAACCTTTCAAATTCTACTTGCTACTTTCAGCGAGTTTGCCCACTAGCGAGCACAGATTCTATTGGCCACTCACCTTGTACTTTGTGAGCAATTCCGATAAACATTTTTTAATCTGGATACAATTTTCGGTATAAATAATTATGCCTTAATACTTTTTATTTATTTTATTACTAACTCGCTGGGCCCGCCCCTTCTTTGCACAGTCAATCTTTAAAGTTCTATAACTCTAGAACTGCAGAACGTATCGTGATGTGGTTTGTTTCAATTTATTCGTTATAATTTTGGGATCAACCTAGGTTATATTAAATGTCAATAAGAAAATGAAAAATAATTGAGATAAAAATAATAGTGTAGAATCATTTAGCACTTCCGCACTTTAGTGACCTCTGTAGCGTAAACTATGAGACATAGTATAGATTTACGGAACTTAGAATGATTTTTTTTAAGGCCGCGAGATCAAATATCTAACTTGTACAGATCTTCCACAATCATTATATCTGTAGTCTGAAGCCGTCTGGCCCCAGCGCTTTAGAAGAGAAAAATGATAAATGTTTGCCTGCTAGATTACAATGTTCAACTGGCCATGGCGGACTGTAGCGCCACTGGTACTAGCGCCTCTGATTTCTGATAAACTGTAGTTCTTTGGAACGGGTTACTCTGCTTAGTAACTTCTGCATCATACTTTACGATGCCCAGAAGTTGTTCGAAACTATAACAGTGATCGAGCAGTAAGGATCTCATCATTACCTGTGTTTGGAACGAGAACGAGAACTGCATATTAAATGGTAAATTCGATTTTCCTAGGACGCAATGAAATTTATCCATTTGCATGAACTTTAATAACGTCTGTTACGACGATACCTGAATTGCTATGACGCTATATAATAAAGAAAAACGGGTTGCTTTTATATTTTTCGGACCTGAATATGACAAGGCATGCGTGAAGTCGCCTTCAGGAGACCTGTTTCACATAAAATGCAGCCCCATTGTACCATATTTCTCCTGCAAATTTCATTGAGGGGTATTTATGAAAGCATTCCTCTTTCACAATAGGACTGTTCGGTACAGATGATAGAACTGGTCCAGGCGCTGCGTTACCTACTGCAGAGAGCTTCATACACTCCTGGCCATTAAAACCGCTACAGCACGAAGATGACGTGCTACAGAAACAAAAATTTAAGCGACGGGAAGAAGATGCTGTGATTTGCAAATTATTAGCTTCTCAGAACAATCACACAAGGTTGGCGCCGGTGGCGACACCTAAAACGTGCTGACATGAAAAAAGTTTCCAGTCGATTCTCACACACAAACAGCAGTTGCCCGGCGTTGCCTCGTGAAACGTTGTTGGGATGCCTCGTGTAAGAGGGACAAATACGTACCATTACGTTTCCGACTTTGATAACGGTCGGATTGTAGCTTATCGCGACTGTGGTTTATCGTATCGCGACCTTGCTGCTCGCATTGGTTGCGATCTAATGACTGTTAGCAGAATATGGAATCGGTGGGTTCAGGAGGGCAATACGGAACGTCGTGCTGGATATCAACGGCCTCGTATCACTAGCAGCCGAGATGACAGGCATCTTATCCGCATGGCTGTAACAGATCGTCCAGCCACGTCCTGATCCCTGAGTCAACAGATGGGGACGTTTACAAGACAATAACCATCTGCATGAACAGTTCGACGACGTTTGGAGCAGCATGGACAATCAGTTCGGAGGCCATAGCTGCGGATACCCTTAACGCTACATCACAGACAGGAGCGCCTGAGATGGTGACGCAAAGACGAAGCTGGGTGCACGAATGGCAAAACGTCATGTTTTCGAATGAACCCAGGTTCTGTTTACAGCATCCGTCTTTGGCGACATCGCGGTGAACCCACATTGGAAGTGTTTATTCGTCATCGCCATACTGGCGTATCACTCGGCGTGATGGTATGGGGTGCCATTGGTTACACGTCTCGGTCATTTCTTGTTCGCATCGATGGCACTTTGAACAGTGACCATTACATTTCAGATGTGTTACGATCTGTAGTTCAACCATTCATTCGATCCCTGCGAAACCCTACATTTCAGCAGGATAATGCACGACCGCATGTTGCAGATCCTGTACGGGCCTTTCTGGATGCGGAAAATGTTCGAATGCTGCCCCGGCCAGCACATTCTCCTGATCTCTCACCAACTGAAAGCGTTTGGTCAATGGTGGCCGAGCAACTGGCTCGTCATAATACGCCAGTCACTACTCTTGATGAACTGTGGTATCGTGTTGAAGCTGCATGGGCATCTATACCTATACACTTCATCTAAGCCGTGTTTGACTGAATGCCCAGGCGCATCAAGGCCGTTATTACGACCAGAGTTGGGTGTTCTGGGTACTAATTTCTCAGGACTTATGCACCGAAATTGCGTGAAAATGTAATCGCATGTCAGTTCAAGTATATTATATTTGTCCAATGATTACCCGTTTATCATCTGCATTTCTTCTTAGTGTAGCAATTTTAGTGTATATATTATTTTTCATCTCTGTTTTTTGTGGGTACGCCATATCTTCCGTATTACTTATCCAAAATTAACGATTGAGGTATCATTTTCAAGATTTCGCTCTCCACTAATGACGAAAATAGCACAAAAAACTTTATTTTGAGAAAATTGTACTGTTCGTAAAATCTAATTTGATACCCGGCGAACGATCGTCAATGGAACATGTATTTACGGTTATCCCAATCAGCCACCGCGCCGAGTATAAACTTAGCAATGTGGAAGGTGCCATCTATTGAAAATCTGTTTAACAAACATGAACGACAGCTCTTGCAGTTGTTTAGATTCTTTACGCAAGAATAGTTTATCACGATATTTCTGTTTTACACGTCGATGCACAACAGCTGTTGGAATTTTTCACTTTGTTCCAGCAAGCGTTGTGTACTGCGCGAATGGACTGAATTACCTCAACGTTCATTAGCATTCTATTTAATTATATAAATTTTATTACAATGTGACCAATATTTGTTACTTCTATTCAATGTGTATTATCATTTATGCATATGTACTTGCATCTCCCTTTTCTACATTACCATCTTACCTATCTGTGAATGATCAGGATAGAGTATTAATTATTCGCACGGGTCAAGTAGTTCTCATTTATTTAGACACATAATAATAAATTCTTGTGGACTATCTTTAATGTTTCGTATACTGTGTATTGTCTACTTTTGTTAGCTTCTGTCTACTGTAGGGAATTTCTCATATTAAATATGAGTGAAATTGGTAGATTTTGGTTTCCTTTCCCAATATTATTAGAAAAAACACATATTTCTGCCAAAGTATAATCAGAATATCTTTAATAAATCCTTAAAGATGATTGCTTGGGTGACGACTTCGGTAAGAAACCTAGCGTATTATTTAACAAGTTATTCATTTCAGTCAGCTGTACATAGTGATGATTCTTTGTGTATTTTCTTGCATGCAAAAACTTTGTAAAGGGGCTTAAGTAATACGCAGAAGACAGACTTAATAAACTGTCCAGGAAATTAATTTCCAAATGAAGATGAAATTCTTATGAATATAAAATAATAAGGATAAAATGGTAAACTAACAACTTTAAAGAAAAACATATTTTTCAGTTACCTACTCAAAAACATTTCCCTCATTTCCTAGTGCAACGAACACATACTTTACTGTAATTTAGCGTTAACTGGATAGAATGACGATAGTTCTAATCATGATAGCTAGTACTCATCACATCTTCGCTCTTTTTTATATTATCTTTGCTTCAGCGAAAATCCACGGATTGTTAATTCTTAAACTAGCAGAATACTACCATCTATTTCTGGAACGGTGTATAGGACTCTTTAGTGAGAGACTCTTGAATTAATATTACACTGCCTTTATTCACTCTTCATTACACCTACTCGATTTAAAAGCAGACATTTTATGATTCTGTTATTATTGTAACAGTATCAATACAGTTTAATACGAATTCTAACTTAGGCTGACCGATAAATGAACAGGTGGTTACAGGAAATAGTAATTGGTAATTGTAACGTCTGTCTTCCGCGACAAAAACAAAGTTTTCGGACAGCTTTTTCATTTTGAACTTCAGTGTCTGCACTGTAGTAACTAATACAACACTGTAAGAGGCAATTTTTAAGATGAAATTTTTTCCACGATTATGAAAAGAATTAAAGGTTAAGTCACAGAAATAGACACATTATTAAATTTTCTTTGTAATAAGAAATTGTATGTGTTTAAAATAAAAACCGAATGCAATTTACGTTGAAAGCACCTCTATGTCACTGTCTGAGAAGACGGCCCCAGCTAGGAAATAATTAATCAAACTCATTGAACAGCCAAGAATGCTCATGGCGATTGCAAGCCCAACGGTGTGGAACGATTTACAGCGCGTTCGACTGGCTAATTGCGATGCTTTGAAATCGCTTGGAGCTTGGTAAAGAATTCCGAGAAATGAAAGTGATTAAATGATTAAACGCCAAACAAACCCGATTAAACTTTGCACAATTTCCAGACATTGCATTTGTAAAATACGATGAAGATTGTAAAAGAGGAAATGCTGAATTTTCTGCTGCTAATGCTTCAGAAGTGTGCAGTTGCGATTTTTAAATTGTATTATCACGTTGTTATGTTAAAAAAATACAACTAAAACTGTAACTAAAAACGGATGAATAGCAAATTCTTCGTTCAGGAGACAACGGATTCAACATTCTACAGCAGTGCACCTCTGGTAACAATTAATTTCCAATTTTCTCGCCATAATCACAGTATTTTACAATAAACTACTACATCACATACTATGCTACAAAACATGAAATGTTAATGATTGGTTAAACATACTAAATTAAAGTTTCAGACAAAAACTCGTTGGGAAGGAAGAAGGTGGTCGTTCTGAAAACAACAGTTCTGCAAGCTAAGTGTGGCCGTTATGCAGACCCTTTCTTTTTAAGAGAGATATGGATAAAATTACATAAAGCAGAGAAAAGAAAACAATAATACTGTTTCTGTGTTATGTTTCTGAACTTCCTCATCATTTAAAATACGAACATCTCTGAAAGTAAACATTAAATCTTGCTACAAACTCTTCACATCTAAAGCATTCGTAGTGATATGAATGAAACTTCAGGTATATGAAATTTTATAGAGAATTAAATTATCATCCAGATGTATTTCCTTTTACTACAAGAATAAGATACTCCACATGTATCAAACCGTTAGCCACACCTGGCCCTTAACATATGAAGTACAAATCATCGATAATTCAATACACATGAAACTTTTCAGGCTTGTATACATCCCAGTTCTTAACTTATGGCTGCTGCATTTTTACATATATGATGATGTTCAGTAATAAACACTATTGAGACTGCTATTCTATAATACAACTAAAAGACCGCCTCATCTGGTGTTAAAGTTGTATGTTCTCCAAATTACCACAAATTTAAAATTGATACTTCAATAATGAATTCATTAATTGTTAATTTAGTATATAGAACCCTCATGACCTTATCCGTATACGTTGATATTACGCAGTCAACGAGCCTTTGCTAGTAATAAGAATTATGTCCAAATAGTTCGTAGTTTATTACAGAATTCTGGCAAGTAAAAGTAAAAAGTGACAACTATAGCACTAGTCGTTAACGGATAAATGAAAGTATAGTTCAAGGATAACATTTGTGTATTAAAATCCACTGATCAACTGCATATGACTGTTTTTGAGCTTATGATGTATTGTACACTGCAAAAAGCATAATGAAATATTTTTAGTTATATCCGACAAAAAGATAAGTGGGCTGTATCGATTTAGAGCGTAAAATCAACACTGTTAAATTACGAGAGTCTATACTGCAGACGAGATGTGTAAAAATTTCCTGTCCGCAATGAGATCATACAGCACAAGTCTGCGATTACAAATGTGTACGCTACGCGGACGTTAATCTGAAACCTTGACTTCCGCAGGAAACGTGCTATCGTACTAAGAACAGACTTCAGTTGTCACGGCACGGCAAACAGTATCGGTTGCGTTTCCTTCCACGAAGAACTATTTGGTCTAGAGATTATTGCACAACATCAACGCAGTAAATGGATTATTACTATACCTAATAAATTTCAGAGCTGCGATAATGAGAAATGAAACTTCTGAGACTCCTCTGTGGAACAGTTCGGTTTCTGACACTCTAGGAACGAAGTACTGACAGTTTACCGCCAACCGACTGTTACATATATAGGACAACTTATGTGTGGGTAAAACAGAGTTTTGTGGCGCACAAAATTCAGGTTGTGCATCTACTTTTACTTGCGAGAGATAAATAAATGGACGAAAAAATTCGACATCTCCGATTTCTTATGAAGAAATATAGGAGTACTCCCTGCAATTCTCTAACAAATTCGTGTCGTAGTGGGAAGAACTTGTTACGATCGGGTTCAGCTGCTATCGCACAGTGGTGATCAATTTCCATACCAGTCTGACAGCCTCCAGCTTTCATCGGTCAGTTGACATCAAACTCCGTGCTCCATAACAATGTGGTGGCGCTAGTTTGCAGGAGGTAAAATTGTCAGTAAAATTGAAGTAAAAAAAAATATATACAAAAATTGAATACAAAGCGACTGAAGACTGCTTTTAACAGAGAAAAGATATACCATTTAATATTCTGTGAATATTAAATAATAACAACTGCAGGATGAGAAGTGACGTCTGTTCTTTCGGAACAGACGCCACTTGTATATATATATATATATATACATATATATATATATATATATATATATATATATATATATATATATATATATATATATATATACCATTTTTTAAGGTTCTGTTATGATAATTATATTTGTCCAGGTTGCTAAATTACATAGATGATCACTAGTTTCGAAAATTGTCGTTTCCAGATCTTCAAAAGCAACAGTACGGTAGTTCATACTTCCCACAGGAGTGAAATAAAATGTGACAGAATACAAAATATTTTGATTTATTCCCTCGGAACACTATGGATAGGGTGTCCCAGCTATCTTGTCCACCCAAAATATCTCTGGAACAATAACAGCTATTGGAAAACGACTTTCACCGGTATCAATGTACGCTGGGGCCCATGAATGTACATATTTTGAAACATTCTAAACACAGGCGAGAACCCCATGCTCTCAGGACGAGGAGCGCTAGCCGCGCGTTTCGAGTATTTCAAGCGTCAACTTCGCGTCGCAATATCTCGAGATGTAATTGGAATATTGCGATGCAATCAACGCCATTGTTTATGTGATATGACATGCTATGGATTGCTGAAGAAAACATATAGGGTGTCCATTAAAAAAAAAAAAAAAAAAAAAAAAAAAAAAAAAAAAAAAAAAAAAAAAAAACAAAAAAAAAAAAAAGATAAAAACATAAGTTTGTGTTAAAAAACACATTTGCTTTCGTTCTAGAATGTTTCCAAATACGTTCATTCATGGGCCCCAGCCTTACATTGATACCGGTGAAAGTCTTTTTCCAACAGCTGTTATTGTTCCAGAGATATTTTGGGTGGACAAGATAGCAGGGACACACACACACACACACACACACACACACACACACACACACACACATATATATATATATATATATATATATATATACGATTTGTAAATGACAACTTTCATTGTCGAAATTAGTCTTATAAGTAGTTTTACTATCTGAGGAATTAAAGTCGCCTAAGAGAGATGTAACAAATTACCACTGATATCGCTTTCTACCCTCCACAGAAATGTTAGTGAACTATAAGAAACAACTTCCTTGCACTATTTGTTCGGAGTAATTTCGTCTTTTACTTGGTTTCTAAAAAGGACACAGTAACCTAATACACTGTCTGCACGATTTAAGGCAGGCATGGCCAAACACCGCCCCGCGGGCGCAGGCGCCCTCGGCGTGCCCGCTCTGCCGACCGCGAGCGGCCTTTGCCGCGCCCCTGCCCCGCGTACTGTGCGCAGCGGCGTGTGGGGCACTGGCGACACATAGTCGCGACCGCAGCGGTCAAGTACAGTGTACTCCGACCGCGGGGCGCGGACGCGCCCGCCGGGCGGAAGTGATGGCCAAGCCTGATTTAAGGGAAAACACTCATTCTCTCATGGTAACTTAGGTTTCTAGAATTGTGAGAGTTTGACAAACGTACAGTGTGGAGATTATCCAATTCAGGGCAAGCAACACTGTGAACCGTATCCTGACTGTAGCTACATTTTATTATATAATTACTATCTTGCCTCATTTCATCGTCGGATGGTAGTTTTTTACTTCTTTGAAAGTTTCACTTTTGTGTCCTAAAATACAACAAAGTTTTGTGAACTAGATAGTTAGAAAAATTATGATTACATGGTTTACCAAATGTTTGACATTGTATTTCAGCTCTATACGCTGTACTTCCTGAAAATCCCTCCTTTACACATTACAAGTGAAGGATTCGAATTTCTTTTTCTAGAAATAATTGTAATGTATAGATCAGCAACACAATGTACTATGAACACACCAGATGTATTGAACAGTATTGGCCGTTAATCTCTGTGTGTGTGTATTTGTTTACCTTCCTTTTTCCCCCCTAAGGTAAGTCCTTCCACTCCTGGGATTGGAATTACTCCTTTTCTACTTCCTTAAATCCCATATCCTTCCCTTTCTCCTCCCCTTTTTTCCTCTTATCCTGAAGAAGCGACCAACGGTTGCGAAAGCTTGTATGTGTGTTTGTGTGTGATTTTATTTGTGTCTATCGACGAGCCGGTCCTTTAGGTAAGTCATCCGTTTTCTATTTTTTTTATTTGTTTATCCCAGTAGGAAAGTTTCCTTCTATAACATTAACGACCAATGCTGCTCAATACATCTGGTGTGTTCATCATTGTGTGGTCGTTGAACACCATCCTGAAAATGGAGTCAAACAACAATGTAATATCTTAATAAAGAAGTTTGTAAATATATTTTAAGACACGAATGTAAAAGTTTTGTATCCGCACTATCATCTGACGGTGGGTTCAAAATGAGACCACGTGGGTATCGGATTTTAGCATTTCTTTATATTTATAATACGTGAAGTTCATAACATAAATAACAATCAGCCAAAGCCATTCGACGCAAGTATCAAAAATTCTCAAGAAAATCGACTTTGAAGTTTTGAAAGTACGCGTAAGTGCCAATAATTAAAATAATTGCAGCATCTGTCGGTGTAGCTCATGTGGTAGCGATTTGGCCTCACAATCGTATAGTTCTGGTCCGAATCCCGCTGTGACAAATACTGTTTTTCGTTATTTTCGAATTTAGTTATATGAAACGTTTGGGATCTCTAATTACACTTTTGTCTGACTCACGCCGATCTGAACTCAGGTAATGTAAGAATTTAAAGATCGAACATTAGTGAACATAATAAAACTTTGTAAGTTGCAGCATGTGTTACTTAGAAAACTTCTACAAGTTTTTCACAATACCTGAGATATACCAGATTGACACACTGTTCAAATGTGTTTTGAGACTCGAAAACGGCCTGATTTTGGTCGAAATCAATGGTCTACAATAAAATTTTATGTTGATGGATCACAACCCACTGGCTGCGCATTAAAGCGGTATTTTGCCATCGATTCGACGCAAGGTAAGGATATTTTCATCCGAATAACTTCAAAATTAGCAGTGAGACACCAAATTACAGTGTAACCGCTATCGTATAAAATTACTCCAGAAAGATTGTCAAACAATAGTGAAACACTAAACAATGAGATACTGACAATACTTTCGAAGTACCTTTACGTAAGGAGAGCGATGACTCTCTAATGTGACATTACTTTTAAACATTATTTTAAAATTGTTCTGATTAAGGCCTCCCTAGATTGTGTCGAAACCATGGTAAATAATGTTGTTTTAATCAACGCAATCAGTGGAATGTTTTCCATCAATTAAAATTTTGTACGGTTCCTGCTTGCTCAGTCATGTTTAAAACGATATAATTTTCTTTTTGAAAAGATTTTTCAGCCATTTTAATGATTAATTGTTCTTGTATCACGTAACTTGAAATAATGTGCGAAAACGTAGTCGCGATATAACTTACGCCTGTATGTTTTCACTTTTTTCTTGATGATTTCTTGCAAGTTCGCATTTAAAATCGGATTTCAGTCTTAATAGCGTACTTGCAAGACAACATGAAGAAGCGGGCAATTCTAATCACACATGTAACCATTTTAGTGTTTTGAATAATGACTTGAGTCAAACCAAGTTGTGATGATTTTTATCTGTTATTTCAGTTCAGCACTTCAAGACGGCTGAAGACGGTAATCTAGATAGTTCAATGAAGGACAATTAATCAGTCAAATGGCGAAATATCTTTAAAAATGTTTTACACATGTTTCCTCAGAAAACAAAAGTGAAAAAATCCTAGGTACAACTAAGATAACCTAAAATAAGTTATCAAGAAGAGAATTGAACCATTACCCTTCTCGATGAAATGGGCTCGGTCCCACAGTAGCCAACATTCGGGAGGTCTATAAAATCTGTTTAGTGTTTTACGTCATCCGCATTGGTCCTTTACAAATATTAACATCGATTCTTGGCGGTAGGTCATTGACAACGATAATTAATGAGACGAAAAATTAAGTTGGACTTTTCTAAAATATATATTTTTCCGAGCGCATACTGTTACTGTCGTAAGCTCCGGTCTGATGGAAACTTATAATTGCAGAAAAACATAACCGAAACGTATCAGATTTCACTGTGATGCAGCTTCGAGCGGACGCTCCCAATTAAATTTCACCGCACTCTAAATTTTGACGCTCGACTGCTCCTGTTATGGCATTCTCTCAACTTGTAGAACAAGACCAGCAGGCATCAGTTGTATATTTTGATGGCAGTGTCATTTCTACAAGGCATGTTTCTGGAACACAATTTTGAAACTGATTTGTAGACGAAAGAAATATTTGAAACACAGTTTGTTCCAGAAATAATGTGTATAATGGTTTTCAGCCAAGTTCGTTATTTATTTAGATTGTCGACCGGTTTCGATGCATCTGGGCGTCATCTTATGATCTAGAAAAAGTGCCTGAGCTCCATTATCTTAAAAGAAATTGCTGACGGTATCTCTGATAAAGAAAAGCATTACATTTGTCTTGTGATGATAAAAAAAAAGAACAACTGTATAGCACGAAGTTACATAATGGGTATTTCCTTTTTTGTTGCCATCATGAGAGAAGCGAAGGGTACACGCAAAGAAGGGCTCATCGACATTTTTTCCAAAATGCTGATATCTCTCTACCATGTTGCCATCAGTAAGTACTTCAATAAGGACTGTTCTTATTATGAGAAAAAGAGTTCCTTGCGCAAAAAATGACAAAAGAAAAAATCCCATACAGGTAAAGAAGGGGCCTATCGATATTTTCCAGAGAAAAATGGGCTCGTTACACACAAGTAGCTGTGTGCTTTTATGAGAAGAGTGTTTAAAAGCTCATAAATGTATTGTAATTGTAAGTTAAGGTGAAAGAATTTAGGGAATGACATGATGCAAACAGCCCTTTCGTTGATGTAAAATTGTGCATTAATCTAAATAAAGTTGTTTGTTATCAGTACTACTAGTGTTACGCTTAATTTAGAAGTATCGGCCCAATGCATTGAGGCGCTATACTACGATGCGCGAGGCCGTTCCCCGTCGGGGGTTCGAATACCCCCCTAGGGCATGGATGTCTGTGCCGTCTTTAGTATATGGTAGTTCATAAGTAGTTTAGGGACTGATGACCCCGCAGTTAAGTCCCATAAGCTTTACAAACATTTGAACATTATAAAATTTCTAAGACATGTTACATGAAGAGACACGAATAGTTTGTTAAACACAGGTTCTACATGAAATTAAATGTTTAAATTGTTCTCCTGAGCCGCGGTGGAGTAGCCGAGCGGTCTAAAGCACCTCGCTGCGGAGCGCGCGGTTGCTCGCCGTGGAGGTTCGAGTCCTTCCTGGGGCATTGGTGTGTGTGTTTGTCCGTAGATTAGTTTACTAGGTTTAAGTAGTTTGTAAGCTACGCACTGATGACCATACAGTTTGGTCCGATAGATTAATAGACATTTGAACATTTTAGTTCTACTGAAAAATTTATAAAACGTCGATGAGTCCATTGCGTGTACACTTGAAATGTAATGCTTTTCTGTATGAGAGATATTTTCGGCATTATCTTTTATGGTAGTGATGGAGTTTATGTACTTTTCTAGATCAGAAGACGATGCTCAGGAACATAAATAAATAAATAGCGATCTTGGCTGAAATCAACTTATTCCAGATCGAATACAACGAGCCCCTGTGTTCCATACATAATGTGTATGTCAGGCTTGATTCCATGTTGGAATTGATGCTCCACGACTGTATTTGATGTTTTGTTTGTTTGTATAGTTTATGGGACTTAACTACTGGCTCACCAGTCCGTAAATCTACAAACTACTTATGAACTAGCTAATCCTAAGGACGGCACAAATATCTATGCCCGAGGGGGGATTCGAACCCCCGACCGTAGTGGCTGTGCAGACCGTAACTGTAGCGCCTCAGTCCCCTCGGCTATCACGGCCGACTGTATTTGATTTGTGATAATTCTTTCAGCAATCAGTCGTAAAAAATATATATATTTATTTGTTTGTAAATCTAGAATTGTAACAGCTGCGTCAGTACGAATGCAAGCTCCAACATGGAGGTCGAGATGTTTTAAGTATTTTAATTGGTTTTAAGCACTGATAATGACCACACAGTGGTCGAAATCTAGATTTGCAAACAAATATATATTTTTTACGACTGATTGCTGAAAGAATTTACCACATAACGTGTGTGTATTCGCTCCTCTAGTAAAGAGACTACCTCGGTAAAGTACGTCCTTGTTTGCACGGTGCACAGAGCTACTGACGTGAGCATCGAACTGTTGACAACTTACGATAGCAGGAAAGCCCGCCGAGGTGTGTCACATTACTCCGCGCAGCAAGAAACGCCCGCGAGGCACCGGAGTAATAACACGGTCTGGGAAAGACATTTGTCTCGGCGACCGGGCATTTACATACGTCGGCGGGGCAGGAACAGATAGGGAAAGTTAACAAGGCGCTTGCGGTGCGAGCATACACACACAGGCGCGCGCATACACACTCACCTTCGCCCCGGCCCGTCTTGCCAGACACTACAGTGCTGTACACGGTACTCATGTAGTTGTCGCCGGGTCCGCTGCCCGGTCGGACGTCGACTTTCTCGACGACGAGTGCGTCGTCGCGGTGGTGGGCGCGCAGCACGCCCTGCAGGAAGCGCTCGTCGATGTCGGGCAGCGGCGAGTCCTCGTCCTGCTCTTCCTGGTGCTGCGGCTGCGGCTGAGGCTGCTGCTGCGCGTCGGCCATGCTGCAGACTGGTGTGGTGATCGGCGCCCCCGCGCGCTGCGGCCGGCTAGCGCGCCTCTGCGGAGTCTGCAGCTACCTGCGCCTGTCACCGTGACAGCCTTTTATAAACACGGGTTGACCGCGGCCTGCGACTCGCACCGCCGCCGCTAGGCGCGATGGGACGCAGGCAGGGGGGGAGGGGAAGCGAAGGCGGGCGCGAGGACGCCCCCTCGGGTATCTCTCGCGCCGCACCCGTCGTCACAGCTGATCGGCACGATATCCCCGATACGCCGACGTACGGGCGGGCGGCGTGCGCGTTCGCGGGGTCGCTGACCGCTGGCCGTGCTACTGCGGCGAGATAAGAGCGACACTCCACTCGTTTATTGCAGATCATTATCCGGTCACTCGAGAGCAACACTGCCTGCACAAAAAAATCGTAACCAGTTAACAAGAGATGTAAGGCGCCTTTCATACTCAAATGTTCATATGTTTGTAGAATTTATGGGACTTAACTACGGCGTCATCAGTCCCTAAGCTTACAAACTACTTATGAACTAGCTAAGACTAAGGACGGCACAAATATCCATGCCCGAGGGGGAATTCGAACCCCCGACCGCAGTGGCCGTGCAGACTGTGACTGGAGCGCCTCAGTCTCCTCGGCCACCGCGGTCGGCCCTTTCATACTAATGCGAAATGAGCCCCTTAAAGAACAAGTGGTGTAACTCTCAAGGCTATTTTACACGACGACACTACGTTTCATGAAACTGCGCTACTGGCCAGTGCGCATGCGCGGCAGGCGTTCGCGCAACCTGTTGGCGAAACTAAAAAGTTTCGGCTCCTTCCAACTTTGGCAAAACTGATTGAGCGTGTTTTTAGGTTAGGTTATAACCAATACAGGACAAAATACAACATAAAGGGCCGAATGGAAGAAATAATTCAGTTTTGGAACATATATGTGATGCATAGGTTTTTGTGCGATTTTAACGATGAAAATTTCAGGAATAAGGGCTTGTTTACACGACGACAATAGGTTTCATGAAGCTGCGCTACTAGCCAGTGCGCATGCGCGGCAGGCGTTTGCGCAACTCGTTGACGAAACTGAGTAGTTTCGGAACGTTCCAACTTTGGTGAAACTGACTGCGCCTGTTTTTAGGTTAGGTTATGACCATGACAGAACAAAACACAAAACAAAGGGGGGGGGGGGGGGGGAAGGAAGAAATAATTCGGTTTTTGAACATATATGCAATGAATAGGTTTTTGTGCGATTTTAAGCAGCGGCGTGTTAGTGCTCTTGAAGCAATTATTCGTGAATAAATTATTGATGGGTTGACAATTAGTGAATTGCAGACTAAAATACATTCAATTCCAAATACCTGTACAAACGAATTATGGCAATTGTGGATTTGGGAACACGGTACAGGTACTGTAGAGACGAATATCTACTTGACAGCCGACCGCGGTGGCCGTGGGGTCTGAGGCGCTGCAGTCACGGTCTGCACGACCACTGCGGTCAGGGATTCGAATCCCCCGTCGGGCATGGATATTTGTGCCGTCCTTAGTCTTAGCTACTTCATAAGTAGTTTGTAAGCTTAGGGACTGATGACCCCGTAGTTAAGTCCCATAAGTTCTACAAACATTTGAACATCTACTTGACAAGTAATTTCAGTTGTGGTAATAATGCTTCACGCATAACAGTATCTCGTTTCTTTATTGCATTACTAACTCTGTTTAAAAGGAACGTAAACTTCTCTAGTGACATTCTGAGTTGATTAAAATAATTTCTAGGGTGGTAGATCACAATTTCTTTTAGCAAGATCGCTAAGCAACCTAGCTGACGTCTTTTTATAATCCAGTCACGAACGCAAACTCGTTTCTTATTCATTTTATGTTTAGTCTTATGCAGTGACTTCACACAGAGAAGCAATAGCTCCGCCACAACTGTTACAGCTACCAAAACTTTCATTTTACGGCGACTACGTCACTCACAAAACAACGAAACTGAAGTGTATGGTATTGGCGCCGTGTCTACAGACACACACGAAACCAGTTGCGCGCAATTCATTTCATGCAACGAGTGTCGCAACCTGGTGTCGTCGTGTAGACTGGCCTTAAAGAAGAAGTGGTGTAACTCTTTACTGTGTGCGGCAATGGAATAGTTCCAGATGCATTCATTAGTTTTTAAATTAATGAAAAAAATCGCACAGACGTGTTTACGGCCCACTTTATATTTGTAGTTTTATAAGTTTTTGCAAACATTTTGGACCAAAATAATAAAAAATTAATTAATAATAGTGTCTGAAAACCTTCTAAAAAAATAGGTAGTAGCGCGTTCCGAACCCCCGACGTCTGGCGTCAAAGTCCAACGCGTTGCCCACTACGCTACGGCTATCAATTAAAACACGACTTCTTTAATCTCATACTATTGATGGACGTAGTTAACTGATTCTAATATGGCATTTGTAGATATTAGATTATCATTTATCGTACGAAGAACGATGTGTTTTTGTTAATTCTTCAGTGCGCCATTGCTTTGAAACGACAACGTGTAAGTTACAATAAGAAAATCATCAAATACACAACGCAAGATGGCGTATGCCAGAGATACTACTGGGCGAGGAATGTCACGTGACATCTCCGAACGGCTGGTTTTCGTTAATTCAATGGAGGGTGTCAAATCTCCATTATTTTTGCAAATGAGTCTCAAACGATACGAAATATGAAAAAAAAACATGAGGCAGCTAAGTTGTAGAGAATTTTCTCCTCTACCATTTAGGTTATTCAATTTTCGTGTCAGATGTACAGTTCGTTTGCAATTACAATTATATTACAAACGGCTTTTTTTTTTTGTCCGAAAAATTTGAAAAAGGGAGTTTCTGGTCTCTGGCGGCCTAAAATCATGTCTGTAAAATTTGGTGCTGATCGGTTGAACGGTTCGTCTTAAAAACAGGGACCACGTTACGGACAGACAGACAGACGGACGGACAGACAGACAGACAGACATACATCCCAAAATCGCCTTTATTTTTGCAAATATTTTTAAAACGCTACGAGATATAAAAAAACATAAGAGAGCAAAGTTGTAGAGAATTTTCTCCTCTACAAATTCGGTTATTCAATTTTCGTGTCAGACGTACGGTTCGTTTGCAATTACAATTATATTAAAAACTGCTTTTTTGGTATTACTACCGTGTCAGATGAATTGTTAAGCCGTTATTTTCATTGAAATTTCGAGCTGTCAAAAGACGATGGCAAAGGCCCACTTTTAGTGTTACTACCGTAACCTAAAGTGGGCCAAAAGTACGGCCTTCGTCCCGTCATGTTCACAACTCGAAACATCGCACGATACAAATCGCTCAAGAGACTAGCAAGAAGTACCACAAGAGATATGTCGCTTACGATATGTCGTGTGATCGCGCACCTGTGACATTTTCTATCGCCTCCCTCTAGATTTCATGTATCTGTCCGCGCGGGTCGCGTGTCGCATATCGCTTACAATGATTCGCTTATCTTATATCGCCTTAGTGTGAATGGTGTTCAGTTTTTTTATCCGAAGATGACACTTGTTGTAGTTGTGCTTTTGTAACTATTGCATAATGCAACAATACGTTTCTATATCTGTAGAGGTGTTCTTTTTCGTACCTAGTCGTGACCTCAGCAGTGTGGTCCCTTAAGACGAAAACAAAATCAGCAGCCTCGTTGCTACCATACAGTGAGCTCAGGTTCTATTCTCGTCAAGAGGCTGGGTGTTTGTGTTGTTGTCATCATAATTTCATGATCATGGGGGCGCAAGTCGCCCACGTGGCACCAAATAAACAGACTTCAAATGATAATACAATAATACAAACAGTCAATATCGCATGAAGTATTTTATTTCTATCTATGATGACCGGTTTCGATCATATAAGCTCATCTTCAGATCATAATCTGTGAAGAAGAACGAAGATGTGAAAATATGTGTTATACCTTTATAAAGCTAAAATAAATTAAAATAATAAAAGTACAGCTGGTGTACCTTCGATGTCCTGGAAATTGCGTGGAGCAGGCTCATAAGTTTTGTGGAACAACACTATTCACTACGGCGTGTTTGCTTGCCGTTTTATCACGGAAGACGCCATTGGTAACCAAAGGGAGTGAATTCGGGTTATATAAGTTGAAAAACATGTGTTACATGTTTACATACTTGGAAAATTAAACATAAAACTGAAAAGATGAACAACTTACATATATATTATAAGACGAAAAATGCGTTGTAAAATTGATAACGTAAATAATTGTCATTAATCAATGACTAGGCTCGTTTAAACCGTGGACTGCCCTCTATGGTTGCTTTCTGTAAATGTGACGATATAAAGATGTTCTGTAGTTTCTCAGTTTCGTAGTGATGGTGTATCATCGCTGCAAAGATGGTCGATAGGTCGCCAGCCTTCGTAGCCATGGAAACAAAGTATGTTATATTATCGATCAAAGACCTTATGATATTCCCTTGACTATATAGGCACTACCCATTTAACATGATGACGGTTTGTCATCGTTGATAACTTCGCTGGTAAACAGACGATCGTAACTATTGTAGCTATTAATGCTTATGTTTCATAATGTGGCATCTTATTGCGTTGCTGCATTTATTTAGTTCCTTTCAAATTGCCGATGCACAATTTACAGAGAAATTACATATTAAAAAAAGATACGCGAAAATTTTGTAACGGGAGAATGCCGCAAATTTCAAAGAAGGACTAGAAATATACAGTCGCATAAAGTGGAAAAAAAGTTCAAATGTTTGTATAGGTTATGGGACTTAACTACGGGGTCATCAGTCCCGAAACTTACAAACTACTTACGAACTAACTAATTCTAAGGACGGCACAAATATCCATGCCCGAGGGGGGATTCGAATCCCCGAACGTAGCGGCCGTGCAGACCGTGACTGGAGCGCCTCAGACCCCTCGGCCATCGCGGACGGCAAAAAAAAAAAAAAAAAAAAAAAAAAAAAAAAAAAAAAAAAAAAAAGCAGTTGCGATGTATTGGAAGTATAATATCAATATGCAGTATGTTGATTGTTTTGTTATTAGGAAAACTCATTCCTCTGATAAACACAAAAGAATGACACAAGCGATACGATAACCTTCCTCTTCTACACGAGGCTCGCCAATTGAAGGCGATACTCCATAACTGATACATCTTTTTCCGTGTTTGCGTCAAATGCAGGGTATGTGTTAAGATCCCTGTTATCAGTTGTTATAACAAATGAAATTAATGTTACAACTGTTATACCGATAGTTCCTAGATCTGCATTTCTCCTGTGATCCACCTGCACTCTTTTTGATTGCCCATTTTGTTTTCCCCGAAGCCGTCTACCCTAAAAAAACCGCCCAGTCCACGCCACACAGTCCCCGCTACCCGTGTAGCCGCTTCCTGCGTATAGTGGACTCCTGACCTATTCAGCGGAACCCGGAAACCCACCACCCGATGGCGAAAGTCAAGGAATCTGCAGCCTACACGGCCGCAGAACCGTCTGAGCCTCTCATTCAGACCCTCCACTCGGCTCTGTACCAGAGGTCCACAGTCGGTCCTGTCAACTATGCTGCAGACGGTGAGCTCTGCTTTCATCTTGCAAGCAAGATTGGCAGTCTTTACCACTTCAGACAGCCGCTCGAAACCTGAGAGGTTCTCTTCAGATCCGAAACGACACACATTGGTACCGACGTGAGCCACCACCTGCAGTTGGCTGCACCCCGTACCCTTCATGTATTCCGGGAGGACCCGTTCCACATCTGGAATGACTCCACCCGGTATGCACACGGAGTGCACGTTGGCCTTCTTCCCCTCCTTGGCAGCCATCTCTCTAAGGGGCTCCATCACCCTCCGAACGTTGGAGCTCCCAACTACAAGCAAACCCATCCTCTGTGAAAGCCCAGATCTCGCAGGTTGGGTGGTAACCTCAGGGTGATAGACACCGTCCGACTCAGGAACGGCGTCCTGAGCAGATAGTGCCTCAAACCTGTTCGCAAGACGAACCGGGAAGGCCTCAAGATCGATCCCCCGGATTGTCTTGCGCTGCGTGCCATGCACTGGAGCGACCTCCCACGCAACCACAGGTGGGGAGTCTGCCTCACTGCTAGCAGTATCAGGGCATGTCGCTGCCGCAGGTCGATAGGTGGAGACGACGGGAGTCCGTTCGGTCCCCACTACCGGCCAACAACAACGACGCCCCTCGATCGCAGCCTCCAGCTGTGCAACCGAGGTTTACACAGCTTGAAGCTGGGAGCGAAGTGTCACCAGTTCAGACTGCATCCGCACACAGCAGTCACAGTCCCTATTCATGATTATAGTGCCGAGAAAACAAAAACTACAGTCGCGATGCGCTCAAAGGAAGACTACACTGTTTTTTAAGCTGTAACCCTGTTTCAAAACAAAGACAGACGACTGTCGCGACGCGATTCACACGGCGGAATAATAAAGTAATCAGATATTTAACGCGAATAGGAATCAAATAAAAACTCGAGCACACGATAAATTTAATGAACTGAAGGGAAAGCGCACAGAAAAGTCAAAATATGTAGCTTCTAGAGAGAAGCCGGTTAAACTTACAACTGAGAATTTTCTGCTAAACCAATGGAGAGGTGTGCGCTGGACGACGTCCACTGGCCGACTGACTCTCAATAGCTTCTCTCTCATACAGACGCACAGTAACCGTGAAGTACTCATTTTAGTTTCGCGATGGGTAATGAAAGAGTCGCTCTGATAATTCGCAATAAATAGTTTTAGTAACCCTTGCTGTTGATCAACTACGATTTCAAGTGATGTGTATTAAGGTGCAGAATTAATACAGTTGCCTGTTAAGTTTGATGGCATACAATAAAAAAGACTTCTGAACGTGTGTTTGTGTGAGATTGTGGGCGGGGTGGGGTGGGGAGGGGGAGGGGAGGGGAGGGGGGAGGGGGAAGGGGAGGGGGATAGATGGATAGTAATTTCTCGTCCTACTTCTCAGTGGAACGTTCCCTGTCGGTTCATTATAATGGTTGACTAAGAGGTACAACCTACAAACACCGTAACTTTTCGGGAAAACACACCTGATATGTATGAGAGAGACTGGGACTAGAACCAGAATAATTGATTTCGTCGATTCTCTGTTTATGATCCGCCTCAAAAACGCAAAATCTTAATGTATCATTTCCTACCCTTCAAAATTCAGCAAAAGATATATCTCATACTTGAATTATTACTCCTCGTGAAAAGGTACAATTCGATATGGCTTCGACAAAGAAGTCGATTTCGAAATGAATCTTTCATCAAGGAGCGTTTTACATAGTCACTAAAACTCTTGTACATCATAATTGTGTGGCGAACCTCGATTGCAATTTGTTAAGCACAGTACCAACATTTAAGAGAGTACACCTTCGTAAATTCAACGTTCAATTCCGTGTTCAGTTCAGGGAAGAAAACATTTTTACGATTGCAGACTACCTAGAAGAACAATTTCTAAATTAATCAAAGTGCTTATACAAAAGAGCAAACCGTATCGTTCAGGTAAAAGTTATTGTCGTTATATGTAATCATAAGTAATGGACGTGTTGAAAGTCATAAAGTTTGGTCTTCATCAAAATTTATTTACTATCTTATTTCGCTTTGTACTTGTTAATGTCAGTAGTACATTTGATTAGCGGCATTAAGTGATACATATCGAAGAAGGGTACCGATAATCCTCCATATCATCCTGTGAAAGATCTTCCTGTTTCATTTTAACAGAGCACTGATATTCTTGAATGACTTCTTAACGTTTTCCATATTATAATCTTGATGAAGACTAATGTAATGTACATTTACTGATTCGTAATTATAAGGGACGACTTTATTTAAGTTGATTCCGTTTTATAAGAAATGTTGGAGGAATGCAGAAAGCAAATACTAACTTAGTGACTTTGATATAGAACATTTATTATTTCTGCATAGTTCAAAACTGTATTACCGTTATTCATCCTGGATAACGATCATCAACATGTCTAGCAAAGCTACAGTGACTTTTGAACTATTATGGAAGTTCGGGTATACAAACGGGAAAAGTCATAACTTAGTAGCCTAAGGGTCGAGAATATAACAGTGAACAAAAGAAATTAAGACGAAATATTACCGAACGCAATTACGTATACTATTGTGACAGAAGCTGATTTGTTAGCATATCTAATTGGACGATGAATTTTTTGTGTTGCGGTGGAGTTTACCTGAACCTTTTCCTTTCAATTTAACACACATTATGAACCATTTATGTGTATTTACTTGGATTCGCACGTCTTTTTTTGAGTTGTGTATTTCCTTTGGGTGGGAAGCTATCTTCTTAATATTTTAAGCGTCTATCAGGCTAACTGACCTTGTCGAGCTCATTTTAGCCTCGCAGAAATGGACCTTGTGCTAAAAAATCATGAATTACGCCTGCGTTCTGCACGCATGTCTTCTTGTCCTTACTTATCACATCCTTCAAAGTCCAGAAGCGAGAACTTTCGACTGACCTTACAAAATCGTAAGCATAGACTGATCTGCTGTAAACAAATATAACTTAATTTAAAATTGCTCTTTTACTTCGCGTGACACTAATTTATTCAGAAGCACTCCGAGAAGACAGAGAAAAACAGATTTCCAGAAGACGTGCAATGTGTTGTTCGAGAAATTCCTAAAGTACCTGCTCATCCAGTTTCCTAGCATTTCTTAGCCATTGCAAACACTGGGAACAGGGAAACAATGCACGACGAATGTTACTGCTATTACCTTTACATATTAGTAATGGTTGGACAATATTAATACCCGCTGAGAACGAATTTTGCATTTCAGAACGTTGTAACACGTAAATGGAGTTCTTAGGAACCTCGAGTTATAGGTACTTAAAGGATATTCATGAAAATTTTGCTGTTTAGTACATAAGTTTACATGGCAAAGAAAATAATATTCAGAGACATAAGAAATGTTATATAAAAGCAAAGTACGTGATTTTTCTGATGGAGTGTGTACTATAATACGTATGGAAATTTCGAGACAAAAGGCAGAAGGAAGGAAGATAGGGATATAGTCGACATCGTGGGCACTAGAAACATAGTAAAAACACAGGTTGTTTTTTATTATAGACAGGGAAGGAAATCGTTGGTAGCATTTCAAGGAAGCTTCCCGGCATTTGTCCAGAGCGATTTATTAAAATCTTGATTGTATAGCCACAATACCGCTATACATATGTTCAAATGTTTGTATAGCTTATGGGACTTAACTACGGGGTCATCAGTCCCTAAACGTACAAACTACTTATGAACTACCTTATACTAAAGACGGCACAAATAGCCATGCACGAGGAGGGATTCGAACCCCCGACCGTAGTGGCCGTGCAGACCGTGACTGGAGCGCCTCAGTCCCCTCGGCCACTGCCGCCGGCCTATACATATAGCTACTGCCGGACAATCACGTTCTCTCTCTCTCTCTCTCTCTCTCTCTCTCTTTGTATTATCTGTCTGTCTCTCTTTAATGCCCGTTTATTTTCAAACAGTCACACGCATGACGTCAACTGTTAAAATAGCTCACTACTCGTTTACATGAATCTCGAGATAAGGTGTGATTTCGCGTAAGCCGCGACAGTTTGTTGGAAAGTGCTTCGGATGACGTAATTGTGTGATCTTGTGTTCCTCTTACTCAGTCTAAGGTTGGTTTTCAGAGTGGCAACATGCCAACTAATGTGTCAACTGCGGTTCCGCGTAAAGACGGAACCGTTCATTAAAGTTGCCTCGAAAAAGGTATATCTGCGACATCTTATGCATTTTAAGCACTGCGGCACGGTGGTCGACAAATAATGAATCGTATCCGTGAATCTTGCTAAGAATGTTAACGATGCTCTAGATATAGTTTTATCTAATTTTACGATTGGGCAAGTACAAAAAAGTTAGTTGGCTTATTAATGTTTTTAAATTACGTTGTAGTTCTGCATCTTGCCTTATTAATATGCACTGTTTAATGCAAGAATGTTAGAGCACGCGATCAACGGAGAAGAACCCGATTGGGAGAGAAAAATCATTTTTACAGGACAATATTTTGTACAGTTGAATTTTCTTGCTTATTTTATACTTGTGTCTGCTTTGCTCCGGAAAATATTGCATCTCAAGGAAATTTGTTGTTAGATGAGCCAGCATATTCGATTTATGCAAGACAGTGCATGGTACTTAGTATTTTCGAAAAAGTCGTCTGAGAAAGTGAGATTCTTCAGGGTCCATTCGTTCAAATGTTCAAAAGTTTGTAAATTTATTGGATTTAACTACTTACAAAATACTTAAACTAACCTAAAGACAACACGCAACCATGCCTGAAGGAGCACTTGAACCTCCGACGGCAAGCAACCACACGCTCCGGAGCTAGGCGCCTTAGAGAGCTCGTCAGTTCCACCGCGGTGAAGTCCATTGGTCATAGAGATACTGTGTGGAGAGCTCTTAGCTATCCGTATACCCGTAGGGACAACGGACGTACTGTAGATATTAGGTAAAAAGTTCAATATTATACACTCCCTGCAGACCAGGCAAACAGAACAAATCTGCTCTTTTTGTAAATTGGGTGTGGTCTAGGGTGTGATGTCTACGGCCTAGATTGTTACTGTTTGTCTATGGGCGGTTCCTGAAAAATGCACGAGAAATACTATCTTGGGTACCTAAACCACGATTTGAAACTTCTATAATTTCTGTTCATTGCTAATCGTCGAAATTCTTACCTTAGTTGTTAAATACTCGAGGAATATTCTAAGTTCTTTCGTCAAATTCATCCGTTACGAAACATCACACATTTCAAAATTACAGTATTTATACACGATGTCATAAAAGCTCGTTTTTAATCACTTTTACACCTTGGGGCACAAATAGCTAAATAAATGACCAGAGCAAATGGCTCAAGTTTGAACTAGATATTTCCTAGACATTTTCCTAGCAACGACTTTCCTCCGTTTTCGAATGTCGTTATCGGTTATCAAGATATGTCCGAAAATGTTTGGGTACAAATGTTCCGTTAAAGAGTATAGCCACATCTATAGTTTCTACTTGTGGTGGACGATGTTCATCATATGTGCTCGGGCAACCTAGAAAATTTTTCCGTTGAGTGGGACTGGCCACGTGGAGTAAGGGGCCCTGTCAGGGTTTGCACGGCCGTTCCCGTCTAAGGTTCATGTCCTTCCTCGGTCAAATCAAATGTTAGTAAGCCTAAGGACTAAATTACTGAGGTCATCAGTCCCTAGACTTAGAAAATACGTAAACGAAATTAAACTTTTTCTAAAGACAAAACACACGCACACACACACACCAGTACTCGAGCAAACGGGCGCAAAATCCGGGACACGGCACCTTAGACCGCTCGGCCACTCTCGTACGTCTCCTTCGCGTATGGGTGAGTGTGTTGTCCTTAGCAGTGCGTGGTCTAGAGACCGACGACCTTAGCAATTTGGCCTCATAATCACACAAATTTGAAACTTAGAACATCCGATTTTAAGAAAATGAAATGTCGAAAAAATTACAGTTTGATATCTTCGCCCGATGAAGAACTGATCTTATTTTCATTATTACTCAATTTCGCTATGCATCATCAAATGAAGTGAAATATTACAAGAAATTGTAATATTAGGCAGATGTAATAAATTGCGGATAACTTGCTTATGCAGAATGAAACTTTCACTCTGCAGCGAAGTGTGCGCTGATATGAAACTTCCTGACAGATTAAAACTGTGTGCCGGAACCGGGACTCGAACCTGGAACCTTTGCATTTCGAGGACAAGTGCACTACCACTTTTATTTTATTAAAAAAAATTTTTTTTTATGTGTAGTTCTCTTCGTTGCGGACGCTGATCGTTTTTGTTCGTTCTTGTTCGGTGTGTTGTTGGCTCAGCTTTTTTATTACAGAGGGCGTTGAGCTCCAAGACCGGACGCGCTGAGCCACGGCGCCCGGCACCACTGAGCTATCCCGACACGACTCACGATGCCATATCACAACTTTACTTCCGCCAGTACCTCGCTTCCTACTTTCCAAACTTCACAGAAGTTCTCCTGCGTACCTTGCGGGATGGCGCTTGCCCGCGAAAGGCAAAGGTCCCAGGTTCGAATCCCGGTTCCCGCACACAATTTTAAGCTTACAGCAAGTTTCAACTTGCTTATGGTTCATTTTAATTCATACACAGCATTGGATGAAGTGTAGAGTCGAGTCGATAACTAAATTTTGTTTCTAACTTTGTAGCACAACGATATCTCACTTTATTCTCGTGGTGTTGTGACAGCTATAAAGCGCAGCGATCCGCTCGGTGTGTCCACTTCCGCCGAGGCTTATTTGGTGACTATTGTGAGGTAATTAGCATCCCGTTTTAAGAAACGTATTCGATGAAAGATATGTTATTTGTAAATAGTGTACATCAATTGATGGAAATATTTAAATAAAATGTCAAAACTTTATTGACCTACAGCATTCGTCTTATGTAAGGACCACGCTCTGCTGTAGTAGGAAAAACGATAACTACACTCTTGGCCATTAAAATTACTACACAACGAAGATGACGTGCTACAGACGCGAAATTTAACCGACAGGAAGAAGATGCTGTGGTATGCAAATGATTAACTTTTCAGAGCACCCACACAAGGTTGGCGCCGGTGTCAACACCTACAACGTGCTGACATGAGGACACAAACAGCAGTTGACCGGCGTTGCCTGGTGAAACGTTGTTGGGATGCATCGTGTAAGGAGGAGAAATGCGTACCATCACGTTTCCGACTTTGATAAAGGTCGGATTTAGCCTATCGCGATTGCGGTTTATCGTATCGCGACATTGCTGCTCTCTTTGGTCGCGATCCAATGACTGTTAACAGAATGCCGCGGTGGAGTAGCCGAGCGGTATAAAACGTCTCGCTGCGGAGCACGCGGTTGTTCGCCGTGGAGGTTCCTGGGGCATGGGTGTGTGTGTGTTGTCAGTAGTAGTTTACTTAGGTTTAAGCTACGGACTGATGACCACGCAGTTTGGTCCGATAGATTTACAAACATTTGAACATTTAGTTAACAGAATATGGAATTGGTGGGTTTAGGAGGGTAATACGGAACGCCGTGCTGGATCCCAACGGCCTCGTATCACTAGCAGTCGAGATGCCAGGCATATTATCCGCATGGCTGTAACGGATCGTGCAGCCACGTCTCGATCCCTGAGTCAACAGATGGGGACATTTGCAAGACGTTTGCAAGACAAGAAGCATGGTCTGTCAGCTCGGAGCCCATGGCTGCGGTTACCCTTGACGCTGCATCACAGACAGGAGCGCCTGCGGTGGTGTATGCAACGACGAACCTGGTGCTCGAATGGCAAAACGTCATTTTTTCGGATAAATCCAGTTTCTGTTTACAGCATCATGATGGCCGTATCCGTGTTTGCGACATCGCGGTGAACGCACATTGGAAGCGTTTATTCGTCATCGCCATACTGGCGTATCACCCGGCGTGATGGTACGGGGTGCCATTGGTTACACTTCACGGTTACCTCTTGTTGGCATCGACGGCGCTTTCAACAGTGGCCGTTAGATTACAGATATGTTACGACCCATGGCTCTACCCTTTATTCGATCCCTGCGAAACCCTATATTTCAGTGGGATAGTGCACAACTGCAAGTTACAGATCCTGCACGGGCATTTCGGAATACGGAAAATGTTCGACTACTGCCCTGGCCAACATATTCTCCGTATCTCTCTATAATTGAAAACGTCTGCTCAATGGTGGCCGAGCAACTGGCTCGTCACAATACGCCAGTCACTACTCTTGATGAACTGTGGTATCGTGTTGAAGCTGCATGGGCACCTGTACCTGTACACGCCATCCAAGCTCTGTTTGACTCAATGCCCAGGCGTATCAAGGCCGTTATTACGGCCAGCGGTGGTTGTTTTGGGTACTGATTCTTCAGGATCTATGCACCCAATTTGCGTCAAAATGTAATCACATGTCAGTTCTACTATAACACATTTGTCCAATTAATACCCGTCTATAAACTGCATTTCTTGTTAGTGTAGCAATTTTAATGGGCAGTAGTGTAGCTGAAAATTTTTTCTGTTGGAGCATAAAAAATGGTATGTTCATCTTTAAAAGAGTCATACAGGAATGGGGATCGTACCCTTGGGAGAGAAAGACAGAGCAACCGTGGTGAGGAAATACAATGGCAGTGAAAGATGTAGAGATAGAGGTAAAATAGCTGTGACGGAGAGACATATGTAGACAGCGGCAGTAAAAGGCAGATATGAAGTGTGTGTGAAAGCTTCATAGAGAGACTGGTTAAAAGTATTTAACATATTCAGTGCGACTAGGTTCGCAAGCCAAAATTTTCTGCGTTGAATGGGGAATAAGAGGTAGATGAGCTCCCACTCAACTATTTAAATAGGAACATACTCTCTGGAAATCCTGATTGCCAAAGATCGCTGCAGAATATTCACTTAAGTATTACCTGTTTCGGCAGACCTATGCAATCATTATCAGATCTTGCATATCTCAATTATTTGATATTTGTAATATTTTATACTTAACACGCAAAATTCTTTTGCTACCTGTTACCGTAGTATAACTCACGCCCTGTGTGATTAGTACAATTGTGAACTTCTGTTAGTATGTGCAAATTCTGAGGATTGAAGATAAGGTCTGCCGAAACAGGTAATAAATAATGAGTTTAAGCGATCTTTGGCAAACTTTACTTTCAAAAAATAAAAGATTATATCGCACCTAGCAACTGATGCAAAATGAGGAACGCTAGGCACATTTTCGCTTTTTATGCTCTGACTGGCGCATTCAGTCGTTATTCCGTTTACCACTTCACTGTTTGCCATTACTCTACAACACTCACAAACACACACACACACACACACACAAACACACACACACACACACACACACACACACACACACGTACATTACCCGAATTCAAGATGTGGAAATGACATTACACTTTGCAACTGCCAAATTTCGTACAGACGGTCTATACGCGTAAAAAATTTTCCAAGGAGTCTTTGGAACTCCTTATACGAATAAAATACTCCTTATAAATTCATCACAATGCGAAAACACGCAGCTTCAAATACACAAATTGCCGCAAGACGCCCATTTCACCTAGTGCTGGCTGGCGTGGTGCAATGAATTACGGGTCTAAAAGTCGCAGGTTCAATCACGTCCCCAGGCAAAAATATATTTCCTTGTAGTTATCATTTCCAGAATGTTTTACATTTTAACTTGTAATTTCTACATGTTTCAAATGTTTGTATAGTCTATGGGACTTAACTACGTGGTCATCACTCCCTAAAGTTACAAACTACTTATGAACTACTTACGAACTAGGACGGCACAAATATCCATGCCCGAGGGGGGATTCAAACCCCCGACCGTAGTGGCCGTGCAGACCGTGACTGGACTGCCTCAGTCCCCTCGGCCACCGCGGCTGGCTACATCTTTCTTATGTTAAGTATTCTTCTAATTTCTGGTACATTCTGTCTGTGTATAAATAGCAGAGCACTCTGCCCGAGAGTCAGTGATTTCTGCGTGTATGTTTCAGTTCGCAATAAACCTGCTTTCAGTACAAGCGCTGTGTTCAGTTGACAACCCTGCCTTCGAAGTCATGTCTGCTTCCATTTCGACGCGACAACATAATCGTCACGGAATAATGGCTGAAGCTATGAAGCTATGATTTTAGTACGCGAATGGTATTAGTTCTATTCTGCCATGAATCCAAGCATGTGCAATGGAAGTTGTTCAGAAGAGCGTGTGCAGAATGCAGCATTTTGTGTGGGCTTTCTATGTATCATTGTTTTTCAAATGAGGTCAGCAGATGTAACAGACGTGAGCACTTGAGCACTGAATTGGTTATTGAAAGAGACGCTCCAAGCATATTTCAGCGAGTAATTTTAGAAATACAACGTAAAAATTATGTTCCTTTTCTAATAGCCATTGATATGGGTTGGAGACTCCTTTGATACTCCTTGGATTTGTTTGTTTCCAACTCTGAGGATGTAGATATCGTCGTGCAGCTGGTTTTGATCTTCTGATGAATTTACTAGACCAGTGGTTTCCAATCTTTTTTTGTAATTGGACCAAAAATATTTCTGAAAAAAATGTCGTAACCCAATATATGACGAGTAACATATAAAAAAAGTAATATGAAAGTGTAATTTATCATTGGTCTGCATATTTTAGTAAGAATTTTGAAAATGGCGAAGAGAACATTATTAAGAAAAAAGCGAACAATATATATATATATATATATATATATATATATATATATATATATATATATATATATATATATATAATTTTTTTTCAATCAGAAATTTACTGTGTACAAATTACTGATTAACTCTTGAGTTAACACTTTCCTTACCTTCATTGAAGTGTATTTGTTTTAAATACTAAAAAATGGTCGCTCATATAAGAAAGTCGTCGAGAATACCATTTTTATGATCCAAAATGGGATTAGTCCTGAATCTTAAAGAAATGTTTTCAAAGAGGATGACAAGACAGTTCCATTATTGGGTCTTGCTTAGAGGCTGGTAGTAAGATTGCGCTCTAAAAATAGGTTTCTTACCGATTAAACATTCATGAGGAAGTTTGATTGCATACCGTACTCAGCGACTGTGTTTATGTATGTGAATGATGAAAAGCAATCATTCTAAAATATTTGCCATTGATCGCTGTTAATGATTTCTTGGTAAGTAGCTACTGAAACAAGAAATAATTTTAATTAATACTGTTCGATAAAGAAACAACATTCGCTTTACCTAAAGTAAAAATATTGGTTAGTAATCTTATAAATCTGTCATTTAAATATGAATTAAGTAATTAATTATTAATTTATTTCTTTTAAATAAAGAAGCAATCGAACATAGTTTTTAGTTTCGTTTACGGAGTAAAATACAATATGAAAATACATAGAAATAATAAAATTTATAAAACATACTGTTTTCAGCCCTTAAGATATTTTTCTTCGATATTTTAGTCGTTCGGCATCCTACCTGAACGAATAAAGCGACCCACAATTGGGTCGAGATACACAGTTTGGCAACCACTGGAATGGACGATAAATGACAGTATCATCCAGAAACTACCAAAGAGGGCTGCTCAGATTTTCTTGTAGATCGTTTAGGTAGACAAAGTACAGCATAGTACTTATAACAGTTTCCTGGACAACGCCAGATATCACTTCTTTTTAACATTTTGAGTCTCCAAATATTTGTTAAGCTAATGGGACTTAACTGTGGGGTCATCAGACCATTACTTCCAAGCTACTTATAAACTAACTTATACTAAATACAACACAAACATCCATGCCTGAGGGAGGATTCGAACACCTGACGGAAACGGCCTCGCGCACCAGAGTAAAGCGCCACAGTGCGCTCGGGCACTCCGCCGCGGCATTTTGAGTCTCAGAAACTACCATTCACTCAGCGGAGACCATTTTTACGTAATTTCTCCATTTAATACAGATTCATTATGTCTGTCATAACGTCATAAGTGGTACTTATGTAACATTTTCATGTAGTAACAGTGTGTTTTCTTGTACTTTTTAGCATTGATAATGGCCATCATGATTTGCTAATAAAGATCGACTGATAGCTGAAAATCTCAGAGTATTGGGTTCAGATATAGTCATAAATAAGTTTTCCTTGGACAGGCATAAAGCTTGTTGTTTTCGCCTGCACATACATTGTAACTCACGGTAGCTTTTCATCACCACAATCAAAACTGAAGAAGCTTCTTTCGTGGGGGAAGCGAATTTATTTTACTTGTTACAGACCTGTTATTTTTGAAAACAGCCGTATGTATATACATAGGCCATGTATTAAATTTCTGAAAATGGTTTTTGTTTTTAATTTCAAGTATTTCAGGGTTGCATACAAAACCCCACTAGACAAAGCCAAATGATTTGTGGCGCGCTATATTGTAAGGAATATCTATACTACAAGTACTTGTCTCACTTATGAGAACTGACGAACCATTAAAAGTTCGTATATTGAAGAGTTAGGAGATGGAGTGCGGTCCACCCGGTAATATTACGGGCGCGCCGTATCTCACTAAGAAGCAGAGAACGTAATATTACTGGGATGGTACATTTCTTTCCGGCGACACAACGTAATATTACTGGCATGACACTTTAAGGCGCCGTTAATACTAAGGCGATATATCGGAAGCGATTTATCGTAATCGATACGCGACAAGCATGGACAGATACGTGAAATCTAGAGGGAGACGATAAAAAGGGTTCACATTAGGGGGATTTCGCGATATATCGTAAGCGATATATCGCTTTACGTACCGCTTGCCGGTCTCCTGAGCGATTAGTCACGAGCGATATTTCGAGTTGTAAGCATGGCGGGAAGTAGAGAAGACAATTCTGTGCTTTCTTCCACTAATTTAGTTAAAGGTCATCAGTGCCTCTGGAACTATTCCATTGGCGCTTACAGTAAGGCAGATGTGACGAGTGCCGCATGGAAGGAAATTGCAGCAGAAATGAAAGACACAGGCATGTGTATTGTTTATTTTATTATTATGTAGAAGACAGTGAAATAGTCAGAGTGTTATAATATTAACTTACAATGTAAATATTTAGAACTCTGACACACGAAATAAGTGTCTCAATTATAATTCAGAAAGAATCATCATTCAATTGGACAGAATATAGTTACAAAATATAACTACGAATTAATTTTATCTCGTTAATGAAAATTTAACATTATTTCATGTTAACAAATAATGGAGTTTTCCTGGATCGTGTATTTTTTTTTCAAGAGTTGGTGACCCAAGGAGTTTCAGAAAATGAAAGTTTTCAGGGTACATTCGATAAAACTCCCAGAATTTTGATTCTTGTTGAGACAGCTCTCGAGAAACAACAGCCGTGCTATGGTGGGCGTTGGTTACATTGTAGGGATGAACCCAGTGCTTCCGTTTTCTTCTTATCCTATGCCTGAACCAGTAAGCTACAACAACATCTCCTCACTTGAGCTCATATCTGTAACGGAAGCAGTAAAAACTGTGTTCCCACCACATTTTTACCGCCCACGTCACGCCGATTTATCGCGTGAACCTTGCTAGCAACATATCGTCGCTATATATCGCTTACGATAAATCGCTTACGATATATCGCCGCAGTGTGAACGGTGCCTAAGTGTTGCGCCGGTGCCTTTACATTGCCGCGAGAGACCACGATCACCGTCCCGTTACAACCGGACGACACTCAGGATGACTATGTTAAACAGCTCATCACCAGGGTCGAAGAAGCAAGACAGCTGGCTCGCATACGGATACTGGACGCACAGGAGAAGGACAGTCAGCGGTATAACGACAAGCACCGACCTGTTGTGTACAGCCCAAGAGATCTGGTATGGATTTTTACCCCTGTACGGAAGGTTGGACTGTCAGAAAAGTTATTGAAGCGATACTTTGGTCCGTATCGTGTCATACGCCGCCTGTCCGACGTCACATACGAAGTTGAGGATTATGAGCCGTCGTCGATACGTCAAAAACGAAGAGACATTGTTCACGTCCTGCGCATGAAGCCTTACTACGATCCTGAAAAGCAGGTAGACGACAATGGCTTCTTGTTCAAGGACGGTAATGTTCCTGATGAAGTCACGACAGGAACGTCTGTCGTCGATACTCGCGGAGAAGGGAAGGATTCTCTTGAACTGTCATACAGAGGACCCATGACACTGTCAAGATCCAGAACATTGCAGCTGGCTCCACAGGGATCATAACAGCGGGTCGCTGTTTCTCCAGGAGAGGGAGCAATGCCGCGAGAGACCACGATCACCAACTGCCGGCGTGGCGCAGGGGATAGCGTTACGGACTGCGGAGCAGAAGGTCGCCGGTTCAATCCCGCTCACCGGCAAAAATTTATTTCTTTGTAATTTACAATTCCAGAAGGTTCTACATCTTTCTTATGTTCACTTATAAATTCTGCTTGTTTCTTATGTTAACTGTTCTTCTAATTTCTGGTAAATTCTGTCTGTGTATAAATAGCAGAGCACTCTGCCTGAGAGGCAGTTAGTGCTGCGTGCATGTTGAGTTCGTAATAAACGTGCTTTCAGTATAAGTGCTGTGTTTAGTTGCCTTCGAAGTCAAGCCTGCTTCCATTGCAACGCGACAATATCAGTTACTATGAACTATGTTGCCTCCAGTGCTGCCACGTAAGTGACACGATATTGCACAAGCGAGCAGTCTGTTTACGAGCCGCTTGTGGGGCTTCCCTAGTGCCCCCTGACGTCACAGCCACTGTACGTGTTTGGCGCGCGGGCCAGTATGGTCGGCTTGGCCCACGCAGGCGTCGCACTGGGGGCGGTCAGCTTGCACTGCGCGGTGCGGCCTTGTGGCGACATCGGACGTTGTCCCAGTGCCGGGGGGCGGTCACTGCCCCCGCTGCTGCCACAGTCGCGGCACCCGCTGCGCGCCCGCCACAGTTCCGTGTTTATCCCACGGGCGGGATTCCCTGTGGCTCACCGCAGCCTTCGTGTTTACTCACTCGACAGTTTTATCTATTATTCACCCAATCTCAGCACGCCTTTGACGCAACTCTCCCCACCAGTCCGCCCCATCTTTGAATAGATACTATACTCTGCAGGCTAACTCCGTAGGAGCGTTCAAAAATGGAACTGGTTATCAGTGGCGTATGCTGGGTTTCTAACTTGGGTTATCACTCACACCATTTACATGGGCTCCCAAAACCGGATTTTGTGAACCGATTTCCCAATTCCGCTTTTGGTTGGTCAGGTCCAGTGTTGCAAGATGGCAGAGAGTGAAAATACCTACAGTCACATAAAAAATGTACCTACGTTTTCCCTACTTTCTCCCTGTTGTTGTTATGGTCTCCAGTCCGGAGACTGGTTTGATGCAGCTCTCCACAATACCCTATCCTAAGCAAGCCTTTTCATCTCCTCATAAGAACGACAACCCACATCCACTTGAATCTGTTTACTATACGCGTCTCTTGGTCTCCCTCTGCGATTTTTACCCCACACACTTCCCTGCAATGCTAAATTTACGATTCCTCGATGTTTAAGAATGTGGCCTACCAAGCGATCCCTTCTGTTAGACAGGGTATGCCAAAAATTTCTTTTCTCACCAATGCTGTTCAGTACCTCTTCATTAGTTATGCGATCTACCCACCTAATATTCAGCATTCTTCTGTAGCACCACATTTCAAAAGCCTCTATCCTCTTTCTGCCCGCACCGCTTATCGTCCATGTTTCACTCCCATACAAGGCAACACTCCACACAAATGCCTTCAGAAAAGACTTCCTTACACTTAAATAAATATTCGATGTTAGCAAATTTCTCTTTTTCAAAAATGCTTTTCTTCCCATTTCCATTCTGCATTTTATATCCTCTGTACTGCGACCATCATTTGTTATTTTACTGCCCAAGTAACAAAACTCATCTACCTCCTTTATTGCTTCGTTACCTAATCTAATTCCTTCAGCATCTCCCGATTTTCTTAGACTGCACTCCATTACCCTAGTTTTTCTATTGTTAATGTTCATCTTATAAGCACCTTTCAGCTCATTGTCCATTCCGTTCAATTGCTCTTCCAGGTCCTTTGCTGTATCTGACAGAATTACTATGTCGTCGAATTCTTCCCCTTGAACTTTAATTCCTTCATCAAATTTCTCCTTGCTTTCCTTTATAGCTTGCTCAATGTACAAATTGAACAACAATGGAGAAAGGCTACAACCCTGTCTTACTCCCTTCCCAACTGATGCTTTCCTTTCATGCCCTTCGAGTCTAATAACTGCATACCACCTCATTAATGTCCCTACATCATGGTCGTAACCAGGACTTGGGTCTGGGAGGGGCTGAATCCAGGAGTCCGGCCAGCAGACGTGAACCAGTTGATTAATGTGACATGTTACAATTTTGAAAAAACTTTAAAATAAATTTTTGGCATCTTCCTTGACTTGCTAGATATGTTTTTCCAGTGACTGATCGTTACTGATGGAGTCAAGTAGATTACGCCGCAAATTCCAAGTGCTCTGTAACAAGAAGTTTACTGATTTATCGATCGGACAAGGATACATCAAGAACCTGGCAACCATAGAGAGGAAGAGAATTAATTAGTTTCCCCAAATATGCCGCTAATTTCGAGTGCACTGTTACACGAGGATAACTGATTTATTGACCGCACATGGATACATAGACACTATCAACCATAGAGTAGGAACAGCAGTAATTATTTAGTTCACAGTTACACAAAAAAGGAAGAGTAATGTTACGTTGACAACGAATATCTAGCGCTTTGTTAAGTATAACGCTGACTGTCGCAAATGTTTTAGCGTTTTCTTGTCAACATCTGCTCAAAGTACTTACTAGTATATCGTCCAGTAGTAAATAAATAACAGTATAGTCAATAAACGTGTTTCGTTCATGGAAACAATGAATTTTTCTTGTGTTGTCATTTTCTAACACTATTTCCAAACCGACTCTCCATTCCACTGATATACATTGAAATCATAGTAATTCGCGTCAATTTTAATGTGTCTGAAACTAGATTTTCAAATTAATAATGTTTACTATGAACAGAAAACAACTATGCCGTCTAAAATATCATTGGCTACTTCAAACTTTGCCACAATTGGTTGGCTTCATTCCGGCGTGCTAACAACTCTTCTGTTGCCAACATTACCCGCTAGGTCTATGTGGGCGATTGTAAAATTTTACCAAAGTACCTACGCGTTGGGGACTTTGGGATGAAAATTGCCTACCAGAGTTTAATGCTTAAAACTACCTACGTGTAGGGAAAATTCCCTATGTCTGGCAACACTGGTCATGTAAGCACTCCAAAATCGATTCGGGAAATCCACTTCTCTAAAGCGGTTTTCCATTTTCACAATCGATTTTCGTGCCCATGTAAACGCAACCGTTTCTGAAGCTGATTGTGTTTTGCTGTTAAGAATTTTTGGCACATATGGACTGAGAGATATTTTCTAATGTGAAATAAAAGTATGTACACTTGAGTATGACTCTGTGTATTAAGTAAAGAAAAATTGCGATTGTACTGACTAAATCAAAAACTGAATCAGCTGTTTTTCATCCGCCATCTTAAGTGGGTTAGGAAATCCGATTTAGGCTGTACCATGTACAGTGTGTAGACTATTAGATGGCAGAGTTGTGAGGGGGGGAGCAGAGGAAGCAAGATCCGCCTCACACCACGACAGCCGCAGGAAGAGAGGCGAGCTGGGGAGACAAGCCACGCCTACGTCCTGCAGTGCTGACACAAAACTACGCGGCATACTTTCGCGAAAGTACAGGTAGCGCACATCGCTTTAAATGTTCATCATAAATGAAACAAAGCAGCATACTCACAAGAATGGTTGATAACGAAACCAACTACATGAATCATTCACTTAAGTTACGTGTTACACAAAACGGAACGCTCAGAACAAACAATAAGAAAGCAGACGTCTATTGTTGCCTCCCACAGCAGTTTCAGTCAGTAATGTTGGCTGCAGTCTCGCAAAAAAGACTGCCGGCCGAAGCCGCCCGACGTCTACCGACTTGCACCGATTCAGGATTAGGGACAGTTAACACACTGTAAACCAGACAGCGAAAAACGGTTTACGAAAACCGGTTTTCGTCTTCCAGAAGATGTGTTACATGTAAACGTAGTGTATACTATCTCACTTTTTAAGGTTGTACCGAGAAAGAAATGCTAAGGAAAAAAATTGATGTCTTGCGCTGTTTCCGAGATATTAATAGTGACCGTGCCAAATATGTCACGAAATTAGCAGCAAACGAAGAAACGGTTATCGGTAAATGTTGAGGCGTTGAGGTGGAATCCTATGACCCCTCCCCCCATCAACCACACCCTACCGAAACCCGTGATGGGTGGTGGCAGGCAACTTTGAAATATTTTATAGGAACGCCTACTTTTTATTGCAGATTTGGATTCTTCGTAAAAAATATGTCTTGTGATACATTGTTTTCGTTTCATGATAAACGGCGCTGTAATCGGGAAAAATTAAAGTGTAGCAAAGAAGTAATAAATTTAAAAGTCAGTCATGGTGCGACAGTTTCTCACGTATCTCATTGTTCACGACGAGATATCTATGTGTCTTACAGTGATGTAATTATACCTATAACCTTCGCGAAAGTGCAAGCAGTATGATGCCAAAGTTTATCCCAAAGTCGGACGAACGGTACAACTGCGTTTAAAACACGAACAAATATTCATTTTTATGTATTAGATACAACCACCCATAGTGCACACTATGAAATAAATAACACCAATACAGCTGTTTTGAAACGTAACAAACACACAAATACGCTCATTGTTGCTTTAAACTGATGCGGACTTCGCTAAGAGCGAGTCGTGTCCATTCGGCACATTTCGGAAGTACTCGTGCTTGTGTTGCGACGACAGATTCGGAAGACGTGGCGCGCTGTTGGCCGCACTACATCACCCCACCCCTCCCTTCCCCATTCCTTAGCGAAGGCTGCTGCAGTTATTGCCCGAAGCTCTGTTCTCCTGCTGTTGGAATGAAGCGAACGAGACATATTCTACACTACGCGCTTATTCCTCATGACGGAAACTGGCTTCTATTGCCATTTTTTTAAACATTGGTTCTTAATTATCGGTTTGCTTAAATATGGCTTTCGGTGATAGCTTTGATAGCCCACAATATACGCCACTGCACGACATACAGGGGCTAAAGGAGTAGGCCTGTTCTACTAACGACGTCGGAGGCCTTTAGTACCACATCACCGGAGCATTATTCGTCGTATTGCGAGTGCTAAACATCACCATCAGAGAGCAGCAGCTTATTAGTTGAAGCGGAATGGACATGATAAGATACGAGACATGACGAGCCAAAACACAACGGAAATGCGCCAGCTACGACATTGGCGTATCAACAAATGGCAGGCAGAATGGGCCAATACAGATAACAGATGCCGACTCCATTTACTCTTCCCCAGCACACTTGTAAAACTTTGAAACGATTTTGATCCGACCTGAGGAATTGTACACATTCTAAACGGACATGGCCCAAACTAAAAAAAAAAAAAAAAAAAAAAAAAAAAAAAAAAGAAAATAGTCATCAATATTTTGAACCAAACGGCTTCGGTAATCAGTCACTAGACTTGCAAACTACTTAAACTAACACCAAGGAAAACACACTCACCTATGTCCGAGGGAGGACTATATAGAGGAAAAATTCCTAGCAGGAAAAATATGTATAAAAAGTAGATGAAGATTACTTACCAGGCGAAGGAGCACAGGTAGTGATAGTAACAAATAAAACACACACACACACACGAATGCTAGCTTTCGCAGCCTACAGTATGTCTGCCTAGGTGTGTTTGCGTTTGTGTATATGTGTGGGTGGGTGTGTATTTTTTTACCCTCCATTTTTCCCCCAAGGTAAGTCTTTCCTCTCCCGGGACTGGAATGGTTCCTTACCCACTCCCTTAAAACCGTTCAAATGTTCAAATGTTTGTAAAGCTTATGGGACTTAACTACGGGGTCATCAGTCCCTAAACTTACAAATCACTTATGAACTACTTATGAACTAGGACGGCACAAATATCCATGCCCGAGGGGGGATTCGAACCCCCGACCGTAGTGGCCGTGCAGACCGTGACTGAAGCGCCTCAGTCTCCTCGGCCACCGCGGCCGGCCTTAAAACCCTTCATCATTTCCTTTTCCCTCTCCTTCCCTTCTGACTGAAGAAGCAGCTAGGCTGCGAAAGCTAGCATTTATGTGTGTGTGTGTGTGTGTGTGTGTTTTATTTGTTACTATCACTATCCGTGCACCTTCGCCTGGTAAATAATCTTCATCTACTTTATATATGTATATACGTGGCGTGTGTTATTTCTCACATGTCCGAAATAACAGACGCTATAAATATAACTGCCGATGACGGGCAATGATTCTTTCTTCAGTGCGGAGGCACTCCTAGGCCCTTACTCTTTCGGGCATTAATTTCCAATAAGTATGAGTTTCAGTTCTAGTGGACAGGGCAAAGTTGATAATTTGTATCAGACAGGATGCGTACTTCAGCAATTCCGTGTGTGGTGATCGCTGTGTCCCCAGTGGTGTAAAGGATAGCCTAGAAAGCAGGAGACACGGGTTCGAGTCCCGGCTGGGTACACATTTTCAACTTAACCAATTTTCAGTTAATGTAATACATTCCGTGAATGTGAATTTATTGATATGGTGTCTGTTCATACCGGTCATGTCCGAAAGAACAGACACCAACTGCTAACATTAACGGCCGTAATTTTACAAATTCGAAATATTTAAACATTTCGACCATTTCAGGGCATTGAAATAAATCCAACGGCAAAGTTAAAAAATTGTCCTGTACAGGGAATCGATCCTGTTGCCGTGCAAATTATTTAAATATTTATCTAAATATCTAGCGCTTCACTCCCACGAAGTGACGAGTGCAATCGACAAAGGTTCCCAGATTGATTCCTCATTTCTAGATTTCCAGAAGACCTTTGACACTGTACCTCACAAACGACTTTTAATCAAATTGCATGGTTATGGACTATCGCCCCAGATTTGTGACTGGATAGAGCATTCCCTATCAGAGAGGACACCGTTTGTAGTAACTGATGGTTGTTTGCAGACGACGCCGTCATTTATCGTCCAGTAAAGTCAGCTGAAGATCAAAATCAACTGCAGAACGATTTAAATAAGATATCTATATGGTGTAAAACTTGGCAATTGACTCTAAATAATGAGAAGTGTGAAGTCGTCACATGAGAACGAAATGAAATCCGTTAAACTTTGTTTACCAGATGAATCAAACGAATGTGAAGGACGTCAACTCCACTAAGTACATAGGAATTACTATTACATCAGACTTACACTGGAACGAACACGTAGAGAACGCCGTAGGAAAGGCGAACCAAAGATTGCGTTTTATTGGCAGAACACTTAAAAGATGCAATAACGACCAAAGAGACTGCATATACTACGCTTTCCCGTCCTTTTTTGGAGTATTACTGCCCAGTGTGGGATCCCTGTCAAATTGGTTTGACGGAAGTCATCGAAAGAGTCCAAAAAAGGGTAGTCCGTTTTGTATTGTCGCGATACAGGGGAACGATACAGGATCTGGGATGGAAATAACTATTACAACAACGGCGCTTATCGCTACGGCGTGGTCTACTTACAAAACTCAAATCGCCAACATTATCCTCCGAATGCAAAGATAGTTTGTCTCTCGCCAGCAAAGGTAGAAATGACCATCAGAATAAAATACGAGGAATCAGAGCTCGAACGGAGAGATTCAGATGTTCTTTCTTCCCGCGCGCTATTGGAAAATGGAATGGTAGATGAATAGTTCAAAGATGGTTCGATGAACCCTCCTTAAGGCACTTAAATGTGATTTACAGAGTATCTCATGTAGATGTAGATTTCTAGGTCATCAATACCCTGTTCCTAGCAACGGAGAGATGTTTCACTTTGGCTCCTGTGTGTCTCTCCACAATATTGACAGGATGTGCCCTCTGCCATTGGAGCTACCAAACTCGAACATGGCTATTGGAGCTTGTGGAAGAGAGAGACTCTGAGGTGACATGATGCGACGCCATTCGTCCTGTGCCCATGTCTCCCAGGCACGGCACCACTCCAAAGGCCGGCGTTGGTATTTCGGTGTCAATGGTAACACGCGTGGGGCTGATTCCAGCGGATGCGGGTCGTTAGACACTTTGCGGGAACTGAGCATGTTTTAGAGTCTCAAGTGAATTTGCACGGATGACATTGGATGGCGCACCATACGATGGTACTCATATGGGATCATGTTTCTTGTTCGACACGAAAGTGCAAAACACATTGATTCCAACAGCGGGCCACTGTGATACCTGAATGGCCCGCATACCTGGCACTTGCAGGATACGAACTATGCGATTCATGCAGTCCAATCCAGGTAGTGGATTTTTCCAATGCATTCAGTCTAACGTGTTTTTGAAGCTTCCCGGGTGTCTTTTGTACAGCACATTGACATCTTGCTTAGCTGTCTAATCGCGGCAGTTGATAGGTACCCACTGCGGGGGAGACGCAATGACGTTCTACACATTACAGACTGTGTTAACCTAATCATTTACTCATATATGAATGGTATCAATATCCATCAAAATGGGACCATTCTTTTAGTGTACAAAACTGTTTTTGCCATGTGGTGTAGACAGTAAAATATCTCTTTACTTTGTCTCATTTCATAACGATTTAGTTCTTGAATCTTCGATTAATGATGAAAATTCTCCTCAGAGATAATAAATATTGTTGAAATGAGATAGAATGGCTGGCCAGTACTTACCATTGTGCTGTACCGCCGATAGTAGCACAAAATGAAAAAAACAGAAAAAAGGGGACAAAGGGACAAGATTTCGGAACAGAGTTCCTTCGTCAGGTGGGAGAGAAGGGAAGAATAAAGGATGGGAACAGAAGGGAAACGCGGTAAAGGTGGTTACACCACCTTCATGACCTAGGTCGTGAACCACCTTTCCCTTCTGTTCCCATCCTTTATTCTTCCCTTCTCTCCCACCTGACGAAGGAACTCTGTTCCGAAAGCTTGTCCCTTTGTCCCCTTTTTTCTGTTTTTTCATTTTGTGTTACTATCGGCGGTACAGCACAATGGTAAGTACTGGCCAGCCATTCTATCTCATTTCAACAATATTTATTAGTTCTTGAATCTATTATACATGTAGAAATGCATATCGATATGTGTAGTTCACACCTGCGCAACTACAAAATCTGTAGTACAACCAGCTAAACATTGAAGGAAATTCAATGTATACCAATTCGCCTGTATCTATAGGAACTAAGCAAAGGGGTGTGGTGACTTAAGACTCTCAGCTCACATTCAAAGGACCCGGGTTCAGTCCTTGAGTCGGCCATCTATATAGCGGTTTTTTGTAATACGGATAAATACCACGCAAATGTCATGGTCACTTCCTCCTCGTCCAGTAATAGGATATTCGAGCACAGTCCCAACTTGTTTAAATGTTCGAATTTTTGTAAACCTAAGCGACTAAACTACTCAGGTTATTGGTTCCTAGACTTACAAACTACTTAAACGAACTTATACTAATGGCGGGGGCGCACGCGCAGTCCGCGACTTGGCGTCCAACACTGAGTGGCCATTCCCGCACGGTCGCCGAGTCCAGTATCTGATAATCTTAGCGGTGGACGTGACGTGAAACATTAATGTTATTGTTGTTCATTTGTTTTGTGTTTGTGAGCAAATTCAAGGGAATCGTTCTTATGAACCATTTCTGTCGTAGCAACTTGTTGTGCTGTATGCGTAAAAATAAATAAATAAAATTAAAAATAAAATAAAATGAAATAAAAAAATAAAAGAGGGGCGCAGGTTTCGACACGCCAGTCTGGAACATTGCAATAAGATTGGTGTAGGGTAGCGGTAGTTACATAGGAAGATGGGTTAACAGAATGAAACTTTCACTCTGCAGTGGAGTGTGCGCTGATATGAAATTTCCTGGCAGATTAAAATTGTGTGCCGGAACCGAGACTCGAACCTGGAACCTTTGCCTTTCGCGGGCAAGCGCTCTACCGACTGAGCTATCCTGACACGACCACGATGCCGCTTCTGTGAAGTTTGTAAAGTAGGAGGCGAGGTACTGGCGGAAGTAAAGTTGTGAGGCAGCATCGTGAGTCGTGCCGGGATAGCTCAGTTCGGAGAGCGCTTGCCCGCGAAAGGCAAAGGTCCCAGGTTCGAGTCCCGGTTCCGGCACAAAATTTTAATCTGCCAGGAAGTTTCAAGATGGGTTAATTTCGACATGGGGGTCTGAACCACTCTCTTCTGAGTGATACAGAATAGCGACAAGGAGTGTGAATTATTACTTCATTGTGTACTCGCTGACTCGTCTTCCCAGCAGGAGTAAACTTTAATTGACAAATTCTTGATGTACACAACACACGATCACACAGACGGAGCCATACGCACTCGAGTACAGGCACCAAAGCGTACTCATTGTCGACGCTGGTATCTTGTATACCCTTCTTTTGCAGCAACACAAGCTGCAATCCTCCCATGGAGACGATTGTAGAAGTGTCGATGTAGTCTTGCGGAATGACCTGCCACACAATTAAGACCTTTCGCCGATAATGGGTCAGAGTTCGTCCTGCTCGTGCAGATCGCGCAAGACGACGTTTCATTCAGTCCTAAACATGCTCAGTTGCCGTACACCTTGATGAGCATATTGGGTGGTACGGATACCTGCGGATGTGCATTGTCCTGTAGGAAAACCATATCACCCTATTGGTGCATGAAAGGTAGTAGGACGGGTTCATTGATGATTTCCGTGTACAGTGAAGTTCAATGTTCCTCAACGATCACCATAGGAGAACGGCCAGTGTAGGATATGGCTCCCCACACCATGATGCACGATCGTGTGTGCTGTTAGGGCGTCTTCCGCTCATGCCCAAACATCGCTCAGCCCGCCGATATATGGTGTCGCGATAGGTGCTTATGGTGCCGATATGCGGCATCCTGGTGTTGGGAGCCATATCCTACATTTTGTTCTGATGATCGTCGAAGGAACATTGAACAGTGCATGGTATTTTGAAACCATCATTCAACTCGTCTTGTTTCCGTTAATACACCGACAAGGCGATACGCTTTTCCAACAGGACATTCACATCTACATGTGTCCCGTACCATTTAATGTGCTCTTCGATGTGTGCGTCAACTACCCTGGCCAGCACAATCTCCACATCTGTCACCCACTGAGCTTGTTTGGGACCGGATGAGACGTCATCTTGCCCGGTCTGCACGACCGGCACGAAATCTGCCTCAACTGGGGCACCAGATGGAAATTGCACGGTAAGCCATTGCGCAAGACTACATTCGGCAACTCTGCAATCGTCTCCATGGGAGAATTGCAGCTTGCATCACTAGCGTCGGCATCGACCACGCTGTGGTGACTGTACTCACTGTATGTCTGGTCGTGTGTTGTAAACATCCTTAAGAATGTGTCAATAAAATTCCTCTCTGCCGGATTGGCGAATTCATGGTATTCTTTTTCTTATTTTCCAGGAATGTATTCGTTTTCTCTCCAATACAATATGGTAGATTCTCATTAGCAATTTGGTGTAAGCATCTGAAATTCGTCTTCTTCGGCACGTTATATTGTTCGAAATGTGTTAATTAGAAACGATATCATCAGGAATGTCCAGGTTTGCATGAAAAGATCGCTTTTTTTCTATGTACAGAATGTCTCAAACTTTTCGGGTCAAATCTGTACAGGTTACAGATGGTCTGCAATCAATTATATCAAGCTAGGAAACCAGTTTTCGTAACTGCATATTTATTCGTTATGGACGAACACATTCTACAGCCTACGATTTAACGCAACACACACCGATTGTTCAAAGTGTCGACCGCCAGTGTCAAGGTATGTACAGTAACGGTGCATGAAGTTTGTAACATTACTCTTGTGATTTGCCTGTACGAATCAATGTTAGACTCCCAGATTAAAAGATTGAGATTTTTTTGTTAAATTTTTGATCATAGAAAAAGTCGGATATAAATCTCAGCAAACAATTTAGACAAGGGTGGGTGAAATTAATACACGAAGTGACTGAATAGAATGGAATGGCGGAATACAGATTGTGTTGAGACAACATATAAAAATAACGTTAGAGAGAAAATTTTCTGGAAATCTTAATCACAGCAGCTGAACATGTTAAGCTGTTGAATGGTTTAGATAAATTTTATGATACGATCCACAATCAATGTTCAGACTGTCCGCCTCGCAGGTCATGTTGTCGGACCGTGTACTAAAGTTTGATAAAGAAAATAACGAAAAGAAAAATCAATCGGACTTCGCGAAACTGTTAATACGGATGCGGGTTCTAAAAGAAAAAAGGTAATGATTTAAAGTAAATGATCTGGATTTAACCATGGAAATAGGCGAAGCGAAAGTGATGGCGTCTGAACATCATGTTACGACGGACAATGAAGGAGCTGAAAACCTCAAAGAAAACGAATAATTAAGAAAGGACGGAATATTATCAAATGAAAATAAGTTGGACATACTGCTCTTAACAAAAAGAGAGTGTACCATAAAATAAAATATCACAGCACTCACAGTTACGTTACAGAGCAGTCTGCGGACACGCCCACACTTAATAGCGTCAAACAAGAGAGAGTGTGATCGCGGTTCCGTCCTCTCGACTCGCCGGAAGAAAAGAAAGACGAGAGAAACAAACCTTTTCACAGATAAAATATTACGAGAAGGAGGGAACCTGACGACAACCGTCTCTGATCGATAAAAAAATATTAACTAGTTTATATGCCCGTGCTTCGGAACGGTTGTTAAAGAGGGACCTGTGTATCTCATGGTTTTTTTTTTTTTTTTTTTTTTTTTTTTTTTTTTTTTTTTTTTTTTTTTTTTGTTACGAACCTAGGTCAACAAAACAATCCTTGTATTCAAGTAGAAATCATTGTCGAAAACGATGAATGTTCATAAAGTTTATAGCCACTCCTTTCTGTTTTTCAAAGACTGGAACTTTTTCTAGGCATTTCTAAATGTACTGTACCTGAACTCACCGAAATCACAAAACAAATTACAAACATTGCATTGCCTTTGCAAAGAATTTTTATATAATTGAATACAATCGATAATCACGAAAGAATGTCGTTATGTTTTAAAAATAAGTGAAACCTACAGAAAGAATCAAATAAAAGTTAAGTTTTTATAACACAAATGTTTGTTGGTATTCGTAGAGATAAGATTGCGGCGCTAAATTCTGTCACAGACGTACGGTTCCTTGCTGCACTACGCCACACTTATTATGCAGCAGCAGCGTCTATTAGTTCTTTGGTGCACTAAAGTGCATCTCTAAACTCAATTTACCCGCGAAACCCCATGAAAGCTCGTGTAGTACTTTTGGAGATTAGCCTTTGCAGATAGACATTGATTGCTTTTAGACAATTGTTTAAATTATGATATCTTTATTTTCTCTGATCCGATTTTGATGAAATGAAGCGTGTATCCAACCACACAATATGCTCAAGTAGTTTTGGAGATAAGCTAAACGTACTCAAAGAGACAGGCAGACATGACGGTAGTAGACATAAAACTTTAAATTACGATTTTTTTTCCGTGATCCCATTTCTATGAAACGAATTTGCCCCATAAAAATCCGTGAAGTAGTTTAGGAGACATTTGTAATAGATAGCTGTACATTCGTGCTTCGCAACGGATATCAAAGAAAAGATACCATCACTTGTTGCAGAGAACTACACCGTAGTTATGAGCGTAGAAAAAGCAGCATTGCCTTTTATTAGTTATTTGGTATACTACGTAGCTAGCAGGGCCTCTATTTGTTCTTTACTGTACTAAACCGTTTTCTAGGCATTTCTGAAGATAAGGGACTCAAGATCTAATATATTCACCGAAATCAGAAAGGAAACTACGTAAATTCGGTTTTCCTTGCAAAGAATTCTTATTAAGTAAAAACATCGATAGACGCGAAGGAACGTCGTTATTTCTTATATTCAGATTATACCCGTCAAAACGTGCACTTCATTACTTTCTATGACATCGCAAAGCATATGGGATACAACTAGGGGGAAAAATTGTCCTATCTGGGTTAAATTTTACTTGCAGTGACAGCGGGTTAGTTTGCTATTGTTGGCAACGAACGAAGATGTTTAATTTACTGACCAGAACAGCATAATTATTTATTTCATCGTGAACATAAAGAATTGTTCCCCTCATTCTACGTGACTGATTTTTGAAAAAGCATTTAACATCCGCCACCGTAAGTAAACCTGTAACCTTCTCGAAGTGTATTACATCAGTTATGAGATTGAAGATAATGCAACAACGCGATAATTAGTTATTTGGTGTACTATGTAACTAACGTCGCTTCACTTTGTCATACTATGGCGTTTTCGAGGCATTGCTAAACAGAACGCACTGAAAATGTAATGAGGATACACCGAAATCAGAAAGTGAACTACATAAATTCGATTTTCCGTGCGAAGAATTCTTACGTGAATTAGAGCATCGATAGATGCGAAGGAATGTCGATATGTTTTAAATTCAAATGTTTCCTGTCAAATGAAGCAAAGAAATGTCATGAAGCTGTGAATATGCAAAGTATAATCAGCAACTCGCTGTTCAGTGATACTTTGTATTTGCAGAGATAAGATTGCAGGCTCTTAATTCAAAATACTTTTGCTACCAATGAGGTTAAAATAAAGGGAGATGGCCTAGCACATATGTCAGTTGAAGCCTGTCTGCCATCTTGGTGTGTTGTGGAATGCTATTTGTCCGCTAAAACTATGCTTTAAGTCGATCCTCTTACTGTTAATGCATTGAACGGACAATCAGTGCAATGTATGAACTTACATACAATATACTTTCTTGAATAAATAGTAATAAATACTCATCATAATAAACTGGGGACTGATGACCACGCACTCTAGTCCCCTCTAAAGAACAACAACAACATAATAAACTAGAAAACGTAATAGTTACGGCTAAATTGCACTCTTTTAACGCGTTTACATCACGGCAAAACCGCCGGACTTTTATTCCTATTTTGAGTGACCTGAATCGTCAGCTCTACAACTCGAACACGTCTCCAAGACACAGCAATATGCCGGAGGCAGGCTTCAATTTTTCAGCGCAAGGGCGTCTAACCGTATTCTACCCTCCTTGTCTGCTACTGAGGGAATACGCACAAAACGATCGTGTATTGTTTCTTTGCAGCACTCCAAAACTAACAGCACCTTTAGTGGTTCGTTGCTGTTCTATGGCATAACATTTAAGTGCCTGACAGAGGTTCATCGAACCACCATTATACTATATATCTCCCATTCCATTCTCGAATAGCGCACGGGAAGAAAGAACACCTGAATCTCTCCGTTCGAGCTCTGATTTCGCGTATTTTATTCAGATGATCATTTCTACCTATGTAAGTGGTTGTCAATAATATATTTTCGCATTCGGAGGAGAATGTTGGCGATTTGAGTTTCGTAAGTAGCCCACGCCGCAGCGATAAGCGCCGTTGTTGTAATGATTCCCATCCCAGATCCTGTATCATTTCCGTAACGCTGTCTCCCATGTATCGTGACAATACGAAACGAGCTGCCATTCTTTGGACTCTTTCGATGTCCTCCGTCAAACCGACCTGATAAGGATCCCACACTGGACAGCAATACTACAAACATGGACGGACAAGCGCAGTGTATGCAGTTTCTTTAGTAGTTCTGTTGCATCTTTTAAGGGTTCTGCCAATAAAACGTAGTCTCTGGTTCGCCTTTCCCACGATATTATCTACGTGTTCTTTCCAGTTTAGGTCTGAAGTAATAGTAATTCCTAGATATTTTGTGGAGTTAACGGCCTTCACATTTGATTGATTTATGTTGTAAACAAAGTTTAACGGATTTATTTTTGTACTCATGTGGACTGATATCTTATTCAGATCGTTCTGCAGTTGGTTTTGATCTTCAGATTATTTTACTAGACGGTAAATGACGGCGTCATCTGCAAACAACCCAAGAGAGCTACTTAGATCTCCCTTAAATCGTTTATGTAAATAAGGAACAGCAGAGGACCAATAACATTACCCTGTGGAACGCCCGATATCACCTCTGTTTTAGTCGATGCCTTACCATCGATTACTACGAACTGTGTCCTCTCTGACAGGAAATCCCCTATCCAGTCGCAAATTTGGGGCGATATACCATAACCACGAAATTTGATTACAAGCCGATTGTGAGGTACGGTGTCAAAAGCCTTCTGGAAAGAAATACGGAATCGATTTGAGAACCCTTGTCAATAGCACCCATTACTTCGTGTGAATAAAGAGCAAGTTGTGTTTCCGCCTGAACGATATTTTCTAAATCCGTGTTGACCTTGGGTCAACAGATCGTTCTGTTCGAGATAATTCATAATATCTGGATACAGGATATGTTCCAAAACCCTGCTGCAAATTGACGTCAATTAAATAGGCCTGTAGTTTAGTGGGTTACTTCTACTGCCTTTCTTGAATATAGGTGTGACATGTGCAACTATCCAATCTTTTGGTACAAATCCTTCTATGAGAGAGCGTTAGTACATGGCTGTTAAGTAAGGAGCTATCGCTTCAGCGTTGTTGTTGTTGTGGTTTTCAGTCCGGAGACTGGTTTGATGCAGCTCTCCACAATACCCTATCCTGAGCAAGCCTCTTCATCTCCACATAAGAACGGCAACTTACATCTGTCTGAATCTGCTTACTGTATCCATCTCTTGGTCTTCCTCTGCGATTTTTACCCCACACACTTCCCTCCAACGCTAAATTCACAATTCCTTGATGTCTAAGAATGTGTCCTACCAATCTATCCCTTCTTTTAGTCAAGGTATGCCAGAAATTTCTTTTCTCCCCAATTCTGTTCATTACCTCCTCATTAGTTACGCGATCCACCCACCTAATCTTCAGCATTCTTCTGTAGCACCATATTTCAAAAGCCTCAATCCTCTTCCTGTCCGCACTGTTTTTCGTCCATGACCCACTCCCATACAAGGCAACACTCCATAAAAATGCCTTCAGAAAGAACTTCCTTAGGCTTAAATCAATATTCAATGTTGACAAATTTCGATTTTTCAAGAACGCTTTTCTACCCATTGTCATTCTGCATTTTATATCTCTGTACTGCGACCATCATTTGTTATTTTACTGCCCAAGTAACAAAACTCATCTACCTCCTTTATTGCTTCGTTACCTAATCTGATTCCTTCAGCATCACCTGATTTTCTTAGACTGCACTCCATTACCCTAGTTTTGCTCTTGTTAATGTTCATCTTATATGCACCTTTCAGCACACTGTCCATCCCGTTCAATTGCTCTTCCAGGTCCTTTGCTGTATCTGACAGAATTACTATGTCGTCAGCAAAACGCAATGTTTTTAATTCTTCACCCTGAACTTTAATTCCTTCTCCAAATTTCTCCTTGCTTTCCTTTATAGCTTGCTCAATGTACAAATTGAATAACAATGGAGAAAGACTACAACCCTGTCTTACTCCCTTTCCAACCACTGCATCCCTTTCATGCCCTTCAACTCTAACAACCGCCGTCTGGTTTTGGTACAAATTGTAAATAATCTTACGCTCCCTATATTTTACTCCTGCTTGCTTCAGAACTTGAAAGAGTTTATTCCAATCAACATTGTCAAAAGCCTTCTCCAAATCTACAAAAGCTAGAAATGTTGGTTTGCCTTTTCTGAATCTATCTTCTAGGATAAGCCGTAAAGTGAGTATTGCCTCCCGAGTTCCTACATTTCTCCTGAACCCAAACTGATCTTCCCCGAGGTCAGCGTCTACCAGCTTTTCCATCCTTCTGTATATAATTCGTGTTAATATTTTGCAACCATGACTTATTAAACTGATGGTTCTGTAGTTTTCACACCTGTCTGCACCTGCTTTCTTTGGAATTGGGATTATAACATTTTTCTTAAAGTCTGAGGGTACTTCGCTTGTCTCATACATCTTACACACCAGGTGAAACAGGTTTGTCATGGCTGGTTCTCCCAGAGCCTTCAGTAGCTCTGAGGGCTTATCATCTACTCCAGGGGCCTTGTTTCGACTTAGGTCTTTCAGGGCTCTGTCAAATTCTTCTCTCAGTACAGTATCTCCTATTTCGTCTTCATCTACATCCTCTTCCCTTCCTACAATATTGTCTCGAAGTTCATTTCCTTTGTAGAGCCCCTCTATATACTCTTTCCACCTTTCAGCTTTCCCTTCTTTGCTGAGAACTGGTTTTCCATCAGTGTCCTTGATATTCATAGAGCTGTTTTTCTTATCTCCAAATGTTTCTTTTATTTTCCTGAAGGCTGTATCTATTTTTCCCCTATTTATACATTCTTCTACATCCTTGCATTTGCCTTCTAGCCACTCCTGCTTAGCCATTTTGCACTTCCTGTCAATCTCATTTCTTAGTCGTCTGTACTCCATTTTGCCTGTTTCATTTACTGCTTTTTTATATTTTCTCCTTTCATCGATTAAATTTAGTATCTCCTGTGACATCCAAGGATTTTTTGTAGGTCTTGTCTTTGTTGTCTGCTGCCTTCACTATTTCATCTCTCAATTTTACCCATTCCTCCTCTACTGTTTTATTTTCCCCTGATTCTGTCAATTGTTGCCTAAAGCTCCTTCTTAAATTCTTAAGAACTTCAGGTTCCTTCAATTTATCCAGGTCCCATCTCCTTATTTTCCTACCTTTTTGTAGTTTCTTCCGTTTCGGCCTACAGTTCATAACCAACAAGTTATGGTCAGAGTCTATATCTGCCACTGGGTACGTCTTACACTGGAAAACCTGGTTCCAGGCAGCTTCCTCTTTCATTCCTTTTACCCAGACCATATTCACCTACTATCTTCCCTTCCCTTCCTTGTCCCACTATCGAATTCCAGTCGCCCATAACAATTAAGTTTTCCTCTCCCTTAATTGTCTGAATAATTTCCTTCAGCTCCTCATATATTTCTTCGATTTCCTCATCGTCGGCAGAGCTAGTTGGCATATAAACCTGTACTACTGTTGTCGGTGTTGGCTTCGTATCTATCTTGACAATGATAGTGCGATCACTGTGCTGGTCATAGTAGTTTACCCGCATTCCTATTTTCTTATTCATTAATAATCCTACTCCTGTGATACCCCCAACTTATTTTGTATTTATAATCCTGTACTCATCTGACCAGAAATCCTGTTCATCCTGCCACCGAACTTCACTAATCCCCACTATATCTAACTTCAACCTATCCATTTCCCTTTTTAAATTTTCTAACTTTCCTACTCGATTAAGGGATCTAACATTCCACGCTCCGACCCGTAGAATGCCAGTATTGTCTTTCCTGATGATCACATCCTCCTGAGTAGTCCCCGCCCGGTGATCCGAATGGGGGACTATTTTACCTCCGGAATATTTTACCCGAGAGGATGCCATCATCATATTTCCATACAGTAGGGCTGCATGTCCTCGGGAAAAGTAACGGCTGTAGTTTCTCCTTGCTTTCAGCCATTCGTAGTAGCTGTGTGGCAAAGCCACATTAGCTGACGTTACAAGGCCAGATCAGTTAATCATCCAGACTGTTGCCCCTGTAACTGCTGAAAAGGCTGCTGCCCCTCTTCAGGAACCACACGTTTGTCTGGCCTCTCCACAGATACCTCTCCCCTGTGGTTGCACCTACGTTACGGCTATCTGTATCGTTGAGGCACGCAAGCCACCCCACCTCGGCAATGTCTGTAGTTCATGGGAGTGGCGCTTCAGCATAATCAGATAGAAATCTAATGGGTATACAATCCGAAAACATCGATATACGCATAGGAACGTCGTTATTTTACATTCAAATGATACCGGCTGAAAGTATCACTTTTTTTCTTACCATGGAATTGACTGGCATGCAAGTTATAGATAGTAGTTTTTGATTTGTTTTTTGGTTTCTTTTTTCTTTTTTCGTACATAGGTTTAATTTTTCCTTGCATTGGTAGCCGTTTAGTATGTTAACTTTGGCAATGAAATATTCGCTTTAGGGGAATCATTAATTTACTCTTCGGAACAACATGAATGATCTATTTCATTATCAACGCAAAGAATTATTCCCCTTATTGTAAATGACTGATTTTTTGAAAAGATTCAACAGCCGTTGCCAACACAATATACTACCCCGCTGCAGCAAGGAAAATCGTAGCCCTTGTTTGAGTGTATTACGTCTGAGATATGTAAGTAACAGCGCCTCTATCGGATCTTTTCTAGACTACGCTGCAATTCAAGCATGGCATACACCAGAAACTACAAATTTCGATGTATTTTCTTTCCCTGATCCTTATATGTTGCCACAAGATGTTGGCCTATGAAACCTCTTGAATGTTCCTATAGTACTGATGGAGATATGCTGTAATACACCATACGTATAAGCATAGTGTACACATAAAATTTCAAATTTCCTTCCTCTGATCCGATTTTGATTAAGTGAAGCCTATGTTACTCTCCAAACCATTTTCAATTTACCTGTGGAAACCCAGGAAAGTTCGTGTACTACTTTTAGAGATTATCCTCAACAAATAGACATACACGATGGCTTTTAAACAAATGATTAAATTATGATTTCTTTATATTCTTTGATCCGATTTTAATTATTGAAGACTTTATGTAACCGCACGACATTCTCAAGTAACGTTTGAAAACCCCATGACAATTCGTCCAGTAGTTTTGGAGATGAACGTGTTCAAAGAGACAGACAGACATGACGGTCGTAGATAAAATATTTCAAATTACGAATTTCTTTTTTTCCGTGATCGGGTTTTTATGAAACTAAGTTTATATTTTGTCCAGAGTTACGCTCTAGTTACCCGTGTAGACCCCATGAAATTCGTGAAATAGTTTTGGAGATAAGAGGTTTTTAATAGTTGAACAAACAGACACGACGGTTTCTGAAAACACTTTGAGTAGGAAAAATAACGCTTGCAACATTATAGTATTAGTGGTGTACACCTTGATAGTCACGCCAATTGGCGTACCAAAGACGTAACGTAGCCCAGGCGATATAATATGCCGCGGCGCTGCGGCCAAGCGCATCGAGGCGCTATGCTACAATGCGCGTGGACATTCCCCGTCGGGGGTTCGAATCCCCCCTCGGGCATGGATGTTTGTGCTCCTTAGTATAAGGTAGTTCATAAGTAGTTTGTAAGTTTAGGGACTAACGACCACGCAGTTAAGCCCCATAAGCTAAACAAACGTTTGAACGTTTGTTTCGATATAATAGGTGATAAACACGCAAGAACGGTGGGAGGAAATGCCAATGAGCGACATCGGTTTTTTGGGAGTTTTGTTTGGAAAATGCAGTTCATATCTAAAGCGGGCCGCGTATAGAACACTACTGCGATAAACTCTTGTATACGGCTCAAGTGTTTGTGATTCCCATCAAGCCCGATTAAAGGATGATATCGAAGCAATTCACAAATCTGCTGCTAGTTTTGTTACCTGTAGATTACGTAGAACGAGTGCTACGATTAAGTTTCTCAAACATGAAATCCGTGGAGACTAAACGCTTTTAAGACAATTTAGAGAATCAAAGAATCAACAGCTGAAGGAAAATTCAACGCGGTGTTACTTTCGCCAATGCATTTCAATTTCGCTTCGGAAAGACGAGAGAGATTAAGGATCTTACGGAGTCTTAAAGACGGCCGTTTATCCCTCGCTCGATGTATGAGTGCAATAGGAAAGGAAATCCAATACAATCCTTTTCCAAGTACGACAAAGTCGTTTGCAGGATAAAGCTTGCATTGTCTTTTTGTCGGAAACGTTTAACGACCATTTTTCATTTTTGCAAGAGCCTACACTCCAGAATGACACCTCCAAAAAACGCTTATGTTAGATTTGACATAAACCAATTTCTGTTTGCATTTTATATGTTTACTACTTTTTTCATCATCAGTTATTTTGCTGTCCAGATAACAGAGGCCATTTACTCATTTCGTAAGCTGATTATCTCATCATTGCCAGATTTAATTGTAATGGCGAAGCAGGTTCGCTGGAAACGAGAGGTGTTGGTTCCGAATCGCGGCTTAATACGAATTTTTTTTCAGTCCGCTATCAATCTAACTTTTATTCGTGAGTGATGTGAGGTTAACCGGCCGCAGTGGCCGATTGGTCTGCGGCACGCCAGTCACAGTCTGCACGGCCGCTACGGTCGGCGGTTCGAATCCCCCCTCGGGCATGGATGTGTTGTCTTTAGTGTAAGGTAGTTCATAAGTAGTTTGTAAGTTTAGGGACTGATGACCCCACAGTTAAGTCCCTTAAGCTTAACAAACATTTGAACATTTGATGTGAGGTTAGGAACGACTTGAGGTACTGATTCCTCACTGAACGATAGGTGTCCTTCTTCTAGTTGGAACCGGGGTAGGCCGAAACAGTGTCAAACTGAAAGACCTCTATTCGCCCTTGAGATAGACGCAATTATTATTATTTAATCGGTGCATAGTAAACAAATCTATTGTATTTGGAAGGGGATACTTTGCTATCACTATCACTGACACCCTCACTATTACATTCATGAAGTGTATGTGGAGGAGAAAGGCTGTTGGTAACAGTGAGAGCTTCTATGATTTTCGCGTCATGAACATTGCGTGATGTGTTTTTATTGTTGTGGCTGCACCCTGTTTAGACCTCTTCATCTCCGAACAACAACTGCAATCTACATCCTTTTGAATGTAATTACTGTTTTCATCTCTTCGTTTTCGCCTACAATTCTATCCTGCCCTCCAGTACTAAATCGGTGATTCCTTGATGTTTCAGAATGTGTTCTATCTGGTGATCCTTCTTTTATTCAAGATGTGATGTAAATATATTTTCTCCTCAGTGCCTGTACTTTCTCGTTAGTTACCCGATATATGCGTCAAATCTTTAGCATTCTTTTGTAACACCACAGTTCAAAATCTACTTTCTCGTTGTCTGAACTGCTTATCAGGTAGGTTTTATTTTTGACATACAAATGACTACGTAACAGTTAGACGTTATCAAATTTCTCTAGATTTTATATCGTCTCCTCTTTGACTATTGCATTATTTTACTGCTCAAATAGCAAGGATATAGTTGCTTAATATAATTATATCAGTATCCACTGATTTAATTCGTTTGCATTTCATTACACTTGTTATTTTTCAACTGATCTTCAAGCTCTCTACTATACAGAATTACAATGTCACAGACAACGTTTGAAGTTTTTCTTTCTTCTTGCTGTACTTCAAGTTACTTTTCAAATTTCTCATTGATTTTTCTCCACACTTATTTGACACACAAACTAAACAACATTGGACATGAAACTACATGACAGATTGAAATTGTGTTCCGGAACCGGGATTCGAACCTAAGACCTTTGCCTTTTGCAGGTAAGCACCCTATCGACTACGTTATCCCGGCTCGCTTCACGGTCCGTTCTCACAACTTTACTTCCGCCAGTACCTCGCCTCCTACTTTCCAAACTTCACAGAAGTTCTCCTGCAAAACTTGCAGGACTAGCGCTTCTGAAAGAAGGGATATGTTGGAGTCATGGCTTAGCCACAGCCTCAGGGATGTTTCCAGAATGAAACTTTCACTCTGCAGCGTAGTGTGCGCTGATATGAAACCGTCTGGCAGATTAAAATTATGTGGCAGAATCGGGTTTCGAACCTGGGACCTCTGCCTTTCGTGAGCTAGTGCTCTACCATTTTATAAAAATGCGGGGGAATCAATCCCTAAACTTACAAACTACCTATGAACTAACTTATACTAAAGACTCTACAAACTTCCTTGCCCGGGGGGAGGGGGTGATTCGAACCACCGACGGGGAACGGCCTCGCGCATCGGAGCATACCGCCTCAATGTGCTCGGCCACTCCGCCGCGGCTACCACATTATATCATAATATATCATATCATACCATATTAACGCACACTCCGCTCTAGTGTGAAGGTTTCTTTCTAGAAACATGCCTTAGGTTGTGGCTAAACCATGTCTCCAACATATCCTTTTTCCCAGGAGTACTAGTTCTGCAAAGTTCGCAGGAGATGTAGGACTATATGAACACTGTCGGTAATATTTATCCTTGAGGATAGATGAATTTTATGTTATAGCACTTTTAGTTCTAAAATTGTGTACCGGATCCGGGACTCGAACCTGGGACCTTTGCCTGCGGCCAAGCGCTCTACTACTGAGCTATCCCGTAAGGTACGCAGAAGAACTCCTGTGAATTTTGGAAAATACGAGGCGTGGTACTGACAGAAGTAAAGTTGTGGGGACGGACCATGAAGCGTGTCGGGATAGAGCGCTTGCCCGCGAAAGGCAAAGGTCCCATGTTCGAATCCCGGTTACGGCACACAATTTTAGAACTAGAAGAACTTTAAACGCTATAACATACATTTCATCTGTCTTCTAGGATAAATCTTACGGACAGTGTTCATGTAGTCCCGCATCTACAATTTAAGTCATTATGTTGGATGGAGGGGTTGATCTCGAAATTCATTGGTAGAAAGAACTCAGCTCGTAGCCAGGATCACTATATTGGTCATTTATCCTTGACTACCGCTTTCGGCACGCAATGTTGCCATCCTCTAATCCCCCTTTCTCTCTTTCTCTTTTTGTTTTTTCTAATCTAATATATAAAGCAGAGTGTCCGTATATTTGTACGTGTTGCATACAAATCTGCAGTTTTGTTCCAATCTTTATGAAATTTTGTACACCTAAGCTTCAATCCACGAGGACGGTCTCCGTAAGTGTAAGAATCACATACGATATATAGTTCACGAGATATGACGTCATAAACAATGAGATGCGCGAAAAACTGCTGCATTTTGCGACAATGCTGCTTATTTTCTCCTATACCATTGGACCGATTTCAACCAAATTTGGTACACAGATTCCTTACCGTGAGGTAACAATTGCTGCATGGTTAAGAAACACATACGGCACATGGTTCAAAAGGTATTACGTCATAACCAATAGAAATCGCAAAAAATGCCATATAATGCAGCGAGACTTTCGAAATACAATTGTATGAGAATGACAGTACTTAGCGACTTACAACAAACTTTAAACATAATTTCAAACCTTTATTAAACTTTTTCTCGCTGGCAACCATAGTAAAATGATGAAAGGAAAAAAGTTTCTCGCTTACTACTTTTCCGCTGATTATGGAGTAAAACTACGGCTCTCGGTATGACGTTACAATATATTATTTGAACACTAGAAATTGTAGCGACAGAAAATTTTACAGACAGTATATACATATATAATTGAATGTAGCTTCTAAATTGTATCACATTCCGACACGTAGTTCATGAGATATGACCACGTAAACAGTAACGTTCCGCTGCTCATGGACTAAAGCTACGGCTTTCGGTATGACGTTTCAATTTTTAATTCTACACTACAAATTGTAGCCGCAGGAAATTTTACAGACAGTATACATACATATAATTGAATGTACCTTCCGTATTGTATCACAGTACGACACGGAGTTTATGAGATATTAGCACATAAACAGTAACGTTCCGCTGCTCATGGACTAAAACTAGCCGGCCGCGGTGGCCGAGGGGACTGCGGCGCGCCAGTCACGGTCTGCACGGCCACTACTGTCGGGGGGTTCGAATCCCCCCCCCCCCCCCCCGGGCATGGATATTTGTGCCGTCCTTAGTGTAACCTAGTTCATATGTAGTTTGTAAGTTTAGGGACTGATGACCCCGTAGTAAAGTCCCATATGCTATACAAACATTTGAACATTTTATTTGACTAAAACTACGGCTTTTGGTATGAAGTTACAATTTGTAATTTCTACACTACAAATTGTAGCCGCAGAAAATTTTACTGGCAGTATACATGCATATAGTTGAGTGTACCTTCTAAATTGTAACACAGCACGACACATAGTTCATGAGATATGAGCACATAAACAGTAACGTTCATGGAAAACGACCTCCTTACGCTCCAAGTTTTAATCTATTACTTCTTTACTACTAATTGTATTCCCAAGACATTTTACAGCCATACATCCCTTATACAAATTAATATAGACCTGAAAAATAGCAGGAATAAATAAATAAATACCCGGGCAACGCCGGGTTTCCAGCTAGTCTTTTAATAAAGATAGACTAGTGCCAATACAAGTTATGTTTTTCATAGAAAAGGGTACATGCCCTAGGTTTTGCCACTCTCAATGAAATCAGTGATGAAAGAAAGTGCCAGCGGCCCAAGTCCTTAGTAAAAGTACCATTACAACTGCGAGAGAGCGCAGTGCAATTCAAAACCGCTCTCCGTTGCGGAAACCGATAATGCAGAAGTCAATATAACGATTATGGCTACGAAGTGTGTTCGTTCTGCTAACATCTTCGTCCATAAGCGAGCCATTTCACTGTTTGGGACCGGGGAAGGCGATGGGTGGAAGGTAACTTCTTGTTACATTGTCACTTCCTCCTTTCCAGTTCCAATCGCGTATGGTTCACGGTAAAAACAACTGCAGTTAAGACTCACGGTTGGCTCTAATCTGTTTGATTTTATCCTAAAGGTCTTTTCTCGAGACATATTTAGGAGCAATCAAGTTATTTGATGGGACTGATGACCTCGTTGTTTGGTCCCTTATTTCCATCAACACACACACACACACACACACACACACACACACACACACACGTTATTTGATAACTGCGTAATAAACTTTGACAGTAGCCCGTATCGCGATACAGAACACCACTCCTACAGCGCCTGCCACTAGCGTGACGCTTTCATGCTTGCTAATAACAAAGCTTGCTGCTCTTGTATGGGTAGTCTCTGTCATTTATATCATTATCGCCTGGCACGGTTCCCATACCGACGAGCAATTGTGGTTGAACTAGCATTTTATTACGGTTCATTTTGGTGGTCGCGTCAGATGTTGGAATCTTCCCTCGGGCACGGGTGGGTGCGTTGTCCTTACGTTAGTTTAAGTAGTTTGTAAGTCTAGAGACTGATGACCACAGCAGTTTGGTTCCATAGAATTACAAACATCTGAACGTATCTTATAGAGTTTTGTAAGCTACTTCTTTTGTTGATGTCTATACTTGTTGCATTCAGTCTGGCACCTGCCTCACACAGGATTAATTTTAAATGGACTTCTTATAGGTCGGTATGCGTACTTTTGGATATTTTGTGTAAGTAACGGTTTCTAGTAATTGTTTTGAAAATTCGTAGTCACATAATAAGGCTGACAGAATTTTCTGGGGCTCCCAGCAACGTCATATGGTTTACTGTCCACGACGTTTCGGCGTGGATCTCCTCGGCCATTATCAAGTGGTTCACAGTCGAATAATTGTTGCTGTCGTCCTTATGTAGCTGCACTGTATAACGTTTCCCGCCTGGTCGATGTTTGGAAAAAAAATCTATCTAAAATGATTATTCAACATCTGCTTTTAATTGAAATATTTAATTATTGCCGTTTAGTTGGGGGCGGCAGGAAGTGTTGTAATACGGCATCTTCGCATTACAACAATGTACGTAACTATAAAGCCCAATTTGCATTTGTGACTTTAATATGCATGAAAATGCCGTAAAGATTTTGAAAAAGAAAAGTTAACTGCAGGTTCGTTTGCAACGAAAGAATAAATCGACTAATATTGACGCATTTATGAATAAAGTTTTACCACATTTATGACTAATCAATAATGCCGTCGTACTGCAATCCACACAACCTAGAAAAAAAACTACGGAGGGTTAGATTATGAAATAATTTAAATTATTGTTAAAGAATGAATCATCTTTTTATTATGCATTAAGTAATTAAATAAATGATTATTATTCACACTCAAATTGCATGAAGAGTAGCCGGAAAGGAGAGCCTAATTGTCCGAAAAAACAATCTCAATCGTAAAGACAATCAGAGACAGAGACAAAGCAATGCCTTCTTCTTCCTTTTTACAATTGAAAAATATGACAATCAATCAATGATATAGAAAGAAGAAGGCCGCCAAGCTAATTATCTATGGGATAGGACCTGAGACCACTTGTAATGCTTCAACCAAAGGCATACATTACTAGACTGGCAATGCCGTATACAGTATCATTGGTGTCAGTGAAGTCTCGCCGCCATATTTCTATACTATAACGTGCGAGCAGTCGTGTGAGTTATTACAGAAAACAGTCGTAAAAATACGGATGAACAGACGTAACTATGTTGTCCTTAGTTTTGACATGTAGGAAATTTGTGTTTTGTATATGGCTGAAAATTTTTAAGCTTGAGTAAGCTTCAACACATACAGTAAAGAGTTGCATTGATTTGCTGTTAATATTAATCTGTTACCATTTTAATTCAATTTCGGATTTTCTTTCAGTAGTGTGGTCATTATAAAAGTGTACCCTTATTCTTTTGAGAGTTCTTACGAAATCTATAGTCTGCTTCGACGCACACACTAATGAGTTGCGTTTTCTGTTTTTATTAATCGTTTCCAGTTTCGATCAACTTCGGTTTTTCTTTTAATAGGATGACAGTTATAAATGTGTTATTTGTTGTGGATAACACATTTCTTTATTCTTGTTAGTGTTTTTCAGGTAACTATTTCTGCTTTAACTGTACGTAACGGTAAAATTTTACCTACCATCCCGCCGACCTCTCATGATTATGTTGGCAACACAACAAAATGGTAGAAAGTCTTTGCCTAGATGTTAATGTTTAACCGTACGTAACATGTTCTTCTCATTACATTATTCGAAAATACGGAAGTGGTGGCTCAAATGCAAATCATGTTCAAATCAACTAGTAAATCTTACAACGTTATATCGTGTCAGAAGATTGTAGTACTACCGTGCGGAAACTTTTGACGTTAGGTGAGGCAAGATGGCGGCGACAAAATTCCGTCACAGAGGCAAGTTTGCCAGTCTAGTAATGTATGTCTGTGGTTTCAACTGCTGGCTGTGACGACTGTGACGGCTGTGACGACAGCAGCAATCATTCAACAGTCAACCACTTGAAAATGGCCGAAGAGATCTCGGCCGAAACGTTGTGGACAGTCAACCACACGACGCGGCTAGAAGCCCGAGAACACTTTATCAACGTAACTAGCCGCGAAACAATACTTTCATATATCACATAATAAAGCTCTTTGCATGTATGTACTTCAATACATTACAGTTTTATTTAATGAGGGTCAGTTACCACTCCATGAATCAACCTTAGATACGATGTAAATGCTCCTACATTTCACTGCTGGCCATCGTTGCGACTTCTCGATGTACTACAGTATCGCTGGAACTTCCAATGCTATTTACTAGGTCTTTTATAAATGTTTTGAATTGTAATGGCTCTATAATTCTTTCTTGGGATAAGTCAGAAGTTACTTTCATGTCAGAAGACACCTTTTCATTGAGAATAACGTGCTACGTTCTCCTCCATCCAACCACACAAGTGGTCTGATATTCCGTACTCTCGTATCTTGTTCATCAGGCGACGGTGCATAATCGTAACAAACGACATCCGAAAGTCAAACACGATATCTACCTGGGAGCCTGTATCTATTGTTTTATAAGTCTCATGGACGACCTCAACTGGCTATGTTTCTCACTATCGCTGCTTTCGGGACAGAGAAATGAAGAAAATCAAATGTTTGTATAGCTTATGGGACTTAACTACGGGGTCATCAGTCCCTAAACTTACAAACTACTTACGAACTAGCTAACACTAAGGACGGTACAAATATCCATGCTCGAGGGGAATTCGAACCCCCGACCGTAGTGGCCGTGCAGACCGTGACAGGCGCGCCTCAGTCCCCTCGGCCACCGCGGCCGGCGAGAAATAAAGAATTCTCCATAAAAACGACGAATAATGAAAAATATGGAAAATAGCGAGAAGAACTTGGCACAGAATATACGACATGCGTTAAGATACCGGAGGATAAGTACTCTGGTACTAGAGATAGGTGTACAGCCTAAAAACTTTATGGGAAGACAGAGGAAATTGTAAGAATAATCATTTCATGTGGTTCAATAACACGTTAAGAGTCTTTCAATTGAACGCCAGTGTGGCGACTTGCGTGTCCCTCGTATAGTCCAGTTGAAAATCTGGGAAAGTAAGACTTTAAGATGCAGTAGTGGAATTCCCAACAAAGAGCTGTTGTTTGCAACCTGTCTCGCTGATGACGAGTGAAGACTAGACAACACGTGGAATGGCGTGTGCCCGCCCTTGACCTCAGCAGACTCACGCGTGACGCCACGTGCCTGCCCGTGAAACATCTACCCCTCTAAGTGCCTCACGCGCTCAAATTTATCCCTACACTGCATTTTGGATACACGAAAATATTTGCTTATAAATCTGTAGAATTCCATGAGATGACAGCAGTGCTTGTGCCAGAGTGTCTCCTTGACTTCTGTAAGCTTGTGTATAACATTGTTGTCCCAGAGTTTCTTAAATCTCTGTCGTATTATTTGTTGTATCTTTGACAAACGAGTCCTGTCATCTACAAAACGGTGGCTGTCTAATGACATTGAAGAGTGTGTGTATTTAACAAGTAAATACGACGTTCAGAGGTCTTCAAAAATTATTTTTCTATAGAAGAGGTATGGAATAATAAATATCTATGTTGATTTATTATCATTTTTTTTTTTTTTTTCGATTTCCGTCGTCCTTAGTTTCATATGAAATTGGTGGAGGTGTATTACCGTCTTTAGCAACTCAATGAAAGGCGTTTTTTGTGTGCCATACGCGTTTCGCTTCTTTATTTATGAAGCTTCATCAGTGGCGGTTTTCTGTGTTATTCCATGTGTGTCTTCATGGAGATGTTTGTGAGGTCTTCAGTTGGATATGGTAATTTCGGTCTTGCTGAAAACTCTTGCATCACCACTGTGTACTCGTTTTTGAACATTTGTTTACAATGTTTAGTGTTGCCAACTGTCGCTTTTCGTCTGTCTCTTGTTTGTGTTCCTTGTATCTCTGAGTGTATCAGCTGTTTTTTGTTTGTGTTGGTGTCTGTGTAGATTGTGTGTGTGTGTGTTGTTATTTGTGTTAGTTTTTCGTGAATATGGCAGTAGGGGGAGGGGAGCGAGAGGGGGAAGGGGGTAGGGCATTTCATGTTTCATTACTGTTTTCACTGTTTTTGTGGCCAGCTTGATCAGTGAGTTGTAACTTATGTTGATCTGATCATTGATCACTTTCTTATTCATTGCCAGGGCTCTCTGTATATGAAAGTTTTCTTGTGGTGTCAGGATTTTTCTGTCTCGATTATTGGTTCTGATAATTTTCATATCTTGTTCCATAGTGGATAGTTCATGTTCCATGTGCCATCAGGTGATCTGCAAAGGTGGAGTGGCTATTTTCATACTTCCAGCTTCTTATATATTCTTTATATCCTGCCTCTCATTCCCTGATATACTGATTTACATTCTTGGCATTCTAGCTGGTATATACCTGCCCCTTCATATTTGTCTGGTTTATCTTATAGCTACAACCAATGGCTATAACACCCAAACAGTAGAAAGACTCAACCAAAAAAATCAAAACACAACTAATGAAAAATTCTAAGAAGCACAAACACCCAAAACTCTCACAAACACAGACAAGGCAACACACACACAGACACACAAAACACCAACACTCATGACACAATGAGCAAAAATAAATGGTACACCCTTACATACAAACACAAATCAACACACAACATAGCAAACGTACTAAAAAAGCCAGGTTTACAGATTGCCTATAGAACAAGAAACACACTTCTGACACAGTTGCAAACAACAGATAAACCAGACAAATATGAAGGGGCAGGTATATACCAGCTAGAATGCCAAGAATGTAAATCAGTATATCTCGGAATGACAGGTAGAAACTTCAAAACCAGATATAAAGAACATATAAGAAGCTGGAAGTATGAAAATAGCCACTCCACCTTTGCAGAACACCTGATAGAACATGGCCATGAACCATCCACTATGGAACAAGATATGAAAATTATCAGAACCAATAATCGAGACAGAAAAATCCTGGCCCTACAAGAAAACTTTCATATACAGAGAGCCCTGGCAATGAATAAGAAAGTGATCAATGATCAGATCAACATAAGTTACAACTCACTAATCAAGCTGGCCACAAAAACAGTGAAAAACAGTAATGAAACATGAAATGCCTTACCACCTTCTCCCTCTCGCTCCCCTCCACCTACTCCCATATTCAAGAAAAACTAACACAAATAACAACACACACACACACACACACATTTTCACAAAATACTAACACAAATAACAACACACACAATCCACACAGACACCAACACAAACAAAAAACAGCTGATACACTCAGAGATACAAGGAACACAAACAAGAGACAGACAAAAAGCGACAGTTGGCAACACTAAACATTGTAAACAAACGTTCAAAAACGAGTACACAGTGAAGTGGTGATGCAAGGGTTTTCAGCGAGACCGAAAACAGCATATCTAACTGAGGACCTCACAAACATCGCCATGAAGACACACATGGAATAACACAGAAAACCGCCACTGATGATGCTTCATAAATAAAGAAGCGAAACACGTATGGCACACAAAAAACGCCTTTCATTTAGTTGCTAAAGACGGTAATACACCTCCACCAATCTATGTTGAATTTAAGTTTTCTTTTGGTTCTAGTGGAGAAAATATGTCAAAATATAAGTTTATCATTTTTGCTACAACATGCAACAAAGGTAATTTTAGCGTGTACAGTAATGCCAGATTCATTTATTTGTAGTTGGTTCTTATGTAGAAACTTGCTATTTGAATCTAAATAAAAGTTTTCATTGCTAATGGAAGTAATAATGGATTATTTTTTTAGTGATATGGATGTACAGTTCATTGACGAAAAAGATCGAAAACGAAAGTTAGAGGAGGAAGATATTCTTGCCATCCTTGAGATGCCATCTGGAAGTGAAGATGATGTTTCATCTGACGACTCAATTGCTGACCTAACTGTAAACATAGATACAATAGTTGACAGTATTGAGGATTATTGTCCCACAGACTCTGAGTCTGACGATTGTAATAATGAAACTTCACATCTCTCCACACTTCCAACACCAAATTCCTTGCTTCATATGCCTAATGTGGAGGATAAATCTGAGTAATCAAGGAAAAAGTGAGTAGAGATCATGTAACATGGAAGCTGCGTAGTGTTGATTTGCCAGTTGATAAAAAAGTACTCAAGGGGAACCTCCATCTACCAGATGAAGTTTGTGCTTTGGAAACACCATTTCAATTTTTCAAATATATGTTTACAAATGTAGGACGACAAGGAAATCCAAAAAACATTCCAGAAAAATAGAAACACCGCAATAACAACTTACGTTGTCACACCACGGAGAGAGCATTGTAAGCTTTGTTTACCATTTATACTGTCTTCTTAACACAAAATAAGCCCATGTACCATTATAACCGTTTGTAATTCCGCCTTGTAATTTTGTGTAAATTCTGTCACGCAGATAATCTGAAGATGTCCTGCTAAAGGACGAAACGCGTCATTAAATAATTAAAAAAATTGCAATCAAGACGGTTTGAAGGAATATTGTCTCTTTCTTCTCCAGTCTGCCGTCTGTACTTAGAATCACTATTGTCCCCTCTTCAAACAAATGCTGTGGAGGATTTGCTCGGGACTTTAATATCGGTTTTAATAATTTTGTTCATACGCAATCTCAATAACAAAACTATCGAAAAAAAATTAAAAATTAAAGTCGTTCCAGAGTGTTATCTTAAGAACTTACTGTAAAACCTCGTCTCTTTGCAATGATTAAAACTATGTAAGATTCCATCCGATTCGTTGTTTTATTACCAATACATTATGGTTCTTCGTGAATTTGTCAACAACCATCCATAAACAAATAGTACTTTTACAATCCGTTAACGAGCGATTCCAGGCGCCTTGTCACTGCGAGGCTGCTCCCGGCGAAGGTTCGAGTTCTCCATTGGGCGTGTGTGTGTCTGTGTGTGTGCAGTCCTTAGTTACGTTTAAGTAGTTTCTAAGCCTAGGGAACGGTGTTCACTGTAGTTCGACCGATTTGCTAAATGGACTTAGCTACAGGAAATTTGTAACATTTAAATTTTGACCGTGGATTGTAGGATAGCTATTCTTTTGGTGGGTATAAAATGGTCACTAGGTCAGAGGTTATACAAAACACTTTCCACCTTATCTGTAATTAAGGGAGCTCGATATATGAAGAATCGCAATTTCTTATGCAAAGTTTTCGAACATATTAATATCGCGCACTGGCGTGCATTGTATGGTTTCTGGAAGTACGGTATTACGCTTTGATATACATCTTCCAGTAAGATTTCTGACATTTTTAAAGTGTTTTGTAAAAATTCGTTTGGACAGTATTTGAAAAGGAACTGCAGTTTATTGAACAACATACTGTTCATTGCACACTATACTGTAAGAGCGTCAATGTCTTTAAAGCTCTGCAGCGTTCTTCAACGTGTTGCGTAAAACATCAGAACCGCTGTCAGGCGGTGTGTACTATTGAGCAATACTCAGTGTTGGGTAATAAATCTGTAGCGTCCGAGGGCCCCGTAAGAATGCGTCAGTCAACTTGTATAACGCTGACTGAACGCTTCCTTGGTCCGAGCGGAATTCAGTCTTGTAACCTCATAGGCTGATGGAACACGCCTTACCACGACGCTACCACATCATAAGATATTAGATAACAACTAATCGAGGGCTCATTGCTGGTATGTCACGAGCAACAATATATTCAGAATCGGCTTTGAGACTTCGATCTTGGCATGGAGAGAGGTCTCAACTCGATTGATGCGAGATTGCAAAGTGCTGTATTACAAAATAATCTCCTCAGTAAGACTATGGAGATTCCTAATGACAACGATTTTACTGTATAGTTGCGGCTCAGGCCAACTTGAACCACCCATTCACGTATCTGCAATTCCTCAAACAATACTATACATACTACAGTACTGCTCCAATTTCATCTGCTTCTATAAGACTCTCTGTCCCACCAAGGTTGTATCAGGCTCACGAACAAGGCAGTTTATGATTTAACAACCACCACCCAGAACCTAGTGGAAAATAAATGACCGCATTAAAGACCGAATATTTTTGGAGGAATATTTTTAGTGTCTTCGTCCCTAGCACGATCATATCAACCTGATACAATGTAGACAACTAAAAGATACCAACCAATAACAAGTTACACAATAAATATGTGGCGGATTTTCCAAATTGTCTTAAATGTGGTCTAGTGGATGCTTCAATTCACCGAATAACCTGTGGGCCTGCGAAGTTCTATATAGAAGACTGCCTACAATGAGTCGCACTAACGAAAGCAACGCTGGCAAGACAGAAGTTTTTTCGCTACAGAAGACACGCTGCCAAGAACTAGGACAACGCAGCCATCTGGATGCTAGGCCACATCATTGCCTATCACACTAATATCGTGGCCCAGATTCAATCGAAACTGTTCATATATTGAAAATTTTTATCATTTCTGACTTGAACTACCATAAGCCGTATGGAAACATGTTGAACATTAAGGTATCATGTATTCGAAACTGGCGTGAGATTATGAACATTTCAAGTAAGTTCCGAATGAATGGAAAAACAGACTAAGAGATGAATTATGTCTTTCATGAATATTTAGACCTGAAGATTTTATTTTAATCATTTTATTACATACTAGCTGTACTGGGACAGGCGTCGCTTTGGCTTGTTTAATGGAAAAGAAAGAAAACAGAAATCACACATTTCTATTATATGTAATTTCATAATGAGAACTGAGTATACATTTTACACTCCTGGTCTCCTTATCTCTGTCCGCCTTTCTCTGCATCTTCCTTTAGATCATTTATCTCATAACGCTATATCTATACATATCACTATCGATTTATTCCATGTAGACTCCATTTGTAGATTCCATTTATTCCATGTAGACTCCATGACTGCAGAAGTAATTTTTATGAAATCTTCAGGAAATCTTCACATTAGCCCAGCGAGTGATTCTGTTAAATTTGGTAGCGATCTGCTCAAGATATTTATTGATGCTAAGAATATAACGCGAAACATGAAACAATATTTACCCTTTGGAAAATCTATTTACTCTTTACCATATTTCAGAAAGCTTTTTCCTGTTTATTATTTTCAACGTAATATGATTCAACACAATGAGTACTACCCTTATACAGTCCTCAGCGTGTTTCATTCACATTTACATGCTAATATCACAGTCTAATGTGATGTCTGACATTGAGACGACCACGAGAGTGGCGGCCCTAGCGGATAAAGAGCCAACAGTAGCAGCACTATCAACTGTCACGGAAGCGATGCTAGCGTTCCAAGGTCAGAAGCGCAGTAACAAAAGAATGCTGTGATACAGACGGACACCTTAATACTAGTGTTATTCCATATTTCCCTCTCCATAAATCTAGTGATGAATTTTCCAATACGAATAGGAAAATAAAGTAAATTTCCATCTACTATTAATATCAGTTCATAGTTATAATAAATTTGAACTCAATGGAACCAGCCGGAATGTGACCGCATGTATCAACACTGAAGGTTGGCTCACCAATGGTGCTCATTCGCAAGTTAACAGCATCAAAGTAGTGCAACAGAACCGGACTGACTATCAAAAAATTGTGTTCAAATCGTCAATCATCGGCTGCGGATTTAAAGGAGAAGACTACTGATTCTACGCATAAGAACGATTTACAACAGTTTACAAAATGAATTGAAGCGGCCCCAGTTTTCTTTGCATCTTATCTTTGCTATTACCATCAACAAAACACAAGGCTGGTCGTTGACTATTGCGGCTTAAATTTGGTACATCTATGCTTTTCACATGGCCAATTGTATGCGGCTTGCTCCCGAGTTGGCGAACCACAAAATTTATACGTTTGTACTCCAAACAGAAAAACAAAACCGACTGTCTCCCCTTAAAAAGTATTATTAAAAGAAATATTATTTCCGATTAGTCTTAGATACAAGTATTTTTCCCTAGACGTAGCACGGCACTGTACCTATCGATATATCTGCTACAACTTCGGCATACGATCTTCTCTGACCATCCACCAGAAATCATTTTGCTACAGTAATTAGTGCTACCTGTGCAAAGCCAGTGGCGAGTCACTAGTTCAAAATAAAAATTGAGCTCTCTGTGTGAAAGTGCTACTCGTAGGTGACACAAGACGATAAACCGTGGCGTGTCGCGTCCCTCCTGTGAATACCTGGGAGTATTGAATCTAATTTTCTCTGTCATTTAATGCAGTCGTTAGTTTAAATTTTGTGGCAGTACTACTCCTACATCAGCTCTGTTTGAAGGAAAAAATAGAGTAATTTAATGTGTATTCCAGCTATTTGCAATGCAATTAATTTTTTTAAATATAATTAATTTTTTTTTTTTTTTTTTTTTTTTTTTTTTTAGGTGTTTCATGTCTGAAGAAACGACGTAGTCGCGGAAGCAGTATCTTCGCTGATAAGACCAGAAGTAAAATACCAGGCCACCCAAAGTCACGAGAAGACGACATAGCGGTGCAAGAAGATCCTGTTTTCAGCGACTGCTATAATACTAAATCTTCTTCTTCCGTCATGCATTAGGCTTTCTCTCAGCCTGTTGCAGCTTCATCTGCTCCTTCCACCGTTTTGCAGGTCTTCCAACTCATCATTTTCCTTGCGGAGTATATCAACAAAAATGTAGTTATTCATCCATTCTCAGCAGATGGGATATCAATTTTTGTTGGTATTCGTCAAACTTACTGTTTATATCGAAAATAGTTCCTTCCTTCCTTGTATCTGTATTTCTTTTGTAGTGTTGCTTGGTGTGTCCTGCTGTGTAACTGAGGAATTTCATTTCATTGGCTTGTAGCCTTGTTTTATCTTTCTTTTTCATTACCCAAGATTCATTTCCGTATAGTAATGCTGGTACTGACATAACTTTATAAAATTTTTAGATATGTTTCTGTGGTTGGAAAAAAAAAAAAAAAAAAAAAAAAAAATCAAATGTTTGTAGAGCTTATGGGACTTCTTAACTACGGGGTCATCACTCCCTAAACTTACAAACTATTTATGAACTAGCTAATACTAAGGACGGCACAAATATCCATGCCCGAGGAGGAATTCGAACCCTGACCCTAGTGGCCGTGCAGACCGTGACTGGCGTGCAGCAGAACGCTCGGCCACCGCGGCCGACTCTGTTCGTGCTTTCCTTTGAAAGCCACAATAAGCCGGCCGCGGTGGCCGAGGTGACTGAGGCGCTCCAGTCACGGTCAGCACGGCCACTACGGTCGGGGGTTCGAATCCCCCCTCGGGCATGGATATTTGTGCCGTCCTAGTTCGTAAGTAGTTCATAAGTAGTTTGTAAGTTTAGGGACTGATGACCCCGTAGTTAAGTCCCATAAGCTTAACAAACATTTGAACATTTGAATGGTTGTCATTGTACATGTGTGATATGTAATTAACGTCTATTGAAAAGTTGAATACTTGTTGACTGACCGCTTGAAATGTTCAAATGCTTGTAAACCTATTAGACCAAACTGCTGTGGTGATCAATACCTAGAGATAGAAACTACTTAAACTAGCCAAAGGAGAACACACACATATACACACACACCGATGTCCGAGGGAGGACTCGAACCTCCGACGGGAAGGGCCGTCCAGTCTGTAGGATGACGTCAGCCATTCCGCGCGGCTGGCCGCTCTTATTTGGTATGTGTATTCTAAACTAGCAGATCTCGTATAAAAGGTTAAATGTGTGTCAGTAAATTTAATATTACTTACTAAAGATTTAATCAATATGTGGACGATATGATTTATTGCACGGAAGATTTGAGAGTTTTCTCTCTCTTTTCTTTTATTTTTATTTATTTTTTTTACGCAAAATAATGTTCTGAGAGTTAACAGAACTTCGACGTTTGTGTGTAATGGAATTACAGCGAAGGATTTCATTATGTTGCACGGCGCGATGACTATTATCATCTTTGACTATATGTTGCACAGATAACAAATGATGGCAACTGTATAATTCATCTTGTGCAGTCTGAGATGTTCAGACACAGTTTGTTCATTTCTGTTTGATCGAGGACCTCATTGTTTTGAGATTTAGACTTTACTAAGAACTGCGAGTAAACATTTCGTGTGTACTAAGGCGACGTTGGAGCAGTCGTTATTTGTCAGAGAAGATCCTTACTGTAATTAAAAATTATTGATTGATTAACGTTCAGTGAACACATCTTCAAATTTATAAATGAAGAAACAATTTTACATTAATTTTAGGCTACCGTCAAACGGGGTGATGTCGGACACCTTCTCTTTCCCGCTGCATATCAATGAATTAGCGCTATCTCCACCTCCGCGAGCTGCTTATTTTATGCACGAGACTGTAATTCCCGAGCCCCGCGTCTGGATCGATTGTTTAACGACGCAATAATCAGTAGGACAGCCTCATTGTCGAAAGCTGGCGCTGCGTTAAGGAGCGGAAACTTTCTGTTGCTGCGACTGGCGGAAAAGTATTCTGGCGTCAGTTGCCAACGAGACCAGTAGGCAGCGACACTGAGAGACGTTTTGTGCCAATTTGTCGCGAGTTGTGTGTAAAGTTTCAAAGTAACGGAGTGTGTTGTTATGGTCTTCAGTCCGGAGACTGGTTGGATGCAGCCCTCCACGCTACTCTATCCTGAGCAAGCCTTTTCATCTCCTCATAAGAATGGCAACCCACATCCATTTGAATCTGCTTACTATATGCGTCTCTTGGTCTCCCTCTGCGATTTTTACCCCACACACTTCCCTCCAATGCTAAATTTACGATTCCTCGATGTCTAAGAATGTGTCCTACCAAGCGATCCCTACTTTTAGTCAATGTATGCCAAAAATTTCTTTTCTCACCAATGCTGTTCAGTACTTCTTCATTAGTTATGCGATCTACCCACCTAATCTTCAGCATTCGTCTGTAGCACCACATTTCAAAAGCCTCTATTGACTTCCTGTCCGCATTGTTTATCGTCCATGTTTCACTCCCATGCAAGGCAACACTCCACACAAATGCCTTCAGAAAAGACTTCCTTACACTTGAATTAATATTCGATGTTAGCAAATTTCTCTTTTTCAAAAATGCTTTTCTTCCCATTGACATTCTGCATTTTATATCTTCTGTACTGCGACCGTCATTTGTTATTTTACTACCCAAGTAACAAAACTCATCTACCACCTTCATTGTTTCGTTACCTAATTTAATTCCTTCTACATCGCCCGATTTTCTAAGACTGCATTCCATTATCTTTGTTTTGCTCTTGTTAACGTTCATTCTATACGCCCTCTTAAACACACTGAAGGAAACATTTCGAGATATTCAGTGTGGCAAATTAACGTATGGAAAAGCCTTTAATAAATAAAATTCCTTATCTCAGTCCTTCACCCTTATTTTAATGATGGACGTCCTTAAAATACGTTAAAAGTCACTTAAATAAAGAAAAGCAGAATTAAAAAAAGGTCAATTTCTGTCCGAAATAGTCCCATACAGTTCGAAACTCCGGACAGAGCTTGAAAATACACGTGTGTCGGGAATTACCCCAGTTCATGAGTTGATTTCGGACACTTTATTTGTCTGTCTCGGGCAGAAGTAGATGCACAAGGACGTTCTGTTTTTAGGATATTTTATTGGTTATACATATACCCACCACATCTGTAAAAACAATGAAATCTGATCAAACCTACGAAAGTTATAATGAAAATAATTTCAAAACTGCCCGAAATCACCCCATTTGACGGTACATATTTTTCTGCAGAAGACAGTGTTCAGACGAATGCGAAGTAATAAATTCGCCACTGCCAAGCTGTGCCAATATTCGAGAGATAGTATGCGCGTATCACCCCAGTTAGACGGGCAGTAATGATCACATTAGTAGTGGAAAGCGTCGTGCCCGACGCACTCTCTCCCCAGCAGTGTTACCAGATGGCAGAGAGAGAAAATACCTACAGTCTCACAAAAATGTACCTACGTTTTCCCTACTTTCTCCCTACCACCTCATTAATGCCCTTATATAAGGGTCGTAGCCAAAATTTGGGTCTGGGAGGGGCTGAATCCAGGAGTCCGGCCAGCAGAGGTTAACCAGTTGATTAATGTGACATGTTACAATTTTGATGAACTTTAAAATAAATATTTGGCATCGTGCTTCACTTGCTAGATATGTTTTTCCAGTGACTGATCGTTACTGATTGATGTAGTCAAGTGTAGATTATGCCGCGTTTTCTAAGTGCTCTGTTACAAGGGGATTACTGATTTATCGATCGGACAAGGGTACATCAAGAACCTGTCAACCATAGAGAGGAACAGCATTAATTAGTTCCCCCAAATATGCCGCTAATTTCCAGTGCACTGTTACACGAGGATAACTGATTTATTGACCGCACGAGGATACATTGAGACACTATCAAACATAGAGTGGGAACAGCAGTAATTCTTTAATTCACAGTCAGCACAAAAAATAAGTCCGTCACTCTACATGATTCTATTCTCAAAGAGTAGTGCCATGTTGACAACGAATTGTTCATTATAACGTTGGCTGTCGCAAATGTTTTAGCATTTTCTTGTCAGCATCTTCTCATTTACAAGTAAGAACTAGTATATCGTCCTGACGAAAATAAATAAGTCTAGTCAAGGTAATAAGTCTTTCGTTGATGGAAACAATGAGTTTTTCTTGTGCTGACATTTTCTAACACTATTTCCAAACCGACTCTCCATTCCACTGATATACATTGAAATTATCATATTTCGCATCAGTTTTAATGAGTCTGAAACAAAATTTTCAAATTAATATTGTTTACTATGAACAGAAAACGACTACGCCGTCTAAAATATCATTGGACACTTCACATTTTGCCACATTTAGTCGGCTTCATTCCAGTGTGCTGACAGCTGTTCTGCTGCCAACATTACCCGCTAGGCCTGTGTCGGCGATTGTAAAATTGTAGCCAAGTACCTACGCTTTGGGGACTTTTGGATGAAATTTCCCTACATGATTTTAATGCTTAAAAGTACCTACGTGTATAGGGTTACCATACGTCCTCTTTTTCCCGGACACGTCCTCTTTTTGAGGCGAGAAAATGTGTCCGGCTGGAATTTATAAAATTCTACTAAATGTCCTCTTCTTTTTTTGGGTTTCGAAAACGAAGATTTATTTTTGCGTCATTTGCGACAACGGGTTCGTTCGCACTGCAGTTCCAAACTGTTCGCAACTATTACGCACATACACAGAGCGCAATTGCCGATCACAATTTGGCTCTCCGCATGAATCTGACAGTTGCAAACGATTCGGAACTTCTCCGTGAAGAGACCCGGTTGTCTGTCCTGTATTCAATCAGTGTATTCTGCATTATGTTCTTTGGCGTTGCTTTTGATATACTTTGTGGCTGTATTGTGTGTTTGAGATTGTAGGTAGCCTTTAACTTCAAAATAAATCATGAAGTTAAATTAAAAATGCCGAAAACAAAGTCACTGTTAAGTTCATGATTTATTTTGAAGTAAAAGGCTACCTACAATCACAAACACACAATACAGCCATAAAGTACACCAAAAGCAACGCCAAAGAACATAATGCAGAATACGCTGATTGAATACAGGACAGACAACCGGGTCTCTTCGCAGAGAAGTTCCGAATCGTTTGCAACTGTCATGGGTTTGACAAGTTTAAGTACTGTTTACTGAAGGACTACCTCAAAGTCACCGGCATACAGCTCTAATTTTACAGCTAGTGTGTTTACCTTGAATATGCACAGCGTGAAACTGCATAAGTAATTTTATATTATATTTTGACTTTCATTTGTCTTTGCACCTCTCATATGGTTCTATGCTTTTTGCACTTTCATTGTATTACATATGTCACTCGTACTGTTAAATATGTATTTTTTTATGTCTTGTACATGTGATTTTTCTACTTTTATTCTAAGGCTGTATGATGTGAGATACTTATCAATATTGTGCTATACATTGTAAGAATCTCAATTCTATTGTAATGTTGTCAATGTACTAACCGCTGGCTGTATGGTCACTGTAACCAAAAGCCACAATAAAGAATAAAAAAAAGTCACTGTTAAATGATGTGCTCTTGGAGAAATACAGAGAATGATTATTTTAAAAGAAATTGAAAAAAAAAAAAAAAAAAAATCGATCATACCAGCAGCTGAAGCGTGGTGTGCATATTTCAGTCAGTCATATAGTGTTGTTAGTTATGCTGAATTGCCAAAAACTGTAGATTTTTTTTTTTTTTTCTATACCTAGTCATAATGCTTTCGTGTTTTCTCTGGTGAACACACAGTGCACAAAAGACAGGAATAGATTTTAAATAGAAAATATAAAAGCTACTGCATGTGTACACAATTTCGTCGTCCTTCAAATATAGTTGGTTCAAAAGTGAAAAAGACAAGAATGAGAAAATTATGATGAATAAACTTCCAAGGTTCATAATATTTTGTTTTACAACAACCACACATTGTTTCTGTTTTAGTTTGCAGTAGTTTTACGTTGTTCATTAATAAAATTATAAATTACATTATGTTAACAATAAGTGTCCTCTTTTTTTGTATGAAGTGTCCTCTTTTTTGTTGATGAACATATGGTAACCCTATACGTGTAGGGAAAATTCCCTACGTCTGGCAACACTGCTCCCCAGTGAAGCCATTGGCGCAACGGATCTCGCCTGCCCAGTCGTTTGATGCAGCCGCTCGTTTAATCGCCGCCGCTGGGCGCGGGCAGACCGCTGCGGCTGCGGCTGCGTCCGCGGCACGTGTGGCAGCGGCAGCGGCGTTAATGGTGCTAGCGTGTCTCGCGCAGGTGTCGACGACCCCGCGCGCCTTGTCAGCGTGGCCGCTGCCGCGTCAGCGTCGTCCGGCCGCAAGACAGCGCGTCTGGCGGCGGCGCGCGCCCAGTCAGCGCCAGCGGCCACGCTCGTCTCGCTGACGGCACTGCTCACCTGCCGCTAGGCCCGTCTCTCCCTAAGTACTGGCGCCCTTACAAGGGGAGGCCGCCAATTGTGAAATTCAGATTCGATTCATACTGCGCATAATAAAAGCTCATGGCCAGAGGTGTAATTTGGCATAGCACCAAGATGCACTTGTCAGCCGTTGTCGAGAAAATCGACAGTTAAAAAAAGCCGTCGCGGTGAAATACCCTCTACGATTAGTAATATTGTACAGAGGCGTGGCATAACGGTAAGCGGTCGGGTTCGTAATCCGAAGATCACCGGATCGAACTCGCGACATGCAACTTTTTTGTATTATTTTCTCTCTCTCTCTCTCTTTTTTTTTTTTTTTTTTTTTTTTTTTTTTTTTTTTTTTTTTTTTTTTTTTAATTCAAGTATAAAAAAAGGTAAAGCAGTCAACAATCCGAAGATTGGTTTGAACACCACAGTGCTTTACTAGGCATGGTCCTATTTGGAGGTGGTATGCCGTTGCCTTCCTCCGATCTTCGAGCTGACTTACCCAGCCAGTTATAGGGGGACCTACGGTTTAACGTGGGTTCCGAACCACGGTGCTCCTCGGTATTTTTCACATGAGCAATACTGCCAGAGGTGAAAGAAGTGGAAAGTGACAGATAAAATTTCTAGGACCTGGTGGGGATCGAACGCGCGACCTTTGGATGTGTAGTCTGGCACTCTACCACACACACACACACACACACACACACACACACATATATATATATATATACACACACACGAACCAGAGTGATAGACCATAGAAATATGGAAAGCAGAAAACAGCACGACATCGAGCACATCTGATAAACGATGCGTTTTTACAAGAACAATTTTTTTTAATTATCTGTTGGGAAACACACCTGATTGACATTCTGAAAAATTGTTCTATCGTTCGTCAGGTTTGACTTACACCAGTGGCGTAACTAGGACTTGGCTTTGGGGGGGGGGGGGAGATAGATCTGCTTGACGAGCAAAATTTTAGTCAGTTTCCAGACACAGACTACCATCTACCACTCCCGGTGAAGAAACTAATTCACTCCCATCCAATGAAAGCTAATGGTAAAACACCCCAAGTTTCCAATCTTTACCTTTACCAGATTGCTGTTATACGATTTCATTTGCTTTTTTTTATTTCTCTCTCTCTCTCTCTCTCTCTCTCTCTCTCTCACACACACACACACACACACACACACACACACACACACACTTTTTTTGGGGGGTTCTGGGGGGAGGGGGTTCTATCCCTCTCATCCCCCCCCCCATAGTTACGCCACTGACTTACACTATACGTATTCGTTTCGGAATATCGTTTATACTCATTTCGTTAATTATACGTGGTAATCATTATGAAGACAATTAATAACATTTGTGAAATACAACATTGTCTGCGGAAAAAATAATGATGTTCGAAGTCGCCAGTTGCATATAATAAGTTGTTTGAAAGTTGATTGTCGTGGAAAAACTGGCGACTTCGAACATCAAATGTTATTAATTGTCTATATATATATGTGTGTGTGTACATTTGAATTACAAAAAACAAATAATAAAAAAATGCATGCTGCGAGATTCGATCCGGCAACCTTCGGATTACAAACCCGACCTCTTACCGCTACACCACGCCTCTGTACAATATTACTTTTTTTTTTTTTTTTTTTTTTTTTTTTTTTTTTTTTTTTTTTTTTTTGCCTCTGTCCCCTTTTTTATTTTTTTTTTTTTATTTTCGGGCCTCCATCCTCCCCTTCTAGTCCGTCCTTGCGCTCGCCATATTTCGCCTTCATCGGCGCAGGCTTACTTCAGCCTGTTGTGAAATTTTTGTTCTCTAGAGCTTCATAGCTATATTACAGAATGTAAATCAATGTAAAATAAAATAAATTTGTGTTCGTGATTATTGGTTCCTTTTCCTGATTTCGTTATCAACCTGTTGGATACTGTGAAAATTGATGATTTGTGTCGAGGCACTACTGCACTCTAAGGCTTCAAAGTTCGTCTTCTCGTAGATTGCTGCCAAATGCAGGTTGTTCCGCAATCTTTGGATTGTCCTGTTTAGTTTCGTTCATCAGCATTCATCATCAGCCCTATTGCGTCTTCTCATAACTGTGAAACCCTCGGTTCAGAAAAGTACCTTTTTGTGAATGTCTTTTTGTTTTATATGTATATTTTTGAAATTACTTTCTTGTTTATCAACATTTCTTCCTTAACAATTTGGGGAAAAAAGCTCCTCTTTGTGAAATTGTACTAGATTAGGAAAGAAAAAATAACTAAAAGATGAATCCCTCTTCTAGGGCGTTTCATTTTTGAATCATAACTTCTGTGTACACTAAAACGTATGCATACAGAACAAAAGCAAATTTCCTAGGGCATTTACCTTTTTTTTTTTCTCCCCCTTTTTCCAGTGAGTAAATGAATTACATCTCCATTTATTCTGCACGAATTTTTCTTTACTTTATATCTTAGTAAGTACTTTCACATTGAGAATGAGTATTGGGCCTTTGGTATCAAACTGTGAATGTCTTCGTCGTCACTGGCATGCTGTTTCAGGGTTCTGCTGAGGCCTTCACGGCTACCGTAGCGGCCACGGGGCCCACGAAGTCCCCACCGTACTTCACCCCCAGCAGCTGTCCCCTACTTTAGCATGCATCTACCATCTATCCCACTCCTTGCTTCTCGATCACAATTCGCAGCATGTTACCAAACGGTTTTATTTGATTTTTACTCTGGTATATTTTATAGTATTCTGATCGTAAATATGCTCTGTATTCCAATAGACTGTCTTTCCCATTTTTATTTATAATGTAGTTAACGTAATTTCCGATTAACCATAAGATGGCATTATTTTTCTGAGATGGAAAAAAAAAAACTTCTTCCGGGAAGAATATTATATTTGGGTTGATGTCTCTCCCATCATGACGTCTGAGAAAGGCAACTTGCATTTTAACTTCTTGCCATAAGTAACTGTACCCTTGACAAACGAAACGATGATCTAACGTGTCAGTCGTATTGCATTTACGGCATTTGTTTGTGTCACTGCGTCCTATTAAATATAATTTCTCGTTAGTGCTAATTATATTATTTACAACTTTGTACCATGTCGACTGTACTTCTGATGTAAGTATTTTGTTATTTATATTTTGCCAAATATTTTTCCATTTTCTGTGAGGGTACTTTAATTCCATCTTATTCGGGTTGTCCTGTGATCTTATTTTTTTCAGCATGTATTTGCAGTTCCTCTTGTTGATATCCTGTACAAGGCATTGCATGTAACTTAGTTCGAAATAAAAGTGTCGAATGTGCTTCAATTTATAGTTTATTACTCTGATGTCGATTGGTGGCCGAAGGCTGTTAGGCTCAAAAAGTTTGAATAATTTAGAAGCTACACTGTTTGGATACATTTCAATAAGTTGCAACGACCTCTTTATAAACAGAACATTGGTTTTCCTTAAAATATCTGACAATCCAAGTCCCCCCTCTGCGGTAGTTAGGGTCACTGTTCCAGCAGCTACTCGAAATATATGACCTTGCCAGAGGTATCGGCAAACCATTGCCGTGATAGCTTTTGCAACTTCTTTAGGTATTGGCAATATTTGCCCAATGTAAGTAGCTTTTGATAAAACTGCACAATTAATGATCTTAATTCTTTGCTTAATGTTTAGGTCCCTCAAATAATTTAAAATGAGGGAGCCACGAATATTGTCCAAAATTTTTTTCCAATTGAAAGCTATAGTTCGAAGAGGACACCTACGGAGGGTGAGACCCAAAGCAGTGTGTTGCTCAACGCATTTTGCCCAAGCAATATTTACGTTAGCCATTCCGTTCAGTTTTAAAAAAGCACTCTTTGTGTCATTTACTTTTGCGCCCGTTGCTTTACAATACAAGGTTACATTCTCTGTCATTCTTGTGGCGTCATCGTTACTTCTAATCAGCACACCGACATCATCGGCATATGCATTACAAACCGTTTTCAGTCCCGCAAGAGATATGCCCTCTAGTACATCTTCTAACCTTCTTAAAAGTGGTTCCAAGGCGATTACATAGAGCAGCATTGATAATGGGCTCCCTTGAGGGATTCCACTCGTTATTTGAATATCCTTACTATAATGACCATTGAGAGATACATTAGTTTTCATTCCCTTTAGAATGTTGTTGAAAACCTTCACGTTGTTATCATTGGGGCCCAGGAATGCCAATGTTTTAAAAAGATACCCATGATGAACTCTGTCAAAGGCCTTATTAAAATCAATGAATGCTAGGCCATCATGTGCTGCAGAGTTGTAGAAAATTGCGACTATGTCCCTGTATTCAGTGACTGTCTTAAAAATGCTTCGTCCTGGGAGACATGTCTGATGAACACCAACGATCCTCCGTAGGATTGGTGTTATCCTCTCCTTAATTACCCTAGCTGTTATTTTATAATCAGTGTTGAGTAAGCTTATTGGTCTCATCTTGGTGATATCTTTTATTCCCAAGTTCCTGCCTTTTGGGATCAGTACTGTGATGCTTTGCTTCAAATCTGTAGGAACAGCCTCCCCATTTAGTACTTCATTTATCATTTCAGTAAACGCTTTGCCTATGACATGCCAGTATGATCTGTAAAACTCTATGGGCAATCCATGGGGGCAGGGTGACTTTTTAGTTGGCGATGACTTGAGTACATCGAAAACTTCTTCTTGAGTAATTTGTGCCTGGAGGTGTCGATTGTCCTCTTCCGTTATTGTATTCTTAAGGCCAGATGTTGTTAAGAATTCCTTTGTCGTATCTTCATCTATCTGCTGTTCACTGTAAAGTGTAGTGTAGAATCGACAAACCTCGTCTAATATATCTTTTTGGTTTGTAAGGATTCTCTTATCCTCCGCCCGCATGTGATCAATAAAATTTCTTCGCCTCCGTTGTTCGTGTCTTATGAGGTGATAGATAGAAGCGTTTTCTTCTTCCACAATGGTTTGTGCATGGGATCTGATTTTTAAGCCCTCTAGCTGGGACCTCTTCATATTTATGAGCTTGGCTTTGATTCTCTTTATTTCTATGAAAATATCGTTAGTCATCGGTTGTTCATAGAGATCGCGTAAACAACAATAATAAAATTCCGTTGTATGTCTCGTCCATCTCATTCTCTCTTTGCTATGCGCTATTAGGGTAGCTCTCAATTTTTTCTTGGCAACCGCAGCCCACCATTGTATAGTTGACCTGTATTTATGGCGCTGTCGTAAAGAGGCCTGCCAGGTTTCTTCTATTTGTGCATTTAGGTTATTCTCTAGCAGCATACCTATGTTCAATTTCCACAATGGTCGGCCCCAGTAAGTTTTCTGCTTCGGTAACTTAACACTGCATTTGACTGCAAGGTGGTCGGAAAAGGTAGTTGGTATAACCTCAATTGCAGCAATTTTATTGTCAATGTTCGAAGAAACGTAAATTCTATCGATTCTGCTTTGGGATCTACTAGTAATGTATGTGAACCTGACGAGGGTAGGATACTTAATTTCCCATGCGTCTTTCCATTTCATGTTACTAACTAAGCCCTGAAGTTCTTTAGATTTATTGAAGTTTGGGTGTTGGTCCTTTTCATGTAACACGCAATTCCAATCACCGCCAACTAAAACATTTTCCGGATTGTCTTTAAGTAAAACTAGAATGTCACTTTTGTAAAATGTTGCTCTTTCGTCTCTCGCATTATTGCCCGATGGTGCGTAAACATTTACCAAATTAGTATTAAAAATTTTGCATCTGATTCCCCGCCCAGATTCTAAAAGGCAGACATCTTTCATCTCTATGCCGTCCTTTGCAAGGATAGCTGTCCCACAACTACTCTCAGGTGCAATATTCAGTATTGCTTGATAACCAACGACGTATAGATCTTTGATGTTAACCTCCTGCAATAATGCTATGTCTGTTTCGGATTGATACAAAAAATCTTTAAGAGCAGCCACTTTTGTTTCATTCTGGATTTTGTTGATGTTAAGAGTTGTCACATTATAAACATGTTCCATTAGTTAGGTGTGATTTAAATTTCTAAGTCCGATAAGGGCAATTCATTGTCTTTATTTTTTTTTCCTCCCCTTCGCCGTCATCTGTCTTCATGCTTCTTGTCTGCGCGGTTTCATTCCCACTCTTTTAGTAAAAAAAATCTTCATCCTGTATTGCTTCATCTGCCATGTCTTCGTCTGATTCTTGTGCCCAGTCTAGTCGTGCCTCTGAGGTAGCTTGACTTGACATGGGTTCATGTCCTGACATCTCAATGGTATTGTCAGTTGCTTCACTTCCGCTTCCTGTAGGACGTTCCTTGGAAGTTACTGCTGCTTCTGAAACAGTTACCTGCTTGTCGCGTTCTTTAATGGTTTTCAGTTTTTCCTTCAAAATGGGGGCTATACTCTCAGCGGCTTCATGAGCCAGCCTGCGCTTCTTATTTCTCCTGCGCTTTGGGGATCCCCCGTTGGATGATGCAGGTGACTTCTCTTGAGAATCTGTGGACGATGTCTCTGTCGCCACCTGTTCCTTTTTCTTATCGGTTAGCCTGTTCGGATTTCCATTTTGCACCTCCATATTTGGGTCTTTCTGCGTGATGTTACGAGGTGTAGGGTCCTCAATTGTGCTGTCCTGTGTAGTTCGATTCTCTTTCCCAGATCCTCTTTGGGCTTCTATGTCGGATGTTTTCGGTAGGGTCCCATTTGTCTCCATATGACTGCCTGTCACGTCCTCGATGTTCATTCTAGTTACCTCGGAAGTCAGAGGGCCTTCGTGTTGAATAACAGAAGAACGGCTTCCACTTTCAGATTCTGTGGAGACAGGCGTTGTCTTCTGCACATCCAGGGAAGCTCCTCCCTGACGCGGTATTTCGTTCGTTTCCGCGGCAGGGTAGCTCGGCTCGCTAGAACGCGCTTGCTCGACGTGACTCGGCTCTGCGTAGTTTCCTGGTGCGGCCGGTGCGGCAACAACTTCCACCTGCCTAGCGGGGCTGCGCGGGTACGTGGCGGCAGCGTACGTCAGCTTGAGGCCGACTGCCTGGTCGGGCGCCGCGTGCTCTGCAGCCGGCAGCTGCGGGACGCGCCTCCTGCTACACTCGCTTCTAATGTGCTCCGTGGAATTACACAGAGCACACGTTCTGGGCTGTCCGTCGTATATTAGTAAAGCACGATAACCGCGCACATTTAAGTATGACGGTATGTGCTTATGAAGTTCGATCTTTACTTGACGAACGCCGTTTAAGACAGGAAACATGTAGGCCTCTGACCATTTTTCAGCGATAATCGAAATTATTCTGCCGTAGGGTCTAAGAACTTTTTGTATTTCGTCATCCGGCATTTCAAAGGGCAGTTCGAAAACACGAACTGTCCGAATACCTAATCCGGCGTGACAGACTGGAACGTCACTTACACTACCGTCTGAATGATGAAACTTAGCAAGTCCGCCAAATTTGTCTACTATTGAGCAACATAATTCTGGACTATTCAGCTTCACGAAAGCAGCGTTCGTAATAAAGGACAAATGAACACCAATTACGTCACTCTCATTAATCATGATTTTTTCGATAAGCCATTGTTTCACTTCATAAGCTTTTGGTCTAACATGACATCTGTCGAAAGAAAATTTAATCGTGTCCTTCCTCAATATATTAATCGGGTTCATTCTGTCTTCTTATTCGTAGTAATCATAGCCACAATTAGCAGAGCAGAGCGCTTGCGACTACCTTAGACACAGCGACACAGCCGTTGTTTACCTGCCGAACGACAGCGTTGCCGCCACACGTCCGTCCAGCACCGCAGCTGTCACTCGAATATTACTAATCGAAGAGATCGTAGAGAGTCTTTCACCGCAAAGGCCTTTTTTTAACTGTCGATTTTCTCGACAACGGCTGACAAGTGCATCTTGGTGCTATGCCAAATTACACCTCTGGCCATGAGCTTTTATTATGCGCAGTATGAATCGAATCTGAATTTCACAATTGGCGGCCTCCCCTTGTTAGACTGACCCTACAATTGGCTTGTCTGCCCGGTGGTCTCCTTAACCCTTTCAACCCCAAATTCTATTAATTTACTAACTTAAACCCGCGGCCCCACTCGCGTGTTGGTTGATAGATAATGCGCTAAACGTCAAATCGACTTTTTTTAAAGAGATGTATTAAAAGAAATTTCTTTTTTACTGCTTTATTTGTTTATTCTTATATTTCCTTATTCGTATGCTTATCCTTACAGAGAAAGAGCTGAAGACATTGTAGCACGCACAGACCAAAGATACGGTCTGTGGCATTACGTTTCACAGTATGTATCTCCTTGCTATAGAGTCGCAAACGTCATCGCTGGCCTTCAGTCTAAGAATGGGCAAAAACTATCGATATATCGAAATATCGATATTTTTTGGAAATTTTCCGATATTTATCGACAATATTTTTTCCGATATATCAATATTAAATTTTGAATATCGAAGGCGATATTTTTAAAAGCCACCCTTATTTTAAAAATTAGATTAGATCCTTTAATGGCCTTTTGGTATGTTTTCGTTTATTTTTATTGGTTTTTATTGTTGTGAAACGTCGCAGGTATAGGCCAAAATTCGTGTCTGCACTGTGCTTTCCCCTATGTTTGAGTGTTCTTTATTGTTAGAGAGTTATTGGGATTTCACCTAGTGTTGCTAAGCCACCGTCTAGTTCAGTTGATCAGTTGTGTGGCGGCGTGTCCGATATTGGTGTCATTCAACTTCAATCAATTTATTTTCATGTCAGCTATATCCTTTGTTTGGAAGTTCTTTACAAAAGAAGTTAAAAATAAACCTGTTTCATGGAACTTATGTGGTAAAATTTACAAAACGTCTGGAAATACCACAAATACCACAAGTAAGTGGTGCTAATTACGTTACTACAAGCTTGAGAATTCCCATCACAAACCTGCTTCGGCAAGAAGTGGAGCACACAACTCCTTTGACTGATTTAGGAGCGTCAGTAAAAGAAATCTATATTCAAAGGAATTCTGGAAAGATTGGTTCCCGTGGAAAAAATATTTTTCTCTCTGTGGCAACAATTTTGGTCTCCCGATTTAAGTGTATTCATTTTTAATCCCCAATTGCAGTGTCAGCTGCAGTAGCTCACATTAGCAAAGAAATTCGTTCCGAACATAGGCGAAAAGGACAATTCTCTCTTGAGCATTGCGCTTTAGATGTTGAACAAGAAAGCCCGAGGAACCCAAAGTTCAGTTTCACGGCAAATTTCAAGCCATGATTCTGTACCAAATGAGCTGAAGCAGTACCGTGATCAACCATATTTAAAGCGTAACAGTGATCCTCTGAACTCGACACTTTACGCCCATTTTACCAGACATTGCGCAGAAGTACCTGATATGCCAAGCCTCTTCTGTTTCGTCAGAAAGAGTGGCGTCACTGACCAATTTAGTGGTGTAAGACAACAGAAGTAGAAAAATAGCTCTCATAATGTCTATTATTGATGACTACTGGCTCAAATAATTTTTTTCAAATAAATATCTTACTCTACATTGTGTTTCTTTTATGGACTATAGATTGTGTTTTTTTGTTGATTAACGCTTAAAATTATCAAATATTTGTCAATTTTTAATTGTATGTTAATAATTTGTGTGTTTTTGATTATTAATTCATCGAAATATCGATATCCTTATTTCGATAAAATAAATATTTTTTAAAAATATCGATACGATATATATCGATATTTTAAAAATTTTGCCCATCCCTACTTCAGTGCGATTTTTTAAATAATTTGACGATTTTCAACCTCCATATCTTCCACCCCCTTATAGCTATCGGTATAGAACTGCTATGGTGTTCAACGGGAGACTTCGAAAAACAATTACACACAGACCATTCGTTTGCGTTCTGTGGGTTTCGCTGCAGAGCGAAATATTAACACACACACACGTGGAATTTTATATACACCGATAACTTTCGATCCCAATATACTCCACCCTTTTATCATTATCAACCCTCAAGCAACAATGCAACCAATAAACCCATTTTCAAAGAGTAAATATAATTTTCAAAGAGCAATTATTGTTCCGCATTTTGCGTTATATTCTTCAAATTACTAAATATCTATCAAATCGCTATAAAACCATGCCTAAAACCTTCCTAAGGTATATATTAGTAACTGTACAAATATTTAAGTCTCTGCGTCTTGTAGTTCGGACGTGATAAGCGTACACCGACCAGACATTCACACACACACACACACACACACACACACACACACACACATATATATATATATATATATATATATATATATATATATATATATATATATCCGATCGCCATAAAACGGTGCCTAAAGCCTTCCCCGGGTAGACATTAGTAACTGTACAAATTTTTATCTCTTTATCTCTTGTGGTTCAGACGTAATAAACGTACACAGACATTCACATTTATAGATGAACAAAAATATTTCTATAGATACTGATTGGAGTAATGTATATTTGACAGCATCTTTGATTATTTTTAGTTGGAGTCGATGGCAAATTAAGCTCATGATTCAGGGTAGTTTCAGGGGTAATACTAGGCTGTAACCTGTCACCACTGTTGTTCATACTATACATGGATCATATGTTGAAAACAGTAAACTGGTAGGGCGGGATTAAAATAGGTGGAAACAAAATAAAGCATATGCGGATGGCCGATTTGATTGAAAGGTTGCAAACTAGTATTTCAGAGCTCGATCAGAGGTGCAAGGATTATGATATGAAGATCAACATCTCCAAAACGAAAGTAATGTATGTGGGAAAGAGATTTAGACAGATTGAGTGCCAAATAGGAGGAACCAAGTTAAACCAGGTAGACAGTTTCAAGTACCTGGGATGTATTTTCTCACAGGATGGCAACATAGTGAAAGAACTGGATTCGAGGTGCAGCAAAGGTAATGCAGTGAGTGCTCAGCTAAGATCTACTCTCTTCTGCAAGAAGGAAGTAAGTACCAAGACTAAGTTAGCAGTGCACCGCTCTATTTTTCTACCAACTTTGTTGTATGGGAGTGAAAGTTCGGTTGATACAGATTACCTTTTTCATAAGGTAGAGGTTAAAAAAAGGTAAAGCAGTCAACAATCCGAAGATTGGTTTGAACACCACAGTGCTTTACTAGGCATGGTCCTGTTTGGAGGTGGTATGCCGTTGCCTTCCTCCGACCTTCGAACTGAGTTACCCAGCCAGTTACAGGGGGACCTACAGTTTTACGTGGGTTCCGAACCACGGTGCTACTCGGTATTTTTCACATAAGCAATACTGCCAGAGGTGAAAAAAGTGGAAAGTGACAGATAAAAATCCTAGAACCTGGCGGAGAAGGTAGAGGTTACAGATATGAAAGTAGCAAGAATGATTGCAGGTACTAATAGATGGAAAAATAGCAGGAGGGTGTCCATGATGAGGAAATCAAAGGAAAACTGGGAATGAACACCATAGATGAAGCAGTTAGAGCGAACAGACTTAGATGGTTGGGTCATGTTACACGCACGGGAGAAGCAAGGTTACCTAAGAGACTCAAGGGGCTCGGCAGCGGAGGGTAAGAGGAGTCGAGGTACACCAAGAAGAAAGCACTTAGATTCGGTGCAGAATGAATTTGAAGTAAAAGGCATAACATCAGACGAGGCATCAATGTTAGCATTGAATAGGGGATCATGAAGAAATTTAATTAGAGGTACTATGCTCCAGACTGAACGCTGAAAGCACAATCAGTCTCTGATGATGATAAGTTTTTGAAGGGTAATATGGGATCACTACAAATGGCATCATTGGGCAGGATAGCAGGATATGATTCCTTTATTGTAACTGGTAACATTTTCAATTTGCTTACTACTAAATTGTACATTTGACAATTATTTAGTAATGAAATTATTAAATTTCATATAGTTAATTGAAAGTCTTGCTACAAGTACTCCAACTTAGACATTAAGCAATGGTACATATTTCACAGATTTGTGACTGGGCGGAAGACTTCCTAAGTAATAGAATGCAGTACGTTGCTCTCGACGGCGAGAGTTCATCAGAGACGAGTGTATCGTCAGGCGTGCCCCAGGGGAGTGCAATAGGACCGCTTTTTTTTATTATCTATATAAATGATCTGATGGAAAGAGTCACTTGTAATTTGCTGCTGTTTCCTGATGATGCTGTGATGTGTGAGTGTCGTTATTAATTGACTGTAATAGCGTACAGTGCGTCTTCGACAAAATTTCTAGTTAGTGTGAATAATTACAGCTAGCTCTGAATGTAGATGAATATAAGGTGATGTGCATGACTAGGAAAACGAAACCCATAAAGTTAGAATACAGCATTAGTAGTGAGCTTCTTGATCCATTCGCGTCGTTCAAATATCTAGGCGTAGCATTCTAGAGCGATATGAAATGGAATGAATATGTAAGGACTGTTGTGAGTAAGGCGGACAGCCGACTACGGTTTATTGGGAAAATTTTGGAAACATGCACTTCATCTGTAAAGGAGGCATCGTATAAAACGCTTCTACGACCACGCCTCAAGTATTTTAGACACGCAGCAGATCAGTTTAAACGAAGAAATAGAAGCAGTTCAGAGGCGAACAACTAGGTTTGTACTGGTAGATTCGACCAATGCGCGAATGTCATGGAAATGCTCCGGGAACGCAATTGGGGATCGTTGGAGGAAAGGCGACGTTCTTTTCGTCAATTTCTGTTGAGGACATTTAGAGAGCCGGAATCTGAAGCTGAGTTAGTATGTTCTTCCTGCCACCTACTTACATTTCGCGCAGTGATAACGAAGACAACACAAGAGAAATTAGGACTTGTACGGAGGAATATAGACATTCTGTTTTTTCTCCTTTAATTTGGGAGTGGAAGGAAAGGAAATGCCTAGTAGGGCTACAGTGTACCTTCCGCCACGCAACTTACGGTGGATTGTGGAGTAAGTATGTAAATGTAGATGTAGTTATTTTGATAATGCGTTTTTGCCTGATGCTTTCTCTTTCCTCAAGGTAATGGTAGACAATAGAGTTGTGGCGATACCTGAATCAGTCATTCATTTGAACGAATACAAATAAACAATCGTAAGAATAGAATTGTGTTCCAGACGAATCGTCGTTCAAAGGAATCGTCTGTTGCGTAACTTGCGTGCCGATTCTAAGTTCCAACGATTCATCATTTGAAGGCGACTGCCGAATCATGCCGAATCGTGCCCAATAATTACGAATGCCAGAGGGCAGTCAAGAAGAGGACGAATCGTCGTTCTAAACAATCATCTGTCTCCTGACGATTCCTAGATCCAACGATTCATGAGTCAAAGCCAACTTCCGATTTTTGCCCAATGGTTACGAAAGCCAGAAAGCAGTCAAGGAGGAGGGGCTGCGTGTGAACTAAGGAATCACAGGACGAAGATCTTGAGCCGTTAACTATTTATTCACGAATTACAGAGACCGGAAACGAATCGCAGCGAAATATATAGGATTAACATAAAAAAAATCACAGTACTATGAAAAATTACGTCCCTCTTATGCGTTCCAGATGCTGTGCAACACACGCGCCATTTATACAGTTTACACGTAATATATTTAAACGGGCGATTTTAAACTTTTTTAACGCCATCTCGAAACATCGTTCTTACTATTTAGGTATACCATTCCTGAAAGAAGCGATTTAACACAAAGAAACATTTTTATATAAAAACGCGAATTTCTTGTATCTCCAATAAAATTTAATATTTAGAGACTAGATGTTTTACCATATATTTAATGAAATTTATACACTCCTGGCCATTAAGATTGCTACACCACGAAGATGACGTGCTACAGACGCGAAATTTAACCGACAGGAAGAAGATGCTGTGATATGCAAATGATTAGCTTTTCGGAGCATTCACGGGACTGTAGACCATTGTAGTTTTGTCCCCCTTAAACAACCAAACAACAACAACAACCAAACAGAGCATTCACACATGGTTGGCGCCGGTGGCGACACCTACAACTTGCTGAAATGAGGAAAGTTTCCAACCGATTTTTCATACACAAACAGCCGATGACCGGCGTTGCCTGGTGAAACGTTGTTGTGATACCTCGTGTAAGGAGGAGAAATGCATTCCATCACGTTTCCGACTTTGATAAAGGTTGTATTATAGCTTATCGTAATTGCGATTTATCGTATCGCGACATTGCTGCTCAAGTTGGTCGCGATCCCATGACTGTTAGCAGAATATGGAACCGGTGTGTTCAGGAGGGCAATACGGAACGCCGTGCTGGATCCCACCGGCCTTATATCACTAGCAGTCGAAATGACAGGCATTTTATCCGCATGGCTGTAACTGATCGTGCAGCCATATCTCGATCACTGAGTTAACAGATGGGGTCGTTTGCATGATAATAACCATCTGTACGAACAGTTCGACGACGTTTGCAGCAACATGGACAAATCAGCTCAGAGACCATGGCTGCGGTTACCCTTGACGCTGCATTACAAACAGGAGGACCTGCGATGATGTACGTAACGACGAACCTGTGTGCATGAATGGCAAAACGTCATTTTTTTTCAGATGAATCCAGGTTCTGTTTACAGCATCATTATGATCGCATCCGTGTTTGGCGACATCACGGTGAACACACATTGGAAGCGTTTATTCGTCATTGCCATACTGGCGTATCACTGGGCGTGATGGTGTGGGGTGCCATTGGTTGCACGTCTCAGTCACCTCTTGTTCGCATCGACGGCACTATGAACAGTGGCTGTTACATTTCAGATGTGTTACGACCTGTTGCTCTACCCTTCATTCGATCACTGCGAAACCCTACATGTCAGCAGGATAATGCCTGTTGCAGGTCCTGTACGGGCCTTTCTGGATAGGGAAAATGTTCGACTGCTGCCCTGGCCAGCACACTCTCCAGATCTCTCATCAATTGAAAATGTCTGGTCAATGGTGGCCGAGCAACTGGCTCGTCACAGTACGCCAGTCACTGCTCTTTATGAACTGTGCTATCCTGTTGAAGCTGTATGGGCATCTGTACCTGTACACGCCATCCAAGCGCTGTTTGACTTGATGCCCAGGCATATCAAGGCCGTTATTACGGCCAGAGGTGGTTGTTTACTGATTTCTCAGGATCTATGCACCCAAATTGCGTGAAAATGTAATCACATGTCTGTTCTAGTATAATATATTTGCCCAATGAATACCCGTTTATCATCTGCATTTCTTCTTGGTGTAGCAATTTTAATGTCCAGTACTGTAATAATTTTCAGTGGCTTCAGATTTCACGAGAATCTATTAGCGTACAGCAGATCTCACTAAAGTCACTTTTACATTCAAGCAATCCAATAACAAATACTACACTAATTACACTTTAAAATTATGAAATGGGTATGATATTTTCGTAACTTGTCTTTCGCTAAGAATATTGCGCCTTTGGTGCTTGCAATTGATAGTAAATCACAGAATGGAGTTCGATGATGAAACAACGATCATAAATCTCTTCCACTTTGTATTAAGCACTTTGAGGACTAATTGAAGCACTACCAAGTATACAGGATGTGTGTGTTGTGCTATGATAATTCCTTAAAGCACAGGGATTTGTGGACTCCGGATTGAAAATGCAGTGGTAAATGAATTATGTATAATTTCGCTCCAATGTTACTGACAACTTAGTTTCTTTCTACTCAATTGTTACTTGTGGTAGATTCCAACGTATAACATGAAAATAGCGCAAACCACTATTTTTCATGATCGATTGTTCTTTTAAGCAAGGTTTCGTTCTGTTTCAAGTGTTTGAAGTCAAACTGAAGCCTTATTGCATATATATAATACCAATTATTCTATTCCTGTCACTTTTTTTTTTTTTTTTTTTTTTTTTTTTTTAATTTCGAGAATCAGGTCAAAACTACGCTTCGTAAACTGACGGTATCATAATTCTGTCACTTTTGATTGTTACAGTTTATTGAAAATAACAAATGATTTTGGTCGTGTAGCCGCGGCGGATTAGCTGTGCGTACTGCGCCGCTGTGCTGCGGTGCGCGCGGCCGTTCACCGTCGGTGGTTCGAGTCCCCCTCGGGCATGGGTGTTTGTGTTGCCATTATGTTAGTTTACCTTAGTTTAAGTAGTTTGTAAGCTACGGACTAATAACCAAGCAGTTGAGGCCGATAGATTGACAAACACTTGAACAAACATTTAGTCGTGTAGTATCCAGTTGCGGACTTCTAAATATTCTTCCAATGTAGCAATGTAAAATTTCTTTAACTTTTAGGTACGGATTTTCTCTTCTGTTACATCCTTAGGCTATATTTAGTTATGTATTTATTTCTTATTTACTCTGGCGAGATTAAGGCCTTCAGGACCTCTCTTAAATCTGACCAGGAAACAATACATAAAAAAGATATAATAAAAGATTACAGTAATGAAAAATATTAATTGCTAACAATAACAATAAAAACAGTGGTAGTTGCAACAATATCACAGGGCATTTCAAATGACATAGATTAACACATTTGAAGTTATGTTTAGTATTGTGAGAAGGGATAGAGATAAATGTAGAGAAGGAGAAAGAAATGACAGTGACAATGGGAAAGAGTGGAATACTAACAGAAAGACTCTGCCGATACAGTGGGAAAGATAGTGAGAACTCACAGGAGTGTGCTGCACTATTGTGATAGTAAGTGGGTCATTACTTGTCTTTTGAAGTTTGGGAGGGGTCCTCTTTCTCTAATGTGTTTAGAAAGGTTGTACCATAGTCTGATTCCTGATACAAAAAATATATGGAAAATATATATACGTGGAAGTCACTTTTCCTTAACTGCTGTGTTAATGAAGTTGTCAATTTTGACAATCAAAACATCTTAGTTGACGTCGTTATGTAAGGAAAAAGGAAAATGTATAGACGGAGTAGGAAGAGATGGTATGGTACGTGGAATGGGAGGAGGAATAGAGAAAGAGCAGATTGGGGAGTAGATGAATAGAATGTAGAAAAAGATTTCTTTTCTCAAGGGCAGTTATACTTCGCATAATCCAGAGTCGGTAAACCGTCTATCTTTATGTCGAAATCTGACAGACAAAAGTTGTCAGTCCATTGGCTGCACAATAAATAATTATTTTCCTGGAAATATCTTTCTTCCATCTTCCCTTTCATCCCATATAGACAGAGCCATGCAAAGAAAGACACTGATTTGATTGTTGTAGTTTCTCGAGAGTCTATGTTGGCTTAATTACTTCAATTACTTTCCCATTCATTTCATGTAAGACTGAGCCTATGCGAAGTGCGGCCGGATTTAGCTGGTGTTTATGAGGCTCCTTCTTCAGCAGTCATAGTTGACCACATGTTAAACTGCTATACCTGGTCATTTTTGTCTCGTTCAGACTACAAATCTGAAGGTTGAAGACTATTACTTGACCTTTTATTACCATGCGGTAGGCGTTTTGTTGCTGCTCATTACATTGACGTCACGCATGTTCATGTTCTCCCTTTTTAAGGGGAACGACAGAATGTATTACGTTTCTCAGCCGATCTTTACTTGACATAAGAGAAGACTTGAAAGGTCAGGCGTGATTTTTACCTTGGCATGTAGCGTATACCATTAATGGATCTCCTAGCTAAAGGTCGTGTGACAGCTGACTATCGTTCAGCTCATCGATCTTCACATATGCGTGCGTTAAGCAACTTTGCAGCAGTGGTAGAGAAGCTGCTCAACAGACCATTTTTGGAAGCAGCAGCAGTCGAGCGTTAAAATATTGTAAACATGAGCAGTGATCCACTGCTAACTTCATGTACTATCCTCACACAGCGATTCCCTCTTAATATTACTCCACGTATGGCACGATGCGTGGCCTATTCGCCAACATCCGTTTGCAGGAATCACGATATTTCAACGACTATGTCTTAATCTCTTAGTGTACACGACTTCCTGGAATCCCTGTACAGAAAGTCGAAATTTAGCGTGAACTTCAACCTAGAAGCTTATAAAAGTTTTCATAACGAAACTCTTTCTCGTGGTTTAATGATGATGATCGTGTGGCATTTATGACCGTTAGACCCCAACTGGGGTCGTGTTCAGCCTGCCTGGTGTAAGTCTCTTTATCTGACGCCACTTCGGCGACTTGCATGTCAATGATGATGGAATGATGATGAGGAGGACACAACACCCAGTCCCCGAGTGGAGAAAATCTCCTACCCGACCGGGAATCGAACCCGGGCCCCCTGCGTGGCAACCAACCACGCTGTCCACTGGACTACGGAGGCGGACCGTGGTTTAATAATAATAATAATAATAATAATAAAATCAATACCTTCGCTACGCGATAGCAACGATGATGCTACTGATGACAGGGCTACTGAAAGCAAACTTGCTATGCACAACTTTCCGAAATTATTTCACCACAGATGACGAAACAAATACTCCAGAATTCGAATGAAGAACAGCTGACAAGATAGGTAATTTAGAATTAGATACTTTTGGAGTAGACTGTCCAGACGTAGATGGTCCAGACTGTATACCAATTAGATTCCTTGCTGATTATGCTGATACAATAGCTCCATGCCTAGCGCAACGAAAGATCCCAACTAAAAGACTGAATCGTTGCACTGGTCACTCCAGTGTTAAAAAAAAGGCAATAGGAGTGATTCGTAAATTTACAGGCCACTATCACTGATGTCGGATTGCTGCAGGGTTTTGGAACACATACTTTTATCGAACTACCTAGAGGAGAACGACCTATTGAACCATAGTGAACAACGATTCAGAATGTATCGTTGTTGTGATGCACAGATTATTCTGTCCTCGCATAAAGTTATCAGTGCTATCGACAAAGGATGTCAAATAGATTCCATATTTTTCGATTTCAGGAAGGCTTTTCACACTGTACCTCACGAGCTGCTTATAACCGAATTGCGTACTTAGATAACATGGACGAAATTGTGCGACTGGACTCGCGACATCCTGTGAGAGAGGACACGGTTCGAAGTAACTGACAAAAAACCACAGAGTAAAATAGAAGTTTCATCTGGCGTTCCCTATGTTGGACCCTACTGTTCCTTGTCTTTATAAACCATTAGGAGACAATCCGAGCAGCTCTCTTACTCTGTTCGCAGATGACACTGTCATTTATCAGTTAGCAAAATCACCAGAAGATCAAATGCAACTGAAAAACAATTTGGATAAGACATCTGCATGATGCCAAATTGGCAATTGAGTCTAAACAATGAAAAATGAGAAGTAATCCATATGATCTCTAAAGGGTATATTACACGGAGCGTATTTCGTCGTCAGTCGCTGGCGTCTGTTGTCGCTCGGTATATGGGCGAATAGCGAATTAATACGCTGATGCAATGACACGCAGCAACTTCAGACGCTAGCGTCTTCGTAAAAACAATTGAAACACGACGTAGCGTATGATATAATGTTTTGGAGGTTAAGTGATACCAAGCAGTTCTGTTTCCCAAGGTGCGACAAGGTCACGAATTTATATCAGTGATCCATTTTGTAATTACTTTTAATATCTTTATATACGTCGATCACAAAATTTCTCGTCTTTTTGACGACCGGTTTCGGTCAGTGATGACCATTTTCAAGTCTACAGCAAATCGGAAACAGGACAAATTTAGTAATAGACTACCTTATAAAACATAAATAAGGCATTACAATCATCAGTTAAAAAAAGTGTTAAAAATATTATACATCATACCTGTTGATACATTCCTTAATGAAGATACACTTATGATGTGATGATGCCATATGGCTATATTACATGTATTGATGAGTGTAATGCATTATTTATGTTTTCTAAGGTAGTCTAATACTAGATGTATCCTTCCGTTTCTGATTTGTTGTAGACTTAAAAATGATCATCCTGAACGAAACCCGTCGTCAAAACGACGAGAAATATTGTGATCATTGACGTAAATAAAGATATTAAAAGTTCTTTGTCCCACAAATTGTAATTGTAATCACATTTCTGAAACTTTATCGAAGTTTTCCAGTATTATGTGACATTAAAAATAACGATTATTTAAATTTCATTCTTGGCGAGATCGCCATCCTCATGACGTTATTCTGTTTCCTTATCTTATCCTCTACCATTTACAGTAATCTATCAAAATTTTCTTATGTGATCCTACTACTTCGCTCTACTATTCCACCGAGGCCCAGTCCAACGTCTATTTATTACTACATTATTATTTTGATTTATTATTTTTTCTCTTTGTTGTGTGTACACTGCGTGCAGTAGAAAAATCTTCTTTTGAACTGACACCGGGAAGATACCACAGTTTGTATAAGATCGTTCAATAATCTTCACTGTATACCAGCACACACAACTCTGCTAAGTGGGGCACGGTACATGTTGTCCTTAGGATAGGTTAGATCAAGTAGTTTGCATGTCTAGGGACCATGACAGTAACAGTTTGGTCCCTTACTTTCCCAAACATTTGAACAGTTTTTGAACAAGAGGTGGACGAAAACGTTATTGACTTGCTGAGTTTGTGAAGCTCTGTCCTTTCACAAAAAACTTCCGTTTTTTCTTAAATGGTGATTAGTTTGGTCTGTACATATGTTTCAGATGAACCGATTTCTGTCCCGAACGGATAATTACTTCGTGGTACTCAGTTTTTTCACTGAGAGTTAAAAGTCGACCACTATACGAAACAAGAGCTTTGATTTATCACTGAAATTAACAAATGAAGTCCTTGTGAACTACTGGTTACTCCCTGCTATTAAGCCTTGTTCCCTGGCCCAAACTGAGAACTAACTTGTTTCAAATTACTTCAATAACAGGAAGTTAATACTACAGTAGTCAATATACATAGCAGCTCACACGTTATTACATACAGACATTAATAAGCAAGCCACCACAATTAAAGTTATCTTAGAAAGATGGGTAAGAAAACATTTATGGCGCAACTGAATTTACACATAAAATTGCATCCGAGCTAGTGCTCGGCACTTGTGAAGAACAATATTAAATAAAGTAGGGAAGGTGCTCTAAAACTACAATTTATAGGGAACTTACGGATTATGCTGAACTTAAACTTGTTTATTCTGATAGAAAACAAGCAAAATGGGGAACCAATTTTGTTAATACAATAAAAATGCCTCTCTTACAGGGATTAATGCGGACGATGCCCAGCCTAAATTATACATGATTTAACGTTACTAGGGGGAAGGATTCACAAACAACACTCATTCTCTCACACACACGCAATGCCACAGCGAATCTCACCAAAAACAGCCTGGTGAGACGAGGCGGAAGCAGGCGCCGCTATCGTAGGCGAAATTCAGCAAGTCGGAGGTAGCACAAAACACAATATACACGAACACTTTGAAGCTGGCTCTTGTCTGTCGTGCTTGTTCTGAGATGGTGCGTGTGTATAGCCAAATTAAATTACATCTGAATTGGACCTTGAGCAAACACGCTAACGGCGACACACGGCTACGTTACATGAACGCACTCCACTGAACGTGAAGTGGTTGAAAATCGGATTCATTTATACAAAATCACGGTGTATTCTTAAGTTGTAGTCTGTTAGAAATCGATCTACGTACTGGTTTTATATGAGAAGTGGCGTGAATTCAGGCGACTAGCTGCAAACACCGGAAGTCGGAACTCTGACTCACGTGGTTCCGAAAACCGATTAAATGGAATAAATTCAGTTTCCGAACAATAAAGAACATTAACTACAGCATGCAACCCATAGAAATGCTTAGAATTATATAAGGAAGAGAATGAAATACAGCTACACGCGATAGGGGGCGATCACAGAGACGGATGAGCTCCTGTCTCAAAAAACTTGTAAAAGTGAAATAATTACGAAGTCGGAAAAATAAAATTAATAATTACAGCATGCAACCCATAGAAATGTTTAGAATTATATAAGGAAGCTATTGAAGGAGGTTTTACAAGACTCAGAGAGAATTACTGACAAAGAGTCGGAGGAGAGAGAGCAAAATTAAAATAGGCGGGGAGAGAAGGTCGCCAAATATTAGTGGAAATCAGAAGGATACCCGCATAGTTACTTGCCTAATGGGAATGGAACAAACAAGAGTGGAAGCTGAAGGCTTTGTTCTATGAACCAACCATGTGGAACACATATCACTCACGGAAGGAAACGGTGAGAAGATTTTTACATGCACTGTATAAAAATGAACATACCACCTATTAGAAATTGAGCCCCACAAAGCTAGAGAGTATTTACACAGAGTTCATACACCGCCACATGACCACAAAAGGTTTTAACATACCAGGTCGTTATCAAACTGCAACTAGAATCACACATACCGCGTTTATCTATTGGAAGTCACTGAATTGAAAAACGAGAACACATTTCCGCACACGATCGGAGAAAATATTTTAAAAAAGTGATTCTGAGTTCATGAATCTAAGTTAAACGTGCTAGTCAATGAAACGCTACCATCTCCAAAAATAAGAGCAGAACCAAACTTACCTCACCAGACGACCAGCACAGAATGATCAGATCGAGCAGCCACCGGACATGCGAAGCCACCGAAAACTGGAAAATCCAAGAAACAGCAGTGGTGGGAACAGACAGCGAGACTCGCACTGGGGGAAGGCTCACTAACTAGCTCACAAACAAAGGGTGTGGAAACCTCTTTGGTAGTATCAGCTGCAATCGATACTGAGCCAGAGAGAACGATGCAAAGCGTGCTATCACTCCCCACATTCAGACAGCAATAGATTCTCGCACCCACTTAAAAGTAAAAACAACTGCACATTCTCACAGGGACAGTGGCGTAGCGGAGAATCCATATTTATCCTACATTAATTGATATAATAATGAATTATTAACATAACAAAATAAGAAAAACCTAGTAATATTAACTAATATTTTAACATATGAAATAAAGATGCTATTCCTCAAGCCTGGAATAGAGTGGAATTCAAGTTTTAACAAAATGATAATCTAACGACATTAAATAAATTATAACTTTACAGCAATAAACAAAAAATATATGGAAGACGACAGAAGGTCGCCTTTCAGAGTGTATAAAGTGAAACCACCTCATGGAGTCTACCTTTTTGTGCATGTTAATTTCAGGAAATGCTGTATGAATTTTGATTCGATTTTTACTAATTGATGCGCTTATTAATGAGGGAAGTTTGTGTAGAAAATTATAAATACTTCAAATATGGAAGTTAACTTTGGAAAACGAAGCTATTTGCACCTAGAGAATAGCCGTAATATCTTCGTGGGAGCAGCAGGAATTCGTGAAAACAGACTCGAACAATAATCAAAATATTGACGGGTGTACTGGCGGTCTACAGTGTCCAACGGACAGTTGGACACTGTAGACCGGCAGTACATCCGCGGATATTTTGATTATCAAATACGCTGGGAGAAACTCAAGAATCAAAAATTGTAATGAATTTGCATGTGGCCTAGGTGTCTGGCAGTAGAGCGTATCGCGTGTACTTTGATACCAAAAGGCTTTGGGATTGACGTCTTGCTGGACCTCTTTTCTTTTGTAGGTCTCTTTCAATGACATGGAAATTCACAAGAAACGAAATGTATCTAGGCTTCTACACTGTACTGGAGATACCAACATACCCAACCTAGCCTCGACATCTGCCTCCATGCCAGTTCTTCATGTCAACTTTTAACAATCTTCCCCAATACGCTACCCAATGAAACCCGTTAACTTTCGGACCACCGTCTCATGTTACTGAACACCGTCAACCACTCTGCCAACGCATATTCTCCCAGTGCAGGTCCTTCAGCTCCTACTGTGGTCAGTGCAAACGATGTTTATTTTAGAAGATCTCTTCTTTTGTATGTTGTGCTTTAAACTATGAATAATTTTTGTCTTTTATATATTCATCATAGCAAAGGGACAACATTTTAATGTTTTTCTCGTCATTAATCCATGGTTTTTCATCTTTTTATCTTAGAAGCGTATTTTAAATAATGTCACTCTTTTAAATTAATTTTGCCATTTGAGTAAGTTCGGAGCATTATGAGCAGGGTCATCCAAACGGTTAAATATTTTGACGATGATACTCTTTAACAGGGTAGAATTTGGCACAATATACCTCATGAAGATATCTACAAATTTTTCAATCTATCACGTGCATCAAGGTTTCCGTATTTAATTGCGAAAGTAAAAGGACAATAGGGGGTGGGGGGGGGGAAGATACAGACCACGAAATCAAAAGTTCTGAAGATGATGCACATTTATTTCAAAGGAGAGAGGTATCCTGTTACAAGTGAATAGTGTTTGCTGGACAGAAATTAAGAAGTTGGCGCCATCTTCTCCTGCTCAGGTCAAGTCACAATAGTAACATAACCAAAACTTAATAGATACATAATGATGAATGGCCCAACCCCTAAATTATAAGAGATTCCCGGAAGATATCTGAAATACTAATAGCCATGACAACTGACGAGACTGGACCAGGCAAGAGCTTTTAACATGGTAAAATTCCATCAACGTTGTACGCGCTAACACAACGTGTTGGAATTAGTAACCGGAAAGAGATTACTGCCCAAGCGATAAATAGTCCTACCCACGCAACCAGCTCGTACACGTGTTCATAATGGCGACAACTCACAAACGGACGTTGGTCACGAAATTGTTCCAAATAAGGAATGACTACGACTGAGATTGTGTACCAGGGCCCAACGATGCTGTCTTCTTTCGCCGACAAGATATACGGAATTCCATCAACAACTAAATAGGTGAGTCTCCTGCTAATTATTTCCGGCCTGTGAAAGCACTGTATGTGACCCCTTTCCCTGGTCACGAGACTTGGAGTGATGGGTATTTCCCAATACTGCAGGTGAAACGTGTCGTCTTTCGCCGTTGGGGAAGAAAGGCTGAAGTTTTAACGTTTACTGTGGTTTTCTACGAAGCGTCATACTGTACCAATTTTGTATTACTTAAACCAGGCGTCTGAGAATCTCTTCACGGACAGGAAATCGTGCAGTTCAGAAAGTCCAGGGAATTCCCTAATAACCGATAAAAACTCGTTTGATGCGTATGATTTAATTAACCATTCATTGAATCCGAACTATTGGGACAATTTGCACCAATTTGCCCGTTACTCGTAATTTAAATTTTTATATTTCCTTCAGCATCTGGCTAATGCCGGAAAAGCATATGTACTGTAAAACTCTAAACTATCTAAATATTTATGTGGAAGATGGGCTAAAACTGTTCCAGAAATAAAATCAATGAAATCGAGCGCCTCAGCAATGCATTTTGGCGAATGCTGTAGACGTAAATTTCCAATTGGCATCCCCATAGACCCATCAACAGCTCGCTTTGTACATGTAACAAAAAAGAACACAGTTCTATAACAGTACCTCCCCCTATTCTGACGTGGGGGGAAGAAAAATGTGTAAATAAGCTCGTGGAACGTGCTCATCCACGACGACAAAACCGTCTTTGGTTTTGTTTGAGACAGTAGATAACTCTCGTGCCAAATTCCGAAATCCCGCCATTGACGGCACTCTTTGCCTCCGTCTGGAGTCGGTTTTCGCGAACGAAGTCTGAAGCCTCCAGAGGGAAGCTTTTGCCTTTCGTGACGGGCAGCAGAACGGATCTTGTCACCATTATTGGCCGCCTCTTGTAACTGTAGTGATAGGAACCTTGTACCGCAACAGCGTGAAGTCACGTATTTATGTACTGTTGTGGTGGCTTTCCACCGCATTGTCAAGGTCAGGAGAGTGGAGTGACTTGAGAGAATTCTCCTAAGAAGCAGACGTTGCGACTTAAGCGGTTTCCTACACCGCATTTATAACAGCTAAGACTAAATGAAGTGTGACAATACGCTGTAACAACCTATGCATTGGGGTTAGGGTCGAAACGTAAGTGTCAGTTTTCATGTCCCAGCAACTACCTTAGTTGCAGATATTAACGTTTACCATGGTCCTGTATTTGAAAAGAAAACACTCTATGCATAAAATAATTAGTTCATTAATAAAAAGAGTTTTAACGTTTGTTAATGATGTACGCTAAGTCTGAGATTTAATCGAATAAGTTTTATTCAGTCAAATTCGTTCCGTATTGGAAGTGATCAAACGAAATGTTAATCATAAATTGAATAAAATGGATAAACAATTGCATTGTGTGCGTTAAGAAATTGGTAGCACTTTCCCTCAACTGTCTCTCCTGTATCGTGACAATACAAAACGATCTGCCCTTCTTTGGACTCTTTCGAAGTCCTCCGTCAAACCCACCTGATAAGGAACCCACACTGGGCAGCAATACTCCAAAAAAGGATGGACAGGCTTAGTGTACACAGTCTCTTCAGTAGTTCTGTTGCATCTTTTAAGTGTCCTGCCAATAAAATGCAGTCTCTAGTTCGCCTTTCCCACGACATTATCTACGTGTTCTTTCCAAATTAAGTCTGAAATAATAGTAATTCCTAGATATTTTGTGGAGTTTACGGCCTTCACTTTTGATTCATTTATCTTTTAAACAAAGTTTGACGGATTACTTTCCGCACTCATGTGGACGACTTCACACTTCTCATTATTTAGACTCAATTGCCAATTTTTACACCATACTGATATCTTATTTAGATCTTTCTGCAGTTGGGTTTGATCTGCAGATGATTTTACTAGATGGTAAATGACGGCGTCATCTGCAAATAACCTAAGAGAGCTGCTTAGATATTCTCCCAAATCGTGTATGTAAATAAGGAACAGGAGAGGGCCAATAATTCTACCTTGTGGAACGCCCGATATCACCTCTGTTTTAGTCGATGCCTTATCATAGATTACTACAAACTGTGTCCTCTCTCACAGGATGGCTGTTAATTAAGATAGAAATCTAATGGGTATACAGTCCGGATCAGAAGACGTTTTATTGTTAAGTGATTTTAGTTGCTTCACTATTCCGAGGATATCTGCTTCAACGTTACTCATTCTGGTCTCTGTTTCTAATTCGAAATCTGGAATATTGGTTTCGTCTTATTTGGTGTATGAGTTTCTAAAATCTATGTTTAGTAACTCTGCTTTAGTAGCGCTATCATCGGCAGGATTACCATTACTATCACGTAGTAAGGGTATTGTTTGTGTTTTACACCTTGTGCATTTAACATATGAGCAAAATCTGTTTGGGTTTTCAGACAAATTTCGAGAAAGAGTTTCGTTGTGAAAAGTATTGTAGCCATCTCGCATTGACGTCCTCACACTGACGTCCTCCAATCCTGGGGATTTTGTGTTCGCTTAAATTTAGTATGCCTTTTCCGTTGCTTTTGCAACAGTGTGCTGAACTGTTTTGTGTACCAAGGGGGATCACCTTCTTTTAGTAAGTTATTTGGTTTAAAACCGTAGATTGCTGTCGGTACCACTTGTTTGAATTTGAGCCGCATTTGGTCTACACTTACGTTAATGTTAGGAACGAGTGGAAACTGTCTTTCAAGAAACATTAATCTGTCAACAGTTCAAAATAGTATAACACCATATCTACAATCACAAGTTCTTATATGAAAACATAAACACACATCAGCTGCACAGGCGTTCTCTTGTATTCGCTAAATTTAGAGTCCTAAGAAACAATCGTTCCCTGCGCAAATCTTAACACTCTGCCCTACGGAATCAATTTTATCATCCAGGAGGGTCATTCTTCTGCCAAGACTAGTCACGGAGTCCTCTTTCCTGCGCACCTTTGACCAAGTGCTCTAACATATTTTCCCCACCATTTCAGTCTCTTGGCCGCTTCCTCATTGGCCGATCGCCATCCCCTCCAAAATAGTATACATCTTAACATGATGTATTGCTTTAAGAAAAAACTGACCAATATTACTAGCTGACCAATATTACAAGCTGAAAACCCGTCGGCAGCAGCGGACTAGCCGTGTGCATTGGGGCGAGGTGCTGTGGTGCGCGCAGCCGTATACCGTGGGTGGTCGAGTCTCCCCCCCCCCCGCCCCCTCGCAGGCATGTTACAATATTTGGAGAGCTTAAGGGACTTAACTACGGAATCATAAGTCTCTAAACTTACACACTACTTATGAACTACCTGATACTAAAGACGGCACGATCATCCATGTTCGAATGGGGTTTCGAACTCCCGACGGGGAACAGCGCCGCGGCCCTCGAGCATGGGTGTTTGTGTTGTCCATAGGTTAGTATACCTTAGGTTAAGTAGTTTGTAAGCTACGGACTAATAACCAAGCAGCTGAGTCCCATAGATTCACTAACATATTTTTTTTCTTTTTTTAACTGGGCTTTGACGGATATTTATTTATTTATTCCTGTCTTGAGTTAGTACTTATCCTATCCATTCTCTGTCTGTCTATCTCCTTTTTTATATATGCTACATTTATCGGATAAAAAATAAAAAATAAGACTTTCTCGCATAATGTACAAAGCTATAAGTGCGGTGTCCAAACAGAGAAAGTTAGTAATCAAGATACAAATCTAATATATAAAGCAGAGTGTGTTTGTGTGTACGTGTTGCATACAAATATACAGTTTTGTTCCAATCTTTATATAATTTTGCACACGTAAGCTTCAATGGATGAAGACGGTCGCCGTAAGTGTAAGAATCACGTACGATACATAGTTCACGAGATATGACGTCATAAACAAAGAGATGCGCGAAAAATTGTTGCATTTAGTGGCAATTCTGCACATTTTTTCCTAAACCACTCGACTGATTTCAACCAAATTTGGTACACACATTCCTAACAGTAAGGTAACAATTGCTGCACGGTTAAGAATCACGTACGACATATGGTTCAGAATATATGACGTCATAAACAATAGGAGTCGCAAAAAGATGCCACATAATGCGGCGAACTTTATAAGTACACTATTGTGAATGACAGTACTTAGCGACTTGTAACAAACTTTAAACATAATTTCAAACCCTTATTAAACTTTTTCTCGCTGACACTTATACAAATGAATACATACCAGAAAAATTATACAATTGTACAACACATAACTCACTAAATATGAGATCGTATGCATTTTTGTATTTTGATTACTATCTTTTTTGTTTGGATACTCCACTCAACATTTTGTACATTATCCGAGACAGTCTTATTTCTTATTTATTCTCCGATAAATATAGCATGATTTTTAGAAAAACAGGAGATGGACAGAGAGAGAAGGGATAGGAGAACTACTAACTCAAGACAGGAAATAAATGATAAATAAATACATCCGGCAAAGCCGGGTTTACAGCTAGTGACATATAAAATGCGTACGATCTCATATTTATTGAGTTATATGTTGTACAATTGTAAAATTTTTCACGTATACACTCATTTATATAAGTGCTCTATGTCTGTAAAATCTGTTGCGAATACAATTAGTACTGTTTGTATCGTTTGTGATCCCGCAGGTACGTCAAGCTTGACAAACATTTGAACATTTTTCGAATGTTTTTGCGATACTTATTGATCATGACGTCATATCTCCTGGACCACGTGTGAATGTGGTTCTTAACGCTGCAGCAATTGTTACCTCACGGTAAGGAATGTGTGTATCAAATTTGGTTGAAATCGGGCCAGTGGTTTAGGAAAAAAGAACAGCATTGTCGCTAAATGCAGCAGTTTTCTCGCTTCTCATTGTTTATGACGTCATATCTCGTGAACTGTGTATCGTACATGATTCTTACACTTACGGCGACCGTTCTGTGGATTGAAGCCTGCGCTCACAAAATTTGAAAAAGATTTGATCAAAACTGTAGATTTGTATGCAACACGTACACAGAAACATACTGACACATTGCTTTATATATTAGAAGACTAGCTGAAAACTCGGCGTTGTCCGGGTATTTATTTATTAATTCAAACCTCCAGTTAGTAGTCCTATTCATTTCTTCTCTGTTCATCTCCTCCTTTGTAAAAACATGTATTATTTAGCCGAGAATATATAAGAAATAATGCTGTCTTGCGTAATTACAAAATTTTAAGTGCAGTATCCAAACAAAGAAAGATAGTAATCAAAATACAAATGATATGTAACATTCATAAATTCATTTAATTCACAACTTTGCAATCAACAATATTTCTTGCTACTTGTCCAGGAACTGATATGAAATACCCCTAAGTAAGTGACATAAAGTTGTCCATGTGAGAAAAATGGGCATATCAAATTCACTCCACAGTAGTGAGTAGATTATTGGCCTGTGGTTTATTAATCGTAATAGAAAATGAAAGTCTCACTGGCAATTGTATTCTGTTGAAGTTAAAAACCAGATATGTAGTAAGTATGGGTATTCGTTAGATGTACTTTGTTTCATTATCTACTTTTCTTATAAATCTATAGAAGTACATTGCTATCGACTGCATCCGTGCGCGCTTGAGAGCTCAAAGTTGTGAACATTAATATCAGCTTTCCAGGAATTTCTTTAAGATGACTGGAATACTTGTTGCCTGATGTGACAGGTTTTTACCCATCGCAGTATATACGATCTCATATTTATTGAATTATATGTTGTACAATTGTATAATTTTGCAGTTATACATTCATGTGTATAAGTGCTTAAGCGCTGTATGTCTGTAAAATTCGCTGTGAATGCTTTAAGTACTAAAGAAAAACTTGGTGCGCGATGAGACTATTTTCAATAACCGTTACTGTATATGTGCTCATATCTCTTGAACTACAATTTGTACTGTGATACAATTTAGAAGGTACATTCAGCTGTATGTGTGTATACTGTCTGTAAAATTCCCTTCGGCTACAATTTTTAGTGTAGAAATTATAAATTAACGCCTTATCGAATGCCGTAGTTTTAGTCGATAAACAGCGGAAAAATAGTAAGCGAGAAACTTTTTTCCTTTGATTATTTTGATGCGCTTGTCAGCGAGAAAAAGTTTAATAAAGGTTTTAAATTATGATTAAAGTTTGTTGCAAGTCGCTAAGTGCTGTCATTCTCATATAGTGCATAAAGTATCCTCGCATTATGTAGCAGTTTCTTGCAATTCTTATTTTTTATGACATTATATCTCCTGAACCATGTGTCGTATGTGGAACGTAATCCTACAGTAGTTGTTATCTCACGTAAGGAATATGTGTACCAAATTTGGTTGAAATCGGTCCAGTGGTGTAGGAGAAAAAGCAGCAATGTAGCTTAATGCAGCAGTTTCCCGCGCATCTCATTGTGTATGACGTCATATCTCGTGAACTATGTGTTGTACATACTTCTTACACTTACGGTGACTGTCCTCTTAGATTAAAGCTTACGTGTATAAAATTTCATAAAGATTGGAACAAAACTGTAAATTTGTATGCAACACGTACACACAAACAAACGAACAAACGGACACACACACACACACACACACACACACACACACATATCACTGACGTTGAGTATTACAAACAAATAAACACTTTATCAACTATTAGACTTCACTGTCAGGGATTACTTCACTGCAGTATTTCCTTCCATTAATAATAATAATAATAATAAAAATTATCCTATCAATTAGTAAAATTGACATCAGTCTGTGCTATCTCGTCTACTATATCCGAACATAAAAACTGCAACTGCTAGGTTAAGTCTAAGTTCCACTCACAACTTAGCATACGATGATTTTCTGACAATGATATTCTGGTTTGTAAGAATTTATAAAGACATACCGGTGGCAATTTATTTTTAATATACACTCAGTGATGGTGAGCGTGGACAGATACTGGTTCATAAAAAGTTGAAATTATTGAAAGCTGAAGTGATAATCTGTGAATGTCAAAACCGATTACCTGTGTAGGTATTTCGCCAACGTATATTACTGTGATACTTCTATGATACATCATTCTTAAAGAGGCATGCAGTCTTAAGAGAACGGGCAAATACTATCCTGTGATATATTTAAAGAAAGATTGAAATCTTTATGAGGAGAGAACACTGTTCTGATAACGCTGTTAATGGTACATTTTGTCTTTTTAACACGTGTAGTACTAAAAGTAATTACCAGATATTACTTTTTTTATAACATTGAAAGACATTTCCATTTTCCAGGTTGGCTTCATTGTGACTACAGTCGCTTATTTCACAAAGTTAGCTGACTGCTAAATTATATCCTCATAATTTTACACGGTGACCCTTTGTGAGACTTAAAACTGAATGACTATCGTTCATATATATATCCAAAAAATTGACGTACAACGAATATACAATTCCCAAAGAAAGCGTGTAAAGTTACGAGGATATAAGTTAGTATTTTAAAATGGCCGCTTCCCTAATTCAGGTGTTGCTATTGTATACGATGAAGCCAAAGTCAAAGATGTAACTGACCTTCAACGTGTTTGTCTTCGTGCTATTCGAAAAAGAAATCTCTTCAAATGTAAAAGTGTTTTCTGTTATTAATTTAAAAGTCCCATTACGCTACCTATCAAATAAAGGCGTGTACTTGTTACGCAGCTATTCATAAATCGTTTCAAATGAAACGGAATCATGGGTAGCACACGTAAATTAGGACTGAGCTTAGTTATCTCTCTTTGCCGCGTTAATGAGAGAGAATTTGAATCTGTGCCCTCAGCAAATACCTGGGATTAAAGCCAAACAGTAAACGTATGTGCATGACGACAAAACCAACAGCTCGGAAAACAGCTGCTACGTTGATATCAGCTTCAGAAGTTAAGTATAGGATTTGGTATGCGGCTAGCGTGAAGGCAGACTATTAAGTGTACATACAAATCAGTATGCCAAAAGGACGGAAATTAATCAGAGTTCTTTGTGTTTCCATTGTGATTCAGCTAAACAGCTTGTACTGTCCAACGTACGGCTGTACCGACGAGACACAAGATTTTAATAGTGGACAAGGTGTGGTAAAAAGTGAAGGTGTGGTAAAAACCCATCACGGGTTCAGCAGCATGACACATTTAGTTTCGCTTTTATCATTGAGTTGTCTTTGTCACAGCAGTTGCATTTTCTTCTATCGGACGACTTTTCATCTTTAATCATACAATATGCATACATCTAGATTACGCTGTTTTATCACAACTCTTTTGATTCAGCTAAACAGCTTGTACTGTCCTATACTGTACGGCTGTACCGATGATACACAAGATTTTAATAGTGGACAAGGTGTGGTAAAAATTCAAGGTGCGGTAAAAACCCATCACGGGTTCAGCAGCATGACACACATTTAGTTTCACTTTTATCATTGAGTTGTCTTTATCACAGCAGTTTAATTTTCTTCTATCGGACGACTTTTCATCTTTAATCATACAATATGCATACATCTAGATTTCGCTGTTTTATCATAACTCTTATCCAGTATTTACTGCGACTAATGGAAATATCGCCTGTTTCAAAGATTATTTACGCAATACTACGTAGTTAAATGGAACATATTATTTAATAATCTGTAGGTAAACTGTATCAGTTATCGATATGTTAAGGGGATTCGCTTTAGGTGTCATGTGAAATCGTATTTAATTCTACTATATTGGTTGTAACTATAGACCGGATTATATGCATTTGCATGTTGCATATGCATTTGCATATTTGGCTACTGTAACACTATAGCATACTCCTTTCCCTGATAATCCATTGTTTATTATTGTTTTATGCAATTATTACTAAATTATTTATTTTAATGATTTGATATATAACAATTGTCAATTGTATTGTAATGACGTCTGTATTTATAATCTTTGACTTAGTAAAAGTAAGTGTTCTGATAGAAAACTGTAAAACTTAATTATTTTTCTGTGACATGTTTATTTTCTGTTTAAACATACTGCAGTTGTTATCATATAAATTGTTCTGTATAGCCGGCCGCGGTGGCCGAGGAGACTGAGGCGCTCCAGTCACGGTCTGCACGGCCACTACGGTCGGGGGTTCGAATCCCCCCTCGGGCATGGATATTTGTGACGTCCTTAGTCTTAGCTAGTTGATAAGTAGTTTGTAAGCTTAGGGACTGCTGACCCCGTAGTTAAGTCCCATAAGTTCTACAAACATTTGAACATTTTTGTTCTGTATAAAATATGAAATAATGTGTGCTGGTTCATGTTAGGGCAAATTTAATAGTAGTTAAAAGATGGAGTTCAGTACCTAGGAACGGAAAGGTGGCCAGTGCACGGTGAAAGGTGGTTGGTTGGCGGGAGACGCTTCTCGAATGGTGGTAGCAGGCTATTTTGGCGAAGTCGTTCAGTAGTAGCGGTGAGCAGTCGAGTACAGAAGCACAGAAGCAGCCAACTACCAAGTTAAGTGGCAATACTGGCTTTTATGGCAAACGTGTTGGAGACTACGAAGAAGCTGTGGAATTGGAGGCTAAATTAATTTGCTGCAAGTTACCAATAGCCTCGGATGCAAGTACATAGTCTCCGAAGTAAAGTGGTTTTGTCATGTTGCCTTGTTGTGCAATACTAACTTCGCCATGAATAGGAAATGAGCTCACACAGCCACACCGACTACTGAAATATTTCTGGAAGCATATTGTGGCCACTAAATCACCTAATCAGCCACCTACAGTACTGCAAGTAATGTATCTTTAGTTTTGTATTCATGCATGAACCAGCAGTTTATTTCAACATTGTAGCAAACCATGATTTTCTCAAGTCATACTACCAAGTAGGTTCCTTTCCTGGTGATGCAAGTTCCGAGAATCCTTAGAATAAACATTGTTATTTGCAAGAACTTTTAATGCAGACTGTATATTTGTTAAGCAGAACAGTACTAGTGTTAAATATTATCAGTGCAATAACCAAGTACCAATTATTTGAATAGTGTTCATATAAACAAAACTAACTGAAAGTTTAATATCAATTATTTTGTTGAAAGTTATATTTTCTAAAGTTTCAGTCAGCAAACAAATCTATTTGCATTATTAAAAGTGTAGCTAGCATAAGGTCTTGCATGAGATTTAAAGGATCAGTAGTTTCATTTACCTATATCTATAAATGTGAATGTGTGTTCGGTGTACGTTTATCACGTCTGAACAACAAGACATAATGAGCTAAAAGTTTGTACAATTACTAATGTATATAGTAGTATATATATAGTATACATATATAGTATACGTATATGGATAGCTATATAAATGTGAATGTCTGTTCGGTGTACGCGTATCACGTCCGAACGATAAGACGCAGAGACTTCAATATTTTTACAGTTACTAATTTATACCTGAGGAAGGTTTTAGGCACGGTTTTATAGCGATCTGATAGATATTTAGTAATTTGAAGAATATAACGCAAAATGTGGAACAATAATTGCTCTTTGAAAATTATATTTACTCTTTGAAAAGGGTTTTATTGGTTGCATTGTTGCTTGAGGGTTGATAATGATAAAAGGGTGGAGTATATTGGGATGGAAAGTTATTGGTGTAAATAAAATTCTGCGTGTGTGTGTTTTAATATTTCGCTCTGCAGCGAAAACTACAGAACGCAAACGAATGGTCTGTGTGTAATTGTTGTCCGAAGTCTCCCGTTGCACACCATAGCAGTTCCATATCGATAGCTATAAGGGGGTGGAATTCGGACTGAAGGCCAGCGATGACGTTTGCGACTCTATAGCAACGAGGTTACATACAGCGAAACGTGATGTCACAGACTACATCTTTGGTCTAAACGTGCTACAATGTCTTCAGCTCTTTCTCTGTAAGGATAAGCATACGAATAAGGAAATATAAGAATAAATAAATAGCACACTACTGACAGATAGCTTATCTATCATAATCAACCAACAAGCGAGCGGAGCCGCGGGTTTAAGATAGTTGTCTATAAAATCCAGAATCAAACTAGTTGTCAAATAGCTTTTAGAAATACCAAACCATTGAAAAGTACTATTCCTTGTTTAGTAAAGAAACTGCAAGGCAAGGTAAAGTAATGATAGGAGTTGTTTTCAAGACTGTTCTTGTACCCATTGCTTAAAACAATCATAAGGTTACTAAATATTCAAACTATCAGATTTTCTATTGGTGCTAATTGGTCAGTTTTCTTTTTTAGTGATAGATTTGAACATACTGTAGGCAGAAGTGTTGAAAAGTGCAGCACATTTGCTTGTTTGTTTTATTAACCAGTAACATACATGTAGGCCTATCTTGGTAATGATTACAAATTTAAACACATTACTGACTGCGCCAACGTGTTGTAAACATTAGTAATTGTCCAAGTCTTACTGCTATAAATGATTCCTTTCTTTTTGACCTGAAGTGTTTGGACAGCTATGATAAATAATGTAGACCTACATTCACTTGATCTGAAATCCCATTTTTGTTACAATATATTTATTTCCGTAAACCAGGGTGGCGACCATTTTTGTTAAACGATACAGTTCATTTAAGTTGCAGTTTATACTGAACCTGACAGCATTATTTGGTAGACATTCCGTCTCGAAAAGAAAAATCTTTAGAGAAGAAACTGAAAAACGATTCCTTGTCCGATAGACACACATCACGGTTAAAACTAAAATCCTGGCACAAGTGTATTAACATAACAGTGGTGTTTCGCAGTGCATAACGCGCGCATAACTTCGTGTTGTGTAAGTGTGAGTGTACTGTAGGAATACCACTGGAGTGTTACACTACTTTTCACCGGTCATTGCATATTTTGTTTATATGCATATATGGTGCATATTTTCGCTCTATGTTTACAATATTTAAAAAATCTAGACGTACGGGCTCGAGCTGGATCTCTTTTTGCTGTTTCACAGAGTGACTGCGACCTACAACTGCTTGCGATAGCTAACCAAGAGGCTATTAGCTAATCAACAGAAAACAGGAACAGAGAGGAGACAGACCCAACGCGTGTGCCACAGAACACCAAAAGTAACAGAAGTGCAAAGACCATGTTATCACACGGAAACACAGAACGACAGCAGCGCTGCTAGTGGCCTGGCAGTGAACTTTCAATCCGAAAAATGTGACGCGAAAATCCATATGTTTACTTCTAAATACACGAATGAGAAAATGTTATATTGGTGTTAGATGACAATATTTTTCATTTATTCTTTGAGCGTGGACTTCATAGAAAGGTTTTTGAGATCTTGCAAAGTAATATATACGAGAAATTTAAATAAAAAACTACCATTAATTGCTTGTGGCTGTTGTTTACAGTCTGCCAAACTTCGTAAATGATGTCGTGGTAATCTTTTTGACCGTAAAATTGTTTGTTTCTAAAACTCGGTACTGCTATTTTCACCGTGTGGCGTTATCCCATGGAAATAAATGTGATTTTGCGCATGTCAGACTAAAAATCATCTGATATTGCATGCATTTATGTAAATGATTTTTCAGTTTTCACATACGCTAAGGCACAATTATATTCACTCATGTGACCATAAGAGGAATAATAGGTTGTACAAATAAATAATTTTACAGCAATATACACTGTCCTGCAAACAAGAATGTAGGCCTACTGCAATGCATACAAAAACCAATTTATTTTTATTTCTGTTGATTACTATTTATGTATCTTCAGTCATATGAAATGGAACTTCTGTATAGTTCAAATAAATGAAATTTATGAAACTCAAAAAATGCACACAGAAGATCGCAATTAGGAAGACGTCGCGATGCCGCGGCCAATAAGAAAGAGCGTTACAATTGAACTATGTAAACATCTCGAAGCGGTGTATGCAAAAGTTATAGACGATCAGTCACCATTTTAAATGTAACACGATAAATTTGATAGAAGTTCGCTTCAAAAAATATAACGCACGCGTATTCGCTCGTGCGTTAAAAAAAACCCTCACGGGATGCTGAAAGATTCACCTTTTACTGCAGTCTCAGAAATACGTCAGATTTACTCGTAATGAAACAGGCAATCTTATTGTCCGTCATAACTCGATTCCTGATTGGTGGTTGCCACCCTAGCGACCGCGAAAGTTAGCTGTAGATGCGTAAACTTAAGTTTAACCGAGATTTCACTACTAAGTGAAAGAACACTAACCCTTTTTGGGTACAAAAAGTTCAGAAACATTCATAACATTAAGGAAATATGAACTTCTAGATTTCATTATGTCACTTGTAACTTGGACAAGAGATGCATAACACCGTCCGAATGTTCAAAAGTATATGTGCATTGGGCTGTTGCTTGGCGTGTTACATTGGTAGCGGCGCATTGAATGACGGGAGTTGAACGTAGCCAATAATAAAAGGCTTTACATTTTACGCTTTGTAAATAGATCGGCGTTGCAGCCAAATTATCCTAGTAATTTAGTTTTCTGTTAGCACCTAAAATAGATTGGTAATTTCCAAGAATGCTTGCAATCGAAATGTCTCTGCCTGAAACTATATATATCGAACGTACAACTATATATCGATTATGCAGGCATTGATAAGCGAGATGACAAAATATGAATGATTACATACTAATTATTTTCACGATTGGTAATGTAATGCTGCGTTGACGTGAATGTTTTTACAGCATAATCGTGACACATTCATAGAAATTTTCCTAGTAATTTGTTGAACGTTTCTGATATACTGGATATAGTAATGTAGTATTGCATACGCGTTAGGTATCCATGCAATATATATTTCTGAGATGAGAGAGGACAAAAGATCAACAATTTTATTTGTATAAATGAATGACAATTATAGATACCACTTTCATTGCATAATAAATCGCTGCAGAATATCCTCAGAAAAGTACTTCGAGAACAAGTCATTAAATTAGTATGACAATTTTACGTTTCCTTTGCAAAGCTTTGACTATGAAGTCTTTTAAATCATAATAAATAAGAAAAAAACTTCACCATCACTCAAGACTATAGAAACCAATAAAATGCGTTCCCATGACTGCAAATAAAACATACTTATTAAGTACGCATGAATAGCCGCGCAATCGATTTAGAGTCGTACGGTCGATATGTATCGTTTCAGGCCGAGATATTTCGATTGCAAGCATTCTTAGATTACCAATAGATTCAACAGAATTCATGTTGACACTTCTCTCAAAAGCCAGTTCACCGTTTCAAGTTCGTACTGACACCTTCACAATAAATACCAACTTCAAACTGAACTGGAAATGATTACATTTGAGTAGCAACGTCTACCAACCTCAACATTCTCACTTGATGAGAGGTAATAGAAACTCCTCTGTTATGGGTAAAAAAGACTAAAGTAAAAGGTAAAAAAGAATATAAAATTCACAGCCTCAGCATTCAGAATTCTAATAATAATAATAATAATAATAAATAAATAATTTTTTTTTTTTTTTTTTTTTTTTTTTTTTTTTTTTTTTTTTTTTTCATCGGTAGAGCTGTAACATGTACTAATGTGGGATCTAGCTTTATTATACAGTGAGTCAATTGGCATACCTGAACAATATGTTACCATCTAGCGGCATTCATCCAGACGGGGAATAATGTTTGAGGCAATGTGCTGCCTTCTGGTGGCAATGACGTAAACTTATGGTTAAATGTTACGAGGCAGCTGAGCACATGGAATGTGTGCTCATTGTTCATCAAAGCCCTGTGTATTTTACCCATAAGGCTAGAGCTCCTAAAAACCCAGGCTGAATCGTCCGCCATTTTTGCCCCAACAAGGGCGCATCTGACAATGTTTATATTGGCGATGGTTGACCTATTCACGCAGTTTTCAGTAATATTTCTAATGAAATTTATTTAATATTGCACACACTAAGTGTACTGAACAGTAACTAATGTGTATGGGCCTATAAAAATTTAGTATGCGCTTTTAATATAACAGAAAATCGTAACGTACCGGTAACATAACATAGCTTCTCGCCGGGCTGTAGTGGTTATGTTGGCACCAATGGTAATCACGGCAACTCAGATGACCAAAAAAAGTTTTTATCGTGACAACTTCAATTAAAACGAAAATTATTTTTTTTTTTTCTGAACGGACAAGGGTACATACAAGAACCTGTCAACCATAGAGCAGGTACAGTATTAACATTTACTCTGTAGCTCGTGAGAAATATTAACGCAATTCTACACTTCATTGTTCATCTGTTGCCGACATAAACACTGGAGCCCGACGAGAAGCGTCGTAAAATTTTACAAAGTGCCGTATTTTGGAGTGTGTTATGCGACCGTAAGAGATGCTTCGACCTTATATATACGTAATTGTGTAAAGTATTATTGAAAACTACGTATAAATGGACCACAATAAATAATCCTATCCACTTTGAAAACTGCGAAAAACTTCATTAAGTCACAAATATTCTGCAACAAACTGCTCCAGCATTATTGACAGGGAGAGGTAATGCAATTGTAAATAACTGCCATGTTTATAGCTAAATTTATTACATATACTTACAATACATAATTGAGCGCCAGGTCCTGGTTCGCAGTTGCTTCTGCGACAATTTATAGCCCATATATTTCTTAGTTCTGCATCGCTGGAAAATTTGAACATGCGCACTCCTTTGCTGCAGTGATTTGTGCAGTTCACAGCTGAGCAGCCACCCATATTTTCCACAAATTCTTTAGTAAACTGGATTATAAACTCTCTTTACTGTCGCGACTCGTATATACCCACATACAACTGTCCTGCACATTGGAGAAAAATATCAGATAGTTCAGCTCGGATTATAGGAGCCACACGTAAGGCAATGACGTCATTCCATTCGCGCATGCGCAGAAGATGCTTAAAATGAGCACAGAGCAGTTGTGCTCATTACTTTGTTGCCAAGTTTCACATTGCTGGTGGAGTAACAATGCAGGATAGTGCGGGAGATTTAAGTGGCGTATAAATCATATTACCGTAACTGTATTGCATTTAACTGCCTTCAAAGGAAAATAACCAATAAATACATATAACTTGTCGAAAATTAGGGTGTTCGCGTGCTCTTGTGTTCTTAAATACTAGCCGCCACTGTCCAAAGAGTATTTGCCCTGTCTCATATATCTTGCACACCAGATGGAACAATTTCTTCATGGCTGGCTCTCCTAACGATATCAGCAGTTGAGACGGAATATTATCTATTCCAGGGGCCTTGTTTCCACTCAGATCTTTCAGTGCTCTGTCAAATTCTTCTCGGAGTATCGTATCTCTTATCTCCTCTTTCTCCACTTCGTCTTCCATTTCTAGAATACTACCTTAATGTTTATTTCCTTTGTACAGGCCCTTTATATATTCCTTCCACAGTTCAGCTTTTCCCTCTTTGCTTAATACTGGTTTCACGTCTTTGTTCTTGATATTCAAACAGCTCCTTTTCTTGTCTCCAAATATCTCTTATTTTCCTGTAGGCGGTATCTATCTCTACCCTAGTTATACATTCATCTACGGTTTTGCATTTGTCCTCTAGCCTCTCCTGCTTAGTCAGTATGCACTTCCTGTCAATCTTATTTTTCGGACGTTTGCCTTCTTCACTTGATACATTTTTATATTTTCTCCTCTCATCAATAAGTTAATTGTATTCTGTATTATCCAGGGATTTCTATTAGTTCTTCTCCTTCTGCCTATATGATCCTCTGCTGCTTACACTACTCTACCTCTCAGAGTTACCCATTCTTCTACTATATTACCAGCCAATCCTTGCCTATTGCTCCCTCTGAAACCCTCAATCTGCTCTGGTTCCTTCAATTTGTCCAGGTTCCATCTACTAACTTTTCGACCTTTCTGCAGTCTCTTAGGTTTTAATCTACAGTTCATTACCAATAAGTTATGGTCGGAGTCTATATCTGCCCCTGGGTATGTCTTACAGTTTAAATCTGGTTCCTAAATCTATTCCTTACCATTATAAAGTCAATCTGGTAGCGTCCAGTGTTTCCTGGTCTCATCCACACATACAGTCTTCTTTCATGATGTTCAAATCAAGTGTTGGTGATCATTAAATTGTGCTCTGCACAAAATTCCACCAAGCGATCTCCTTTTTCATTTCTTTTCCCCAGTCCATATTCACATACAACATTTCCTTCTCTTCCCTTTCCTACTACCGAGTTCTAGTCCCCCATCACAATGAAGTTTTCGTCTCCCTTATTTTTTTCTGAATAATTTCTTTTATCTCCTCATACATTTCTTCGATGTCATCATCGGCAGAGCTAGTTGGCATATAAACTTGTACTACTGTGGTCGGTGTTGGTTTTGTGTCTATCTTTACTATGATAATGCGTTCACTATGCTGTTCATAGTAACTTACCCGCATTCCTATTTTCTTATTCATTATAAGACCTACTCCTGCGTTACCACAAAACGTGTTTATAACCCCGTACTCACCTGACCAGAAATCCTGTTCATCCTGCCACCCAACTTCACTAATTCCTACCATATCTAACTTTAACATATCCATTTCCCTTTTCAAATTTTCTAACTTACCTACGCGATTAAGGGTTAGAACATCCCACGATCCGATCTGTAAAATGCCTGTTTTGTTTTTCTTGTTGACGACATCCTCCTGAGTAGCCCCCGCCCGGAGATCCGAATGGGGGGGGGGGGGGGGGGGGGACTATTTTACCTCCGGAAAATTTCACCCAAGAAGACGCTATCATCATATATTCATACAGTATAGGTGCATGTCCTCGGGAAAAGTAACGACTTTAGTCTCCCCTTGCTTTCAATCTTTCGCAGTAAATGCATGGCATAGCCATGCTACCTGATGTTACAAGGCCAGCTCAGTCAATCATCCAGACTGTTGCCCCTGTAACTATTGAAAAGGCTGCTGCCCCTCTTGCGGAACCACACGTCTATTTGTTTGTTCAGTTAATGTTTGTTCTATATTTCTTAGGTTTTGTGTCACGTTGTGTTTTGCACAACCATTGAAACTTTAGATTCTTGTTTCATTTAATTTTATTCTCTCTAGTTATTGTTCCACTCCCATGAACCACAGACATTGCCGAGGTGGGGTGGCTTGCGTGCCTCAACGATACAGATAGCCGTACCGTAGGTGTAACCACAGCGGAGGGGTAACTGTGGAGAGGCCAGACAAACGTGTGGTTCCTGAAGAGGGGCAGCAGCCTTTTCAGTAGTTACAGGGGCAACAGTCTGGATGATTGACTGAGCTGGCCTTGTAACATCAGCTAATGTGGCTTTGCCACACAGCTAGTGCGAACGGCTGAAAGCAAGGGGAAACTACAGCCGTCACCTTTCCCGAGGACATGCAGCTCTACTGTATGAACATATGATGATGGCATCCTCTCGGGTAAAATATTCCGGAGGTAAAATAGTCCCCCATTCGGATCTCCGGGCGGGGACTACTCAGGAGGATGTGATCATCAGGAAAGACAATACTGGCATTCTACGGGTCGGAGCGTGGAATGTTAGATCCCTTAATAGAGTAGGAAAATTAGAAAATTTAAAACGGAAAATGGATAGGTTGAAGTTAGATATGGTGGGGATTGGTGAAGTTCGGTGGCAGGATGAACAGGATTTCTGGTCAGGTGAGTACAGGATTATAAATACAAAATCAATTGGGGGTATCACAGGAGTAGGATTGATAATGAATAAGAAAATAGGAATGCGGGTAAACTACTATGACCAGCACAGTGATCGCATTATCATTGTCAAGATAGATACGAAGCCAACACCGACAACAGTAGTACAGGTTTATATGCCAACTAGCTCTGCCGATGATGAGGAGATCGAAGAAATATATGAGGAGCTAAAGGAAATTATTCAGACAATTAAGGGAGAGGAAAACTTAATTGTGATGGGAGACTGGAATTCGGTAGTAGGAAAGGGAAGGGAGGGGAGGATAGTAGGTGAATATGGTCTGGGCAAAAGGAACGAAAGAGGAAGCCGCCTGGTAGAATTTTGCACGGAACATAATTTAGTTATAACAAACACCTGGTTCAAGAATCACAAAAGAAGGTTGTATACGTGGAAGAGACCAGGAGACACCGGGAGATACCAGATAGATTTTATAATGGTAAGACATAGATTTCGGAACCAGGTTCTACAGTGTAAAACATACCCAGGGGCAGATATAGACTCTGACCATAACTTGTTGGTTATGAATTGTAGGCTGAAACTAAAGAAACTACAAAAAGGTAGGAAAATAAGGAGATGGGACCTGGATAAATTGAAGGAACCTGACGTTCTTAAGAATTTCAGAGGGAGCTTTAGGCGACAATTGACAGAAACACGGAAAAATAAAACGGTAGAGGAGGAATGGGTAAAATTGAGAGATGTAATAGTAAAGGTAGCAGAGGACAAAATAGGTAGGAAGGAAAGACCTACAAAAAATCCTTGGATATCGCAGGAGATACTAAATTTAATCGATGAAAGGAGAAAATATAAATATGCAGTAAATGAAACAGACAAAATGGAGTACAGACGACTAAGAAATGAGATTGACAGGAAATGCAAAATGGCTAAGCAGGAGTGGCTAGAAGGCAAATGCAAGGATGTAGAAGAATGTATAAATAGGGGAAAAATAGATACAGCCTACAGGAAAATAAAAGAAACATTTGGAGATAAGAAAACAGCTCTATGAATATCAAGGACACTGATGGAAAACCAGTTCTCAGCAAAGAAGGGAAAGCTGAAAGGTGGAAAGAGTATATAGAGGGGCTCTATAAAGGAAATGAACTACGAGACAATATTGTAGGAAGGGAAGAGGATGTAGATGAAGATGAAATAGGAGATACTGTACTGAGAGAAGAATTTGACAGAGCCCTGAAAGATCTAAGTCGAAACAAGGCTCCTGGAGTAGATGATATTCCTTCAGAGCTACTGAAGTCTCTGGGAGAACCAGCCATGACAAAATTGTTTCACCTTGTGTGTAAGATGTATGAGACAGGTGAAATACCCTCAGACTTTAAGAAAAATGTTATAATCACCATTCCAAAGAAAACAGGTGCAGACAGATGTGAAAATTACAGAACCATCAGTTCAATAAGTCATGGCTGCAAAATATTAACGCGAATTATATACAGAAGGATTGAAAAGCTGGTAGAAGCCGACCTCGGGGAAGATCAGTTTGGGTTCAGGAGAAATGTAGGAACACGGGAGGCAATACTCACTTTACGGCTTATCCTAGAAGATAGATTAAGAAAAGGCAAACCTACATTTCTAGCTTTTGTAGATTTGGAGAAGGCTTTTGACAATGTTAGTTGGAATAAACTCTTTCAAGTTCTGAAGCAAGCAGGAGTAAAATATAGGGAACGTAAGGTTATTTACAACTTGTACAAAAACCAGACAGCGGTTGTCAGAGTTGAAGGGCATGAAAGGGATGCAGTGGTTGGAAAGGGAGTAAGACAGGGTTGTAGTCTTTCTCCATTGTTGTTCAATTTGTACATTGAGCAAGCTATAAAGGAAAGCAAGGAGAAATTTGGTGAAGGAATTAAAGTTCAGGGGGAAGAATTAAAAACGTTACGATTTGCCGACGACATAGTAATTCTGTCAGAGACAGCAAAGGACCTGGAAGAGCAGTTAAACGGAATGGACAGTGTGCTGAAAGGTGCATATAAGATGAACATTAACAAGAGCAAAACTAGGGTAATGGAGTGCAGTGTAAGAAAATCAGGTGATGCTGAAGGAATTAGATTGGGAAACGAAGCAATAAAGGAGGTAAATGAGTTTTGTTACTTGGGCAGTAAAATAACAAATGATGCTCGCAGTACAGAGGATATAAAATGCAGAATGGCAATGGGTAGAAAAGCGTTCTTGAAAAAGAGAAATTTGTTAACATCGAATATTGACTTAAACCTAAGGAAGTCCTTTCTGAAGGTATTTGTATGGAGTGTTGCCTTGTATGGGAGTGAGACATGGACGATAAACAGTGCGGACAGGAAGAGGATTGAGGCTTTTGAAATATGGTGCTACAGAAGAATGCTGAAGATTCGGTGGGTGGATCGCGTAACTAATGAGGAGGTACTGAACAGAATTGGGGAGAAAAGGAATTTCTGGCATACCTTGACTAAAAGAAGGGATAGATTGGTAGGACACATTCTTAGACATCAAGGAATTGTGAATTTAGCGTTGGAGGGAAGTGTATGGGGAAAAAATCGCAGGGGAAGACCAAGAGAGGGATACAGTAAGCAGATTCAGACAGATGTAGGTTGTCGCTCTTATATGGAGATGAAGAGGCTTGCTCAGGATAGGGTATTGTGGAGAGCTGCATCAAACCAGTCTCCGGACTGAAGACCACAACAACAACAGTTATTGTTTCCATTAAATTATTATGTGTGCATTCAATGAAGGGTTTCACGACCGGGTGTCATAGTTACTGGTAGAACTTCCGGGTTATAAGGCCGTGGTCCATAAAATTGTATAGTTTTATGGACCATGGCCTTATAATCCGGAAGTTCTACCTGCAACATGTGGATTCAATGAAGGGTTTCACGACCGGGTGTCATAGTTACTGGTAGAACTTCCGGGTTATAAGGCCGTGGTCCATAAAATTGTATAGTTTTATGGACCATGGCCTTATAATCCGGAAGTTCTACCTGCAACTATGTGTACATTGTTTATCGAAGTATAGTGTCCATGTTTCTTTCTTGCAGTCCTATTAATTTACAAATTTCATTTACATATCTATTTACATTGTAACTGCTCCAGCAAAGATGATTATTTCTCTACATGTAACATCTCTTCTGCTTGTTGACAACGCTTGTTTTTTACTTAACTCCAGCAAATGTCTGATGATGGCCTAAGAAGCCGAAAATCGATTCAGGTAATAAACAAACATATAGACCTAGAACAAGAACAAATTATGAATTTTCATTTTCATAATGAATTTGTTTTACCAAGAACTGACGTAAGAATAATTTAACATTATCTTATATATTAAAAGAATCCACGAAAACAGAAGTCAGTTGGCCAGGCCAAACTAACCGACCGATTTCCTTCAGTTTTTGTTTTGTTTTAAACGAAAAGTATTCATCCACAGATTTGTCATCAAGTATCCGAGTTTACGTAACTCTCGCCTTCCTTTTTCTATAGTCAAACGCAGTTTCCTTCTGTATATTTATTATGGTGATGTCCTTGCTGTAAAGTAAAGTCAGTCGGTCAGGCCGTTCTATCCGACCGATATTCTTCATTTTCACTTGCAGCGAAATATATTCATTCGCAGATTTGTCATCAAGTATCGGAATTAACTTAAGCCCCACCATCCTTTTTTTCCAACGCATTATCGTTCTGTCCTTGCATTGAATATTTCAATCGGTTTGTTTTACTATATCTTCGGTTCTAATTAAGGTACGCAGTTATTTTTGATCTAACAACACTCAGCGGATCAAGCTCTTTCATTTGCGCTTATAAACACTTGCACTGATTGATTCTGAAGAAAGCACTATGTTCAGTGTTTGTTGGTATTCTTAAGATTGCGTCGCTTAATTCTGTCACAGACATACCGTTCCTTACTGTACTACGTCATACTTATTACGCATCAGCGGCGTCTCCTACATCTTTGGTGCACAAAAGCGCCTCTCTAGTCTCAATTTACCCGCGAAACCGCATGCAAGACAGACACTGATTGCTTTTAGACAAATGTTTAAATTGTGATACATTTACTTTCTCTGATCCTGATTTTAATGAAATGAAGCGTGTATCCAACCGCACGATATGCTCAAGTTCCGGCTGAAAATACTACTAGAATTCGTCCTGTAGGTTCGAATATATACATGTTCAAAGAGAGCCGGCCGCGGTGGCCGAGGAGACTAAAGCGTCCCAGTCACGGTCTACACGCCCACTACGGTCGGGGGTTCGAATCCCCCCTCGGGCATGGATATTTGTGCCGTCCTAGTTCGTAAGTAGTTCATAAGTAGTTTGTAAGTTTAGGGACTGATGCCCCGTACTTAAGTCCCATAGACTATACAAACATTTGAACATTTATTTTTTGTTCAAATAGACTTACAGACATGACGGTCGTATATACAAAACTTTAAATTAAGATGTCATTTTTTTCCTTGATCCCACTTTCATGAAACGAAGTTGTCCCATGTAAATCCGTGAATTAGTTTAGGAGATACAGATTTGTAATAGCTGTATACCCTTGCTTCGCAACAGATATTAAAGAAAGGATCACGTGTTGTAGAGAACTTTGTTATGGGCATGAAAAAAAGCAGCATTGTCTTCTATTACAGTAGTTATTTGGTGTACTACGTAACTACCAGGACCTCTGTTTGTTCTTTACAGTACCAAACCGTTTTATAGGCATTTCTAAATTTTCCTTGCAAAGGTCACTTATTACATGAAAACATCGATAGACGCGAAGGGACGTCGTCACTTCTTAAATTCAAATTATACCCGATATATATATATATATATATATATATATATATATATATATATATATATATGTGTGTGTGTGTGTGTGTGTGTGTGTGTGTGTCCTACCAGGAATAAATTTTACTTGCAGTGGCAGCGGTTTAGTTTGCTATCGTTGGCAACGAACTATTCACTTCAGGAGGATGATTAATTTACCGACCAAAATAGCATAAATTATAACATAATTATAACATAAAGAATTATTCCCCTCATTCTACGTGCCTGATTTCTGAAAAAGCATTCAATGGCCGTTGCCAACATCAGTACACAACGGCCTAGCCATAAGTAAAATTGTACCCCTTCATGTAGTGTACTACACCATAATCTTGGAAAAAAAAAACCCGCAGCAACGCCATAATTAGTTATTTGGGGTTCTATGTAACTAACGTCGCCTCAGTTTCCCTTTATTATGGCGTTTTAGAGGCATTCCTAAACACAACGCACTCAAAATGTTATGAGCATACACCGAAGCCAGAAAGGGAGCTACATAAATTCGATTTTCCTTGCAAAGAATTCTTATGTAATTAGAGCAACGATGACATGATGGAATGTCGTTATGTTTTAAATTCAAATGTCAAAAGGAGCAAAGAAATGTCGTTAAGCTGTGAATATACGAAGTGTAATCAGCAACTCGCTGTTCAATGTTAGTTTGAATTTGCATAGATAAGATTGCGGCTCTTAATTCAAAATACTTCTGTTACCGAGGGAATACGCAAAACACGATAATGTTTTGTTTCTTTGAAGCACTACAAAACCGACAACAGCTTTAGTGGTTCGTTGCTGTTCTATGCCATATCCACCGGAAAAAAAAAGAAAAATACAGCAGCGCTAACTATTAGTTTATTTGTGAACTGCGTAATCAACAGGGCCTCAACAGGGCCTCCTAGGCTTACCTCAACACAATGGACTTGAGATGTAATAAGTACGCAGAAAGGAAACTACATAAATTCGATTTTCTTGTTAAGAATTCTTAGTAAATGGAAACATCAATAGATGCGAAGGAACGTCGTTATGTTTTAAATTCAAATGATAGCCCCAGAGAGAAGCAGTTTTTTTCTGTATGTGGCATTGCAAGGCATGCAGGATACAGCTAGTAAAAGAATTATTTTTTTGTGTCGTACGTGGATTTGTTGGCTGAGGTGATGTGAACCAAGACAAATTGACTTTCTAGTTGGGTGAACCACAATACGGGATTGTCCGACCAGAAGGGTGGACGTTTTACCGTAACTGGAATAAGGACCACATTTGCCATTGAGAAGTCGGTGCTTGGAGTATCTTGCATGATATTCACTTTTTATGAGGCATGGTTGTTGTTGAATTCTACGTGGGTGACGCGAAACTGACTCAATTTATCGTTTCGGCATGCGATCCAATTCATATGGCGGATTTGACGACTGTTGTGGAGCGTTCTTTCATGGTTAGGGGTCACCAAAATGTTAGATGTTGAATAAAATTCTATTTCAAACACACACAACATTAACACAAGTCATTAAAGCACTCAAAACACAGAATATATATCTCGGAGAACCTTTATACAAAGAGCGTGCACAGTCAAAGAGTTTACACAACGTTTGCTCAAACACGAAATCACTTGCCACACGCTCGAACACGAAATCACTTGCCACAGATTAAATTTTATTTGCAGTGGCAGCAGTTTAGTATGTTAACGCTGGCAACGAAATATTCGCTTTAGGGGTTGTATAGAGATCACTGCAGGGATCATAAATTTACTGATCGGAACAACATTAATTATTTATTTCATTGTCAACACAAAGAATTACTCCCATTTTTGTACGAGACTGATTTTTCAAAAAGGATTCAACGGCCGTTGACATCAATACACTACACCGCTGCCGTAAGGAAAATCGTAGCCATTTGGTATATATACTATATAAGTAACAGCGCCTGTATCGGATCTTTGCTATAATACGCTGCAATTCAAGCATAGCATACACCAGAAACTACAAATTACGATATCTTTTCTTCCCCTGATCCAATTTTGGTGAAATGAAGCTTATATATTGCCCCAAGGTACTCTCAGTTGATCAGAAGTTCGTATAGTACTCTTGGAGATTTGCTGTACTTCACCATACTTATAAGCAGAGTATACACATAAAACTTCAAATTACGATATCTTTCCTTCCTTTGGTCCGATTTTGATTAAATGAAGCCTATGTTAGTCTCAAAACTATTCTCAATTTAGCTGTGGAAACCCATGAAGGTTCGTGTAGTACTTTTGGAGATTACCCCCAACAAAGAGACACATACGATGGCTTTTAAACAAGTGATTAAATTGTGATATCTTTGTTTTCTCTGATCCGATTTTAATTATTGAAGCCTTTATGTGGCTGCACGATATGCTCAAGTTACGTGTGAAAACCCCATGAAAATTCGTCAATTATTTTCGGAGATAAATGTGTTCAAAGAGACTGTCAGACATGACGGTCGTTGATAAAAAATTTCAAATTACGATATTCTTTTTTCCGTGATCAGATTTTTATGAAACTAAGTCTATATGTTGTCCAGAGTTACGTTCAAATTACCTGTGAAAAAGTCATGCAAATTCGTGGAGTAGTTTGGGAGATAAGAAGGTTTTAATAGTTGAAGAAACGGACACGATAGTTATGAAAACAAAATTAAGATATCTTTTTGTTCTCTTGTCTGATTTTGATAAAATTATGCCCATATGTTGAGGTACTTTTAGCAAGTCACCGTACCGTACATGGCGGAGGGTATCTTACAGTGGGTTAACACGTTTGATATTCTTCACCCTGAAACTGCTAGACAGAATTGAATGACATGTAGAATGACTATGGAGAAATTAACAGAGTATCACGATTTAAATATCTCGGAGAAATTATCTCTGAAAAATATGCACACTAAAAAGAATACAAAAAGCTCGCAGAGGTTTGGAATCAGTACAAAACCTCTAAAATAAATAATGCATATCTTTAAATGCCAAAATTAGACACTACAAATTAATAATTAAACCATCAATGTTATATGCTAGCGAAACCTTGGCTCTAAATAGGAAAACCCACATAGAAAATCTAAAGAAAGAAGAATGAAAAATAATTAGGAAAATTTTGGGACCAAGATGGACCGAGAATGGATATAGAGTACAGAAAACATCCAAAATTGAAGAATATTTTAATGTAGAGACAGACACGAGGAAATGACGCCTCAAATTCAATGGCCACATAAAGAGGCTTTCCGAACAAAGACTAACAAAAAGAATAGTAAAATACGTAGGTTCCCTTGCTAATGGAGGAGAATGGATCCAAAATGTTAAAAGAGACTTGGAATCAGCCAAAATCACGAAAGAAGAAATAGACGCAAGAAACAGTTTTCGAATAAATGTAGAAAAATGGGAAATTAAACGAGAGACAAAAGTCCGAAGAACCGGAACAAAATGGAGCGAATAAAGAAGAGCTAAATTCTCGCAAACAATGAAAAACTGGCAAATTAGAATAACCAGAAAAACAAGAAGAATTGAAAATAAACCATTTTTACTTAGCGTCTTCCACTCTGGGAGCTTTGCGACTAATAATAATAATAACACTGCAAAGGACAGTAAGCATGTTTCATATTGTGAACATCACCCTATTACCATTTAGGAATTGCCTCGTTATGTTCTTACAGATCGTGAGTTATTCACATTAAGCAGAGACTTAAGACGATAGAATGTGGTGAGAGAGACGCAGAAGAGGTAGATTCGTTAGAGGAAGATAAACAGAATGGCAAGATGCAAAGCTATGATGGAGAGAAGAGAGAAAGAACTGAGAGGAGGGTAACAATGCGGGCGATGCCGTCGTTTATATGTAAATTTTGAGTTTTCTCTTGAATATCGAGTGGTTTAGTGTAAGACTTAGATCGCATAGCAGTGTGTTTCATAGTAGTATGGTTCAGATGGAGAACGACACAGAGAAAGATTCAGTGTTGTGTGAAGGTACAGCAGAGATGCTAGACGTATCCGACCTGGTATTGCGGTTGTGGAATGGTGATAGCTGTTTAATGTGAGAATTTAAACAACTCACAATTAAGAAAATTAGAATATTTACCGAGTATTTCACAGTTTTTTGCTACTAAAATGGGTAAATTCTCGGTGTTAATTTGAAGTAAATTGACATTATTAGTAAAACTTTTTCCCTTTGTACATTACATAAATTGAATATATGTGGCCTACGCTCATTCGAATTTTTGTTAGATTTTCGTATAAAACATGTAATAAATCGGTCAAGTACTTTTTCGGATTTTTCGTAACGACGTGAAACAACTATGTATTAGTAGTAGTTTGTGTGTCACAGTGTAGATTAAACATTGGGGCTGTTTCTTTTGGGTACTGCAGGAAGCTTGTTACATGTTATGCCTGTTTCATGGAAGTGATTTGCCTCATACTGAGCACGATACAAACACGTGGGAGCCGTCCTTGGGGTGCTGTGAAAGATCCTAGAACAGTCACGAACTGTGACGGAGGCGTGACGAGGCACTTAACAGACAATGAACTAGGCGAGTCAGCAGGCCTCGTGGAGCACCTAGCGCCTAGGTGTTGATCTCTTTTATTTTTGCATACCCGGATCTAGTCCTTGAAAGAAGCGAACAATGTCGTCAGAGAGTATGTTCAGCTGTCTATTCCATTCCTGCAGAAACTTCTACACGTATTTAATTATTTATGAAATAACAGATAATAATACATATTACGGTTACGCTGCAGGGACGTGTGTTATTTACAAAAATTTCGATTTTCATTGTATTAGAGTGATGCTTTTACTTAAACAATAATAGTATTCGCACTATAATGCAATCGTTATTTACAGGTAAAGGAATTTTATTGTTATATATTGTAATCATAGTGGGTGCGCCGCGGTTGCACAGAGGTAGAGTGGCAGATCATGAATCCGAAGGTAGCGGGTCCCCCGCCAGGTCCCAGGATTTTTTTCTGTCACTTTCCACTTCTTTCACCTCTGGCAGTATTGCTCATGTGAAAAGTACCGAGTATCACCGTGGTTCCAAACCCACGTTAAACTGTAGGTCCCCCTATAACTGACTGGGTAAGTCAGTTAGAAGGTCGGAGAAAGGCAACGGCATACCACCTCCAAACAGAACCATGCCACTGTGGTCTTCAAACCAATCTTCGGATTGTTGACTGCTTTACCCTTTTTTTAATCATAGTGGAACCGTCTGAATTCAATTTCTCCTTCTTTCTAAGACAGGGAATTTTTGACAGTAAGGAATTCAAATGTTTGTAAAGCTATGTGACTTAACTATTCGGCCGGCCGCAGTGGCCGAGTGATCTGAGCCCGCCAGTCACATTCTGCACGGCCGCTACGGTCGGGTGTTCGAATACTCCCTCGGGCATGGATATTTGTGTCGTCTTTAGTATAAGATAGTTCATAAGTAGTTTGTAAGTTTAGGGACTGATGTCCCAGCAGTTAAGTCCCTTAAGCTTAACAAACATTTCAAGATTTTTGAACTTAACTACTCAGTTTTTTTAGTCCATAGGCTAGCAAGCTAAATAAACTAGCTTAAACTAACCTAAGGACAACACACACACACACACACACACACACCCATACCCGAGGGAGGACTCGAACCTCCGACGGGGAGCAACTGCGCGCTCTGCAGAAAGACGGTTTAGAGCGCTCGGCCACTCCACCGCGGCCTTTTTCAATATCAAGACACAATTGTTCACATGAAAACGAGATGAGAAAGATGGTGAACACCCAATACAGGCTTCTTTTTTTTTTACTTGATGAGGTCATTCTTTTGAACAATACGCTCTCTTGATAAAAATCTCTAGATATTCTAGCCGCGTTAGGATAGTTGAAACCCACGACCTCTCGGCCGGCACCTACTCAGCCGTTGTCAAAAGGCGACTGTGGAATCATTGATTCTGCCGCCCTTATACACCTGCGCTGCTTACTGTGACGTCACTGGTGTTGGCGACGTCACAATATACGGGATATTTTGGTCACGTGCTGACGCGCCCGCTTCAACCTCCCGAAGGTCGGGCCCAAGCAATGTTTAGGTGCAAGCCGCCTCTTAAAATACACGAAAGACTTATTACGCTATACCAGAAAGTATTTGTTTTTGTAATGACTGAAGTCTTGTGAAATGCAATATGATGCTTGTTTTCCAGATCATACTCCGCATTGTAAAATGTAAACTTTCACTGCCGGAAAGGTGAATCTTATTTAAAATTTCCGGGCTTTTATGCCGTGATCTTATGGATTTTTATTTCAAACCCAACGTTTCGTCCCCAATTGCGGAGGACATTTTCAAGGGGGGTCGTGGCACTTTTGAATATCAGACGCACACCCTGGCTCGCTGCTGACTGAAGTCAAACTGCGTTTATGAGGACTCGCGCGCAGAGGTGTGGTGTCAGATGTTTTAGATATGCGCGCGCAATTTGTCGTTGCCGATTGCCGTCGTCCGTTAATATCGTCCCACGGTGGAAGACTGTTACATTTCTCCTTCAACACCGGAATCCAGATTTCATTTACTCTCGCGCCCTCCTACGCATTTGCTGATTTTACAGAATAACGTAAGCGAAAACATCTTTCGTGTTCAACACAGCGTTGCTCAATAGTGCGAACTGACTGTGCGTACTATCGAGGACATAGTTCGAGGGGGAGTTGGAAAATAAATTTCCCTTGTCGACTGTGGGCAGAGTTGTGTATGAAAGGAATAAAACAGAATGAGACATTAAACATAACACATATCTTTATTTGAATTGAAAAGTAGCCTCTGTTGCAGATTATAATATTTATTTATTTTTAACGCGTTTGACGCTTTAGGCGCATCATCAGAACACTGTAACAGGGAAAATATACAAATGTCAGTTTCATGCCGCGGACCTATCCACTACAATATTAGGAAACAATGAATTGGGGGCGTGAACATACCTCAGAAACAACTGGATGGCATTAGTTGGCGTAAAGGCACACGATGCTCAGCATTTTGGACTGGAAGTTAGAGAATTTAAAAAACAATCGCGAATGGACAGTGGTAAGCAGAGCGAGTGTGGAGATGCATAACTTACCACATCAGTAGCGTTGTGTTGGATAGGTCCGCGTTCGTAGAATGAATATCGATACATCACTTTATCAAATGTAACTGCGCGGACAGCTGATAGTCATGTGACGTGAGGTACCGGATTATAGCAAACGCCGCTAGGCGGCGCTGATAAACGCCGGTATGCATAACTAAGATTTGGGCGGTTAAAACGCAAACCGGCGTTTATCAGCGCCGCCTAGCGGCGTTTGCTATAATCCGGTACCTCACGTCACATGACTATCAGCTGTCCGCGCAGTTACATTTGATAAAGTGATGTATCGATATTCATTCTACGAACGTGGACCTCTCCAACACAACGCTGCTGATGTGGTAAGTTATGCATCTCCACACTCGCTCCCCTTACCACTGTCCATTCGCGATTGTTTCCTTAAATTCTCTACCTTCCATTTTAGGAACTTTTTGTCCCACCTCTTATAACTCTTGACGATGATTTTCATTAAATCCTCAGATTTTATCCAGTCCAAAATGCTGAGCATCGTGTGCTTTTACGCCAATTAATGCCATCCAGTTGTTTCTGAGGTATGTTCACGCCCCCCAATTCATTGTTTCCTAATATTGTAGTGGATATGTCCGCGGCATGAAACTGACATTTGTATATTTTCCCTGTTATAGTGTTCTGATTATGCGCCAAAAGCGCGAAACGCGTTAAAAAGAAATAAATATTATAATTTGAAACAGAGACTACTTTTCAGTTCAAATATGGATTCACTGTTGCTACACCAGGCCAACGAACTTTGGAGTAACGTATACATATCTTTATTTTTCTATATAATTTCCAAGTGCATTGAGACATTTTTCAAACCGCTTCATAAGCTTGAAAAAGCCTATCAGGATAAAATAAGGGCGTTGCATGCGGAAGAAGCGTTGAACGGTTAGGGAGTGGAAACCTCCGTCATCACCTGTGCAAAAGAAGTTCAAAAGCACTCCGTCTGCAAGTAAAGTACTACTCACCGTTTTCTGGGACACCCAAGGAATTTTGTTGCTGGGCCTTTTGGAGGATGCAACAATCAATACTGCGCCAACACTATGCAACTCTGTCGAAACTGAAAGAGGTGATTCTGAAAAAGTGACCTGGGCTTCTCAGTTGGATAACAATGCGAGACCACATTCGGCGACGGCAAAGCAAAAGCATATTGCAACTCTTGTTTGGAAGCGCCTATACCTTCCTCCAAACAGTACTAATCTCGTACCAAGTCACTGACGTACCTACAGCTTTGACATGGGGGGTGTCCAATAGTGTCCTTTAGACAGGTAAACTGTTTTTTCCCTGTAACTTCCTTCACGCTATAACAAGGTATTTGGGCACATCCGGCAGACTTTACGAGGATAACTGAGAAGGACGTCAGCAAAAGCTATGCCGTTGAAGTATATCTTCAGATGGAAGCAAGTCTGACTGGAGTGGGTTCGAGGATAGAAATATTTGTTAATAAGAAGCTTATACAGCAAAAACTGTCTAATGAATGCTCAAAACAATCAAGCGGAACAATTTGCCATTCTCAATGCTCTTTGAGTTCATAAACAATCTCTCGAATACTGATACAACTGCAGTAATTCACACAGACAGCAGTATTACTTTGGACTCTTCGCGAAATCCGAAGAACCACAACTTCTTGATTGAGGAAATAAAAAATCAGAAGATTGCAGACAGACAACTGACTGGTGCATTTCGAATGGGTTAAGGCACATCGAGGGATATGACAAACCTTGCTAAAAGAGCAGCTCGTTCACGACAATCAATACGCTACAACAAAATACTTACAAGAGCCGTAAAGAAGGAACTTCGAGAAGAGTTTAGAGTATTTTTCTACGATCCGACAACGTTAAATATCTCCGAATTTTACAGCTTGGTTAACAGGTCATGGGAAACTGAAAGCCTATTATCAGCAGTTCAAAATAATTGAAGACGGAACGTGCATATGTAACAGAGCTGTCCAAACTATTGACCATGTGCTTTTTGACAGCCGCAATTTATTGAAAGAGAGAGACCATCTCAGGAAAAATATAACTGCCAAAGGAAGAAGATGGCCCGTCAGTAAATATGATTTAGTACATAAATTCTCTACAGACTTTTCCAATTTTTGTAATTCAATAAGATTTCTTGATGTATAAAATCGTTTGTTTCTTTTTAAACCCTAACAACTTATGTACTGTACTTGTGTTTGCAAAAAGACCTGATGTAACCGCCTAAATATAACCATTAAACATGTGATATTACTATTTAATGGGGCATGTGAAATAATAAATAAATAAAAAAGGTATTACTGTTAACCCCAATAAAATCAAGCAAATGGAAATTGAAAATCCTACAAACTCGTTGAAATATATAATCTGAGCTCTAATAAAAGCTAAGTATTCTGGTCCAGAGCCGCGTGAGAGTGCCCGAGCGTTCTAAGGAGCTATGCTGCAGAGTGCGCCGCTGCTCCCCGTCGGAGGTTCGAGTCATCCCTCGGGCAAGGGTGAATGTTTTGTCCTTAGCATGATATGGTTTAAGTCTAGGAGCTGATAACTACTGCAGTTTGGATTCAAAGATATACGAACATTGAATCATTTAGGGTCCATATTGCAAGCAGATTAGGTTCCTTTCAGAGATGGCAATATAATAGCTCCGTAATTAGCAATCATACACAATTATCGTACCATTAAAAACCAATGTCTACAGACTCGTAATACTCAAGAAAGGAAATACTGAGATGGGCATGTAATTCAGTGGATTACTTCTGACGTCGATTTGCGGTAGGATTTTGCATCATATACTGACTTGCACATTATGATCAGCTTTACGGAAACTATCAGTTCCGGAACAGTCAATATGGGTTAAGGAAACATTGTTCTTCTCCAACATATCTAGCTCTTTATTCTCAAGGAGTAATGAGACATCTAATATAAAATTGTTTCCATATTTCAAAATTTCCAGAAAACTTTTGCACTGTTACTAACAAGGATTTTTTAATCAAATTGCCTGCCTACGAATTATCGACTCATTTGTGTGACTGGGTACATGATTTCCTATAAAGATCACAATTCACAGTAGTAGACGATAAAGCATAGAGTAATGTTTTGATATATCGTGTCCCCTAGAAAGTGTCATAAGTCCTCTGCTTCTCCTGATGTATAGGAATTATCAAGAAAATAACTGAGCAACGTCTTAGGTTGTTTGCAAATGATAAAAAGTTTTTCAGTCTAGTAAAAACATCAGAAAATCAGTACTATTCACAAAATGTTCTAGACAAGGGATCTGTGGTGTGCTACAGGCAGCAAGTGGCTATACACTAAGCCAAAATATCTAACTCATTCGTTTCATAGTTGTTTCAAATGTGACAATTCAACAGTTAAACAGGAACACACTCATTTATCGGGCACAACTGTTATTTTGTTGAGTCATACCTCCATACAGATTATTGATATGCAAACCAAGCACGTTCCATGACCACAATGTTGAGGAACAGGATTTAAGAAAGTAGGTATTGGTAAATATTCTAATTTTCTTTTAATTTTCTTTTTTTAAATTGTGTCCGGACCCCCTGGATCCCACCCTTATATACCTCCATGCACCAAGTGATTTCGCCGGCCGCGGTGGCCGAGCGGTCTGCGGCGCGCAAAGCACGTTCTGCACGGCCACTACGGTCGGGGGTTCGAATGTCCCCTAGGGCATGGATATTTGTGCCGTCCTTACTGTTAGATAGTTCATAAGTAGTTTGTAAATTTAGGGACTGATGACCCCGTACTTAAGTCCCATAAGCTCTACAAACATTTGAGGATTTCAAGTGATTTCCATCTGTTTCCAGCTCTGAAGGAGACTCTCAATAGAAGGCGCTTTGAAAGCAATGCTGACGTCAAACAAGCCGTTCATCGCTTCTTCCATATGCAGCTATGTGATTTTTTCCTGGAAGGAAATACGGTATGACCAATGTCTCAACGTACTTGGAAATTTTGTAGAAAAATAAATTATTATTATCTTTAAAGTCTCATTCTATTTTTTCCCCGCCGCGGCGGAGTGGCCGAGCACGAGGTTGTTCCTCGTCGGGGTTCGAATCTTCTCTCGGGCAAGGATGTTTATGCTGTCTTTAGTATAAGGCAGTCTATAAGTAGTTTGTAAGTTCAGGGACTGATGAGCCTGCAGATATGTCCTATAAGCTTAATAAACATTTGAACATTTTATTTTTTTCCTTTCATACGCTACTCTAACTGCAGTCGACAGGGAAAGTCCCCCTCGAAATAGGCAGAGCTGCTGTATAGAAGCAGCTGAGAGAGTTAAAAACAAACAAGTCGCGAGATCCAGATGGAATACCAGTCCGGTTATTAAATAGTACTCGGCGGCTTTGTACTCTTACTTAGCTTGCATTTTTCGGGAATCTTTGATCCAGCGCAAAGTACCAAGAGACAAAAAAGACACAGGTAACTCCCGTATATAAGAAAGGAAATAGAACGGAAACACGAAATTACAGATCTATATCATTAACATCAGTTTGCTGTAGAATTCTTGAACATATTCTCAGTTCTAATACAGTAAATTTCTTTGAGAAGGAAAATCTTCTGTCCGTGCATCAGCACGGCTTTAGGAAGCATCGATTACCCTTATCTTGCGTGCTATGGATGAAAGGCAAGAGATGGACTACATATTTCTCGATTTTCGAAATGCGTTTGACTCTCGAAACGCGAGACTGCTAACGAAGGTACGAGCGTATGAAACAGGTACCCATATATGTGATCGCCTGGAAGATTACTTAGGTAATAGAACCCAATAAGTTGTCCCCGATGGCGAGTGTACATCAGAGAATAGGATATCGTCAGGGATGCTCCAGGTAAGTGTGATACGATCGCTATTATTTTCTATCAATATAAGTGATCTGACGGACAGGGTGAAATGCAGTCTGCGGCTGTTTGCTGATGATGCTGTGGTGTGCAAGAGAGTGTCGCCATTGAATGACTGTTGTAGGATGCAGGATGACTTGGGGCAAATGTATAGGTGGTGTGAGGAATGGCAACTACCGCTAAATGTAGAGAATTGTAAGGTGATGCAAATGAGTAGGAGAAACAATCCCGTAATGTTCGAATAGAGCATTAGTAGTGTGCTGTTTGACAGGGTCGCGTCCATTAAATATCTAGGCGTAACGCTGCACAGCGATATGAAATGGAACGAGCATATAAGGACAGTCGTGGGGAAGGTTAGTGATCGACTTCGCTTTACTGGGACAATTTTGGAATGCTGTGATTCGTCTGTAAAGGACTCCACATACAAATCGTTTGCGCGACCCCGTCTTCAGCATTGCTCAAGTGTTTGGGTCCCCACCAGATCGGATTACAAGATAAATGACATAGAGGCAGTTCAGAGGCGGGAGGCGGGGTTTGTGAGTGGTAGATTCGATTAATGCCCGAGTGTTACCGAAATCCTTCGAGAACTCAACTTGGAGTCATCGGAGGGGAGGCGACGTTCTTTTCGAGAAACACCGTTGAAGAAATTTAGAGGTCCGGAATTTGAGGCGGACTGCGAAACGATTCTACTGCCGCCAACTTACGTTTGGAGTAAAGACCACAATTTAAGATGCATACAAGCATTCGTTTTCCCCTCATTGTACATGGGAGTGGAAGTGGAAAGCAAGTAACTAGTAGTGGTACCGAGTACCCTCCACCACGCATCTTTGGGTGGACAGCGGAGTATGTATGTAGATATAAACCTGTCTACATCCACATTTTGTATACGCCTGACACCTGGCCAGACAGGAGAAAAAAAAACATAAGGACTTTGAAATTAAAATAGTCCGAGAGAGCTTTAAATGGCTTCGGAGGATGCATGGCAGAAGATGTTGAAATTTTTTCTGTCTTTCTGAAAGCACTGAGCACTAATTAAACATTTTACATGTTAGTGATATCTGCTTAACAGCCATCGTTTTTAAGTCGCTGACAAGAGCAGTAAACAGAAGGACGAAAAATATTATTGATGATATTTTAGATATCACTGAATTCTGTTTGCAGTAGTGTTAAGGGATATATACAACATTATGAATTTCCTTGAAAAGAAAGATCTATGGCCGTCGGTCAACACGGGTTCAGAAAATAACATTCTTGTCAAACAGAACCAATGACGAAGTGGCGAATACTATAGACAATGGATCTCAGACTGAAGATTTTTGACGCGGTTCCTCACAAAATGCTTTTAATCAAATTGATTGCTTATGGAATTTGCCTGAGGTATGTGACTGGATTCCTGATTTCATTTCAGAGAGGAAATAGTTCGTAGCAACAGATGAAAAACATGGACTAAAATAGAGCTGATATCTCCCCGGCGTTGTATTAAGGATACAGCGATCGGCAGTTCCAAGTGGATAAAGTGTTGGCCAAAACAGGCCCGTGCTTAATATCGGTGGTCTAACGTGAACTGGTGTACCCACTGCGGCGCGGACGATCCCCGCAGACCATGGAGAAAGGACTTGGATACTGTCAAGAATTACTTTGAAGAAACAGGCTTAACGTGAGACGAGTCATCAATGTTAGCATCGAACAGGGAATCACAGAGACATTTTACTGAAAGCTGACAGGCATAATCGGTCTTAAATGATGATGATCATAATGAACCATTTATCTGGAGTGAAACGCAAACAATAAACAGTTAAGGTAAGAATAAGGTAGAAGCTTCTGAAATTTGATGCTACAGGTGAAAGCTGTGGATGCGTAGATCACGTAACTAATGAAGAGGTACTGTTGAGAAGTGGGGAAAAATGAGATCTCTAAGGTAACGTGAATTAAAATATGAGATATGTTTAGGGTCAGATGAAAGTGTGAGGGGGGAGGGAGGGGGGCCGACCTCAGTGACCAAGCGGTCTGCGGCGCGCCAGTCACAGTCTGCACGGCCACTACGGTCGGGGGTTCGAATCCCCCATCGGGCATGGATGTTTGTGTCGTCTTTAATATAAGGTAATTCATAAGTAGTTTGTAAGTTTAGGGACTGATGACCCCGCAGTTAAGTCCCTTAAGCTTAACAAACATTTGAACATTTTTTTTTTTTTGTTTTTTTGAGGGAGGGGGTAAAATAGCAAGCGGGGAGACAAACGGACAAGTACTGTATCAAGGTTCAAACTGATGTCTGTTACCCTCGTCTTTCGGCGATGGAGAATCCTGCACAAGGCAGAGTCGCACCAAACCAGTCTGCTGACTGAAGGCAATGAACAGTAACAATAGAACGCTTCGCTAACACACGCCAATTATCATCGATAGAAAAGAAAACCACTCACTGTAAATACTTCGAAGATCTTTGAGAAAAGGATAGAATGTGAATTATAAACGTGTACACATACAGAAAAAAATATTTATTGTACAAAAATCTACAACTGTTAAACTAATTTTCTACATAGCTCCCGAAAAGTTGTAGGCAATTGTCATAGCATGGCACAAGTTTTTGTTTGTCTTTTTTATAGGAGGTTGCCGTTTGCGTATTCAACAAAGAGGTAACATAATTCTTTCAGCTCTTCATCATCGTCGAAGTGTTGACTACCAAGGACAGTTTTTAGGTGTAAGGAGATATGAAAGTCGCTAGGAGAGAGGTCCGGCCTGACGGAGGATAATCAATCCCGTAATAGTTATTTAGTCACATTCGCCGGCATTATCGTGGAAAAAGACACCTTTTGACAGTGATACTCTTCTTACACCTAAAACTGTGTCCTTGGTGGTTGACACTTGAACTATTGTGGCGAGCTCCAAGAACGTGTTACCACTTGGTTGAATACACAGGGGTCAACTTTGTATGAACAAGGCATACAAAAACTTGTGCCACGTTATGATAAGAACCTACAAAATTTCGGAAGCTGTGTAGAAAAGTAGTTTTACAATAAACATTTTTTCTGTATCTGTACAATTTTTTTTATAACCAAACGGAACTTACTTTGTGGACATACGTCGTACATCCAAATCGAAAGACTTACAAAAAAATTTTCCACCGTACAGTTCATGAACTGGAGAATGCTAGTAATGAGAATAGAAGTTGGATATTTTCATCAGAAGGAAGTTTTGTACTGAAGGAATTTCTGCGTACTTATACTGTTTAGTACTTACACTGTTTGGTCAAACTCAAAGACCGGATCGTTATAAAGTTCTCTATGGAGCCAAACAGCCGTTTCCTAGCGGCTGCTTCTCGAAAGAAAGAAGAGCTCTCTCGCTCGCCCTCCAGTTATTCAGAGCGGCTTTTTGCACAAGCAAAGGGGAAACAAAGTCGGAACTCCGAAGTGAAAGCTGAATCAATAATCCAATGTGTACTTGGGACTTACGATTGCGGAACTAACTTCGAATGCGGAAGAGCCGGTCGCAGGACGCCGACACTGGTTTCATCGAGCGGAAAATGTAATAAAATGAATGACTCGCATCGACGGGCCACAAAAAACGTCCCAACACTCACGGCTGCTCGCCATATAAATTTGCTCTTACCGAGCTGAGTGAGGCGCCGTTTGATGTTCGAAATTAATTGAATAGCTGTGCTCGGAGGTACCTTCATACTTCTTTTTCGTATCTGACAGAAATAACAACTTGTTTGTTTCGAAGAATCAATATTCAGAGTCATTATAAAACTGGCTTAACCCGCCTTCTCTTTCTGCACCAAAATTAATACTGAAAAATGAACACGGTGAAAATAGAGAGTGTTAAGAGGCAATCGTGTGATAAGCGACCAATGAAGAGCTTCAAATTGAAGGCAATATGTCATGTAAGATTGTAAAGAATGTATAGCAGTTGTTATTATCACTATTTTCATTCAATTTTTAAGGTGTTATCTCTCAGGCATCACTCGTCTATTTTAAAATATATTCACATATTAATGAATTGTATATTGTGAATGACTTGTTTCTTTTTTAAAGTCAAGTTTATAAGATTTTCTGTACCTTTTCACACAGGAAGATTAAGGAGCAGTAACTATATCTTTGGTTTTTAATTCATAACGCACTTTTTGTAGTAGTTTTAAAATTACTTTTCTCGTCATCCCAGTTGACAAGAGAATTCTCTAAAAATGTTTGTTCAAAGTTATCCATGAATATTTCTAGGGTAGGCGCAAGGCACGAACGGATCAAACGATCGCACGGGCACCACATCTGAGGAACAAAAATGAAGTGGCAGATCTGCCGCCCCTGTGGGAGTGAGGTAGGGGAGTTTCATGACAACTATTTTTTTTCTTTGAGTGATTATTGTTGTCTCTGCATTGGTGCCGAGTAGGGAAGACATTTTTGTCATAGAATAACATAATTGGTTGGATCAGCACCCTGTAATATATTTCTTATTTATTTATTCACTAGATACATCTTTTGGCAAAACTGCCGTCGTCAAGTGTCTATGGTATTCAGCGGCTGTACCCTTCCTTAACTGACTCATTAGCTACTTCTGTGTACTCTCATTAAACTTTGTTAAAACCCAGTAAATACAGTTTCATACAGTAGATTTTGTACGTAAATCTGCAGCTAAGGTAGAATATTCAAAAATGTTAGGTGTATGCATTGACAAGGGATGGAATTGCAAGAAACACATTTGAAGATCTGCTGAAACGTTTGAGTTCAGCTACTTATGCTATCAGGGTCATTGCAAAACTTGGTGATATACATCCAAGTAAATTAGCTTACTATGCCTATTTTCATTCATTCTTTTCATGTGGGATGATATTCTGGGGCAACTGAACAATCAGTAAAAAAGGATTCATTGCACAAAAGCGTATAATCATAATAATTGCTGGAGCCCAACCAAGATCATCCTGCAAACATTTATTTAAGGATCTAGGGATCTTCACTGTAGCTACACATTTTCAAAAGTAATAGCAGTGTGCATAGCTACAACACTAGGAGGAAGGCTGATATTCACTATTCAAGATTAAATCTAACTCTGGCACAGAAAGGGGTGAGTTATGTTGCCACAAAAGTCTTCAGTCACTTATCAAGTAGCGTTAAAAGTCTGACAGATAGCCAACTGGTATTTAAAAAGAAATTAAAGTAATTTCTGAATGGCAACTCCTTCTGGACTTTAGATGAATTATTAGATGAAACTTAAAATAAAAAATAAATAAAATTAAAAAATATGAAAATGAAAATAAAAAAATCTTTAAAATACTGAATGTCATGTATAGACACCATTTACTAAACTGACACATTCCACATCATTACGAAATGTGGTATATATGATCTATGGAATAAGTATTAATGTAATCTAATCTAATCTGAAGCACTGGGTGATAACTGACTATAATTCGAAGCTTGAAGTATTACGACAACACCACATAAATATCGAAAAAGTCAATTAAAGCAAGGTGCAGTCTCTGAATATCAAAGACACCTGATAACGGCAGTTTTGTTATAACTGACAAAAATATTTGTTATATCTTAGGCCCACAGTGTTACAGATGTCGTAGATTGACAATAGGTTCTAGTCCAACCAATTAGAATTATGTCGATCTACGACATCTGTAACACTGTGGGCCCAAGATATAACAAATATTTTTGTCAGTTGTATTTATTTTTAGAAGAACCATTGTAGGTATTGTTGCGTTTAGCAGTTGGCTGCGGGACTCAGGAGGATCAGAAACACTTTTAATGCTGTCTTTAACCACGGAGAAAAACGAACGTTTAAACTTGTTGTAACTTGGAATGTAGGAGTGCGGTTTGATACGTCTGGTAAAAATACAATAAAAATTGTTTCAAAGGCACTTTTTGCTTATTGCAGCAACAACTGCAGTAATCACCAATACAACCTAATGGAACCGACTTTTCGACGTAAGTAAATAAATAACAAGAAAAATTCTAGTATGAAAGTTTGTTCGCAATATTTGTCGGTATCATGAGTCACATTTACGCTCGAGTAGCAATTACAATCAGGTTTTGTATTGTAGGGCACCACACAACCAATGACTTTTCGCCACAAGAAAAATTATCCGCATAAAAGAAAAATGTAAGTGACATTTGTGTGGACGTGAACAGCCGTCTGATGATGAACTGAAAGGTTCGAAACCGGTAACGGCGCTATTTAATTAATAAACAGCACAATCAAAAGTGTTTGGTTGCTGTCTTCATAATTGTAAGAATTGCCCTGTAACACATAAGTGAGCTATTTAGCTACTAGCCTTAGTACCCACCGTCACTTCTATTCATCGTCTTCTACCATTTCAAGTGTATCTTTTTTATGAATTTTGGCATATAGTTCCGTTTTCAAGCAGATCAATACTTATGGCATCATATCTTCCCAACAGTTTGTTAGCCGGCCGCGGTGGCCGAGGCGACTGAGGCGCTCCAGTCACGGTCTGCACGGCCACTACGGTCGGGGGTTCGAATCCCCCCTCGGGCATGGATATTTGTGCCATCCTTAGGATAAGCTAGTTGATTAGTAGTTTGTAAGTTTAGGGACTGATGACCCCGTAGTTCAGTCAAAAAAAAAAAAAAAAAAAAAAAAAAAAAAAAAAAAAAAAACGCATCCTCATTGTTATGTCACATATTCAACTGTATTCGCCTCCGTAGCTCAGGCGATAGCGTCGCTGATAGGTCCTGGAATCGTTTCCCGGCAGCGGACTGGGTGTTATGTGTTGTCATCGTCATCACTTCCTCATCATCGGTGCGCAAGTCGCCCACGAGGCGCCAAGTAAAAAGCATTAGGCGTCCCATCAGTCCAATTTGGGAACCTCCGGCCAAAGCTGCCATGCAATAATTATTTCATATTTTCCTGAATGCATGTGAAATCTGCGATAAAATTTCGAAGGTAAATTCATTAGTATATGTAGGCCTACATAAAGTCTAGCGACTGCAGTTAGTGTCGTAGAAGTAAAGTACTTTAATGTAGTAGTTTTACTGCGTGCATACTGGAAAAGTAGTAAGCGATAAACTTCTTTCCTTTCCAAAAGTCAACACAGTTTCAGCCGACCAGTTGCATAAGAATGGTTTACATGCATAAACCTTGACCTAGGTTTCGGCAAAAGTAATTTTGCCTTTTTCGAAGTATTACCTAATAAAATGTAACACACAAATCATATTAATAATAGTAAAATACAAAAGTGTTCCTAAAATAAGAAATTAAAATTACAGCATAGGTGAAAATGTACTTTACATAAAGCTCACATTTAAAAAGTTGCTAAATAAAATGTGGCTGACTCCATGTCAATAGAAGATAAAGTAAAATTTAAAACAATATCACACCATAAAATTGTGGAGCACGTCCACACACAGGTCGAGTGAGCACTGCTTACTGGCAGAGGCGTAGGAGCCCTAGTGACGTGCGCCCGCACTAGGTGGCGCCAAGAGGGCTGATGGGCGTGCGCGCAGTCGCGGACGCGAATGAATTTGACAAGATGAAACTATGTGTAATACGATACTGACGGAAACATAAGATAAAAAAAGAATGGGAAACACATGGGAAATAACGTTCAAAGAAATCTGGAGCCGAGTCATGCATACACGCATACACGCAAAAATTAAAGATAGAAAAGTTAGGAAATATTCAGCGGCCAGACATAGTACATGAAACACAAACTAAGAATAAATAAAACGCACCCGGTGGGAGAGAACTGGATAAACATTATGCACCACAACATTAGAAAACTATAAACAAGTGCGCCACTAGAATTCTAAGGATAAACATTATGCATCACAACAGTAGAAAACTATAAACAAGTGCACCACTAGAATTCTGAGGACAATAAACACCATTCAGGAACAAGTGCCGGCCGCGGTGGCCGAGTGGACTGAGGCGCTCCAGACACGATCTGCACGGCCACTACGGTCGGGGGTTCGAATCCCCCCTCGGGCATGGATATTTGTGCCGTCCTTAGTATAAGGTAGTTGATAAGTAGTTTGTAAGTTTAGGGACTGATGACCCCGTAGTTAAGTCCCATAAGTTTAACAAACATTTGTTTGGAGCAAGTATTGCATTGACAAATGTCTAAAACAGTATGGGTTTGAAACCTTCTAGGTATTGTCTACTTGCAAGTTGCAGTTGGTCGTTCAGCATATTATCATCGTTGATGATGAGGTGTTTGAAAATTTCATATTCTTCCCATAAATCCAGTTTCCTTCCCTTGGCATCCCTATGCAAAATTACAGTGTCTTCCAATGATTTAGGGACATGATCGGGTACAAGCAAATGATCGGCAAAGGTAGAGTTATGCACATTGCGTCCTGTCCTCCCTAGAAGATGTTCTTTATACCGCACCTTGATTGCTCTTCCTGTCTGTTCTATGTAACAACAGGGACAGTTGTTACATGTTATCTTGTAAATGCCAGAATTGGAAAAAGGATCTACAAAGGTCTCCAGTGTATGAACAAGGTGTTTCTTTAAATTGTTGTTAGTAGAAAACGTTACCTTGCAATCATATTTATTCGTCAATAGATGTTGTAATCTGTACGATACGTTGCCTAAAAACGGAATAGAAATGAATCTCTGACTGTCAGTTTCATCAAGGTGCGATTTACTATTGAGTAATGTTGAAAACTGTTAGAAAGTCTTTTGATCAACTATGCGTTGCACTACATCTGTACCGTACCCGTTATTGATGGCTATGGATTTTATTGTGTTAACCTCCTTTTCTCAGTTAGGGGAGTTGTGAAAGCACGGTTAATAGCGGAATGAAAAAAGGCTAATTTATGAGAACGTGGGTGTGCAGAATGAGCTGGAATAATCTTATCGGAATATGTTGGCTTGCGGTATATATCAAAGGTTATACTGTCGTTTACTATGGCCAATTTTAGATCGAGGAAGTTGAGCTCGGCATGTTCATTTTGAACTTCTTTAGTGAAATTAATAGTTTCACGTAAGTTGTTAAATACTGTAAATAACTGGTCGAATTCGTGGTCATTGCCGTCAAACAGGATGTCATCCACATTCGGAGCATAAAATCTTATTTTGTTGTGCAAATTTGAGATAAAAGAAAAAAAAGCATTTTCAAGAGAATTAATAAAAATATCTGCCATGATACCAGCAAGAGGACTACCCATTGCCAAACCAAATTATTGCTCATAAACTTTGCCATTGAAGATGAAGTAATTGTATTTAAGTGTTACTTTTAATAACGTCATCAATTCAGCAACATGTTCATCAGCTAACTTTTTATGTTGTAAAAGATTTTCTTCGATAATTTTCAGGGTCAAATCTACAGGTACATTGGTGTAAAGACGTACTATGTCAAAAGAGGCCAACTTTGTATTGGGGGTGCATTTTACGTTCTTTATTTTATCAATAAGGTCTGTCCTATTCTTAACAGAAAAATAACGTTCGAAGACAAACGCGTCTTTAATTTTGTGGTGAAGACGGCTAGCCAATGTGTGGTGTGCACTACCTATGCTGTACACTAAGGGTCTAATCGGGTGATTTTCCTTGTGGAGCTTAAATTGGCTTCTAAGAACAGGAGGCTTCACCAAACGACGCGCGCAAGAGATCTTTCTAGAATGTACTTTTTCTTCTTCTTCTTTTTCTAATAAAACCCCATGTCATTCCAAGCATGTGTGTCAATTTTTTCCCTCTCTGTCTACATTATTCAGTGATTTATAAGGTTTTCAAATTTATACTTACGTTTTGATCACCCAGTATTGGATGCTCTCAGCAATCTATAAATAAGTAATAAATTATTAGGTCACGCTCAATGATGAAGTCTCTGCACACGCCAATGTAAGCAGAAAGTACATTTTCGCGCGTGTGACTATAAAGTTATACCTCCTGAACGATGTGCCGTACACGGATATTTCTGTAGATCTATTCGGTGACACGTAAGGGTATCGTCTGCAAATACAATTAGTAGTTAAAAAGTAACAAATTAAATCGTCACGGCAGATGTTACAGTTTAACCGCATGAATAATGTGAGAGATACGCTTTTTCCTTTCATCATTTCATCCGGGTTGTCAGCGAGAAAAGTTGCGTGAACGTTTGAAATTGTGTGTGAACTTTGTTAGATGAAGCTATCATTTTCGAGTAATGGATGCACAAATGTGGATATTTGAGTGCCGTCAGCTCGAAGACAAACCTACAGTTTCTATTCGTAATACTTACTTTATCGTGTTGAACTTTACAAACACACACAGACACACAAACACTCCAGTTTTTATAATACGTGTAGACTTATCTTATATTAAGTTATTAATTGCAGAATTATAAAGAAAAAAGTTATTCAAAATATAAACATCATCATCCCATTCGCTTGCCGTCAGAAGAAAGTCTCTGTATCTCTGTAGGATGCACATGCTACTACAAGTACCTTCGCTCATCTTGAGCAGTGAATTCAGAAGGCAGTGATGAAATTTTCTGAGCCTAGTTTTGTGAGTAGAATTTAAAATTTAAATTGTTGTTCTGTATTAACAATTTATTTATTTTAACGACTGTACTTCAGCTCCCTGTTTGTATAATTTTTGACTAGTTGCGCCATTAATAGTTCACAATATGAAGTTCTATAATACTCTGATGTGATTTATTGATGTCAGAGTTCAATCAATTTTTTAATGCGGGCGACAATTATATAGTTCACACGGGTCACAGTTATTGCCGGTCCTGAATATTTCAGCTGATAGAGGCTCATAGGGTAACTCTTTGCTAACTGAACCGACACTGTTGAAATTGTTTTGTCTTAAGCATGCCAGTCCTATATCCCCTATCTTCACTGGACTTGTTCTACTTTTATATAAAATTTTAATTAGAATTTCGTCAGCTTCTCCAAGAACAGAAAACTATTCCCATTAATAGCAAGTCCATTCATAGCAGACTCTACTCAACAACAACAAAAAGCACAGCTTCTGTTTCGCCTTCTTTGTCGTGCTGCTGAGTGCTGCAAACTCAGGATCAGATTACTTCTTTCCGAATTACTAAATGAGAGATTGTTCGTTTCATGGCTTTTTCTCTACGTCCTGGTCTTTTTATGGTGCAGCTTCAAAGCAAGGAAGTGCCGTGAAATGTGAATCGTGACCAGTGTCACCCCATTCAGTATAAATTCCATGGCCATTTACTACCACAACTGTCTGACACTAACAAGAACATTTTTATTGTGTTTAACCTGCTCGTTAAAAGGAAAGATGAACCATGTCATTAATAACACTTAAAAATTACTACGCGTATACTCACGTTACCTCAGTCCGCTGATACATGTCCAAGTGTCATGACCCGTAATTTTGTCCAGCTTAAATGCTATTGTAAAAGTGTCTCGTAAAAAGTTTTCATAAAAATCTCTTATAAAAGGACATCTGGGGTAATAACTTGCATCCTTTAACCTCTTCCAAAGAGCATGAGAAATATCGTATGGAAAGAAAAATATATATCTTTTTTTGTTTTCTGCGTCTTCTTCTTCTTCTTAAACAAGGACATTTAACAAAACATTTGCTGGCACCGAAGCAAAACGATTGAATAGTTTCTGTTTACATTATATTAACATGTGTATATCCACAAATTACTCAAAATGTTAACATTTATGCACCATATTTTGAAAGATATTGAACTATTCTCTGACGAGGTTTCCATTTAGTAATGAAGAAGAAATGAACAAATATGTCCATAGTGGTGCTAATGTCACATAACGTGCATGTAGGTCACTTACATCATTCTTTTCCTTTCAGAAAAAAAATCGAAAAACTAGTGTAAACAATAGAGTTTTGATGCTTTCCATACAATGGACCATGAACACCCAATAGCTCGAACACAAATTTCTTGAACTGTATATTTGGGTACCTATAGATGGCTATAATTAAAAGTCAGTAAATCCAACTGTTCCCACAGAACATACAGTGATCTTGTCTATACTCTGCTTTCATAGATTATTTGATTCGAATAGAATACTGCTTTTCACATACGTGGTTAGTTTCTCACACCGCATAGAGTTCCTTGAAAATAACCAGCTAATCTCTAACTTTGTACAGGAAGGTTCGGAATAATTGTCATTTGGTTAAGTGCTGCTCTGACTCACCAATCTCATAACATCAACTAGTAGTTCGCTAATAGCCTTATACTTTTCTGAACTTTGCAAATTTCTTAACTACTTGTGCACCTATCTTTTATTGAGGTGTTCCTCTGTTAGATTTCCCTTAATCAGGGATATCAATCAGCTAACTTAAATATGCCATCTAACACTAGTTATTACAGGCATCTCCGATGAGCAACCTCGACACTATCCTCTAAACTGAAATCTAGTCTTGTGTAGTTCGCGAACGAACTAGTTCGGAAGAGCGCTCCTACAGGCGAACTGCGCAAACTAGTTCCCAAATCCCTCGTCTCTTAGTTCGTTCGCTCCTTTTCCGAAGACTGACGGGTAACAGCGAGAGGACGCGAGAGCGCGCAGAATCACGTGATTTCCTTCTGCCAGTTGCCGAAATTTCGAGCTGAGTCAGTTATTTATAAAAAGTATTTTTATTCACCAAAATAAACGCTTTTAGCATATTTTGTAGGTAATGATACTTCAGTGACCTAAGAAATGAATAAATCCATTTCTGTATAAAAAGTAGTTGAATACCGCTATAACACACGTTTGTGGAAATAATTGGTTTATTTGCCTATTTAATGCCTAATTGCCCAAACATACGGGTTATTAATACCATCATATTACCCATTGTGTAAATAATTGGTTTATTTGCCTATTTGATGTCTAATTGCCCAAAAATACGGGCTGTAGCATACGCTTGAGCAACTCTTAATATATAAAGCTACCGTAACAATAGAAAGAGTACTTACACGGCGATAGCAAAAACCAAAAAGAGCTAACGAGTAACGATCTGTCTCGGCAGTGATAGCTCACGATCTAAAAAAGAGCGACCTACTTCGCGACGGAGCGCGAGTATACGCTACCGTTTGCGGACTAAAATATACGCTACCGGTCGCGAACTGAAATATGCGCTACCGGTCGCGAACAAAACTATGCGCTACCAGTCGCGAACTTCTATGGCAAACATACCTCGCTCCTTAGTTCGAGGGCGCGCACCAGACTTAAAAATCACGAGCTTGCTTTCTGCCGATGAGAACTATTTCAAGGTGAGCGTCTGCCAGCTAGAGTATTATGCACTCTTCAGAATCTAATAAATTGCATAATACCAAGATATAAACTCAAACCACAAACGTGAGAAATTATCCACAAAGTGTTTCTTTTGGTCTGTGTGATATCGTTAGCGGCTCACGCAGCAAGAACTATCTAGAACTACTGTCATCGTTGTAATATAACCAATACTATCGCAGAAGATGGAAGTATATGTCAGAATCTCAGTGTTCTTAAATTCCATAGGATGACTATAGTCCGTCTCACGTACGAATGAGGCCCAGTTTTCAACAGTTCTGCGGATTCCTCTAATTACCTCACTGGCAGCCAATAACATTCATTTTATAGGACCGTGGCTGGCTACATGTTTCGAAAGTTTCTCCCACAGGATGCACTGTTGGCGCTCGGCCGTAGCTCCTCCCCTCCCCGCTTCCGCTATCCATCTGCCTCTATGCGCGAAAGCACCTTCCTACATGATGACAACTATAGTGTCTAAATAGTATTCCGCAATAGTAGAATGGCTCGACTGTTGTGTGTTACGCCTATCCTCGATAAACTAGCCCTTCACAGTTCTGATTATCTGACCGAAGTAGGAAATGTCACAATGGATGCGGTTCACATTATTCGAAATGAGATCATCATTGCTTGGGCCACACTTGTTGTAAATGCTATCTCCGTAAGGCAAATTCGCGTTTAGTCTAAATCTTACAATGATGTTATTTTCCGAAATTTACATCAGCAGCGTGTTAGGGACTTCCTACACTAACACGAAATTCAGAATATCATTGAAATAAATTACTTGTTAAGACTGCTAAATAGCGTTTAGGATAGGTGTTGCATCTATTTACGCTACTTATGAGGTAATACAGTAAATATAAAAACTGTATGTGGAAAGTGACACATGCTCAGAGTAGGAGACAAAAGAGAGAAAACATCTATCCAATTAAAAACATGAATGTGAACACAATACACGTGGTATATGGGAACAAGCAGTGTGGGAAGAAATAGTAAACTGCGAGTATTGCGTGAAGTTTTCGGAGTGTATAACACCATTGCCAAATTTTGACCATTTTTGGTAATAATATTTCATTTTTCTATGTTATGTAAAATACTAAATTTCATGTATATTAAAGCGATCCCATTACTGTATGGTATGTGATTTCTGTACTTCATATGCGTTGTATGTCTTATGAATAACTAGGTCACGTTTATTTTTGTGTTTATTTTGTAATATTAATTTGCTTTGGTAATGTCATTTTTACTTTTGAACTGTTTAATGTATGTGAATATTATGTAAATTGTAATATCTCACGACCAGCACGCTATGTAAAAGCTGTAGTGATTTCACTGTGAACGGAGTTCCGTTATGAATGAAAAGGTGGCTTTGGTGTGCAGCTGACGTAGTGAATTATAGTCTGAGGTTGGAGCTCACGGCAGCAAAACGCCGGAAGGAGCAGGCAGGCCACAGCTGTAGCTTGCAGGAAAAGAGCAATGGGAGACTTGTGCTACCGTGTTCTCTGGGCTAAATATTGTTCACTGGAGGCCGAAGACCAATATACGTACAATCGTCTCGGTGAACGTGCAACTGTACAGGTAGTATTCATACTGTCTGCATGTGGAGTTAAAAGGTAGCTACAGGAAACCGCTGTTATAATACCTGCACATAGACTGCACGAAAAGGAAATCTGACCTATATACGCTGCGCCCCCACCTTGCCACCAATCAGCATTAATAACAGATCACAATTATTATTATTATTTTGTATAATTTTGGTTATTGTCAATAGAGGTTGCTTTTCTGCAAAAAAAAAAAAAAAAAAAAAAAAAAAAAAAAAAAAAAAAAAAACCCTAGTGTGTACGTAACCTTAATTTATCCTAAGTCATAAAACCTAGTATGAAACCTCTCCTGTAACAATTTATTATCCGATTAATACAATTTTATTTAGAGCAGCACCCAATTTCAATTAAGTAAAATTTTTGTGGAGAACCTATCTTTTTCAAATTTGCTTAGTTTTGAAATAATATTGTTTTGTACGGTTCATCCACGTATCTGTATAGAAATTCCAAGTGCAATATATGGTGCTGCAACTATATATTTTATTGCTCATTGCACAAGAGATAAAAGATCAATCATATTTTTTGGAAGAAATCAGTTACTACATGGACAAATAACTACTTATAATTATCTCATTTCTTCTAAATAGTTTAGATAGGAACATTTAGGTGTGGCATTACTCAAAATTTGTGACAGTGTTTCTATAAATCATCAGTACAATTGAAGTGATCTCATTCTAAATTCATAGCTATTAGATTCAATTGATAAACCCATTCAGTAAAGTGTTACCGAAAGATAGCCAACATTGACAGAATCAATGTAATCGTTTGTTTCATGGTAGGCAGAAAGACTTAATAATTTTCAGCAAAGTGATATCTAATAGTCAATGTTCTTTATGTAGGCCTTTGAATAGAGGCCATAAGCCGGCCGCGGTGGACGAGGGGACTGAGGTGCTTCAGTCACTGTCTACACGGCCACTACCGTCGGGGGTTCGAATCCCCCCTCGGGCATGTATATTTGTGCCATCCTTAGTTGTAGGTAGTTCATAAGTATTTTGTAAGTTTAGGGACTGATGACCCCGTAGTTAAGTCCCTTAAGCTTTACAAACATTTGAACATTTTTGAGAGGTCATAATAATAACTAATTTCCTGCTTACTTGCAAAGAGCATCAGGAACAGCACTAATCGTACCGTCAGTAGATTTTAAAAACATTTTTCCTCACTACTAATTATTGGTTTTCCAGTAATTTTGTTTATGAGTGATACTTATTCTGCAATCTACATCCCATGCTATACTCTTTATAGTATCAGAAAGTAACGAGGTGAGACTTGTCTTTATAGTAATGGAAATAATTACTGCTTTCATTTGAGTCTTAATTATTTATGTGATTGGTGTTTTTTTATGACACTGGTGAAAAAATGCTTCCATCCCTACATTCATTCAGTACCAAGCTTCCAACTTTAACTGCATTTTTTTTTTACTTTATCAGTGCTTGGTATTCTCACGCCTCATATGACTGACGACCGTGCATATTTTTTAATGAATTATGCTATTAATAAAATGAATTAGTCCAGTAATAGTATTTCATGGGTGCATAAGCTAATATCATACTTCATAGTAACCAAATTCTCTTCTAGTGCCATATGCCACATCTGTTTCAAGCATCGCTATTGCTTCCTACAATTTATTTCGTGTTCAGATAAATCTTTGGGGAGTTTCGGTCCACGTCTTGTCCTTAGGCTACCACGAGTGCCACTGTTGGTGGCGCATGACTGTGTCACACTGTTTGTACCTTACTTACAGTAAAATAGGCTCTTTATTGTTTTACGTATTGCATTTTACACGTTCTTAACATTCTTCTACTGAATAGTAAAACTGACCGTGGAAGAATGACCTTTCAGTTTTACTAAAAAGGGAGACTGTTGCAACAATGTTTGCTTCTTGTAAAGGCCTTTTCAAATGACAGTTTTTCATGAAACTTTTATAATTCGCTGCACTTATTGACATAAAATGCAACTTCTATAAAAGTTTAATATTCACAGAATATACGACATCAACTGCGATTGGGCAAAGCTGAAAATGTGTACCCAGTCGGGATACGAACCAGGGTATCCTACTTTCTAGGCAGTTGCGCTGACTCCTACACCACTGGTGACACAGTGATCACCGCACCTGCAAGGACTACCTAAGCAAGCCTCCCGTAAGATAAAAATTCCCATCTTCGCCCTGCCCACAGTACTCAAACTCGTAGTTATGAAACTAATTCCCGTAAGACTAACGGCTTGAAACTTGCCCCCCCCGCCCCTCCCCACTAACGATAGGATCTTTGCCCGTCACCGGCATATTTTATAAAAGTTTTATGTTCATAGATATTTCGTTGTTACTTATGCAGGCCTATATCACAGAACATAGCGAACATGTGCAGAAGCGCGGAAATAAGCGATTTAATATAGCAGGAATTCCACTCTTTTGATCTCGTACACAGTGTGATTCCGGACGTTAACACCGCTGACAACTGTCGTTGGAGCGCGCTGCGGTCGCGTGTAGCTTCTTGAGGCACACGTCTGGTATCCACAAATAGCGCCGTCTCCCAGCGTTCAGCCGCACGTTGGACTCGGCAAGTTGACTACACACGTTCAGAACCAAGCTCCGTGTGCGACGGCTTAAGGTTTACCCTAAGCCGGCCGCGGTGGCCGAGGTGACTGAGGCGCTCCAGTCACGGTCAGCACGGCCACTACGGTTGGGGGTTCGAATCCCCCCTCGGGCATGGATATTTGTGCCGTCTTAGTTCGTAAGTAGTTCATAAGTAGTTCATAAGTAGTTTGTAAGTTTAGGGACTGATGACCGCGTAGTTAAGTTCCATAAGCTTTACAAACATATGAACATTTTGTTTACCCTAACGGTGCAAACACCGCTATTCACACGGTATTTGTATGCCACGGACCACTTGTCGCTCCTGATGAATAGTACGGATCCAAAGCTGGACAGGGCGCGGGAAATCAATTCAAGAGACCAAAGAAGGGCAGCTCGTTTCGTATTGTCACGATACACGGGAGACAGCGTTACGGAAATGACACAGGATCTGGGATGGGAATCATTACAACAACGACGCTTATCGCTGCGGCGTGGGCTGCTTACGAAACTACAATCGCCAACATTCTACTCCAAATGCGAAAATATATCGTTGACTCCCGCTTACATAGGTAGAAATAATCATAAGAATAAAATACGAGACATCAAAGCCCGAACGGAGAGATTCAGTTGTTCATTTTCCCCGCGCGCTATTCGAGAATGGAATGGGAGATAAAATAGTATAACGGTGGTTCGATGAACCCTCTGCCAGGCACTTAAATGTGATTTGCAGAGTATACCATGTAGATGTAGATGTAGTTCCGACACGCCCACGGTCCGAACTCCTTATATGGTAGAAACGATGCGGAATAACCTTTCTCCGTCAAATTGGCGGGCATACGTTTCAAACAGATCACTCGAAACGAATTTAACAAATACCGAGTACAAAATAAAGTTCAGTTGGCTGCTTCAAACGGTATTTTTATGTCGTCAAAGATCCAATTGTGGATCTCGAAAGCGTTCACTCGCGGTGCTTTCCGATCGGATTCACAGCAGACATAACGTCGGACTACAAATCTACGACTAAACACACCGCAGAAATCCGGCCGAGTCACGAAAAACAACAACAACAACGACGCCTGGACGCGGACCTAGAGATCATGGTGTCCTCTACGCCAGGTGCTTTGTGGCTGTAAACATACCCTGTTAAAGGCAGGTTCAAATGTTTGTATAGCTTATGGGACTTAACTACAGGGTCATCAGTCCCTAAACTTACAACCTAGTTATGAACTAGCTAATACTAAGGACGGCACAAATATCCATACCCGAGGGGGGATTCGAACCCCCGACCGTAGTGGCCGTGCAGACCTTGACTGGCGCGCCGCAGTCCCCTCGGGCACCGCGGTCGGCTAAAGGCAGGTATTTAACTGCGCTATATGTTGTGGACGATGGTGAAACCATTCTTAGTGAATATACAATCCGCGCTTGGCGTCTGCCGTCCTCAGATCAAAATCGAAGACCTCTTTCGGAGTGTACTATTTTTCATTTTTCGGAAGTGTACCGTGAATAAATCACGTAAAACATTACAATAATTACTTGTCTTTACTTAGAACTATTTTTGTTACTGGAATTTTTGAGGCAACTTAGTACTTTTGAACAGATGTATTTATTTCACAAATGTTCAAAAAGAATGTAGCCTACTTGCTTCAGTACATTTACTAGAGAATCGTATACAGATTTAAAGTAGATCGCTCAAAAAATTTCCCAGATTTCTGCTAACAGATTTTCCACATTTTATGTAATATCTGTAGTTATATATAATACATAATACAAACTTTTGTAGCTCATAACCAGGAATGTTAATTAGAGCATCCTCCGTAAAAATATGGAGTAAATCGGGCAAGAAGCGATATATTTCGTACAAAGTTAAAGAACAACTTGTCTATACAGAACAGTTGTTTTAGTCTGACTGCATTTCGGCCGGCCGCGGTGGCCGAGGTGACTGAGGCGCTCCAGTCACGGTCAGCACGGCCACTACGGGCGGGGGTTCGAATCCCCCCCTCGGGCATGGATATTTGTGCCGTCCTAGTTCGTAAGTAGTTCGTAAGTAGTTCATAAGTAGTTTATAAGTTTAGGGACTGATGACCCCGTAGTTAAGTCCCATAAGCTTAACAAAATTTGAACATTTTTTTGAACTGCATTTCGTAGTACTAGAAACGAGTTTCTGTAAACGGCTTTCAGTTATTCTATGCGTGTAATTGATGACTATAGCAAAATTAATAATTTATTTTGTTTGATGATTCAAATAGTCGAATGGTGGTTTTGACGTTGTGACTTATTTTGATATAATTGCATGATACGATACATGTATAGGGATATGTGTCAGCAGCAGGTTTCTTTCGTAACTCACAGTTAGCGTTATATGAAAATTTAATCAGTTTACAGGACGCGAATCCGACGTTTCGGTCTACTCAACGTTTCACAAATCACCCTCAGCGATATTTCTTTTGAATTAGTCGCAATCGCTTGTGTATGAGGGTAATTATCAAAGCTACAGCGTACTAGAGGAACGAAAATAAAGGCATTACTTCCGGTTTAATAGTTAAAGGCTCTTATTAGCTAAATGAAATCGTCCCTGTTGCTCATTCTGCGTACATCAAATGGTAATTACGTTGATATGCAATAAATCTGAAATGAAACAGTCATAATGTTTGGAAAATTTCAAGTACAGACTGTTTCACACTGAAATTTTAACATTTCTGAACGTGGTGGTATAGACGGGGTGGAATAAGCATTCTATATAACGTGTACCGTAGTTTTGTTGTTACAGATATACACAGGTAATAGTATGGACCCCAAACTAACATTCGAGGCATATGAATAAGCTCGAAATTTTCTTTTAATTCTACTTCATACTAAAATGTACCTTCAAATTCTGTTGATAGCCTACGTGTAGTTCTGAAGTAGTATTCTTTTGTGAACATTCGACTATTAATAACGCTGTTACTTCGTGAACAGGTTTATTTATGTAGTCTCTACCTAAGGGGGAAAAAAAAGAAAAAACCAAGAGAGAGAGAGAGAGAGAGAGAGAGAGAGAGAGAGAGAGAGAAGAGAGAGAGAGAGAGAGAGAGAGAGAGAGAGAGAGAGAGAGAGAGAGGGAGAGAGGGAGAATTGTTGTTGAAAATTAGTTATCTAAAGTCAAAAAGAAGTTCACAACTTTATTCTGACAGTCGATAAATAAAATAGTAATAACAGGAGTTACAAGTGAAGTAAAATGTATATACCTTGGCTTTATCAAATTTCAGCTCGCACTGATGTGCTGCCCCCAAGTTAAATACCCGTTCACCGGTACGCCAAAACGGAATACACTCAGGATGTCGTGGCCAAAGCATTCAGTCGAATTTTCATCTTACAGAGCCAACCGAATTCATCTGTTTGATCAGAAACACCGGCCAATTCAGCCTACTGTCTCCATAGTTTAAGCACGAGGGAGAAGTGGATGCAAAAATTGTTACCTGAAAAAAAAATGTATAAATAATTAAATTTCAAATAGGGATGGCGAAATTTGCAAAGTTGCAAAAACGGTTTTTTTTAAATAAATAAAAAGATAAGACCGCTGGTAAAATGTTAAATTATGAAGTTATAAGCCTTTAGTTTAGCTATCGGTTTTCTGAATGTATCGATTGCTTTGTAACTTTTCGAGATACATCGAGAAAAAAAAATTAAAAACCTTTACAAACTAGATTGTCTATAATTAGCTAACATTCACGTATACAAACCCCCAGGTGGGACTGACAGAAGACATTAAGAAGGTTCAGAGAAGGGCAGCTCGTTTTGTTTTATCACATTACGGGCGAGAAAGCGTAACGGATATGTTGCACGAATTGGGGTGGAAATCATTAAAAGAAAGACGTTATTCATTGCGGCGTGATCTGTTTGCGAAGTTTCAATCACCGACTTTTACTTCTGAGTGTGAAAATATTTTGCTAGCACCCACCTACTTAGGGTGACATGACCATCCCAATAAAGTAAGAGAAATCAGATGGAAAACGGAACGATTTAGGTGTCGTTTCTTCCCGCGCGCTATTAGCGAATGGAACGGTAGAGAAAAGTTATGAAAGTTGTTAATGAACCCTCTGCCAAGCACTTAAATGCGATTTGTAGAATATCTATGTAGATGTAGATTATTTGCCTAAAGAATGGCACAATTAAAAAAGTACTTTTCCGAAAAAATTAATCTTTGCTCAGGGAATCGACATAGACTAACGGTTTTTGGTCTGGTTCAGAAAGTTCATTAAGCAATTTCATAACTTTACTCTACCGTTCCATTCTCTAACAGTGCGCGGGAAGAAAAAAAACCTAAATCGTTCCGTTTTATATCTGATTTCTCTTATTTTATTGTGATGGTCATGTCTCCCTAAGTAGGTGGTTGCTTGCAAAATATTTTCACATTCAGAAGTAAAAGTCGGTGATTGAAACTTCGCAAATAGATCACGCCGCAATGAATAACGTCTTTCTGTCAATGATTTCCACCCCAATTCGTGCAACATTCCCGTGACGCTTTTCACCCCGTAAGGTAATAAAACGAGCTGCCCTTCTCTGAACCTTCTCAATATCTTCCGTCAGTCCCACCTGGTGAGGGTCCCACAATGGGCAACAGTACTCCAGGAGATGACTCACAAGTGTGATGTAGGCAGTCTCTTTGGTGGAGCTGGTGCATCTTCGAAGCGTTCTGCCAATGAAACGTAATCTGTGGTTCGCCTTCCCCACAATATTTTCTGTGTGTTCTCTCCAGTATAAGCTGTTCGTAATTGTAACTCCTAGGTATTTGGTAGAATTTATGACCTTAAGGCTTGACTGATTTATCGCGCAATTGAAGTTCAGCAGATTTCTTTTAGTGGTCATGTGTATTACTTCACACTTTTCTTTATTTAGTGTCAATTGCCAATTTTCGCACCATGTAGAATTTTTGTCTAAATCGCTTTGCAGTTGCTTTTGATCCTCTGTTGACTTCACTAACCGATGAACGACAGCATCATCCGCGAACAGTCTAAGGGAGCTATTCAGGCTACTAAATCGTATATAAAAACAAGGAAGTGTAGGGGACCTATAACGCATTCCTGGGGAACGCCAGAAATCACTTCTGGTTTACTCGGTGACTTAGCGTCAATTACAGTGAACTGTGTTCTTTCTGATAGGAAATCGCGAATCCAATCGCACAATTGGGGAGATATTCCATAAGCACGCAATTTCATTAGGAGCCGCTTGTGGGGCACAGTTTCAAAGCCTTCCGGAAATCCAGAAATATGGACCGATTTGACAGCCCTTGTCGATGGCACTTATCACTTCGTGTGAGTAAAGGGCAAGCTATGTTTCGCAAGAGCGTTACTAGATAGGTCAATAAAATTTTATTTAAAACTGAGAGCAGGACGAAATCTGATATTCTGTTTTATATCTGCTGAACTGATCTGCATGGTGTTTAGATGACAGGTACATCAAGCACACAATCTATAAAAAGTCAGAGTTGTTATCTGCACTCCGGTGCTTAATGTGAAAAGGTTTACGATATAATTATGGGCACTCAGCAGTAATAAACAGATTTTGCAAGGGGGATGGTAGTTGAACCAGACAGGTGGGTCATTTTTATCCTCTCATAGTTACTTCGGATGAGCAAAATGTAGTTTTGGGGCAACGTTTCCAGATGAGGGCATTCAGAGCCACATTAGGGTTCTGCGTTTTGACATGAACACATTTCTTGAGAAGCTCGAAATTGGATGGAAACTTGAATGTTGGCTTAATGACTCTGAGAATTGATGAGGAAAGATTTGCCATGTGAGTATAAGAAATGCCATCCCTCTGAGCGTATTTGTAGCGACACCAACTAACTGGGCAATTGTTGTGTGTGGAGTGTTCATCTGTGGATAACATATGAAAATATAGTGTTCCTGCATTTTAATAAAGCACGTACACGCTTCTTGTACCTCTTTTTTTAAAATTATTTGTGTGGACTGATTAAAAAATAGAAACAAAAATACAACGTTGAAATTAGAGAAATACGAAGTATTCAGGATTTTGGAAACAGAGATTAACATTTTCACACGTAAACAAGCGCTATAAACCGAAGAATATAAAAGCGGCGGCTGGGATGTTATTCCACAGCCTTCTTAATGTAGTATACAGACATTTCCTACATTGTGACTGCACAAAATCGAGAAAAAATTATTACTTTTTTGCATTTAAAAGCGGAAATGGAATGTAATATTTGATCATTGAAATTTCAATACAATGTAGTAAATGAAGAACAAATATTTGTTTGATAATTTTGGTCATATTCGTGTACGCCTCCCCTTAAGCGTGTGCCTAGAATACCATATTTCAGGAATTATATCTCACCACGAACAGTGGACAGGACGACGGTCTGCACTTAAAGACCAAAACTAGCAGCGTTATCATAAAGCTTTCAGTGATAACAGACAAGCAGTATGTTGTTGTGGTCTTCAGTCCGGAGACTGATTTGAAGCAGCTTTCCACCCAACTCAATCCCGAACAAGCCTCTTCATGTCCTCATAATAACGGCGATTCTCATCTATTTGAACCTCATTATTGTATTCGTCTCGTGTTCTCTCTCAGCGATTTGCACGATCCTGGATGACTAAGAATATTTTCTACCAATCGATCCCGTCTGTTAGTCAATGTATGCCAGAAATTCCTATTCTCTTCCATTTTATTCAGTACTTCCTCATTAGATATGCGATATAGCCATCTGATTTTCATCATTCGCCTGTAACACCACATTTCAAATGCTTCTGTCATCTTCCTGTCTGAAATATTTATCCTCTACGTTTCACTACCGCGCAACACTCCACACAAATACCTCCAGAAAAGACTTCCCAATATTTAAACTGATATTCGATGTTAAGAAATTACTCTTTTTAAAGAAATGCTTTCCTTCCCATTGCCATTCTGTATTTTATACTATCTGCACTGCGACCTTTACTCTTTCATTACTTCACATAATTCCCCGAGCATCGCTCGATTTTCTTAGACAGCATTCCATTACGCTTGTTTTGCTCTTGTTCATCTTACACGCTGCTTTCAAGACAGTATTCATTCCGTTCAGATGCTCTTCCAGATGTTTTGCTGTCTCTGACAGAATTAGAGTGTTAACGGCAAGCCGCATAGATTTAATTTCTTCACTCCGAACTTCCTTCTCCGAATTTCCCCTTGCTTCTCCCTACAGATAACGCAATGTACAGACTGAATAACATTGGAGTAAGGCTACAAACCTGTCTTACAACGAACCAAGGCGTCGCTTTCATGCCCTTTGCCTCTTAACTGCATTTTTTTTTTTTTTTAAATTTGAATAGTTTACCTTTTGTATCCCATCTTCGTCGCCACTTTTGCGTCCCGTTTTCGCCGGTTGTCCTGGGTGTCGGTGGCCGAGTAGTGAGAGACCGACACAGGAAAATAGGATGCACGCGTGTGCAGGTATGCCGGCCGCGGTGGCCGAGGGGACTGAGGCGCTTCAGTCACGGTCTGCACGGCCACGACGGTCCGTCTGCCACATCGGCTCCGGGCCGTGTTTACAAGTGCTTCCTCGCTGCGGCCGGCGGCGTTCTTCGCGTCCGCTGTTCTTCTATTTGCTGTATCTACGTACTTGTAAGTAATGGCTGATTGTGAAGATCGCGAAAATAATGTGCAATTTGAATTTGACAAGTCGGTTCCGCGGCCGTCAGGTTTCGAAATCCATGGTTGGTTGAAAAACGATCTGAAAATTAATGAAAGTGACGTACTCGGTTTACAACTGGACGCTTTTCTGAACTCTCTCTTTGTCAAACTTAGTACTCCAGAACTGTGTGACACAATTGTAAATGTAGAAGGTGGTGTCCGGAAATTTAAACACTTTGATGGAACAGTGAGTAATGTGGCAGTGTCTAACGCCGGTTACGGACTTAGGACAGTTAGAGTGTTTAATTTACCGTTCGAAATGAAAGATAAGACAATTGAAAACTGTTTGTCACCGTATGGAACTGTGTTGTCTGTTACTAGGGAAAAATGGTCATCTGCATATATCTATCAAGTGGAAAACGGAATTCGTAGTGTCCGTATGATAGTACGAAAGCACATTCCGTCCTTCCTTGTAGTGAAAGGCCACAGGGCTTTTATTACATATAACGGACAACCGTCGACGTGTTCGCACTGTAATGCCACGGGACACTACAGACAGAACTGCCCACGCCGCAGGCGCCCCGCGCAACTACCGGCGGGGGAGGCGGCAGACGCCGTGACGTACGCCTCGGTCGCGTTAGGAGGGCCCACCTCACCGACGTGTCGCGCTCCCGCGGATGAAACTGTCATGCATGTAGACGCCGCGCTCGCAGCCCCTCAAAATGAAACGGTCAGTGACGTCACAGCCGACGCTCAGAACGTAGCCGACGGTTCCGTGGTAGTTGCGGAAAAGGTAGCTAATCAGATACCACCTGAAGACGCGACGGGATTAGAACCCACCCCAGCTGAAGTTCCACTGGCGGCAGGTGCGGCGACTATGTGGACATCCCAGATGACAGAGGCCCATCTCGAGGTCCATCCTGACGAGTCGGCGACTACTGTGACAGATTCCGCAACCGTTGAAGATGTGCGTCCTACTGACGTCTCCTCAAATGTAGTCCCGGAGAGTCAGACGACGGGACTCGAACCAGCGCAATATGTTAAGCCTGCCGTGTCGACTCCGGTAGATGTGACATTATCCACGTTGACAAGATCAGAAGCCGTGCAAGATAGCGTCCCCCCCGAAGTGTCAGCGGTTGGAGTTTCTGCCACCGCCGCTGCAGATCGTCCACGCGAACGGGCAGACAGCGCGGGTGGCCGAAAGTCACGTCGCGACAGGGCAGCAGAAAGGCGCGCGCGCAGAGAGAAGGGCCGCAGTACCAGCTCCTCGGGATACCCGGAGCGGCGGGACTCCAACCAGAGGGGGTGGAGTCGGTCCCCCGAATCTCGTCAGTATCAGCGCTCGGCGTCGAAGTCGCTGCAGAAATCTGCGTCACTGGCTTCGTCACGGTCGGATTTAGATTCTCGGCAGGAAGCACAAGCGGGCCGTGGTTATCAGCAGCCCATGACGAGTGGACAGGAATACAGGATGGAGGAGGTGGTCCGGCAGATAAAGGGAAAGCTCAGTGCACCCGACACCGACTATCATATGGCAATGGACTTGTCACGGGACTCGAACCCGGCGCAAGCCGCGGTCAAAAGAAAGGCCGAAGACGACCCGCAGCCGCGCACGCGCGTTTCTCTGCAGGGGGCTGCGGCAGGCCACGACACTGGACAGCAAGTGTCGAAGTCTTGGGCGGAGGAGATGGAAGAGGGCGAGACCTAGTCTCGCGCCGTCGTTGAATTCCCTGACTAAATGGTGGCACACCCACCATCACTTGTTGCCACTATCAACATCAATAGATTTGTGTCAATTGTAAAGTTTGAATGTTTATTACAATTTTTGAATTTTTTGAAGGCAGACGTTGTTTTTCTTCAGGAAGTGGTGACCGAACTTGTTCACAATATACCCGGTTACCAGGTGGTTTTAAATTTCGATCCGGAGAGTCACAGTGGAACTGCTATTTTGATACGTGATGGTCACGAATTCAGTGATGTTGCCACTATCCCAAATGGACACGGAGTAGCGTGTACCATAAATAACATTCGTTTTGTAAATGTTTATGCTCCCTCGGGATCTGATTGCAAACCGCAACGTCGAGTCTTTTACAGTTCGGACATTTGTCACCTTTTTAGAGGCCCATATTTGCCTGTCATAATGGGCGGTGATTTTAATTGTGTACTCGACGACCGAGACCAGGAACCGAACCCATACAAGTGCATAGAGTTAGCAACGCTCGTGACTGAAATGAATCAAATCGACACGTGGCGCCACTTACACCCCCACGATCCGGGGTTTACTTTTTACTACCCGACAGGTAGGAGTCGCCTCGATAGGATTTATATTTCTGGAGAAAAGAAAGACTGTGTACTAGAATCTGCGGTACACCCAGTGGTGTTTTCTGACCATGCCGCATATGTCTGCCGTTTTCATTCACTGATGGCTCAGAAGCCACGTACGAAATGTAGGTGGAAGTTCAATGTACGTCACCTTACCAACACTGGTTTCGACGTTGTGATTAATAGGGCATGGAGTAGTATTTTAACTTATCGCCATTTCTACTCTTCTGCGTTATCGTGGTGGACAGAATATGCAAAACCAGCGCTACGAAAAAGTATTATTGAATTTAGTCAATCTGTTTGCCACTGGGAACGTACCACCTTGCAATTTTACGAGACATGTCTCAACGACGCAATCAATATGCAAACAGACAATCCGTCTTTCCGGATGGCGAACATCAGGCAAATTAAAACCAGACTCTTGGCCTTGAAGAAGGCGTCGTTGCGTGGTAGCGTGGTGCGCAGCCAGGCGGCCGGTCAGCTGGCAGACGAGAAGGCCTCGCTGTTCCACCTGCTGCGCGAGCGCCGCCGCGCGGCTAGGCGTGACGTCACAGAGTTGCAGGCGGCCGGCGGCGCGCGGCTGAGGGACAGGGCGAGCATTCTGGCAGAGGCGCGCAGGCACTTTGCGGACTTGTTTAGCGCAAAAGCAACGGACAACGCCGCCATTACAGATCTATTGCGAGCTGTCCCTCACGTTTTAACAGTCACGGACCGCCGTCACCTCATGGAACCGTTCACCGTAGAGGAAGTAAAACAGGTCTTACAACTATGTGCAAAAAACAAATCGCCCGGTGCTGACGGCCTCCCGCCAGAATTTTATCTCCACTTTTGGCACTTGTTCGGTTCAGTTTTAGTTGAATGTTTTAACGAACTTTTAAATGGAGTGGCAATACCGGCGAGTTTTCCGGAAGGAATAATCACCTTGGCTCCGAAAACCCGAGTGAACAATAGAATTGACAGTCTCCGCCCGATCACGCTTTTAAACGGTGATTATAAACTTTTTACAAAATGTGTTGCGTCCCGTTTAAAGCCTGTTATGTCTAAGATCCTCAGTGACTGTCAGTTTTGTGCAGTGCCGCAAAGGAATATCTACGACGCGGTCACTACATACCGTGACGTCATCGCATACACCACGATGCAGAAAATTCCCTTTGGAATACTTTCCGTCGACTTTGCCACGGCGTTTGATCGCGTTAGTCACCATTACCTAAGAAAAGTGCTTTCTAAACTTGGATTTGGGAATAAATTCACGGCCATGCTATTCAATATTTTTAACAGCTCGACATCGCGTGTGACGATCAATGGTTTTTTGTCCGCACCTGTTGCCGTCGATTGCTCCGTCAAGCAGGGGTGTCCTCTCGCTATGGCCCTGTTTGCAATCTCACTGGACCCCTTGTTGCGACGCCTGCACAGTGCATGCGTCGGACTCAGTGTAGGAGGGAAGAAACAGGTTTGCCGCGCGTATGCGGATGACGTCGGCCTTCTTGTGTCTACGGAAGCTGACTTGGACACCATGCGCAAGGTCCTGACATTATATGAAAATGCATCGGGTGCATGTATCAACAATCGTAAAACTGTGTTTCTTCCTATTTATGGGGCGGCGAACAGATTCCGACGTCCCTGGTTTACCGTGAAACAAGTGCATAAGATCCTAGGTGTTCGTTTCTCGGCAAATCTTTTGAAGACAGCGGCACTCAACTGGCGCCTGACACTGCATGCAATACGCGCTATGGCGCACCTCACTGCCACCCGCACCCTGGCACTGACGCAGCGGGTTTCGATCGTCAACGTGTGTCTGCTCAGCAAGGCCTGGTTCCTCGCACAGGTCTTCCACGTGCCCAAAGAGCTAGGACGAGCCATCACACAAGCAGCCTATTGGTTTCTGTGGAGGGGTGAAATTTTCAAAGTAAGCCATGCTACCTGCACATTGCCCCGAGAGGAAGGAGGCCTCGGCCTGACGCACTTCGCTGTCAAAGCGGCGGCGCTACTGATCCACCGCACGTGCGCCGTTATAGAAAAGGACCCGCTCGGCCCCACGGCCGTTCTGTTCGATGTTCTCCGGCCCGCGTCTGAAATAGCACCGCTCAACCCCACTGCCATTCCTTACCGGCTGCAACATGTGAGAGAGTACTTTGTTCAGAAAAGTTACCTGGACGACGAGGACCTCCACCCGAGGACGCGGACTGTAAAAATCGTCTACCACGGACTGCGAGGACAGCCAACTGCCAATAAAATGGAGATGCGTTTCCCAGGGTCTAGGTGGAAGAATGTGTGGGCGAATGTCCACGCCCCCTTCCTTGCAGCGGACGTGGTTAGTTGTTGGTATAAAGTCGTGAATCGAGTCGTACCCACCAACGAAACACTGCACCGGATTTGCCTGCGCGCTTCCAGCCTTTGCGTAGACTGCTCACAGGAGGACACGTTGGAACACCGTTTCCTGTGCCCCACGCGTTCGCCCATCTGGAACGTTGCAACCGGGATGCTGGCGTTTATAAATCGCACCACCGTGGACACCTTCTCGGTGGACGTAGCCCTCATCCCTGACTTCAAGGCATACCCTCCCACCAAGTGTGCCGCAACAACCTGGATCGTCGCGCATACTATCTACGCCGTTCTACAATTACAGTTGACACAGGTCTATCAGTTTATGATCTACCTTCAGGAGGAACATAACAACCTACGCCGTACAAAGGACTATTCTACTCGTTTTGCTCGGTTTTTGATCGTGGCAATTGAACATGCATACCAAAATCTTTTGTAAGGGGAATTCAATGACAGTCCAAACCCTAATCGGACTACGACTTTTGGCTATGGACATGGTCTCTGGTTATGATGTAATCCGACGGAACACTATCGTGTGACTATTAAACGGAAAGAAACATGATGCAGTAAAATTATATGTTTGTGGCATGTCACACTTTATGTGCGTGTGCGTCTATGCAGAACTCAGCTTTGTTTTATCCTTACCTTTCGGTTTTGTTGACACGGTTTAAGAGTGTATAGTGCTTCGCAGGTCTGCCCACCGACCTTCAGTGTTGAGGATGGTTTTTATTTTATTTCCATGAAGAGAATTATCTCTTCTTCATGTCTATGATTTAATTCTCCTTTACCATTTGGACCTTTAGTTGAGACCTTTTACCATCGAACTTGAAGTGCATCACTGAAGAATACAAAGCACTGTAAAGCGGAACTGTTTAATTTGCTTCTTACATCGGAGTGTTTTACGTTCACCTGCTATTACTATAGCTTGGAAGCTCGCCGACGAAGGCGAAAAATGGAGAGCGCAAGGACGGGGTGTAGGGGAGAAGGGAGCCCAAAAAAAAAAAAAAAAAAAAAAAAAAAAAAAAAAAAAAAAAAAGTTCGTAAGTAGTTCATAAGTAGTTTGTAAGTTTAGGGACTGATGACCCCGTAGTTAAGTCCCATAAGCTTTACAAACATTTTTGTGTGCAGGTACGGAGGTGACCAGCCATTGGGATAGCAGAAACTAGAAACACTAGAGCAAATTAGAACGAGATATATATTTCATAGAGATAGTAAAATACTTATCTTGAAGAGCAGCAGGCTAGTAGAATGTTGATACATAGTTTAGATAGAGGCCTGCCTACTGATGATTCCTAGTGCCTATCCGATAGCCAAGTCTTAACTGGTGCCTATCTGACTCCCAAGTGGCCGATACAGCAATCGTGGTCACGGGCGGAGTTGCAGCAGAGGGCGCTCGTGGCTGACGTCGTAAGAACTCCGCGCCGTGCGTGCACGGCGAAAATACGTGGCGCGCACGTCATACTTGTGCGACACCACATTACCCATGTTCATTTCAGAATTTGAAATATTGTATTCAAGTCGACATTGTCAAAAGATTTCTGTAAATCCACAAAAGCTAGGAGTGCAGGTATGCCTATCTTTGATCTAAGAAAAGACGTGAAGTCAGTATTGCCTCACATGTTCCTAGGTTAAAAATAATAATAATAAATCAAACTGATATTTCCGGAGGTCGGGTTCTACCGGTTTTTCCATTCTTCCGCAAGTCATTCTTGTTAGAGTTTTGCAACTATGACTTATTAAACTAATGGTTCTGTAGTTTTAATAAACGATACTGTGTGAAATATTGTGGAAAACATTGTGGGATGTACAACGAGCGTGTCTGTTACGACAGTGCGGTACAATTTGGCGCTAATGGCTATGACTGTCGGCAACCTAATGGAGTGAGTTTAAAACTGCATCTCAGGATCTGCAGCGCCTCTCAGTGCTCGTGACTATATTCGTAGGATCCTAGATGACTGAAAACCGAGCCTTTGTCAGAATCAGAAGGGTTCTGATATCAGTTGGTAAGAGATGAGGGTAGGATATGAGTGTGGCGCGGGCCACTCGTAGCCATGGATGAAATTCGTCAACAGAGCAATGTGCAAGCTAATGATGGATCCATACCGTAGTTCGCTCTGTGCTCCAAATGGACCGACCATTCAATGTAAAGTGCGTTCAGCCATTCATGGATCTTCTGTTCCGAAACAGAGATGAATATTGATGGGTGACAGTGTGCTATATAACTGAGTAACAACTGTTCATGACTGGTATGAAGAACATTTTGGATAGTTCTGGAAAAGGATTTGGCCGTCCAGAGCTCCGGACATGAACATCTACGGGAAATAATCTAGATGTCTGTTTGTAACTGATGAAGTTTTTCTAAAGAAGATTAAGCAAGAAGGGGTGCCGCCTATCGCCTTTCAGACAGGAAGTTACACTCACGTGCTGATCTGCTGTCCTTGGACCGTAAAGGCGTCGGAATTCTTCTCTTGGCAGATGTTTCGTCGCTTTATTGAAGATTCATTAATTCAAAAGAGGACAGTAGGAAAGTTACAGAACAAGTAGGCATAATTGTGGTGAAATCGGTATTCATAAAGATATGACGAATTTGAGGTAGCCCTGTTGCATGTTTAATATTATTTCACAAATAAGACTTTTGCCGTGAAACCACCTTGCTGTAGGTCAAGGAATTACTAACAATAGTCAAGAAATAAGCACGTTTTATACAATTTGCAGTCACTAGAGAGAGCGGAGAGTGGTTGAATCAGAGAGAATGTTGCTAGCCATGAAGTCGTAATACTAAAATCAGAGGAGGGGCCAAACGGTCTATCTTACCTCACAGTAAACTGAATGGTAAGTGTACCGGACGCTTCCACTCGCCCTTTATTGTAACAGACGCGAACGTTCCTCAAAGTCACACTTTACTAATACGGCGGTAACATCCGCCCTAGACTGTCCACGAGGTGGAAACTTCGAAGCTCTGCAACCGAATGGCGGTGCGTGTCTGTTCGCCGGGCACGGCACCGCAGTGTGCTTACGCTGTTCAAAAGTAGCATCTGTAGCCAACCCTACAGGTAGGTGAAAGAAACCGCTGGCGAAGCTTAGCCCTTGTGGGCGGCACTGTGTCTCGGACATTCAGGTTGGGAAACCTGTTTGGACTTTGGAGCGCAGGACAAAACTGGTATGCCTCCACCACGGCGTCGCTTCCGGTTGCTTTTAAATTTAACGGATACAGGAAATTCTCCATTTCGAGCATTTTCTAGATTAACCAAACGGGGAATGTAGAAATTACTCTGTCTCTTCCATTCGATTGTCCTCTAAGTCAGCAATCATTCTGTGATGCTCCTTGGTTGGTCAAAATTAATAAACCATCCTAAATTGATTTAATTTTGCTAGTTTTTAATTAAGGTACCGTCCGGTCTGTTATTGGTATCGGGGAGCTTGTAATTTTACTGGCAACTTAAAGCCGTGGTCGGATTATTTAATTTTATTTTGCTTTGATTTCTTTCTTATGGTACAGACTTGCGGCCGTGCATTGTGTGCCCTCAAAAAGTCTGTTCGTTACATGTTTGTGCACAATACCCGGCATAGGTAACACTTTTAAAACGGCTTCAGAGGTCACGTGGCTCCTTATTACCAGACGGGTCTTCCGCCCACGCCACGTTCAGTTTCTGCACGATGCTGGTCCAGAGGAGATATCTTGTCATATTGCCATTATTTTTGTTACTTTTGCGTATAACTGCGCGAAGAGTTAATATCTGGTACACACTTGCGTCTGTTGTTACTGACACGACAGTATAGGATCCATCCCATACGAACACAATTTTGAGTGAAATCTCAATGAGCTGCCCATCTGCTACGTGCAGCTTCAACCGAAACCACAATCGACTTGAAAAATGGCCCTTTAGTAGGCCTAAACGTAAATGTGCTAACAAGAATGTGATCATTGAGTGAGTCACACTTAAAAAGTTCGATGTTACCTCTGCTCTTCTCCCGAACATCAGCTAATTTCCTGTTTCTTTCAACTGAAACATCTGGGCCTAGACGCCGTAAATGATGTATAAGATTTCTTGGTAACGTTTAGTCTTCAATTATTATATCTGAAGAAGATTTATATACGTGGCTTCTGTTCTTTCGTAAGGTCCCAAAGAACAGACGCCACTTTTGATCCTGCAGTTATTAGCTATTCATATTCACGAAATGTATGACATTAACTGCGAATCGATGAAGTTGAAAAACGTGAAACCAACCGGGACTCGAACCCGGGTCCCCTGCTTTCTAGGCAATGGCGCTGACCTCTACACCACTGGGGACACTGCGGTCTCCACACCTGCACAGAATTACTCGAGTACGTCAGACACAAATCCTGAACCGTACCCTGCCCACTAGAATTCAAACTCGTAGTTATTGTAAACTAATTCCCATAAGAGTAAGAGTCTAGGAGTACCTCTGTTTTGATGAAAGGATCATTGCCCGTCATAGACATTTTTATAATTCATATATATGTGGCGTATCTGCGTAATTCCGTGCAGGGGTGGTGTAGAGGCCAGTGCAACTCCATAGAAAGCAGGAGACCTGGGTTCCAGTCCTGGTTAGGTACACATTTTCAGCTTTATCCATTCGCAGATTATGTCAAACATTTCGTGAATACGTCAGAAGATGTTTCCTGTAGTTGGAAGCGAAACGTGAGGAAGAAATTTTGTACGTGGACCACGGCCGAAAGTTCGATATGATATTTTATTGACTTTTAACTAAATTGACCAATTCATCTCCCCCTCTCGAGTCTCGGAGTGCGCTGAGCCGTCTACCACATGCAAAGACACGACTTCCCGTCTCAACCACCCGGAAATACTACATCAGTGTCCAGGACAAGAACAATGGAACACACTGATCTGGAATCAAATACAACCTCGCTATTGGCTGGAAATTCAAATTTGCGTTGGAAGACAATTGTTGTACGCTACACCATCTACCCCTCCTCTCGTTTACCCGGAAATTCACAATTGTATATCAAACATTTCTAATATGCATATATTAATTCGCAATTTATGAGCGCCTAGACAGGCTAAAGATGGTGTAAGTATATCTCTCCCCATCGCGGGAATCACGCTAAATTCGTGCGACCACCAGGGGAAGTAGGCAAGTGTAACATATTGAAGTTTGGGTCTGGTCTGAGAGCGTGCACTGGTGGCCGAATGGTTAAGGCGACCGCTCGCGAAAAGAGAAATGATAGACCAACTAAAGAAGAGCAGCTGAAGTCGGAAATTCTCGCAAAGTTGCGAATTAATATCTGTATATATGTATATTTATAGCTGCGGACCATCAGCAAGTCTGTTCCATTAGAACAGAAGTATCATGGTAAATATTTCTAAATTCTCTAGCTTTACAAACTATTTAAACCAATATCAACACTAATTCAATTCCCAAAGACACATTGAATATAAGGAGAGGCGTTGAATTACGAGGGGTGTTTTTAAGTAAGAACCGTTTTGAAATTAAAAATAGACGTGCTAAGATATGTCAATAATTTTATTTTTACATGAAAGCCTGTACCTTAATCTGCATTTCTACACAATTTCCGTCAATATTGAGGCACTTGTCACAACGTTGTACCAGTTTTTGAATACCTTCCTCAAAGAAGACTACAGCCTGACTTGTTACCCACTGCATCGCAATTGTCTTGCTCGGTCACAGTGCCATACAAAACACTACGAGAAACATTAGGAAAGTCATCCCGCAATGAGAAAATCGTAAACAGTCTGTTTTCTCTCACCTTATTGTCCACTTACTGCACCAAACTTTTATTAAAGACCGAAGGACGCCCCCTCCGTTGTTCATCATGCACATTTGTGCTGCTATCTTCAAATGCTCTCACGCACTTTCTTACCATTCCACCACTCACAATGTTTTCTCCGCAAACTGCACAGATAACGCGATGAATATAGATCGCTTTTAGGCATTTATCACTAAGAAATCTTACAACAGTCCGTACTTCACAGTCGACAGGACTCACGATTATCGGAGGCATCTTAAACACTCACTCAGTACACAACTTAAACAAGGAAGAATCAGACTGTAATGGCGTCAGTTAGTAGACAACAGATTGAGGTACCCAGGGAGAATAAAATTATTGTCATATTCAAAACGGTAGTTACCACCAATGTCTCCTCGCCATGCCGCAGCACGTGTGTGACACAAGACAGCGCTCGCTCTCGCGTCTTCCTCGATGCGCTGAATATCCCTTCTGAATCTCATCAAAAGGACACTGTTAATCTAGCTTGCGAACATTTAGCATGAGCACAAAAGGTTCGGATTTGTGTGTACCATATTATTGCTCAATGGGAAGATTCTTTAAGCCTGATGGGAAAGCACAATGCTTAATACGCTACTCTACCGTAAATGTCAAAGCAGGGACAAAGCGCCGTCAATACAAAAATAAACATTCCGTAACACACGAGGGGATTGTCGGATCAGACAGAAGGGAACTGATTACTGAATTGAAGGCATAATTGCCACAATCTGAAGAGGTAACTATTGTTTATTCTAAAAGAAAAACAATAATGTAACTTTTTTTAAAAAAAAAAAAAAAAAAAAAAAAAAAAAAACAATTTTACTTACTACGGGCCGGCCGCGGTGGCCGAGGGAACTGCGGCGCGCCAGTCACGGTCTGCACGGCCACTACCGTTGGGGGTTCGAATCCCCCCTCGGGCATGGATATTTGTGCCGTCCTTAGTGTTAGCTAGTTCTTAAGTAGTTAGTAAGTTTAGGGTCTGATGACCCCGTAGTTAAGTTCCATAAGTTCTACAAACATTTGAACATTTGAACTTATTACGAATCGTGCGGCCCTCGCGTCGAAAGTTCGAGTATTCCATCGGGCATGCGTGTAAGTGTTCTCCTTAGTAAAGTTAGCTCGAGTTCTAAGTCTAGGAACCGATGACGAGACAATATTGTCCCGTAGGATTACAAACGTTAGAACATTTGGATCGCTGACCTCGCTTTCAAGAAAGACATCACGGATTATATACATGACTTAAATCAATCGCTAAAGAGTAAAAATAAATTAATCGGTACTATTTGTGACCGTATTGAAAGTTCCAAATTGAAGGCGTTGCTTTCTAAAAGCTTCAAGAAAGATATTTGGAAAATGTTTCCCCTGAAAATGCTTTAAATTAAGTACTTATCTCCACATCAGGGGGTACACGAAAGCGTTACATTCATTGCATAAAAAGGTTGAAGAAATAAAATAACTAAACCTTCACTCAAAGGTTTTTCTGATGCCTCTTTCAGTGCACAGAGAGGAAGCCGCATCATGTCTCCAAATTGTACTGATAAAACTACAGTACGATTCAATTTTGACAGACCATTACTGTCATTAGAATATTAATTTCAACTCCTCTTTATAAAAACGTTGATCAACAAGAATTCACGAGATTCATGCCCTTGTCGTAAAATCCGTTGCAATGTTCTGAACAACGATCATTTGTGAACAAATGTTTTCAGTTACGAAATAAAAACAAGCTCAAGTTCAATGCATCGTTGGAAGATGTATTTTGAATTATTGTTGTTGTGGTCTTCAGTCCGGGACTGGTTTGATGCAGCTCTCCACAGTACCCCATCCTGAGCAAGCCTCTTCAACTCCACATAAGAACGGCAACCTACATCTCCTTGAATCTGCATACTGTATCCATCTCTTGGTCTTCCTCTGCGGTTTTTACCCCACACACTTCCCCCCAACACTAAATTCACAATTCCTTGATGTCTAAGAATGTGTCCTATCAATCGATCCCTTCTTTTAGTCAAGGTATGCCAAAAATTCCTTTTCTCCCAATTCTGTTCAGTACCTCCTCATTAGTAACGCGATCCACCCACCTAATCTTCAGAATTCTTCTGTAGCACCACATTTCTTCCTGTCCGCACTGCTTATCGTTCATGTTTCACTCCCATACAAGGCAACACTCCACACAAATTCCTTCAGAAAGGACTTCCTTAAGCTTAAATCAATATTCGATGTTAACAAATTTCTCTTTTTCAAGAACGCTTTTCTACCCATTGTCATTCCGCGACCACCATTTGTTATTTTACTGTCCGAGTAACAAAACTCATCTACCTCCTTTATTGTTTCGTTAAATACTCTAATTTCTTCAGCATCGCCTGATTTTCTTAGACTGCACTCCATTACCCTAGTTTTGCTCTTGTTAATCTTCATCTTATATGCACCTTTCATCACACTGTCCATTCCGTTCAGCTGCTATTCCAGGGTCTTTGCTATCTCTGACAGAATTACTATGTCGTCGACAAAACGCAATGTTTTTCATTCTTCACCCTGAACTTTAATTCCTTCTCCAAATTTCTCCTTGCTTTCCTTTATAGCTTGCTCAATGTACAAATTGAATAACATTGGAGAAAGGCTACAACCCTGTCTTACTCCCTTCCCAACCACTGAATCCATTTCATGCCTTTCAACTCTGATAACCGCTATCTGGTTTTTGTACAAGTTGTAAATAACCTTACGCTCCCTATATTTTGCTGGCTGCGGTGGCCGAGGGGACTGAGGCGCTCCAGTCACGGTCTGCACGGCTACTGCGGTTGGGGGTTGAATCCCCCCTTGGACATGGATATTTGTGCCGTCCTTAGTCTTTGCTAGTTCATAAGTAGTTTGTAAGCTTAGGGACTGATGACCCAGTAGTTAAGTCCCATAAGTTCTACAAACATTTGAACATTTTGAACTCCCTATATTTTACTCCTGCTTGCTTCAGAACTTGAAAGAGTTTATTCCAATCAACATTCTCAAAAGCCTTCTCCAAATCTACAAAAGCCAGAAATGTAAGTTTGCCTTTTCTTAATCTATCTTCTAGGATAAGCCGTAAAGTGAGTATTGCCTCCTACATTTCTCCTGAACCCACACTGATCTTCCCCGCGGTCGGCTTCTACCAGCTTTTCCATCCTTCTGTAAATAATTCGTGTTAATATTTTGCAACCATGACTTATTAAACTGATGGTTCTTTAGTTTTCACACCAGTCTGCGCCTGCTTTCGATGGAATGGGATTATAACATTTTTCTTAAAGTCTGAGGGTACTTCGCTTGTCTCATACATCTTACACACCAGGTGAAACAGGTTTGTCATGGCTGGTTCCCCCAGAGACTTCATTAGCTCTGAGTGAATGTCATCTACTCCAGGGGCCTTGTTTCGACATAGATCCTTCAGTGCTCTGTCAAATTCATCTCTCAGCATAGTATCTCCTTTTTCATCCCCATCTAAATCCTCTTCCCTTCCTAAAATATTGCCTCCAAGTTCATTTCCTTTGTAGAGCCTCTCTATATACTCTTTCCATCTTTCAACTTTCCCTTCTTTCCTGAGAACTGGCTTTCCATTCTGCGTTCTTGATATTCATAGAGGTGTTTTTCTTATCTCCAAATATCTCTTTTATTTTCCTATAGTCAGTATCTATTTTTCCCCTATTTACACATTCTTCTACATCCTTGCATTTGCCTTCTAGCCACTCCTGCTTAGCCATTTTTCACTTCCTGACAATCTCATTTCTTAGTCGTATTTTATATTTTCTCCTTTCATCGATTAAATTTAGTATATCCTTTGATATCCAAGGATGTTTTGTAGGTCTTGCCTTTCTACCTATTTTGTCCTCCGCTGCCTTCACTATATCATCTCTTAATGCTACCCATTCCTCCTCTACTGTTTTATTTTCTCCCGTTTCTGTCAATTGTTGCCTAAAGATCCCTCGGAAATTCTCAAGAACTTCAGGTTCCTTCAGTTTATCCAGGTCCCATCTCCTTATTTTCCTACCTTTTTGTAGTTTCTTCAGTTTCAGCCTACAATTCATGACCAATAAGTTATGTTCTGAGTTTATATCTGCCCCTGGATATGTCTTACAGTTTAAATCCTGGTTCCGAAATCAATGTCTTACCATTATAAAATCTATCTGGTACCTCCCGGTGTCGTCTGGTCTCTTCCACGAATACAACCTTCTTTTGTGATTCTTAAACCAGGTGTTTGTTATAACTAAATTATGTTCCGTGCAAAATTCTATCAGGCGGTTTCCTCTTTCATTCGTTTTGCCCAGACCATATTCCCCTACTACCTTCCATTCCCCTCCTTGTCCTACTACCATATTCCAGTCTCCCATAACAATTCAGTATTCCTCTCCCGTAATTGAATTACAACTGCGAAAACGATTGTGCGTAATATGAGACAATTTGTGGCTTCAAAGCTATGCCACAGACCAACGAAGAATGCTGTAAATCCGTGCAAAATAAGGAGCACAATAAAATTCTTTCTGGCTATATACAAAAATTGGAATTACTATTATTCGTTTCACTAATTCAAAAGCTTTGCCGCGGTGGAGTAGCCGAGTGGTCTAAAGCGTCTCGCTGTGGAGCGCGCGGATGCTCCCCGTGGAGGTTCGTGTCCTCCCTGGGGCATGGATGTGTGTGTTTGTCCGTAGGTTAGTTTACCTAGGTTTAAGTAGTTTGTAAGCTACGGAGTGATGACCACGCAGTTTGGTCCGATAGATTTACAGAAAATTGAACATTTTAATTCACAACAACAGGACTCTTGCTGCGCTAAGCGCTTCGACAACACTTTCCTCTCATTCCACTGCTGTGACAGCGCTGTGCCTGCCGGACTCACACCACAACACCTACTACTGCAGCAGAGCACCGGGGCTTTTCCTGGTGCCCGCCGGTGCTCGCCAAGTAACCGAGTTGGAGTGACCTGCTTTAACTAGTGAGCAAACAGCATTACGGATCTATATGGCTACGAGGCTACAACGCACGTCACAACAACACGTACTTCAATTTTACCTTAGTGTTCTTTGCTGTGGGGTGCTATTCTAATATAGGAGAGCCTTGGCAATTTGATACGTATTTGGCAGGGGAACAGAGGCAGAATTAGCGTATGTTATGTGGAGGGAAACGTGCCTTAAGACAGTCCGTATAGCCGCATTATCCAGAAGGTTGTGGTATCACAGCCGCGGCGGAGTAGCCGAGCGGTCGACGCCGGGCGCCGTGGCTCAGCGCGCCCGGTCAGAGGGCTCAACGCTCTCTGTAATAAAAGAAGCTGAGCCAACAACGCATCGAACAAGAACGAACAACAACGATCAGCGTCCGCAACAACGAGAACTACCCATAAAAAAGCGGTCTAAAGCGTCTCGCTGCGGAGCGCGTGGTTGCTCGCCGTGGAGGTTCGAGTCCTTCCTGGGGCATGGGTGTGTGTATCGTCCTTAGGTTAGTTTACCTAGCTTTAAGTAGTTTGTAAGCTACGGACTGATGACCACGCAGTTTGGTCCGATAGATTTACAAACATTTGAACATTTTGTGGTATCTCAGTGGTAGCAGCTCATCGTGCTCGGTCAGAAGGCTCGATGCTCAAATAAATAAATAATTAAATAAAGATTCTACGATGAAACGATTAACGTAGAACAACGTCCGCAAACGACATTCGAAAAACGGATGGAACAATTATACTGACGCAAAGGATGTGTGGGGAAAATTTTTCCATTACCGACTTTCAAAAATTCGTGTCTCTATAGAACAAGTACGCAAACATTATACACTCAAAAGATACTAGAAATCCTGCAGCAGAGAACACCACCTCTTTATGCATACTGAAAGTTGTCGCCTTGAAGTCATGAGAATGTGTTAAATTGCAGAGTAATGTAGACTCTGGAATGCCGGCCGTGGTGGCCGATGGGACTGTCGCTCGCCAGTCACGGTCTGCACGACCACTACGGTCGGGGGTTCGAATCCCCACTCGGGAATGGATATTTGTGCCGTCCTTAGTATTAGCTAGTTCATAAGTAGTGTACGTTTAGAGACTGATGATTCCCTAATTAAGTCCCATAAGCTCTACAAACATTTCAACACTTTTAGTATCAGGAAGTGTTGACAAGGGACTTTCACGATCCCCTCACAAGAATTACAAAGCAGAAAACGTTATAAAACCATATCCAAAAACTTTCTCATAGTCTGCGTTATTTGTCAGCGCAGATACGCCATGCGTGTTGTCGCAGCTGGTGCCTGACGGTGTCGGGGCTGTCTCAGGTGGTTTCCCTGACTCTTGCCACTGCAGACGGCATTGCAGCGCAGCAGACATCTTGATAGCTCAGCCTTCAAAGCTAGTGGCCTGCAGCAGCTATCAGCCGGCGGGCATGCGCAAAGCCCTCTGACGTCTGCAGGTGCAGAGATCATGTTTCCAGCTTACCCTGTTGCAATCTACCCTTTGTGGCGGCTGCGTACTCCAGAGAAATTACCTGTATTGATCACCATGTGCACGTACCCGTCCGCCTACGCCAACCTGGAGACGCAATCTAATTTCTCATCTCACTTTGAGATCTGACAACACTGTGCTGATGATTCAAATCACGATTGCAGACACCACCGTCAACCACTGGCTGGAAATTCCAATTTTCGGCTCCTTGCCACCCCCCACTCCCCTTCGATTTCCTCTTCTCAACCTCCTTCCGTTTCTCACATGCTTTTGCCTGAATGTCTTGATTGTTTTCTCTCTTTCTGGAAATATGAAATATATCGAAAAGGCCGCGGTGGAGTAACCTTGTGCACTGAGGCACCATTCTGCGGTGCGCACTGCTATTCGCCGTCGTAGGTTCGAGTCCCCCCCCCCCCACGGGCATGCGTGTTTTGTGTTATCCTTAGGTTAGTTTAACTTAGCTTAAGTAGTTTGTAAGCAAGGGACTAATAACCACGCAGTTAAGTCCAATAGAATTTTTTAAACCGAAAAGTGTCATATCCTTTAACTGTTTGTTCTATTGATAATGAATATATGCTACACTTACATGCATACATATGTACTCCGTAATGCACCCACAGGTGAGTGGTGGAGAGTGCCTAATACCACTACTAATTACTTACTTTCCTGTCCAACACACATATTGAGCCGGCCGCGGTGGCCGAGGGGACTGAGGCGGTCCAGTCACGGTCTGCACGGCCACTACGGTCGGGGGTTCGAATCCCCCTCGGGCATGGATATTTGTGCCGTCCTTAGGTAGTTCATAAGTAGTTTGTAAGCTAAGGGACTGATGACCCCGTAGTTAAGTCCCATAAGTGCTACAAAAACAAATGTTCAAATGTTTGTTAAGCTTATGGGACTACGGAGTCATCAGTCCTCAAACTTACAAACTACTTATCTACTACTTTATACTAAGGACAGCACAAATATCCAAACCCGAGGGGGGATTCGAACCCCCGACCGTAGTGGCCGTGCAGACCATGCCTGGAGCGCCTCAGTCCCCTCGGACACCGCGGCCGGCAGTGCTACAAACATTTGAACATTTGAACATAGGACAAGGGAAATTCGAATACTCGTATTCATCCGTACGAACCCTAATGTCTCTAATCTTATCCTTGTGGTCTTTATGCAAACTGACGTCAGTACAATCGTTCTGCAGTCCGGCCCTCTAAATTTCTTCAACAGTGCTTCTAGAAAAAATGTCGCCTCTCCTCCTGCGACTCCCAGTTGAGTTCCCGAAGCACCTAGGTAACACTCACGCACTGATAGAACCTACCAGTTACAAACCTTGCGCCCGCTTCTGAACTGCCACTACGTCCTTCTTTAAACCAATCTGGTGGGGATTCCAAATACTCGAGCAATTCTCGAGACAGGGTCGCACAAATGATTTGCGGACTCCTTACCAGACGACTCATAGCTTCCCAAAATTCTCCCAATAAAGCGAAGTCGACCATTTGCCTTCCACACGACTGTCCTTACTTGCTCGTTCCATTTCATATCGCTGTGCAGCGTTACGCCTAGGTACTTAAAGACGCGACCTTGTCAAGCAGCACACCACTATTAGAACCTCACGGGATTGTTTCTCCTACTTTTCTGCAGCATTTCACATTTTTCTACATTTAGAGCTAGTTGCCTTTCCTCACACTACCTAGAAATTTGCTCAAGTATCCTGCATCCTACTACAGTCATTCAATGACCACACACTATTGTACACCACCGCATCATCAGCAAACAGCCACAGATTGCAACTCACTCTGTCCCTCAGATCATTTATATAGGTAGAAAATAATAGCGGTCCCCTGACGATGCCCTAGTCTCTGTTGAAGACTCGCCATCGAGGACAACGTACTGATTTCTATTACTTAAGTATTCATCCCACTCCCATGAACCTCAGACATTGCCGAGGTGGGGTGGCTTGCGTGCCTCAACGATACAGATAGCCGTACCGTAGGTGCAACCACAGCGGAAGGGTATCTGTGGAGAGGCCAGACAAACGTGTGGTTCCTGAAGAGGGGCAGCAGACTTTTCAGTAGTTACAGGGGCAACAGTCTGGATGATTGACTGAGCTGGCCTTGTAACATCAGCTAATGTGGCTTTGCCACACAGCTACTGCGAACGGCTGAAAGCAAGGGGAAACTACAGCCGTTATTTTTCCCGAGGACATGCAGCTCTACTGTATGAACATATGATGATGGCATCCTCTCGGGTAAAATATTCCGTATGTAAAATAGTCCCCCATTCGGACCTCCGGGCGGGGACTACTCAGGAGGATGTCATCATCAGGAAAGACAATACTGGCATTCTACGGGTCGGAGCGTGGAATGTTAGATCCCTTAATCGAGTAGGAAAATTAGAAAATTTAAAAAGGGAAATGGATAGGTTGAAGTTAGATATAGTGGGGATTAGTGAAGTTCGGTGGCAGGATGAACAGAATTTCTGGTCAGGTGAGTACAGGATTATAAATACAAAATCAGTTGGGGGTATCACAGGAGTAGGATTGATAATGAATAAGAAAATAGGAATGCGGGTAAACTACTATGACCAGCACAGCGATCGCATTATCATTGTCAAGATAGATACGAAGCCAACACAGACAACAGTAGTACAGGTTTATATGCCAACTAGCTCTGCCGATGATGAGCAGATCGAAGAAATATATGAGGAGCTAAAGGAAATTATACAGACAATTAAGGAAGAGGAAAACTTAATTGTTATGGGAGACTGGAATTCGGTAGTAGGACAAGGAAGGGAAGGGAAGATAGTGGGTGAATATGGTCTGGGCAAAAGGAATGAAAGAGGAAGCCGCCTGGTAGAATTTTGCACGGAACATAATTTAGTAATAACAAACACCTGGTTCAAGAATCACAAAAGAAGGTTGTATACGTGGAAGAGACCATGAGACACCGGAAGATACCAGATAGATTTTATAATGGTAAGACATAGATTTCGGAACCAGGTTCTACAGTGTAAGACATACCCAGGGGCAGATATAGACTCTGACCATAACTTGTTGGTTATGAACTGTAGGCTGAAACTGAAGAAACTACAAAAAGGTAGGAAAATAAGGAGATGGGACCTAGATAAATTGAAGGAACCTGAAGTACTTAAGAATTTCAGAGGGAGCTTCAAGCAACAATTGATAGAAACAGGGGAAAATAAAACAGTTGAGGAGGAATGGGTAAAATTGAGAGATGAAATAGTGAAGGCAGCAGAGGACAAAATAGGTAGGAAGGCAAGACCTACAAAGAATCCTTGGATATCACAGGAGATATTAAATTTAATCGATGAAAGGAGAAAGTATAAAAATGCAGTAAATGAAGCAGGCAAAATGGAGTACAGACGACTAAGAAATGACAGGAGGTGCAAAATGGCTAAGCAGGAATGGCTAGAAGGCAAATGCAAGGATGTAGAAGAATGTATAAATAGGGGAAAAATAGATACAGCCTACAGGAAAATAAAAGAAACATTTGGCGATAAGAAAAACAGCTCTATGAATATCAAGGACACTGATGGAAAACCAGTTCTCAGCAAAGAAGGGAAAGCTGAAAGGTGGAAAGAGTATATAGAGGGGCTCTACAAAGGAAATGAACTTCGAGACACTATTGTAGGAAGTGAAGAGGATGTAGATGATGATGAAATAGGAGATACTATACTGAGAGATGAGTTTGACAGAGCACTGAAAGATCTAAGTCGAAACAAGGCCCCTGGAGTAGATGATATCCCGTCAGAGCTACTGAAGTCTCTGGGAGAACCAGCCATGGCAAAATTGTTTCACATTGTGTGTAAGATGTATGAGAAAGGTGAAGTACCCTAAGACTTTAAAAAAAATGTTATAATCCCCATTCCAAAGAAAGCGGGTGCAGACAGGTGTGAAAACTACAGAACCATCAGTTTAATAAGTCATGGTTGCAAAATATTAACACGAATTATATACAGAAGGATGGAAAAGCTGGTAGAAGCCGACCTTGGGGAAGATCAGTTTGGGTTCAGGAGAAATGTAGGAACGCGGGAGGCAATACTCACTTTACGGCTTATACTAGAAGATAGATTAAGAAAAGGCAAACCAACAGTTCTAGCTTTTGTAGATTTGGAGAAGGCTTTTGACAATGTTGATTGGAATAAACTCTTTCAAGTTCTGGAGCAAGCAGGAGTAAAATATAGGGAGCGTAAGGTTATTTACAACTTGTACAAAAACCAGACAGCGGTTGTCAGAGTTGAAGGGCATGAAAGGGATGCAGTGGTTGGAAAGGGAGTAAGACAGGGTTGTAGCCTTTCCCCAATGTTGTTCAATTTGTACATTGAGCAAGCTATAAAGGAAAGCAAGGAGAAATTTGGAGAAGCAATTAAAGTTCAGGGGGAAGAATTAAAAACATTGCGTTTTGCCGACGACATAGTAATTCTGTCAGATACAGCAAAGGACCTGGATGAGCAATTGAACGGAATGGACAGTGTGCTGAAAGGTGCATATAAGATTAACATTAACAAGAGTAAAACTAGGGTAATGGAGTGCAATGTAAGAAAATCAGGTGATGCTTAAGGAATTAGATTAGGTAACGAAACAATAAAGGAGGTAGATGAGTTTTGTTACTTGGGCAGTAAAATAACAAATGATGGTCGCAGTACAGATGATATAAAATGCAGAATGGCAATGGGTAGGAACGCGTTTTTGAAAAAGAGAAATTTGTTAACATCGAATATTGATATAAGCCTAAGGAAGTCCTTTCTGAAGGCATTTGTATGGAGTGTTGCCTTGTATGGGAGTGAAACATGGACGATAAGCAGTGTGGACAGAAAGAGGATAGAGGCTTTTGAAATGTGGTGCTACAGAAGAATCCTGAAGATTAGGTGGGTCGATCGCGTAACTAATGAGGAGGTACTGAACCGAATTGGGGAGAAAAGAAATTTCTGGCATACCTTGACTAAAAGAAGGGATAGATTGGTAGGACACATTCTTAGACATCAAGGAATTGTGAATTTAGCGTTGGAGGGAAGTGTGTGGGGTAAAAATCGCAGAGGGAGACCAAGAAACGCGTATAGTAAGCAGATTCAAGTGGATGTGGGTTGTCGTTCTTATGAGGAGATGAAAAGGCTTGCTCAGGATAGAGTAGGGTGGAGAGCTGCATCAAACCAGTCTCTGGACTGAAGACCACAACAACAACAAGTAATCATCGAGCCACTTGCATATCTCGGTACCTGTTGCATAGTCTCGTACCTTCGTTAGCAGTCTGTAGTGCGGTACCGTGTCAAACGCCTTTTGAAAATCGAGAAATATGCAGTCTGCTAAATTCCAAGAATGTATACTGCACAACAGAATACCAGATGAATTGACAAAGACCAATTCTGACTTTGGTGACTGTCAAAAACACGATGTATGTGTGTGGTCTTGGTACCTACCGTTGCCGATAGGACCTGCAAAATATCTTCAAAAAGTTCAAATGTTTGTTAAGCTTATGGGACTTAACTACGGGGTCATCAGTCCCTAAACTTACAAACGACTTATGAACTACTTACGAACTAAGACGGCACAAATATCCATGCCCGAGGGGGGGATTCGAACCCCCGACCGTAGTGACCATGCTGACCGTGACTGGAGCGCCTCAGTCACCTCGGCCACCGCGGCCGGCAAAATATCTTCAAGTTCAAGCTTGCAAATATTTTTTTTTTTTTTTTTTTTTTTTTTTTTTTTTTTTTTTTTTTTTGTTCAGTAGGACAGCAAAAATGAGTCAAATATAGAGTAATTGTTACAGAAGGAGGCTATTTTGCTACAGTATATAGCATTTTGGTGATATTGTGGGGTCAAATTTTGCAACAATATGGATTTAATTAGTATCGCAACAGAGAAGCTGGATAGGGGGCAATAATTACAGGTCACACTTCAGACACATCAATCATTTAATGACGCGTTTTGGAAATTTCCTTATCAGATATTCATCTGCTTTGTGACGACAGCTACACGTAGAGAGATGCAGGTACACGGATATTGAAAAAAATTTTCATTTTAAGAATAAGAAATGTGCATATGTTTTGTCGTTTGCAGACACAAAGTTATCGTGTAGTAGTCTCAGAGATATGCCAAATACGATGCTAATGGCCATATGTAAAAAGAAGGTCCGTGAATATGCTATGCAAATATCTAAATAACTAACAATAGTAACGAATTCGAAATGTTTAAACAGGGCATTGAAATAAATCCAGTGGCAAAGATGAAAATTTGTGCTGGGTCGGGATGCGAACCAGGATGTCCCGCTTTGGACTAAGCGGTCGCGTTAACCAATTAGGCTATCCAGGCACGTTTTCCTTCCAATCCAAATTCTCACCTTGTATAGTACTACGCTTTTAGTGCCACCTGCCCATTTTATTCCACTTGCTCGCAGCCTATACTGGATTCCCGCAAGGTATCGAGCGTGTTAATGCGTCCGCATTGAAAATGTCAATTGCCTGTTGGGGCAGATATACAATTATTTATATGGTGTCTGTTATTTTCAGACATGCACGACAAGAATAATTGTAACAACAGAAAGTTGCTCAGAAATTACAAATACTTTCTAAACACATTTGTCTAGAAACCTCATTTTACAGTTAAAAAAAAAAAAAAAAAAAAAAAAATATTCTTTATCAAGATACATCCGAAAAGTTGTGGTGCACTAAAAGTGCCGGTTGTTCGGAGAGACATTCCGGGTGCTACCTTTCCATTTTCAGAAATATTTTCAGAGAAATTAATTGATATTTGCACATCTTACAGTTTGCTATCTTTTCTCGATGAACGCAAGATTGTTTGTTTTCGTTATTCGTTACAGTTAATGCACAGCATTAAATTAAGTAGAGTATTGCAATGAATTTTAAGGAGTTAGCACATTGTGTTGAGTTTGCGTATGAGCCGTTTTAGCTTATACTTGGAAGTGTACAAAAATCTGAGTAGATATCGGAGTTTTATTTACAACTGATAGCACAAATATATAATGTGAAACTTCGTAGCAGGTTAAAATTATGTGCAGGAAGTGGGACACGACACTGGGAACTTCGCCTGTCGCGGGCACGCGCTCTACCACTGAACTATCCCGACACGAATCACGGTCCGTCCTCACAACTTCTGCCAGTACCTCGCCTCCTACTTAGGGCTTGCCCGCAAAAGGCAAAGGTCCCAGGATCGAGTCCCAGCTCCGGCACACAATTTTAATCTTCCAGCAAGTTTAATATCAGCACACACTCCGCTGCCGAGTGAAAGTTTCATTCTGGAAACATCCCTTAGGCTGTGGCTAAGCCATGTCCCCACCATATGCTTTCTTCCAAGAGTGTTAGTTCTGCAAGTTTCAAAGGAGACTTTCTGTAATGTTTGGAAAGTAGGAGGCTGATATGAAACTTTCTGGCAGATTAAAATTGTGTGCCGGAATCGGGACTCGAACCTGGGACCTTTGACCTTCGCGGGCAAGCGCTAAGTAGGAGGTGAAGTACTAGCAGAAGTAAAGTTGTGAGGACGGACCGTGAGTCGTGTCGGGATAGCTCAGTGGTAGAGCGCTTGCCAGCGAAAGGTTAGAGTCACAGTTCAGACACACAATTTTAATCTGCCAGCAAGTTTCACATCATTTTGACGAACCACGACGACCAGAAATGGGTGCTTTTTCAATGTCTTCCATTTCCATAGTAAAAGAGATGTCCGGATGGAGTGAATTGAGATGTGTCATTCTACTCTTTTGTGGAAATATCGCTTGACATCCCTAAAGCAAGCTTCCTCCAGCTACTTGCAATTCTTACAAGTCCAACATTAAATTAATAGCCATCAAACAGATAATTGTCAATGCTACATAGCCAAGATTTCAAAATTCCGACTTGATGTAAAATCAATCATAAGACACATAAAATAAGTCTACCCTAGCTAATTTAATGGTTAAAAACGTAACAATAGTTTAAATTATTGAAATAATATTCAATACAATACATCTTACCCCCCCCCCTCCCAACACACAAAAAAAAAAAAAAAAAAAAAAAGAAAAAAAAAAAACCTCCTATGATAATAAGTATGTCACACGCCATATAAGGTTTCTCCATGACGAGAAATCTGACTAGTTCTAATGATCGTAAAGACTATTTTTTTTCATGTTTATTAACATTTGGTGTTACTGCATAGCCAGTTATGACCAGGTAAAAGGAAGTATTCCCTATTCAATAGCTGATGCTGTTGACAGATATTTCCACGTTCAATGACAGATGTTCATTTCAAATAATGAAATGTTTTCGTAAAAAATGACGTGATGTTTACTTTTAATATCGCTATATTATTCTAAAATCAGGCCGCGCGTGAGTAGCCGAGTGGTCTGGAGCGCCACGTTACGGATCGCGCGGCCTCCTGCGTTGGGGGTTCGAATCCCCCCTTGGGCATGGATGTATGTGTTGTCCTTAGGCTAGTTTAACTTAGTTTAAGTAGTTTGTAAGTCTACGGACTGATGACCAACGTAGTTTGGTCCCATAAGAATTACAAACATTTGATTTGATTTATAAAATCTGTGCCCATCACCTCTATTTTAAATATCTCTAGCCATTTCAAGCATAATAGACCTAACAAAAGCTGAAATTACTGTAGATTGTAGTATATAAACAATATATGATAAGACTGCAAAACTGACCTTTTTGGCGCTGCAGGAAATCAAGATGACAATACTATAATACTGATACTGATATGTCTTACTTTAGGATGGCAAAAGTAGGGACTCATTGATAGGAATGTAGAAGATGTTATTTATTTATTAAGAAAAGTAATGTAATGAGCATATGACAGCGAACAGCTGATAAAAATGACAAATAAGTGAAAGATTATATTCTACAAAGTAGATTGAAAATAAATTGTTGAAACGAAAAAGTGTCCTGCCAATTTTAATAACACAGTACGAAAAAAATAGTCCTATTTTGTTTACTCTATTATTTCCCATTTTAGTAACACTAGTGAAATATCACTATAGCATTTCAAGAAGGTGCAGACTCTTTTCCGGCATTTTAACTGGAATGAACCATAATGTTTTCTTGTAATGTATTCAGTTCCAAGAAATCAGAGTATCATATTACACACTTACGTAATTATCATGACAGCTAACACCCCTTTGAGTATTACATTAGACACTTTGGATCTCTTCCATGTATTGATCGTGTAAGAATCATGGGTGTAAATAACGCAACACCCAGTTCCAGGAAATTAGAGTATCGTATTACAAACTACATTATTATCATCACAGATAAAAAGCATGAGAGTATGATAGTACACACTGACCATAGGAACCGAGCGAGGCGGCGCAGTGGTAACACACTGGACTCACTTTCGGAAGGATGGTGGTTCAAATCCACCTCCGGTCATCCAGATTTAGGGTTTCTGTGATTTTCCTAAATCACTCCAGGCAAATGCCGGGATGGTTTCTTTGAAAGGGCACGGCCGATTTCCTTCCACATCCTAACCGAAACATTCTGAACGTAAGCACTGTCTCTAATGACCACGCTGTCGACGGGACGTTAAACTCCAAGCTTCCTTCCTTCCTTCCTACTTGCATGTATACTTCGTATAAGCCTCATGGATATAAATACAGCTGAAGGAGTCTAGGTTAGTATCTCTCGATGAGTGATCAAATGGTTGAACGTAGAATATATTCATACATTCGGGTAAATTTGCTCCCTGCATAGGTTTTTATTGGTATTGAGTTTCTTTACCATCATGAAGCAGTGATAAGAAACTTTTGTGCAGCAGGTGAGGTTAGTATCCTTTACTATGAAGCGGGCACGTGACTAAGGTAAGGGACTTAACTACGGGGTCATCAGTCCCTAAACTTACAAACTACTTATGAAATAGCTTATACTAAAGACGGCACAAACATCCATGCCCGAGGGGCATTCGAACTCCCGATCCCGACGGTGAGTGGTACGCCGCAGACCGCTCGGCCACTGCGGCCGGCACACAAAACTTTAAGCGGATGGTTGGAGAAGTTACAACGAAGCTGCAGTGGATAGCATTGATCTGCAGGTTGCCATTTTTGTTGTGTTGTGTGGGATCAACTGCCTGATCTTATTATGTGATTGGTCTCGAACTGGCCATACATATTAAAGGAGTGGAGTTGTGGCGTAATATGTATAATGAAGCTCTATGCTTTATTCGAGTTGTGGAAAGTGACATATAAACATTGTAGGCAGATCACTTAATCTTTCGTGAATACTTAACAGACATTCCTTACGAATTGTTTGCTGGGGATCATGAGAAATCTGGTTCTGTCATGTGAGATATGCTACAGCAAGTAAATAACTATCAATATCTGCATCTTTAATATACATTAAGTAATTGTTGTAAAGAAATAGACCCGAGTAGAATGTTTCATTCTTTTTGGGCTATGGATCTGAAAGAAAATAAAAGAAAGACAAGTAAAGTGTCAAAAGACAACTGCAATGACTGGATGAACTGGTTCCTCGCTTAGAATTGTCGCTGGTAAGCACAATACGAGGAGAATCTGCGTACTTTTCTAGGAGAGGATCTGGTGGATGTGTTGTCATTTCCACTGATCTGCGGTTTAGGTGGCTTAAACTAAGTTTCCTCCTGTGATATCAGGTCACAGTAGGGGCAGCGTGGTGTTAATGCTTCTACTAGGCCTACTCAAAGTTATCACAATGCACTGCGTTGGTAGTTGATGACAAAACATATATTTTAGATAGGACTTCGAGCAAGTTAGTAAGGCTTTCATGTCAATGCTTCAAACCTTCAATTCAAATAAAACATCATATTATCACACTTCTCATTACTTAGAGTCAATTGTCAATTTTTACACCATAGTGATATCTTATTTAGATCGTTCTGCAGTTGGTTTTAATTCTCAGATGACCTTCTTAGACGATAAATGACGTCATCATCTGCAAAGAACCTAAGAGAGCTGCTTAGATTTTCTCTCAATTCGTATATGTAACTAAAGAAGAGCAGAGGACCAATAAAACTACTCTGTGGAACACGCGATATCACCTTTGTTCTAATCGATGCCTTACCATCAATTACTACAAACTACGTCTTCTCTGACAGAAAATCCCCTATACAGTCGCAATTTGATCAAAAGCCTAATGGAAATCAAGAAATATGGAATTAATTTGAGAACCCTTGTCCATAGCACCCATCTCTTCGTGTGAATAAAGAGCTAGCTGTGTTTCGCATGAACGATATTTTCTAAATCCGTGTTGACTTTTGGTCAGTAGATCATTCTATTCGAGATAATTCATAATATTTGAAAGCAGGGTATGTTCCAAATCCCTGCTGCAAATTGACGTCAGTGAAATAGGCCTGTAGTTTAGTGGGTTACTCCTACTACCTTTCTTGAATATAGGTGTGACCTGTGCAACTTTCCAATCTTTTGGTACAGATCCTTCTTTGAGAGAGCGGTTGTATATGGCTGTTAAGTAAGGAGCTATCGCTTCAGCATAATCAAATAGAAATCTAATTGGACCAGAAGACTTGTTCTTGTTAAGTGATTTTAGTTGCTGCACTACTCCGATGATATCTACTTCTACGTTACTTATTACAGTCTCTGTTCGTAATTCGAATATTCGTTTCGTTTTCTTTGGTGAATGAGTTTCTAAAATCTATGTTTAGTAACTATGATTTTGCAGCGCTATCATGGCAGGATCGCCATTACTATCACGTAGTGAGGGTATTGTTTGTGTTTTGCCCCTAGTATATTTAACATATGACCGTTCCATTTTACCGCGAGCTCTCACAGTGCAGATGGCGAGCGAGCCCAAAGCTTCCTGCGGTGGACAGGCCGGTGTACCCTACTTGTGGAACACCCTGTCCACTACTTGCAGTGTCCGGGGCTCTGGGCAAGTGTCAACACTTTCCGTCTCGGGGCAAGTGTCACTCTGGGCAACCGTCAAAAATTCGTGTCAAAAGCCTTCTGGAAACCAAGAAATGCGGAATCAATTTGAAAAGCCTTTTCGACAGCACTCATCATTTCGTGAGAATTTGATTGTAGCGGTCAATAAAGTTTTTCTTTTATTATATTATATCCAACTGGGATAGAAAACATTGTACTTTGGGTGTCGGGGGCTATGAGTGGCTTGATAAAAGAACTGAAAAGCCGCGGAGGCTGGGCTGGTGACTTGGCTGGTTGGTGTAGTGGGTAGGATTTTACTCCCACAAGGTTTTATTGCGAGAAAAGTAGAATGAATGAGAGGAAGAGGTACGAAGAGATTTTGAATGACGGATGTCATTAGATGGGAAAGGACGTACATCCAGTTGTAGATGCCCAGAACAGGACACCGCGGAGAGATTCCAGTTGAATCCTGTCGTAAGGAAGGTGACAGTCGCTGTCTGAGTGAACAGTTAGTTTCCGATCCCGACCGTAACTCCTGGCAGCAGCGTCTTCTCCGTTCTCGCGTGTGAGAGTCTTTCGGGGGATTTGCTCCCTCCGGAGTCTGCGTGCGTGCTTCCCGTCGCTGCTGCTGCAGAGTTCCTGTGGCTCCTCTACTCTTGAGCCCTCGGGCGGCGGGCGCCGACTTGCCACGAGTCAGTGGGTGGTGGCGGGGGCGGGGGAGGAGGAGGAGGGGGAGGAGGGGCGACGATGTCTAAACCCCTGGCCCGGCCGCGCAGCCCCGCTTCCTGGCTTAGGGAACGGAAATAATTTGGGATATGGCTCACATTTTGCCGATCCCCGGCCGAAGCCGCCCCGGGCGCAGCGCGGCTAACATGTAGCCAGATAGGGCGGGCCATTCACGAGCGCCACCGCCGCCGACGCGCGTTTACCTGCAGCGATTGCCGCCACTGATGCCTGCCTGGGTCCCCGGCGAGTACACAGCTGCGGTGATCGCTTCCCACTGCCGCTGTACGCGACGGGCCAAATTGCCTCGCTTCCTACTGGCTCTCGCGACGATACGTAAACTCAGACGTACGTTAAAATACGATGCATATTCATTGCCGAAAATAAACATTTGTACACGCTCTTACAAGGAGAACATGGGTATCAGATTTTAGAATTTTTTTTATATTTATGGTACGTGAAGTACAGCACTTAAGTAACAATCAAACAAAGCAATTAGTCGCAACTCTCCTGCAGAACAACCCATAGAGCAAAAAAAAAAAAAAAAAAAAAAAAAAAAATTAAAAATCACAACGTGGAATCCGGGCTTCGAATCCCACAGTTAGTCTTTTTTTCCTTTCAAATTCAGTTATGTAAAACGTTTTGGGAACTCTAATTCCACGTTTTGTCTCACTTTTTGTTTATATGTTAAAAGTGGTGTGTGTTTGTTTGAAATGAAAAGTAGTATGTGTTTGTGGGGCGAGCGTGTCACTGTTCTTGTAAAGAGACCGTCCCCGCTAATATTCCCAAATAAATGTTCTGTTGTGGTTTTGGTAACAAAATAATTTGACTAAGTAATGAGACTTAGTACCTTCCTTTACCCTGTTAGAATAAATTGCAACTGACATGGGATGCAATGATCTTACATAAATGTGGTTTAGTTTGATACGCAACGGATAACACTTTAAATTGTACAGTTGTTAATAAGTCAACAGTAATTAAACTCGTCATTGGTCTACACATTAATATCGTGTGTGAAAAACAATGTGAGCAAATGAAATGTTCAGATCTGTTAACGTGTACCATATACCAGCAGCCAGACTATACATGTATAATTCTACTGCGAGAGCGAACAGAAAGTGCTACTACAGTGATAATTTTGCTATTTGAATTAACAGGATGCCAAACAAGGATATTTGATATTAATTGGATATCAAGATCATTGCACTTGATAATGTACCTATCTGTTAAACAATTACCATACAGATTCAATGTAATAAAAAATGTTCTACAAATCTGGTTAAGATTTCAAGTATCACACACTGCAAATATCTCTCATCTCTTTACGTGATCTACTTCTCTTCTAATCAAACAAATCACTTTAACTGTTACTAACATTAACTACCTTAACAATCTGAACTTTCATTGAGACTGAGAGAATCTTTAACTATGATCTTTACTGCAATTATGAACAAACTACTTCCTGCTCTCATTAATAGACCAACTGATCATCACAAATGTCTACACTGAACTGTTCTAATTAGCATACAAATTTGCAAACAATAATTATGCAACTCTATCATAAGAAACAATGATCAGAACGGATAGCAATTCAAATTGGTGAAAGGAACGAGGAACTGGTAAAATGACACAGGGTTAAATGATAAATGCGAGCTGAATTAAACAGTATTCATTACCCAAAAGACAAACCAACTACAATCTAGGCTACATACAGGCTACCATACATAACAATAGAAAAGTACAAGTTTACCTTATTTGAGACATAAATTTCCATACAAAATTTTCAATCTGCAGACTTGGCTGCGACTCTTCAAAACTGAATTTTTACTCTTCGAGTCTAACACACAGACAAACTAACCCGACAGTATCCTGCACGAAGGTCACACACCGACTCCTCTCTACACGAAGGTCACACCTCGACTCTTTAAACGCAACAACTGTGAGTGAAAGACACACTCCAAAGATAAAACAAAGTCTTTGGTTGACAGCAAAGATATGAAAATGAGTACAGTATGTCATATCGATTCGTGAAATGGTACAAAATATACATAAATTTGTTTTCTGCAGAATTATAGCTTTGGTTTTTATAACAAAACATGCTCAATGCTCTATGACAGGCAAAAATTATGTGCAAATTATATTGCGTACTCCTTTCAATGTATGTAGACGAGCTCAACACCTAAAACGATGGTTGTGTAGGTTAGCTGTTTGGAAAGCCATTAGTAGTCAAGAAGATGACTTTCCAAAACCAGCGTTGTAGCTCTTCACAAGCTGAACTATCAAAGACTACTGTCGTCAACTAATAGTGAAGCCAATACAGAAAAAAAAAAAAAAAAAAAAGCAACATGTGTGTTTGATTGAAAACATCATTATTAGCGACGGTTTATAAAATACAGAAAAGTTCGAATAAAGAAAAGAAACATGCATTTATTGCGGAAATTAACATTATATATTAAAACTGTCCAAGTATATGAACACAACGGAAAAAAAACTGTTCACGATTCGAACCGTCGACCCTTCGATTGCAAAGCCAGAACGCTACCACCTTTCTTTTCTTCTCCTTCTTCTTCTTCTTCTTCTTCTTCTTCTATTTCATTGAGCTACATTGACAGATGCTTTAACCTTTTCAGTATTGGTACTTACATGTACTTTGCAAGATTTCAAAGTCGCTTTTCTCGAGAATTTCTGAGAGTTGCGTCGAATGACTTTGATTGTTATTTAAGTTCTGACCTTCACGTACCATAAATATAGAGAAATTCTAAAATTCGATACCCATGTGGTCTTCTTGTTAGTTACCCAATTGTTTCAATATTTATTCTCCAAACCGTGCATATGGAACTTATGTGAAATGATTCATTGTCTGAAATTACAATGACAGTTGAATATTACAAATTTCACAGTTGTTACTACTGCAGTAGTGCACTTACGAGACTTTGGATTGGTATTGCATTCTGTCGTTATTAGTAAACGTATCAGTTCACTGCAAATATTCATCACAAACAGACACGGAAGCACAGGGGCAGCTCGACAGTTAGAGAAGAATGGCGGTTGGCTCTCTCTCCGCTAGGTTGCCTGCTGTTTTTCCAAATGCTAGAAGTAAAATTACGCATATGTTAATAAATACCTCGATCCGATTGCTAACAAGCTTCACAGAACCTCCCGATGGGATAATCTGAAGATTTACTGAAGATTCGATCTAAATTGCTTCGGCCGTCTTGGAATTTATAAGGAACGTACACATATACACACACATCCATTTTATAGGTAAGATTAATACTATTATACGAAACTGTCCACAAAAAATTAAATTCCATGTGCAACTATGCTATTTTACAGCTTTTATCTTTAATGTCCGTTAATCCTATGGTAAGAAAGTTTCTTAAAGCTATGCACATATCTTCACTTACTCTCAAACGATAGCTGGATTTGTTTTTAGGAGAGAGAGACCCTTGTTCACCGTCTTTTGTGCTGTGGCCTTCTTAGGTGCGGAATCAGCTGTCACCCAGGTAAGACCATCAATCAAATCCCAGGCCCCGGAATATGTCCACAGGACGTCAGCTGTCTAATTTCTCACATCTCTCTGACAAAACATCACTGGAGGCTCCACAAAAGACGGCAATTAATCTCGCTGACATCGGGCTGACTGATGGTGCAGTTTCAATTCTGAAGATTGGCCTCACTTTGCTCCCACCCCTAAGGTCACACCGTTAGCGGACAACGTCAGCTCAGTTGAGTAGGTTGCAGTGCGACTACCATCTGAAGCAGCTGAAGAAGTAGGTCGGGAAACCTACCGTGCTCTGACGTGAACTAACCCTACGAAGTCGAATATCACCAGTAGAGAGATGGCGGACATTCGAGACCTAAGAGAGGGCCCTGAGATTGTTGTCTTACCTGCTGAAAAAGGCAACACTACCGTTATTCTTCCACATAAAGATTACATTGAAAAGAAGCACGCCGGCCGCGGTGACCGAGGAGACTAAGGCGCTCCAGTCACGGTCTGCACGGCCACTACGTTCGGGGGTTCGAATCCCCCCTCGGGCATGGATATTTATGCCGTCCTAGTTCGTAAGTAGTTCATAAGTAGTTTGTAAGTTTAGGGACTGATAACCCCGTAGTTAAGTCCCATAGACTATACAAACATTTGAACATTTTTTTTGAAAAGAAGCACAGGTAGTAAACAACACAAGTGCTCTTCTTGAGGACAGCGATTTACCAGATGGGGTTACAAGGAAATTGTCACCTCAAGGATATTTACTACGAAGACTTTATGGACTCCTTAAAATTTTCAGTAACATTGGGGCACCTCCATATTTTCTGCCGAAACACTTGGCGGAAATACTTAATCCTTGTACAGGAAAATGCCCTCATCACATTCACAATTCTGTGGATTACGTAAAACGTCTCGACAGCTACAGGCTGGAAGACTCAGCAATCGCGGTGAGCTTTGATGTGGTTTCTTTATTTACCTGCCTGCCTCTCCGAGAGTCAATGGAGCTTATTGGGCAGAAATTTTATGAGAAGACGACCGACCTCTTTAGGTACATCATGACCTCCACATACTTTCTGTTTAATGGATAATTCTATGGACAAACTGAAGGAGTCGCAGTGTGCACCCAGTCTCACCAGTGATAGCGAATAAGTGCATGTAGTGACGTACTTCGAGGAGGAAGGGCCGCGCGGGAGTAGCCGAGCGGTCTGAAGCACCACGTTGCGGATCGGACGGCCTCCCGCGTCGGAAGTTCGAATCCTCCCTCGGTCATGGATGTTTGTGTTGTCTTTAGTTAAGATAGTACATAAGCAGTTTGTAAGTTTAGGGACTGATGACCACGCAGTTAAGTTCCATAAGCTTTACAAACATTTGAATTTTTTTTTAGGAGGCTTGGCGTCATCCAAGTACAAACCTACTTGTTTTTTTCTGTTATGTAGATGACACATTCGTCATTTGACCCCATGGCTCCTGGACTTTCGTAGACATCTGAACTCCATACACCCGAAAATCAAATTCACTATGGAGACCGAAAGGCAAGAAAGATTACCATTTCTGGACGTCATGGTTTTAGAGAAGGAGTGATGGCACTCTGGGCCATGGTGATTATCTGAAGAAAACTCAAATTGACCTGTATTTTTTCTTATTATTTAACGAACCATTGCATTACTTATGTCGCGTGTGAAATTTTCTTGAAATTTGAAGACGTTTTGCGTCTCCTCTCTGTATTGAGCCATAGTTTCTGAAACCGTTTCCATTAAATAGCTCTTTTCTTCCTACGCTTAATGAACCGTTAAACTTACTACCTACTAAATTTATTTCTCGCGTTTTAGAATTTATTCTAGTTTCTTGGATTTCACCTATTCCCTCTGTGATGTAAGGTTTTTTTTTTTTTTTTTTTTTTTTTGTGTGTGTGTGTGTGTGTGTGTGTGTGTGTGTGTGTGTGTGGACAGCACCACTGCATTCTCCACATTCTCTCACCATGAAACGTGTCCACAGAAAATGTATATTGCCGAATTTGTAAGAAAATATCTAATATTGTGTGTCTCCTGTTTTGTGTCGAGTAATTTGCTTGCAAGAAAATGTATAATATTGCTGCTACTTTGTGTATCGATACGTGTAAATAAATTTGTGAAGTTTCATCCTTGGCAAAGATTATGTATCGCATAGCACTGTAACTCGTGCAGAGAGACAGAGAGGGAGACTTGTAGTTCAGCTCGCTTAGAGAGCAGTTGTGTTGTGTATGTGGCTCCGATGTAGAGCAGAGGCTGCTGTGCCAGCAAGTTGATTTGATTGTATATGGAATATATTTTGTATGTTATAATTGTGGAAAACGTTGTGCCACCCCTGGAACTAAAGTAATAGCTTTTCATGTAATTATGAAAAGGTTATATCATTTAGGTCATGTAATGGTGATTATTAATAATAAGTAACAAAGTTGACCTTTCTTTCCTGTTTAATTTACGTAGGCTAGTTAGAAGATTAACCTACTTCCTTTATTTGATAATTAGTTATTTGTGGATATAAAGTGCAGTATTGATTTTGGTAATCTTGTGATTCTTCAGTTTCTCCTGGCGTATTTGATAATCAAAATATCCACAGGTGTACTGCCGGTCTATAGTGTCCAACGGACACAATATTTCGGCGATCATACATGTCGCCAAAATGAACTGACGGACTGAGCTCCTGGAAACGCGCCGGCACGGAGATCCGCACGCTACGGCTGCTCGAAGGGAACTGGGTTCTAGCCCTCATGCTCACGCTCACACTTCTCTTGACGGACCTCGACCTCGGTCCGATGGGTTGCAGGCTAAGCATTAACTGCTGTTCCTAAGGTACCTGAAACATATGAAAGACAAATTAGTGGCCTGACTGGAGGGAGGGTCTTAGTGTGTCAGATAATGACGGTGTGATTTCTTCCACGATTGCTACGAGATTATAAGATTAATCTCGTAGCAGGTCAGGCCAACGAGTCGTTGGCCTGAAGTGTTGTTGTGTGCCAAGGTCCCGGACGAGCCGGTTTTGGGACTGCTGCGACTTCTCATAGAACTTCCTGGCGGTGGCGCGGAACCTCTCCTGGAGGGGCAAAATGCCGACTTCGTCATGAAGCCGGCTGGTGGAGTACCGCTTCAGTGGATGCAGGGCAGTCTTCAGGGCGCGGTTCTGGATCCTCTGCAGCGACTCGATGTGGAGGTCTGCGGCGTTTCCAAATACTGGGGACGCGTACTCGAGCACTGGGCGAACGAGTGACAAGTACATCGTGATCCCATGTTCCGGCGGCAGCGACGACTGCGGGTTAAGCAGCGGATAAATTACGCGTAATCGCCCAATGGCCCTCTGTCTTACATCACTGACGTGATGTTTTCAGGTGAGCCTTTGATCTAGGGTAACCCCTAGGTATTTCGCCGTCGTGCTCCAGGGGATGGGAGCCCCCAGAATTTCGATCGGCTGGGTCCTAGCCCGGTAGCGGGCCATTTAAATACCCTCGGCCCGCGGAGCGACCCCTCCACGGTCCGCGTCCCGCGCCGCGGCCGCGGCCGCGCAGTGGAACCGATTGCGCCGGCGTCTGAGATGACGTCGGTGTGAGGGCTCTGTCCGCCGTGGTCGTCACTTCGTTACGTTTGCTAGATTTACTCTTAATTAACCCAATCGCTGGTTCCCAAGCTTTGCTAAGATTATAGCCACAGTCACGGTTTATGAGGTCGTCATTTGTGCGAATTTCAGTGGCCTCTCTAACGACGCAGTCCCAGTATCTTGACGTCTGCACCAGAATCCTAGTGCGTTCATACTCCATTGCATGATTCTCCGACAAACAATGTTCAGCGACCGCCGACTTGCTCGGATACATCAATCGTGTGTGCCCGCATTTTGTCAGTAACATCAGAGCACCTACATATTTGTTGGCCAAATACTTGACGGGAATATTAAGTCCTTACGTGGGTAAATGCCCTCATCACATCCGTAATTCCGTGGATTTTGTTAAACGCCTTAACAGCTTCAGGCTGGATGAGTCAGATATCATGGTGAGTTTTGACGTCGTTTCGTTGTTTACGAGGGTGCCTCTTCGAGAGTCACTAGATTTGATTGGTCAGAAGTTTGACGAGACCACCGAACTATTTAGGCATGTCACGTATTTTCTTTTCAATGGCGAATACTACGAACAAACGGAGGGAGTCGCCATGGGTAGCCCACTCTCCCTTGTGGTCGCAAATTTGTACATGGAGAATTTCGAGGAGGAAGCTCTGGCATCATCTGATTGGAAACCTACCTGCTTTTTCCGTTACGTGGACGACACGTTCGTCATCTGTCCACATGGTATGGATAAACTCCTTGACTTCGTTACACATCTGAACTCCATACACCCCAACATCAAATTCACTATGGAGACTGAAACGGAGGGTAAATTGCCGTTCCTTGACGTCTTGGTCAAGAGAAGAGCTGATGGCACCCTGGGTCATATCGGAAGACAACGCAGACTGATCTGTATTTACACGCAGACAGCTGTCACCACCCTTCACAGAGGAATGGGGTACTTAAAACTCTAGTACATAGGGCGCGCACTATCTCCGACGCAGAGTGTCTACCCCAGGAATTGGAACACCTGAGAACTGTATTCCGAAAAAATGGGTGCTCAGAGTGGCAGATTCAGCGGGTTTTTCGCCCAGCCACTACAGCACAACCTGTGGCAACAGATGAAAACACGGGGGAGGATGTAGGCACTACGTTCATTTCATACACCGTTGCACTCTCGGGGAAGGTCGCCCGCATTTTGAAAAAACACCAGGTTGGAACTGTTTTTTGTCCGCCGAATAAAATTCGTACATTGGTGGGGAGCGCCAAAGATGATCTCTGTTTGAGGAAGGCCGGCGTGTACCAGATTCCGTGTCAGTGTGGAAAGTCATATATTGGACAGACGATGCGTACCGTCGAGGATCGATGCGTTGAAAACCAGAGGCACACACGATTGATGTATCCGAGCAAGTCGGCGGTCGCTGAACTTTGTTTGTCGGAGAATCATGTGATGGAGTATGAACGCATTTAATTTTGTCCTACTTAAATCGTACTCATTTAATGTAGCTGAGTAATTGAGTAACTTTCATCTACTGGTGTCTCCGCTCCCAACCATCAAGAAGAGCAGTAAGTTAGATAAACGAGTAGTAGCAGTATTTCAAGTTGAATTCAGTTACTTTACTTGATGCAGGTTGATACTTGTACCATCAGTGAAGGAAAGCAAGGAGAATTTTGGAAGATGAATTAAAGGTCAGGAAGAAAAAATAATAATAAAAAAAACCACGATTTGCCGATGGCGGTATAAATCTGTCAGAGAGCAAAGAACGTGAAAAAGTAATTGAACGAAATGTACGGTGTATTGAAAGGATGTAAGATGAAAATTATAAGCTCAAAACTAGGGTAACGGAATGTAAACTAAGAAAATCAGGCAGTGATGAAGGAATTAGATTAGGTAACGAGACAATAAAAGTAGCGTCAACTTCTGAAACCTAAGTAATATGACAGTACCACCCAAAGAGTAGCACTCGCTCATTATGATAGGAGAAACTGACAGCGATAAACCCGCTTAATTTGAACTTCTGAAACGTAAGTAATGTGACAGTACCACTCAAAAGAGTAGCACTCTGTCATTATGATTGGAGAATTTGACAGCCATAAACCCGCTTAATTTGTTAACACAAATTAAACGCACCACATACACTGACCTGCCAGAGCACAAAACTTTTACACTCTTTTATTTTATTAAATTTGGTAGTATTATATCTATGTAGACAGGTGACATTGATGGAAATGCATCATCTGTATCAATCTGTAATTTAGAAAAATCACGTTCAGCAGCCATGTGGCTTGAGCTCTTAGTGGGAGAGCTTGTTTGTGTAAGGCGAGAACAGTCGACTGGGGCAGAACTGAAGGACTTGGAAAAGCCGTGACGTCAGGGGATTTTTTCTATATCGCTCGTTGGTTTCCTCTGAGCAGCCAGAGAAGCCGGCAGTGTATTGTATAATGATAAAGTGAAAGGTTTCGTATGACACGTGTGGTGACGCACAGACATCCTTCCTATTAAGTACATGTAAGAAGTTTTAATAGACTGAAAATACGGCAATGTATTAATTAGTTAAAAATTCATAACTTTTAAAACATTTAAGATACGGAGGTGAGACAGGGCTTAACAACGTGCATCACCTGATCTGCTGACATTCGACGTAAGATAAATATTGGTCACAGTAAACCTGATTCACTAATATGATTATATAAATTTGTTAAAGTACAAGACAGATACACGACCAGCATGGCAATGTTTGTTTGCAGTGTCGTAATACAAATGATTATACCGCAAAATCAGATTGTTCAAATTTACTTATGCATGTTTTATTTTATAGTCAAAAGGCATTTTACGCCACTGGAGGGCGATCAACAGTTTATATAAAAACAATTCATTTAACGACCTTGGCTCAATGTATTTTTTCATGTTTTATTTATTTAAATAATTAATTTGTGTGTAATGGTTCATAATTGTTTTAATTTGAAATGATACACAGAAACGGCTTGTTCTGTTTTAAAGAGCAGGCCAAAAATATGTGAAAATATGATTCATACAGATTTTTGCAACAAGGGTTATCACAGAAATATGTATAAAAGAGGAAAAATAATACTGCAAATAGCGGGAGAGTTAATATCTGAATCGCTACAAAGGAGAAATGAAATGTAAAATCAAACATGTTAATTACTATGGTCAGCTTCATACTGATTTGTGTTTAGTATAAGTTTTTAAAGATGTATGTGTATGAATGTTCAGTATACTAGGCAAAGCGTTCCACGTTGCCGAGGGGTGGGAACTGGGGATTTTGATGACGTAGGGCAGGTATAACAGGTATAAAGGCTGGGCCGTAGGCCCAGATGGGGCAGTGTGTGTTTGATTCTAGCATCGCGACGGCGGTGGTAAGCCGTTCTGTGTCGCGATTATCGGAAGAGTGAAACTTTAAAGATTTTCGGAGTGCGGAAAGTGCAGTCGAACTTAGAAGAATTTACGAGTGTGGAAAGTTATTGTTTGAACTTGCAACGTTTCTTCTTGAGACGCCGAGTGCTGTGTTGGCTTGAAGATTGCAGCGTGTGAAGTTTAGGCACTGTGACTTTAATGTATCTACGTGGATCAGAACGGTTATCCAAGTTGTTGGGAAACTGGCTGTAAAAGTGCATTTTATCAGGAAGTCTTAGCTGAATTTCGTAAACATTCATTCGTTCCACTGAATTTTGCAGATATCTGATCAAGAAAATTATTATTATTATTACTATTATTATTATTTATTTTATTTTATTTTATTTTATTTATTTATTTATTTTTTTTTTTTTGCCAGAGGAACTGTGATTCGAGTGAATCTCAAGACAAAGTATTCGCGGTCAGACACAGGCTAGTTGAACGGTGTCACAATGAAAACTAGCCGATAGGCTCATTCGAAGTATTTTACGCAAAATAATTTTTTTCTGGGGGGTCACGAGTTATGTTAGATGCGTCCACGTACAGTGCTATTACTAGTGAACAGTGCTTTGATCCGATAAATAAACATAATACGTAAAAAAGTAAAATACGTAATAATACGTAAAAATACGAGGTACGTCCAGAAAGTAAGTTCCTTTTGGTTATATAAAAGAAACGTGTACAGATACAGAAAAAATATTTATTGTACAAACATCTACAACTGTTGAACTTCTTTTCTACATAGATGCCGAAATTTTGTAGGCACTAGTCATAGCCTTGCACAAGTTTCTGTATGCATTCTTCATAGAAGGTTACCGCCTGTGTATTCAGCCATGTGGTAGCATGTTCTTTCAGCTCGACATCGTTGAAGTGTTGACAGAACTAAGTTTTGGTTAGCTTCATTCAGTTCAAGTAGTTTCTAAGCCTAGGGACTGACGTCATCAATAGCTGAGTCCCATGGATTTACAAATATCTGAACATTTGCCGATGTACGGACAGTCAACCACTCCCTGGTCTAAATTTGATGTAATAAGCATCCACAAGTCACTATAATTATTTATTCAATTAACCGACTTCACCCGGTACACAAGAGCATCATTAGAATACTTTAAAAATATATATCCATATAACAGATTTTTTTTATTTTAATATAACATCAATTACGAAATATATTTCCAATTTGGAGACTTACGTTTGATGATAATTGAAAGTTGTCGATTTATATAATCATATGTACAATAATTTAAAATAGTTGTATTCTGACAGGTGGATAATTGGATGTTTTCAACAGCTGCTAGTGGCAGCGGCAAAGATATAATTGCTTAGTATTTCTAACATCCATGGTAAGTATCCATTTGCTGTAATAAAATACATTTTTCTTTTTGGTCTGAATCTCACGCGAAGTATTTAGCGTTACTATTTTATCCAGTTTCGATTTGAGTGTTAATTATTTTTAAGGCGTTGGCTACCCTGTGGCCGCCGGCGACCGCAGCAGTCAGCTCTTTCGCGCCTCTGACGTCATCGTGGTAGTCTACATGTTAATTTAATGCTTAATCTATTGCAGTTTCCCATTCCTACGTTCGGGTCATAGCTTCTGATAGTGTATTTCACTTGCGTTTAAGTTAGCAGTATTTATCTCAAGGGTGTGCAGGAGTCTAGATATGTTATTGCTTCGTTTACTATTTTCATTTCTCACGCACATTTCTCACGCACTTCTCCACAGCCACTTTTCAGAACTTTATTTTTACTCCCCTATTTTCACTGTCCATGATTCACTGTGGTTTAACATCACTCTCTAAACATAACTTTTATCGCATAGTTTCCTCAGCATAATTTGAATTCTAGATGTTAATAACCACTTCACATTTTGATATTATCTCTTCCCATTATCCTCCTACAAATGTTTGTTAATTGCTGTGGTTATCAGTCCTTAGGCTTACAAATTACTTAAACTAACTTACGCTAAGGACAACAAACACACTCCCATGCCAGAGAGAGGACTCGAACCTCCGACGGCGATCAACCGAGCGCTCCGCAACAAGGCGCCTTAGAGCCCTCGGCCACTCCACTCCTGACTTCTTCTCTTCAGCTTCCATTCTATGTCAACTACTTGTCAGTTAGATAAATTGCTATTTATTCTATCCTTTGACCATCAGTGAAAACTTCATTCTCGTCTCCCCTTCTTGCAGCATTCTTCTGCATTTTCTGTAGCTCGTGTTCTTGATTCCACCATTAGTGATTAAACATCTGGGTATTTTTATACTTTCTCTTTCAATTGGAATGCGTCTTGCGTCCTCCGAGAGCATGACCTTCAATTCTTCACCATATATAATGAACAGTTTCGGTGACCGATATGAATCGCGCGTAATCTCTTTCGTCTCCTGATTTACTACTCCTTGCTTTTTCCTATGTGAGTATCTCTTTTATTAACATACCTTCTCTCCTATCGAGTCCAAACTTTTCCTGGTTTATAAAACAAATACAGTAACAAGTTCCGCCGGCCGCGGTGGCCGCGGGGACTGAAGCGCTTCAGTCACAGTCTGCACGGCCACTACGGTCGGGGGTTCGAATCCCCCCTCGGGCATGGATACTTGTGCCGTCCTAGTTCGTAAGTAGTTCGTAAGTAGTTTGTAAGTTTAGGGACTGATGACCCCGTAGTTAAGTCTCATAGACTATACAAACATTTGTAATTTTGTAACAAGTTCCTTGTTAATTTTTACTGCTCTTTCTCCATTCACATTCGGGAATGGGTGTGTAGCCCTTAGCATAAGTTAGCTTAAGCAATTTGTAAGCCTAGGGACTGATAACCGCAGCAGTTAAGTCCCTTATATTTATAACGTTTAAGGCCAAGGCCAAATTTTAAGTGAATTCTATTCACTGATCATTGTGCATTAGTCATATTCCGTGGAGAAATTGCACTGCTCTGTGGAAAGCAATTCAACTTCGATATTTTATATCTGAATCACAATCTGAGTGTCGATTTGCATTCTCAGGTGAAAAATACATGGTAACTTCGGTATTTAATATATTTTTGCCGTGTGGTTGATAAATTCAAGTGTTCGACATTGTTGCCATTGTTTGAGATATAAGTACTCCGATGTTCAGAGGCAAGAGGACTGACATTAAACAATATGTGTGTAAGACTAGCGCATAGAAGGTTCCGTACACCCTTACTCAAGTATGTACATAGTTTATCCAACCTGGAAATGGAGATTCTCAATTCTTTTTGTCTGATACCGATTCTGGCAAGCATCAGTTCAGGTAATTCCAACGCTTTCGAGAATTTTAAGTTTAAATTGTTTGTATAATTTCGAATTCACTAATGTATTTCAATACTATTAACAAGCTATGCTAACTCACTTCGTCTGCACTCATCCCTGTTACGATTAGTAGAACGATGTAACGAAAGTCTTCAGAACAAAAGTGTTACAACCGGCAAGTAAATTGCTTACACATGTTTCTCTAGGCAATTCGAGTCTGAAAAAAAAATCATTTTTTAGATTTTGAAGATAATCCCAGTCTCTCCCCGTGAGGGTGGGACAAGGTTATCTAAATGGTGTCATTGAATATCCCCTCTTCGAGACGAAGAAAATTTACTTGAAATATTTTCTTCTGTCACTAAAAGTGACTGAATTAATCAAGTGGCCTCCTGTATACATGTTGTAGACATACCTAGCTGAATGCTCGCTGTTTTGCCAGGTGATATGCCTCAGCAGAAGACGAGTATCTCTCGCCTAACAAACGTCACTTCCAGACAATAACAGGAAAAAACGTGCAGCCATGATTTAAAACCGCCGACAGAAGTAGCAGACAGTCAGGAAGTTTGCTGATCGTGGATAAAACCCAACCGTCTGGCCGTCGTAGGGTCGGTGTCCTATGAGCTCCTGCAATGACGCACTCAGTGGCTGGAAAATCCATTCCACTACATGTACAATATACGACAAACAATTTTACTTGCAGGTTATGTAGGAACAAAGAAGTAAACACACAAATTGTCAAATGAAAACTAATCTAAATCCGTTGTAGACACGAAAATAGTAAGTTAAATATCGGGTGTATTAGGAGGAATAGTAAATATTTTAGGAGGTGGCAGTATAGACGAATTGCAATGAAAATTCCATATAACATGTGTCCAATTTTTATTGACTGCAGAGTTACAGTTGTTTGTACTTAATACAAAAAACGTAAAGCCAAATGAGAACATTTCCATTGATTCTACCGTCGCTTCTTGGTAGAACATAATCATCTAATATATAAAGCAGAGTGTCCGTATATTTGTACGTGTTGCATACACATCTACAGTTTTGTTACAATCTTTATGAAATTTTGTACACGTAAGCTTCAATGCATGAGGACGGTCGCCGTAAGTGTAAGAATCACATACGATATATAGTTCACGAGATATGAGGTCATAAACAATGAGATGCGCGGAAAACTGCTGCCATAACGACAATGCTGCTCATTTTCTCCTAAACCACAGGACCGATTTCAACCAAATTTGGTACACATAATCTTTTCCCCCCTCGGGCATGGATATTTGTGCCGTTCTAGTTTGTAAGTAGTTCATAAGTAGTTTGTAAGTTTAGGGACTGATGACCCCGTAGTTAAGTCCCATAGACTTAACAAACATTTGAACATTTTGAACATATTCTTTACGTGAGATAACATCTTCTGTAGGAGTACGAACCACATACGACACATGGTTCTAGAGATAACGATAGGAGTTGCAAGAAACTGCCATAATGCGATGAGACTTTACAAATACACTATATGACAATGAGAGTATTTAGCGACTTGCAACAAACTTTAAACACAATTTCAAACCATTATTAAGCTTTTTCTCGCTGGCAACCATAGTAAAATGATGAAAGGAAAAAAGTTTCTCGCTCACTACTTTCCGCTGTTTATGAAGTAAAACTACGGCATTCGGTTTGACGTTACAATTTATAATTTCTACAAATTGTAGCCGCAGGAAATTTTATAGGCAATGTACACAAATATCGTTGAATGTGCCTCCTAAATTGTAGCACAGTGCGACCTGTACTTCATGATGTATGAGCAAATAAAACAGTAATATTCATAGAAAACCGACCTATCACGCACCAAGTAGTAATCTATTACTTCTTTAACACCAATTGTATTCCAAAGAAATTTTACAGACGCAGCACTTATACAAATGAATACATACCTGAAAAATTATACAATTGTACCACATATAACTGAATAAATATGAGGTCGTGCGAATTTTAAATGTCATTTTTGTTTTGACTTCTATCTTTCTTTGTTTGAATAATGCGCTTATAATTTTGTACATTATCCAAGACAGCGTAATTTCTTATATGTTCTCCGATAAAGATAACGCATTTTTAGAACAAAGAAGATGGACAGAGAGAGAAGGATAGGAAAAGTACTAACTCCAGGTAGGAATAAATAAATAAATACCTGGGCAACGCCGAGTTTTCAGCTAGTATTAAATAAAAAGCACTATGTGTATGCTGCACCAGTTTATTTTTATTTAATTAACCGATGTCAGATGACGTAAAGTCAGAAGATGCGCTTGTAAGTCGATAACCGGTTAACTAAATAGAAATATCACAAAATTATGCTTTTAATTCTATATGCTGATGTTCCACCGAGAACCTAAGAATTACAAGAGTCAGTGAAAATGTCATTTGCCTTTTCTTCACGGTTGACTGGGTTACATACTAACAGCTGTACCCAATAAAGATTGGACCCATCTTGTATGTCAATTCTTATAGCAATTCGCGTGTACTACCACATCCTAAAATATTTACTATTCCTCCTCAAACACCCAACATTCCAGGTATAAGCGTATTAAATACTAATAAATTTAAGAAATTATTAACTTCTGCGTGAGTTTATCAAGCGAAATGTCCACAGGTAGCGATATAACAGCTCGGTCGAGAAACAGAATACTGGACAATCATTTGCAGTTCCTTTTGTGTTCAGTTAGACGAGTATTGATACTTCATTTCGTTGTTCCAATATAAACCTTCCCACAACTACAAGGTTTATATTGGAACAACCAAAAGAAGTATCAATACTCGCCTAACTGAACACAAAAGGAACTGTCGACTGGTACACACGCACAAATCGGCCGTAGGGGAACATGTTTTTGAAAACGGTGACCACAAAATAAAATTTAGTGAGACAAGCGTGCTAGCTAAGCATCGCATTATTATGCACGTATGGATAGAGAGGCTATAGAGATTTTTAAAGACCACAATAATTTTAACAGGAATGAAGAAGGCTTGAAGTTAGACAAGATATGGCGGTCTACTTTGTACCACAGATGTGACAATCGATTACCTTCGATCGAGAATAATGACGCCAGCCAGAGATAGTTTTACTGTTGACATCACGTGACGAGTGGTGGGCCCTCTATGCCCTCTATATAAGCAGGATCTCCACGGCCCAGCAGCAACATCCAATCCCCCAACTGTAGATATTGCCGGGCTGATCTCGGTTACTTCAGTTGGCTACCTGCTTCCCGTTTCTTCCTCCGCCGCCGCCGCCCAGTAGTGCCGCCGCCGCCACCGCCCCCGCCGCCGTCGTCGTAGCAGCACCAACCTCCACGCCGCCACCGCCGCCCTGCCGGTCTCCGTTCGTCGCCCTGGACTGCGCCCCTGCAGCACGAGCTGCCCATGGAGTCCTCATCATCCACTCCATCGACTTCTTCCTCCCTCTCCGCAGTTCCAACAATAACCCTGCCCCCTGTCCATACTGCACCCATCATCCTCACTACCACCCCCTCCCTCGCCTCAACAACCATCACCTGGAGCCCCTCAAGCCTTCCCCAAACTACCCTCCCACTCCATGTCATCCTCTCCGCTTCACCATCCCATGAGGTCCCCCCTCCCTCTCTGGTCTACCTCCCCTTACAACGCACCAGTCAACCCCGCCCGTGTGACGCACCGCCGAGCCACGGTGGCAGATACGCCGCTGTCGCCCCCGCCTCTGTCTCACCTTCTACCCCACCACCCACCTCCAATCGAAATCCCACTCGATTCTGTTTTCCTCCCTGCCACTCCTACCTATGCCTCCGTCACCGCCTCTGCTCCCGCCTCTGTACCTGCCTCTACTGGCGCCATCCCCAAGCGTACCCAGAAACTGGGAAGAGCGGACCCTTCCCCCGCCTCCACCAAGTCCAAGAAAGCTCCCCCCTGCCCCACCTCCTCCTCCTCCCCCTCTTGCCGACCCTATGGACACCGTCCCCATCCCCCCACGCCACAACCCCGACCTGTTCACGTATGTACTGTCCCATCCTGATTCCCGATTCCTCGAACACAAAAACCTCTCCCTCCAAATCCGAAAGTATTTCCCCTCCGCCCCCATCTCCCAAATTATTCCCTGCCGAGACTCTGTCCTCCTGAAATCCCCCAGCCCCACCCTCCACACCGACATCCTCGTCCGCATTCCCAAGGTCCTTTTTGGCCCTCATGCCACCCTCATCCCCTACTATACAGCCTCCTCTGCCCACCAACCACCTCCTCCCCGCCGCCCTCCGACCCTCACCACCGTGATCAAAAGGCTTAGTCCTTTGATTACGGAGGAAGAGGTGTTGGAACAACTCAACTCCCACCACGACATCTCCATCCATTCCGCCAAGCGGATCAACAACGACTCCGGCCCCACCCGTTTGATGCGGATATTTACCAAATCCGCATCTTCCCTTGACTACCTCTTCCTTGAGGTTGCGCTGATCTACGATCGCCGCCACACGGTAGAACCCTCCCGATCCCCCCTGCAAGCCTACCGCTGTGCCAGGTGCCTCATTTATAATGATCACCAGACGCAGCACTGTAAAAACCCTCCCACCTGTCCCCACTGCAAAGACTCCCACCTCCATAAACACTGTCCCAACCCTTCCTCCCCTCCCACCTGCAACACCTATGGCGGCCCCCACCCTACCTACTCCTACAAGTGCAAATCCGTCCCTCCCCCTGCTCCCTCCAAACCCGAACTCACCATCCCCATCTGCCCCATAGATCCTTCCATGCACCCCAATCAATCCTTGGTCCCTCCCGTGTTCAATCTGGACACCTTTGACACCTTCTCCCGTGCCCACTCCCACTTCGCCTTTTCCCGCCTAGAGACCCATTCCCCCTCCAGTCCCCCTCCTTCCCCACCCCTCTTCTACCCTCCCTGACGATCCCTATACCCCATCATGGCAGGCCCATCCTATACCCTCCTCTACCACAACATCCGCTCATTCCCAGCCAATAAGAACCTCTTCCTCCACACTCTTTCCCAACACCGTGTGGATGCCTTCCTACTCAATGACCCCACTGAACACATGATCCTCAGCCTCTTTCTTCCCTCCCTCACTATCAACCTTCGCCACCATTTACATTCGCCCCACATCTCCTATCCCGTACGATTTCCTCTCCCATGTCGACCGCACCTTCCTGACCTATGTCATTGCCGCTGACCTCAACCGTCATTCCCGTCACCCCGCGAACTCCGGCGGTGGCTTCAGTCCGTTACCACCTCGCTCTGGGGCGACATCCTTCCCCTTCCCCACCCAACCCGCCCCGAAAGCAACACCACACCCGATGCCGTTCTGGCATCTCCCAACCTCCTGGGGCGCATCACGGTGGACGTCCTAGACCTAATAGGCAGTGACCACGCCCCTGTCCTACTTACCTTTGACCATCACCCACGCCCTGCCCGCGCTCCTCGTCCCATGCCCCCTCCCAAACTCGTCCACTCGTCTGGGCCGACTGGGATACCTACCGACGTTCCATAGACACCTCGGTCGAAAGCCACCCACTCCCCCTCCATACTCCCGCTGATATTAACCATGCCTCCTACTTCCTCCAGCAGACCGTTGCTGATGCGGTCCAGGCCCACATCCCCACCCGGGCGATCTATCCTCACCGTCCTACCCTTCCTCCACAGGCCGTCCTTCTCCTCCGCGAATCCCACCGTCTGTACCGCTCCTTTCTCCGGACCCGTGACCGGGATACTCTCCAACGCCACCGGCAACTCCAAAGACACATCAGGAACCTTTTGTCCGCGGAGAAACGCCGGGACTAGCGTCAGACATGCACCCTGCTCCCCGTCTACTCCTCCAAGTACTGGCGTGCCTTCCACCGCCTTACTGGCGATCACTCCTCCCCCCACTACCCACTCCTCCATGATGATCGTCCTTTCCCTGACAACGCCAGTAAGGCGGATCACTTTGCCTCCTACCTTTCAGACGTCTTTTCCATTCCTGATGATCCCCTCTGTGACTACTCTCTCTTCCCAGACGTCCATGAGCGCACCGACACCTCCTCTCCTCCGCTCGCACCTGGCTTCCAGTACTTGTAACACATTCCTCCCTCAGAATTGTACACTCCCATTACTGCCCGTGACATAATCGACACTCTTCGCACAAAACTAAACACCGCCCCCGGTCACGACTGGCTGACCTACCTCCACCTCCGGGCATACCCCCTCTCTTTTCATGAAGTCCTTGTCAACCTCTACAACGTCATCCTTTTCACTGGCTTCTACCCCGACCTGTGGAAGACCTCCCGTATTCTTATGTTCCTGAAACCCGACAAACCCCCGTCCCAGACCTCATCCTACCGTCCCCTCAGTCTTACCTCTGTGTTCAGCAAGGTCCTGGAAACCATCCTTTCCCGTCGAATCCACCAGCACCTCCCCCACCACCAGTTTCTCCCCCTCTCCCAATGTGGCTTCCGACCCTCCTTCTCTGCCAACGACCAGCTCCTTCGCCTGACTCATCTCCTCTCCGTCCAACTCAACTCCCGTCGCTCTGCAATTTTTGTATCCCTCGACATCCAAAAAGCCTACGACCGGGTATGGTATTCCGGTCTCCTCTTCAAGATCCAGTTCTATGCCCTTCCCATTAATTACGTCCGCCTCATCGCTTCCTTCCTTACCCGCCGCCCCTCCTATGTCACTGTCTGCAATTCCGACTCCCGTATGTTCTACGCCTCCGCCGGGGTGCCCCAAGGCTCCGTCCTCTCCCCCTTCCTCTATCTCCTCTACTCCGCCGACATGCCTCAACCCAAACCTCCTATCTACCTCCTCCAATATGCTGATGACACCGCCTTCCTGGCCCTCACCCCCTCCCTTGCCTGTTCCCAGGTTTTGCCCCAGTCCCACCTCACCGAGTTCGCCTCCTGGTGTAACCGGTGGCTCCTCTCCGTCAATCCAGACAAATCCCAGGCAATAGTCATAGGTCGTACTACCCGCTCCTTCCGCCTCCACGACTTCTATCTTACCCTCCACAACTGCCCAATCCGTCACACCCCCACCTTAAAATACCTTGGCCTTACCCTTGACCTTACCTGTCCTGGACTCCGTACCTCAAATCCCTCCGTGAGAAAGCTCTGCCTCAACCTCCTTAAACTCCTTACCGGCCGGACGTGGGGCCTCCACCCTTCCACTGTCCTTCACACCTACAAATCAATCATGCGCCCCGTCCTTTGTTCCTCCACCCACCTGGATATCAGCCCCTCCTACTTTCTACAAATCCCTCCAGATCCTAGAACGCCACGCCCTCCGCCTCACATACCGTATCAGACTCCCTTCCCCCACGCGGATCCTCTATGACCTAATCCCTTTCCCTCCTCTCCTACAACACCTCGAACATCTCTGTCTCCCAAAACCCTCTGGTATATCCTATTCTCACCAATCCTGGGCCTCTGCCACGCCTCCGCCAAAGCGTTCCTCCAGGCCTTCACCTCCATACGCTCCGTATCCTCTCCCAGGGCAACTTCCGCACCATTCCTCTACCGGATACCGAACTTCGTACCGATATCTACCCCTCCTACCAACTATGATCCCTTCCACGTAGCATCAGCACCCCTCCCCTCTCTCCCGTCCCCTTTCCTTCCCGCCCGCTTGGCTACCCCTCTCCCATGCACAGAGTCTCGTCAATCCTTCTCTCCCCTCCTTTCTCACTCTTCCATCCCCTTCCCCCCCTCCCCCGCGCTTCCCCCATCCCTGTCACACCTCACCCCCTCCATTCCCCTCCCCACCCCCTGCGGGGACGTCTCGACTTTTTACCAACGTGTTCAGTGCCAGTGTGTCCAGTGTCGGGTGTTTTTAATCAGTGCCTCCGTGTTCGCCGTCGGCAAGTTTTATTCTGTGCACCGTCCAGTGTCTTCGTGTTTTGTCCTTAGTGTTTCTGCAATGTCCATTTAACTCGTCTCCGTGGCCAACTGTTTTTACTATGTGTGTTTTTTATTACTACTCGTCTGTTCTCGTTCCCTGATATATGTTTGTCCCGTTTTGTCCATGTACGTTTTAGTCTGTCAAAAACTCAGCGTGTAAATTGTTTTAACTTTCCACAATTTTGTTACTCTTTTTATATATTGTCTCTTATTGTCAATTCATGTATGTTACATGGCTGAAGAGCAGCCACCGCAGCTGCTGCCAGGCTGCCAACTGTTTCACAGTTGGCTTAAAAATACAATAAAGGAAAAAAAAGGCCCAGCAGCCAGTCGTCGACTCACCTCAAAAGATGTTGCCCGGAGCCGGCAACGAAACGTCAGGGGAAGAAATTTCTACTGTTCGACCACGGCCTCTTAGCCCGGAAGTTTTAATTACTCCTTGGTTATAATTCACATTCAAAAATGCATTGTTCCTTTTGTAAAAAGTGGATAGAATGGCAGAACAACAGAAGTTCCTGGTGTATCTAGTCTTGCTTTGAACGTCAAATGTGCAAAATTTTATCGCAATCAGACGAATGGTATTGATATTTCATAGAAAAATCTTTCTATTTTTTATGAATTTTCCAATTTTCCGGGAAACTTTTACCAAATTTATATTTCAAAGGACGTTACTTTTGCTTTGAACGTCAAATGTGCAAAATTTTATCACAATTATACGAATTATATTGATATCCCAATGAAAAAAGCTCTATCAGTTTCTCGCGAATTTTCAATTTTTCCAGGTAACTTTTCCAAGTTTTTAGTTCATAAGAACGTTTATCTTTCGTCGAACGTCAAACAATCAAATTTTAATCACATTCGGATGAACGGTTCTCAACTTATAGTGTTGAGTACATTTTAAAAACACATTGAAAAAGGAACTTGGTTCGAATTTTGTGACTTTCCTTTTTAACTGTCCCTATTTTTTTTTCTGAAAACTTTTACGATACCATAATGAACAAACCAAAAAAAGAATTACCCCTCGCCGTCTTGCGAATAGCCAGTTATAGTGCAGAATTCAATCAAAATACAATGAAATACGCACTTTCAGTTTTTCTCAATTTTTCCAGTTTTGCGGTAGTTTTTCCAAAACATTTATTTCATAGAAACTTTGTCCTGTCCGTTCTTAAGTAATGCTCTTAGAAACATGTGGCAATTGATTTTTATTCATAGAAAAAAAATCGCTTTCGGTTTTCCTAAATTTTCCTACTTTCCGGGCGACTTTTCCAAATTTTTATTTGATGCAAACCTTCCTCTTTCTTTCAACATGAAATGTATAAAATTTTATCGCAATTGGACGAACGGTATTGATAGCTCACTGGAAAAAGCTGTTTCAATTTTTCCTGATTTTCCTCTTTTCCGGACAACTTTTCCATATTTTATTACCATTTAAACCTTCCCTGGACTTACACGAATAAATCAAGAATAAAATTAGCCAAATCGGTTTAGCTGTTCTTGAGTTTTAGCGAGACTAAGGAACAGCAATTCATCGTCTATTCTGTGAAATGTCTCCACTATCTCCTAGTATCCACTTTGCAATGACCGACTGCATCTGCATCTGCAACAAAGACAGATCCTCGCAGTAGCTAGGCTGCTCGTATGCAAATTAATGCCTTGATAAACTCAAGTCAATCCAGAAGGAAAATGTAGTTTGTTTTGTAACACTACACAGTTAAATTCGAAAGATGACACAGTTACTAAAGGAGAAATGAAGAGTGGAAATGCTAAAGGAAGTGCCAGTTTTTGACTGTCGGGGTTTTTCACTGCTAACCGATCTATGCCTTCGCGCCAATACTCTGCTAAGAGATTTATGTGCTCCAGTCATTCCTTGTAGTTGCTACTGACCCCAAGAGATTGCACTAGTCCTATGTCCAGATGGGCCTGCGCTGCAAATGGATCTATGTGCCACAGACATCTGGCGCTAGCCGAACCGCAGTCTGTATTCAAGGTTATGCCACAACGCTATTGTTTTGCTTACTGAAGCTGGTGCTTGCTATCTAAAATGGCTGTTAATAATGATAATATGAACGCCAGTGATTTTAGTGGTGATGGAAGTGTTGATAACGTTACGTTCAGGAAGAAACAGGAAAAGGCAAGGTTAAATGGAACGTTATACCTCATGTAGAAGAAGCAGAACAAGGAGGGAAATTGCTGCAAAACAACCGTCATCTTTACAGTAAACTTACAATATGAAACAATCCTACTTTATCCAGTTGTAGCAGGATGATGTACATATTTTTCGTTTGTTTTGTGTTTAGGTGTGCTGCAAGTGTAAGTACAGTTGATATGAAAACTCAGCTCTCAGCTCTTTGAAGAATACCATCAACTTGACCTGAACCAACAAGGCCATTACCTGATGCGATTTATAGAGATTTTCCTTACTCAAAAACGACGCCATGGCAAGTGTAATGAAGGCGCAGCGAGGAAAAAGGCAGTCAACTCTCTGCTAGACACTTCATGTTGGGACAAGAGACCTCAAAAGAGTATGCAAAGCTACATTTTTAAATAGCTTTAATATTTCTGCTAAAAAATCAAACAATAGTTACGAAGAAAAAATCAGGTTCTGAAGATTTCAAAGACACAGATTTCTTTGATCAAAATAAGCAAACAACAGCTTGGTACTGTGTCCTGCAAAAGAAGCTTTTCCGATCAGTGTGATTGGGAGAATTTTCATGCCCTGAAGAAAGGCAAGACAATGAAAGACACTGCAGCTGTGGAATTGATAAAACTTCCAGCTACTGTTCCACTGGCACCAAATAAGAAAACGGTTTTTCCACTATTATTGATTACGTGGACGAAAACAATGAGGACTTTTTCCGACAGCTGTTACTTCCATAAAGTCAATGTTGTCTCGTAGCACGTAGATCTATTACCTACGACAAAACTTACTGCACTTACACCTTTCTGCATAAAACGCTACGTAACATAAGTAGAAAAACCTTTGTCAACATTTGTATAACCATGTAAAGAGTTAATATGTGTTTTGTTAGAAATAAATATCCATTTCTCACAGAGACATCCATTTTTTTTCGTTTCCTCAACAATTTCATTTTCGGCACTTAGCACCTTTAGCAATTCCACTCTTCAAATGTCTCAAATAAATAAATAAAATTAAAAAAAAAAAAAAAATACGTGTTGGCCTGCAAGACTACAACGCGAAGGTCGGCCGTGAAGACCAGACCCTAGGGGTACAAACGAAAAAAAATAAAAAATAAAAAAATTACAGAATTTATGACTAGCATACAAACATTTAGGGTTTCATTGCTGAATCATATGGGCGCAGAAACTAACTAACGTTAGAACGATTTCAAAGCATCACTTACGGGTTGGTAGGCCAAAAGATGGAGCCCTTTTTTACAAGTGGTAGCGTTCCAAGGGTTCATTATCGGTTACAGTTTATGGGAGTCATCGGCTCTGTCGAACTCTGCTTCCGGCAGAACTCGAAAGGCTGGAGCAGGGCAACCAATCGGCGAGCACGGGCGGGACGCACATCCACACGGCGCTACGGCTGACGGTGCCAGCAGACCGCCACTCAGCGACTTGTCGAACGCGCTCTGGCGGCAGTCGCCGAGAAACGCTTCTTCGCACTCAGCTGACGGTGCTCGTACAGTAGGCGTCACTGAACTGCCGCCACACGCTCCCTCCTCGCCTCGTCGGTCCGTCAAAGATCCTAGAAACGTTGGCGACAGGAAAAAAATCCCTCACCAAGCCCCGCCCACATCCCTCCCATGTAAATTCCGTGGTCTACGCAGCGAACTCTTTGGTGATTGCAGTATACTGTGTACTAGAGTTGGGCAACACGATTCTTTTTTTCAGGGATCGATTCTTGCGTTCAATCCCACATTGTGAATCGATTCCTACGATTCGTTCACGATTCTTCCACGATATTTTATAGTCTGCATGGACACGATTCTTACAGACTGCCAAACGCTCTACATCCTGCTCATAGATGGCAATACATGCCTATGTCATGGATGTTGGAAACCAACCTTGCAAATCTTTTCCTACGATTCGTTCACGATTCTTCCTGATCTGCGACGGCACAATTCTTACAGAATGCCAAAAAATGAGACAATATGGGTATCGGATTTTTTAATATTTATGGTGCGTAAAGTTGACTTAAAATAATAATCAGCCAAACCCATTCGATTCAAATCTGAAAAATTTTCGTGAAAAAAGTCTTTGAAGTTTTGCAAACGGATATAAATACATATTAAGCTAACACTTATTTCTGCTGTCATACTAGCTCATTTCGGAGCGTTGTAGGTTGTTAAACTAGTAAACGTAGTTCGAATCCTGTTGGAACCTTATAGCCAAATTTTATTTTTCGTTCTGTGCGAATTCTTCGGCCATTTAAATATAAATTTCAGTAAATGGATGCTAATTAACACTTATCTGATCAATAGAAAATACCTATTGTATAAAATCACTTAGTTTCAGAAAAAAGTGTGTATATAAAAATAAAATTTAAAAATCCAAGTGCGTCTCTAAATATTAAATTTCTTCGAGGTAAAAGGATTTCGTGTTTTTATATTGAAATTTTTCTTCTTTGTAAAATCGGTTTCTTTCAGGAAAGATAAATATAAAACATCTCATCATCATTATCATTAGAGACCTATTATGCCTTTCAGCGTTCAGTCTGGAGCAATGTACCTCTAATAAAATTCCTCCATGATCCCCTATTCAATGCTAACATTGATGTCTAATAGCTCCCCATCTCACTGCAGATCATTTGCCAAGTCGTATCTGAGGAGTCCCTGGTCTATCAATTAGAGGCGGGACTCCATCACCTCCAAAGGTCCGAGGCATTTTGCTCTGATTGTTGCCAGCATGATATTGAAGTACCTGGGGAGCAGGTTGCTAGCCTTACTAGCCTAGGGCCCCACTGGGTTTTACCCCTAATGGTTGAGGGACTAACCGGTGGATTTGGTAGTCTTTCCGGTCTGAGCACAAAGGTGGCCACGACTCAGAATACGTCCGAGATGCCCAAGCTTATTCCAAAATAACTGGTATTCCAACTGTCAGGACCACTTACTTGGCCACTCATACGTTGCCCGTGGTTCATGAACTAGGAAATGACTACAGGAAGCCATACCATGAACCACTATAAAAAAACCTAAATTTTTAAATAGTAAAACAGATTTTCGAGATGGCGTCAAAACATTTTAAATCGCGTTTTTATATAAAAAGAATATTTTTGTAAAATAAAGTTTTTACAAAAAATGTACATGAATTCAAAAAGGGTAAAAATCTCTAAACACAAAATATAATCCTGAGCATTAGAGCCCTTTCTAGGATACGCGAAATATAAATGTACAAGAATTGATCGTTTAAATATATTTCACGTAAACTGTAAAAACGATGTGTGTGTGTGTTGCACTGCATCTGCAACGCGTAAGAAGTACGTAATTTTTCATCATACTTCGAGTTCTTAATGTTAATCGTGTGTATTAGCAGCTGTGTATTTCGCTGTGTTTCGTTTGTCACATGTAATTCATTAATAATAATTAAAGGCTCATGTTCTTAGTTCTCTATTTCCTTTGTTCATAGACGTTCTCCCCTTGACTGCTTTCTGTCTTTCGTAATAACATTCGCCAGTTGCCTTCGAATCATAAATTGTTGAATCTTGGAATCGTTACGAGGCAGACGATTCTAACGATTCTTTATTTGTATTAGTTCAGATGAACAACCCATTCACGAATAGCCACAACTCACTGTATACATTGATCGGTGCACGTGGTGTTTCTGCTGTTGTCGCGGTATATCGTGCTTTTCGTTTGTGTTTTGCAAAATATCATGTTTTCCGAAGAATCTGAGTTTGTACATTCACAAAAATGTTACAAAATCCATGTAAGAAATCCCACGGAAGTAACAGAACCGAGCGGTCTGGAGCGCCACGTTGCGGGTCGGGTCGCCTCCCGCGTCGGAGGTTCGAATCCTCCCTCGGGCGTGGGTGTTTGTGTCGTCTTTACTGTAAGTTAGTTCATAAGTAGTTTGTAAGTTTAGGGACTGATGACCCCGCAGTTAACCTTAACAAACATTTGAACATTTGAAGCAACACAAAAAATTTTGATAACCTGTATGTGCTTCCTGTACACATTTTAAACTCATGATCTGGGTAATTTTGAAGATGTGTTACATAGCCAGGCGGCAGCGTCCAAACAATGTATATCGAAGCGATAGTATCGAACAAGCGAATGTATAGCATGTTTTATTTATTTTATGATCTGTACGAAACAGTGATCATTTTAAATGAAAGTTATGTTAGGTATAGGTTAAAGAAGAATTTTTTTTTGTAATATGTGAGGGCGCGTAGCGCCCGTATCTCCGGTTCAGAAACAGTCGATTTACAGTTTTATTTATTTCACGATCTATACGAAACAGTCATCAACTGATTTTAAATCATCATTTTACGGAGACAATTATTGATTTCCCATAGTCGCTCACGGCAAAGTTGCCAAGGTTTTACAAGTGCATTAGGAAACTGTTAAATTTCGTAGTAGTTACCGAATATTTTCAGTAGTATGTCTGCAGTGTAATAGTTACCTTAAAGTGGATCATGAAGTGGATACTAATAACTCATCTTTGATTTTGCGGGTAACATATATTCGATTCAATCGACTTTGAAAGATGCGCGGTTTAGCTTATAGGAAGCGGGGTTTAGCCTCTAGAGGCTATTGATTGTTTCCTAGCGCCAACGTTACGTCAAAGATCCGTGCATCCCGTTAACAAGGGTGATTCCAGTGGTGCCAAATACAGAACACTCTCTCTCACACACACACACACATACACACACACACACACACACACACACACACACACACACAAGAGATGTGGCGACATGACTCAGACAAATTTGTTCTTTACTTCCAGTAAAAGTGTGCATCTCCTATCTTCGACTCTTCCGCCGTTATACTGACCAAATAATAAAAAAAAATAAATAAAAAAATAAAAAAAAAACCATGTACTCACTTTTATTTCCTCGTTTCGCAATTTAATTTATTCAATATTGCCGCGAGACCCCACGTTAAGCAACTGCCGGCGTGGCGCCATGGATAGCGTCAAGGACTCCTCAGCAGGGGAAAATTAAGACGAAATGACCCACGATAAGGCATCGTATGAATACTGGGGATCATCCACCAATTAGCCAGCGTTCGTATAGAGTGTCGCCAGCTGTAAGACGGATAATTCGGGAGGAAGTGGAGAAGATGTCGCACGATGACATTATTCTACCTTCAAAGAGTCCTTCTCCGTAAAGTAGAAGGATGGCACGTTACGACTTTGTGCCGACTATCGGCGGCTGAACAAGATGTCTACCCATTGCCGCGCATTGACGACACCTTAGATTGCTTGAAATGAGCTACATACTTTTCAACTATGGACATGCAGACAGGTTAGTGGCAAATCGAGGTTGACAAAGCTGACAGGGAGAACGCGGCTTTTATTACACCTGACGGCCTCTATGAATTCAAAGTAATGACATTTGGATTATGTAATGCTCCGGCCACATTCGAACGCATGATGGACAACTTGCTTCGAGACCTTAAGTAGACGACGTGTCTTTGCTATTTATATGACACTGTCGTTTTCTCGAAAACATTTGAAGAACACCTCACGCGCCTGTCAACTGTGTTGAAGTGTGTTCAGGCTGCAGATCTCCGCCTCAATCCAAAGAAGTGTCTCTTCGTTGCCAAAGAGATAAAGATCCTGGGGCACCTAGTCAACGGAGATGGTGTCCGTCCTGATCCAGATAAAGTAAGGGCAGTCACAGAATTTCCAACTCCTCAGCACATGAGAAGGTTTCTCGGGCTGTGCTCATACTACCGACTTTTCATAAAATGGGTTTGTAACAGGGCACATCCATTACAAGAGCTTCTGCAGGGAGACGCCTAGTTTTACTGGGATGAGACAAAAGAAAGAGCTTTCCGGACACTCAAGGATGCTCTAATTTCCGTGCCAGTACTAGCCTTGTACGACGAGAATGCGGAAACGGAACTTCAGACAGACGCCAGTGGTTATGGGACTGGTGGAGTGCTTGTACAAGTTCAGGAAGGTGCTGAAAAGGTGATAGCCTATGCATCAAGAGTACTCTCAAAGTCCGAGATAAACTACTCTACAACTGAGAAGGAATGTCTCGCAGTTATCTAGGCTATCAACAAGTTCCGGCCGTATTTATTCGGCAAACCATTCACCGTCGTGACAGACCATCATTCTCTATGTTGTCTGAGGAATTTGAAGTATACATCAGGTCGACCAACAAGATGGGCACTAAGAATCGAAGAGTACGACGTCACAGTGGTTTTCAAGAACGGGCGGAAACACAAGAATGCCGACTGCCTTTCGAGGAATCCATTAGTGGAACACAACAGCATGGATGAAATTTCAGCCATCACTGAATTAGGTGACGTTACAGCTGAACAGAGGAAAGATCCAGCACTTTTAAAACCATAGAGGCCTTGGAGAAAGGGGAACCGACCAATAGAGAGTTCCAACTTATAAACGGGACATTGCATAAGAACAACTGCGATCCACTGTGCCCCAAATGGCCTCTCGTCGTTCCAGATTTCCAGGCAGCAGTTCTCAAGTATTTCCACGATGCTCCAATATCCGGTCATCTGGGGTTCATGAAAACCCTAGACAGAATCAGACGTACGTATTACTGGAAATGTCTGTACCGATCTGTGAAGCACTATGTGAGTCACTGTAAAGAGTGCCAGCGACGGAAGCATGTGCCGCAATTACCTCCAGGGCATCTCGAAGGAGCTCCATTCCACCGAGTTGGGATCGTTCTTTTAGGGAGGTTCCCCAAGTCGGTAACCGATGGATAATAGTCTGCACTGACTACCTCACACGCTACGCTCTCACCAAAGCTGTGCCGACTGCAGAAGCCCCAGAGATCGCAAAATTCCTTGTAGAAGACATCATTTTGAAGCATGGAGCACCACGTGTCATGATATCTGATCGTGGAAAAGTATTACAGTCAAAACTAGTATCAGAGGTAGTGTCACGTTGCGACATTGTCCACAGAATGACAACTACATACCATCCTCAGACAAATTGTCTTACAGAACGTTTTAACGTTAGCAGATATGCTGTCAATGTACGTCGAGGTTGAGCAGAAGGATTGGGATACAATTCTGCCAGTCGTGACATTTGCTTATAATACCGCAAGACAAGACACCACTGGCTTAACGCCGTTTTTCTTGCTCCATGGCCGTGAAGCTGAGACGACAATGGATACGCTGTTCCCGTTACAACCGGACGACACTCAGGATGACTATGTGAAACAGGTTATCACCAGGGTCGTAGAAGCAAGACAGCTGGCTCGCATACGGACACTGGACGCCCAGGAGTAGGACCGTCAGCGGTACAACGACAAGCATCGACCTATTGTGTACAGCCCAGGGGATCTGGTATGGAAGTCAAGTCTGCTTCAATTACAATGAGGCAATCTATTTCAAATAGTTTCCATTACTCAGGGTTTATGTTCATCTTAGATCCTGATTTTAAGGCACTGACCATTTCTTTCAGTAGCTCTTCCAGGTCTTATGCTGTCTCCGAAGTAACTGCAAATGTCATCGTGGAACCGAAATCTTTAATAGCATTACCAGATTTTTTTCCTTAAATTCCTTCCAGCTTGCTCAATGCAGAGATTGAAAAACACTGGGGAAAGGTACAATTCAGTCTTACTCCCTTCCCAACTACTGCGTCCCATTCATGCCTTTTCGCCTGTGAGGGGTATCTTGTTTCTGCTACCGTTGTAAATAACCGCTCTATACCTATATTTTAGCCATGCTACGTCCAGTATTTGAGTGTGTTCCAGTCAACTTTGTCAAAAGCTTTTACTAAATGTACAACAGCTAAAAACGTGGTTTTCTCTTTCCTTTACCATTTTTCTAAGGTTAGCCGTGGGATCAGTATTGCTTCACAAGGTCCTACGTATTTCTCAAATGCAAACTGATCTTCCCGCAGTTTTCCATTCATCGGTACGTAACTTGTGTTATAATTTCACAAACATGATTAATTAAACTGATCTGTAATTTGTACCAGCTTTCTTTGGAAAATGAGTTATTACATTCTTATTGGAATGTGAAGGTATTTCGTCTTATTCATACATCTTGTACACTAGGTGGAGTAGTTTTGTTATGGTTCATCTTCCAAAGGACAACAGTAGCTCTGTGCAGTTTTCCTCTTATTATTGTACTTCCTTTTTGTCTATATTACCCAGTCAGATTAGGACCATCTGGCCCTTTCTTATTTTGAACCAGAGTTTTTACGTATGCAGAATATTTCCTTAGGAAAAAGAGAAATAAACAGTATTAATGTGAATAAAATGAATGTATTTAATGTAAGATGATGAAGTAATTCGCAATGAATAAGATCTAATAAAATCAATTATGTTAGCACAACTATTACAGTATCTGCTACTGATGCTGTAATAAAAATAGTAAAAACAGGTAAAAATTACTAAGGGGTATACAAAAATATATATAGCGTAAGAAATATTTTCCGCTATCAGCGACAATTGAATTTTTTATTACTAGCTTATATGCCCATGCTTCGCAACGATTGTTGAAGGAGGGCCTGTTTGTATAATGGCTTTTTAGGGTTTCGGACCTCAGTCAGTAAAAACAGAATCCTTGTGGATCGCTCTGTCAATAAACTCAGTTGTCCTATCCAAGATGTCAAATGTAAGTAAAAGTCATTGTCCGAAACGATGTATCTTCATAAAGTTGAAGGTGAAACTAACCAAAAAAGCAGAGAAATGTCGTTAAGTATTTAATACACAAAGCGAAATCAGTAACACTGTGTTCAATGTTTGTTGGTATTCGTAGAAATAAGATTGCTTAATTCTGTCACAAACGTACGCCTCCTTGTTGTACTACCCCATACTTATTATGCAGCAGCGGTGTTTATTGGTTCTTTGGTGCAGTACAGCGCCTCTATCGCTTGTTTGCTGTACCTGATTCCACTTTTATGAAACGAAGTTACTCCACGCAAACGCGTGAAGTAGTGTAGGAGATTAGGTATTACTAATAGAGGAACAGACAGTTACTGAAAACACTTAAGATAGCGATCTATCTTTTTTCCGTGATCTGAATTTGATGAAATCATGCCTACATGTTGCCCCCATCTTAGCTCAGATTTCCTGTTAAAACCGCATGAAAATGTGTCAGTAGTTTTTTGTTCTTTAATATGTTTGCGAAACGTGTTAGAAACAGGCATATCTTCATGAATATGATGTAGTTAACATCATACATCAGTTATATTCGCCATTTTAAAAATTTATGTAATGATCATTCATATCTCTGGACAATGGGCTGAGGCACGGAAAGCTGAAATTTAATAAGTAATAAGTATTTCCTTTTTATATCACTGAAAACAATTATTATTCTTACTGTTCGCCCTCTTTCCGTTAGATGCGCTATTGTCGCTCCAAGCGTGAGACTTACAGTTGTATATACGTTAGACTGTGATATCAGTATTAAACAAAGCGAGGATTGTATCAGTTTTATATTCATTGCAATCATATTTCGTAGAACATTCAGATAAATGATAAATTTGAAAAGTCAAAGTGTAATAATCCAATCGCTACCCCGAACTTCACACGAACACCCGCAGCGCTATATATTAGTTCTTTGCTGCATTACACCGTTCTTTCCAAGCAAGAAATACACCTAAAACTTCCAATTACGATATCTTTTACTTTACTGGTCTGATTTTGATGAAATGAAGCCTATATGTTGCCCCATGATGTTCTCTATTTATCTGTGATACCCCCATAAATGTTCATTTAGTCCTTTTGGAAATTACTCTCTACAAATAGACAGATGCGATTGCTTTCAGAGAAATGTTTAAATTGTAATATCTTACTTATTCTGATCCGATTTTGTGAAATGAAGCATTTCTTTAACCGCAAGATACCCTCACGTTTCCTGTGGAAACCCCCTGAAAATTCGTCTATTAGTTTTGGAGACGAAAGAAAAAGATATACATGACGGTTGTCGATGAAAAACGTTAAATTGCGATGTTCTTCTTTCCGTGATCTGATTTTTATAGCCGGCCGCGGTGGCCGAGGTGACTGAGGCGCGTCAGTCACGGTCAGCACGGCCACTACGGTCGGGGGTTCGAATCCCCCCTCGGGCATGGATATTTGTGCCGTCCTAGTTCGTAAGTAGTTCATAAGTAGTTTGTAAGTTTAGGGACTGATGACCCCGTAGTTAAGTCCCATAAGCTTAACAAACATTTGATTTTGATTTTTATGAAACTAAGTATATATGTTGTCCCAAGGTAAAGTTGCCTGTGAAAACCCCGTGCGAATTTGTGAAGTAGCTATGGAGAAGTGGTTTCTAATAGATGAACAGACAGATACGACGGACTATGAAAACACTTCGTGATTCTATTTTTGGGAGATCATGCCTAGATACTGAACTAATCTTCGCTCACGTTTCATGTGAAAACAGAATGTAAATTCGTCCAGTAGTTTTGAAGATTGAAGCGAACAGTGCCAGGCCTACATTTACAGATTTATTATTAGTATAGATATGTTGTACAATTGTAAAATCTTACAGGAATATATTGATTTGTATAAGTGCTGTATGTCGGTAAGATCTGTTGCAAATATGGTTAGTAGTAAAGAAGAGATTAAAACGTGATGCTTGATGGGCGGTTTTCCACGAACGTTACTCCTTACGTCGTCATATCTCATGAACTACCTGTCGTACTGTGATACAATTTCGAACGTGCATTCAGCTTTAAGTGTGTATTCTGTCTGAAAATTTCCTACGAGTACAATCCGTAGTGTAGAAATTATAACGGTATTATACCGAATGCCATAGTTTTTCTCCATGGTTGCCTGCGAGAAAAAGTTTAATAAAAGTTTGAAATTATTTTTAAAGTCTGTTGCAAGTCGCCAAGTACTGTCATTTTTGTATAGTGTATTGACAAAGTCTCGTCGCATTATGTAGCAGTTTATTGCGATTCCTATTGTTCATGACGTTATATCTCCTGAACCATATGTCGTATGTGGTTCGTACTCCTACAGCAATTGTTAACTTACGTAAGGAATATGTGTACCAAATCTGGTTGAAATCGGTCCAGTGATTTAGGAGGAAATGTGCAGCCTTGTCGTTTGACGCAGCAGTTTTTCGTGCATCTCATTGTTTATGACGTCATATCTCCTTACTTATGTGTGGTAGGTGATTCCTACCCGACAGCGATTGTTGCCTGATATTAAGGAACATGTGTACCAGTATACCAAGTCTGGTTGAAATCGGTCTAGTAGTTTAGGAGGAGATGTGGAACATACATACATATACACATAAGCCTATTTTATAAAATGTAAGGTAAGATGGGAGAGGTCATTACAGAGTCTTGCTCATGGTACTGAAAAAGACATTCGGAAAACTGCTGCTTAGTAGAGCAGGACAGAAAGGATTTTCCTCTCATGTGAACGAGTACTCCTGTTTTGTCAAACAATAGTGTTTAAATCGAGGAGATACACGAGGAATGTATGTGCTTGGCAGCACGTAGCCGGTGTAGCTGTGCGTAAGATGGTGAACTATGATCCAAGAGACGAATGTCACAGGTATTTTGGACGCAGGCGTTCACAACTAGTTCTGGGCGCCGTTAGCTTTTCTAAGGTACATCTTCATCTACATAAATACTCTGCAAGCCACATTGAAGTGCATGGCGAAGGGTTCATCGAATCTAATATTTCAGATCTATTCTCTAATAGCTCCCGGGAAAATGGAACACTTAACATCTTTCCGTTTTCGATCTGATTTCTCTTCTTTTAATGATTATATCTTCCTATGTAGGTGGGTGCTAACAAAATAGGTTCGCTTTCGGAAGAGCAAGTTGGTGTAAAAAATTTCGCAAATAGATCTCGTCGCAACAAGTAACGCCTTTCTTTTAATGATTTCCATCCCAACTCGTGCATGATTTCCGAGACACTCTCTCACCTATATCGCGGTAGTACAAAATGAGCTGCCATTCTCTGAACTTTCTGTAAATCGTCTGTCAGTCCCACTTGGTGGGGATCCCACAATGCGCAGCAGTACTCCAAAAGAGGACGCAAAAGTGTAGTGTAGGCAATTTATTTAGTAGAACTTTTGCATCTTCTACCAACGAAACGTAGTCTTTGATTCGCTTTCCACATAAGATTTTCTTTGTGTTCTTTCCAATTTAAGTTGTTAGTAATTGGTACTCCTACGTATTTAGTTCAATTTACGGTCTGTATTATTGACTGATTTATCGTGTAAATTAAGTTCAACGGGCTCCTTACATTCTGACGCGGCGGAACGCCAGATGTCATTTCAGTTCTACTCGATGACTTTCCGTCAATTACAACGTACTATAATCGCACAATTGTGACTGTATTCCCTAAGCACGCAGTTTTATTAGAACAAGCTTGTGAGTTACTGTGCCGAAAGCCTTCCGGAAATCTAGAAATACAAAATCTATTTGACATCCTTTGTCTTTAGCACTCATCACTTCATGTGAGTAAAGGCCTACAACTGCGTTTCAGAAGAATGATACTTTCTGAATCCGTGTTGACTATGCGTCGATAGGTCCTTCTCTTCGAGGTGGTTCATAATATTTGAGGGAAGTATATGTTCTTAAATACTGCTGCAAACCAACGTCATTGATATAGGCCTGTTATTTTCCGGATCACTCTTATTGCCTTTTCTGAATATTGGCGTAACCTGTGCAACTTGCCAGTCTTTGGGTACGGAACGTTCGCCGACCGAGCGTTGTATATGATAACCAAGTATGGGGCGATTGCATCAACATACTCTGAAAGAAAACTAATTGGTATACAATCAGGGCCGGGAGGCTTACTTTTGTTAAGTGATTTAAGTTGCTTTAATACACCAGGGGTATCAACTTCTGAATTAAGCATCCTGGCAGCTGTTCCTGATACAAATTCCGGAGTATTTGCTTCGTCTTCTTTCGTGAACGAATTTCGGAAGGGTATGTTAAGCAATTCTACTTTAGCAGAACTGTCGTCAGTAGCACCACCGTTACTATCGCGTAGTGAAGTTACTGATGGTGTTTTACCTCTGGTATACTTTACATACGACTAGAATTTCTTAGGATCCTCTACCAAATTACGTGACAGGGCTTCGTTGTGGAATTTGTTGTAAGCTTCTCCCATTGAAGTTCGAGTTACATTTCCAGTTTGTGTGACAGATTAACATCGCTGTAAACAAGAATTCTGCCTCAAAAAGAAGCCTGTAAATTTTGTTTTTGTTTTTGTTTTTTTATTTTTTATTTTATATTTTATTATTATTATTATTATTATTATTATTTTGTAGGTCAAAAGGAGAGAGATAATATGCATGTTTGCGGTGCATGGGAATATGCTGCTGCCTTCTTAGACATTGCTGCTGTGAACTCAGCCCAATTTTCGTCAATTATCACTTCACACTTTATGCAGAGGAAGAGAAACAGATATTGCTCCATTTAATGCACACATCGAAAAAGTTTCCTGAACGTTGACGTTGATTGACAATAGATATCACTCAATCCCCATAAAGATGTAAATAGTGCCAATGCGACGAAGGCGGTAGGTCATTTTCAGTCACAGCACCAAAGGAAGTACAATGCATGTGTTTGCTGTCGTTTTCTCACACCTAGAGAGTCAATTCCGAAGTTTGATCTTGTCCGCATTGTTATTTTGTGTCAGGAGTGATTCGAAACGTCTTGGAGTGAGCCACAGTGATGTTTTTCGGACATTGAGGAAGTTCAGGGAAAGAGGAGCTGTCGATGACTCACGTCATTGTGACCACCCAAAGGCAATGTTCACAAGTTGCTGATCGTATTGGATGAAATTGCTAATAATATCGGTCCCTAGACTTACGCACTCATGCCCGATGGTAGCAGCGAACCTCCAGCGGGAGCGGCAGCGAAATCTGCGACTTTGCTTCCCAGACAGCGCGGGCATTCCTGCACGGCTGCTCAAAGGCTACCATAACTGATCTACATCTACATCATCTACATCTACATGGATACTCTGCAAATCACTTTTAAGTGCCTGGCAGAGGGTTCATTAACCACTTTCATAACTTTCCTCTACCGTTCTATTCGCTAATAGCGTACGGGAAGAAAGAACACTTAAATCGTTCCGTTTTCGATCTGATTTCTCTTATTTTATTGGGATGGTCCTGTCTCCCGAAGTAGGTGAGTGCTAACAATATATTTTCACATTCAGAAAATTCAGAAGTAAAATTCTGTTATCGAAACTTCGCAAACAGATCACGCCGTAATGAATAACGTTTTTCTTGTAATGATTTTCACCCCAATTCGTGCAACATTTCCGTAACGCTCCCCCTCCCCCCCCCCCCCGTAACGAGATAAAACAAACGAGCTGCCCTTCGATGAAATTTCTCAAAGTCTTCCGTCAGTCCCACCTGGTTACGGTCCCACAATGGGCAACAGTACTACATGAGAAGACGCACATGTGTGATGTAGACAGTCTCTTTGGTGTAGCTAGTGCATCATCGAATCGTTCTGCCAATGAAACGTAATCTTTGGTTCGCCTTCTGCACAATATTTTCTATCTGTTCTCCCTAGTCTAAGTTGTTCGTAATTGTAACTCCTAGGTATTTGGTAGAATTTACGACCTTAAGGTTTGTCTGATTTATCGCGTAATTGAAGTTCAGCGGATTTCTTTTAGTGGCCATGGGTATTACTTCACACTTTTATTTATTTAGTGCCAATTGCCAATTTTCGCACCGTGTAGAAATTTTGTCTAAATCGTTTTGCAGTTAATTTTGATCCTCTGTTGACTTCACTAACGATAAACGACAACATCATCCGCGAACAGTCTAAGAGAGCTATTCAGATTGTCTCCAAAATCGTTTATAAACACAAGGAATAGTAGGGGACCTATAATGGTTCCCTGGGGAACGCCAGATATCACTTCTGTTTTACACGATGACTTACCGTCAATTACAACAAACTGTATCCTTTCTGATAGGAAATCGTGAATCCAATCGCACAATTGGAGAGATATTCCATAAGCACGCAATTTCATTAGAAGCCGCTTGTGGGGTACAGTGTCAAAAGCCTTCCGGAAATCCAGAAGTATGGAATCGATTTGAGATCCCTTGTCGATGGCACTTATCACTTCATGTGAATAAAGGGCAAGCTGTGTTTCGCAAGAGCGATACTTTCTGATGAGCGCTATTTACGGATTTCATCTTAGAAGTACCCTCAGACTGACGCTTTGATGCTGAATAACTGTTTTTCTGCAGTCAGTGAACGTCGTGTTTAGACTCTGTCTGTGGCGTGCGTCTTCACTCCCGGCGTCCATGCCGTGACCCAGCTTTACCACCATGCAGCGCACTATAGAGTGGCCCAAGACCATACCGAACGAACTCGTCAGAATTGGCATCAAGTGCTGTTCACGAATGAGAATCGCATCTTCCTTGAACCGGGCAACCGTCAGTGACGTTTATTGCAGACAGCCTGGTCAGCCTGAACTTCTTAGACACACCGTCTGGAGAGAGCAGCAACGTGTTGGTTTCCCGAGGTTTTCGGGGTGCATTATATGGAGCCACCACACGCTACTGGTGGTCGTAGAAGGCTATCAAACGGCTATGCGGTACGGGGATGTCATCCTGTGACATAAACCTGCAGTATTCATGGGAGGAATTCTTTCTTAATTGACTAAATTTCTCACTCTCATCGTACTTATGAATGCGTTCCTGCATGATAATGACATCGCAAAATTAGAGAATCGAGCTTGTTCTTCAGAACTGAAGTCTATAGAACGTGCCTGTGTTGAATTAATAGGGGACGTGTGCTAAACGCGTACTATCCTGTTAGCAAATGGTGTGTCTAAGATACTGAAGATAAAAATGTAAAATTCTGTGTGGTGATTAGCAATAGTACCGGCTACTTTAACTTCACTTTTCAAAATTTGAAATTATTACAAAATTATAAATTTTAATACATATACAGTTATTTATGTTAATTTTTCTCGTAACCTTTTAAACACATTTCCAAATTTTCACTGTGTTATGTTTACATCCGTACAAACAATTATACACAGGCAATTTCTAATACATTTGCCAGATATTTATTTACAAAATTTACATATTTTTTGTGAAAATCTGTGTAATTATTTCAATAAATTATTTGTATAACTCACCTGGAACGACACATTTCAATATTTTGCTCTGTGTGTGTGTGTGTTTGTTGCACTATGAGAAATGTATGAACCAAATATTAAGGCACTGTGCCACAGATGAACTGAAGAAAAGATAAGTGTCGGAATATGTAGTTTCCAGGAAAATGAATTTAAAGATTGAAGTAAATTTTCTGAAATTTTCATATATATTAAAAGAATCTACGAAAACTAAAGTCATTCGGCTAGATCAAACTACCTGGCCGATTTCCTTCATTTTTGTCAGGTATCAGAATTTACATAACTCTCGCCTTGCTTTTTCTATACTCAAACGCGATTTTCGTTCTCACACACGCGACCTGTCGGACCGAATCGGTTGGCCGCGTATGAGGTGATACCCTTTAAGGCAGCGATAATGCAACACTGGCCACCGCCCTCCGCGTTGCTACAGAGAGAGCGATCGGTCGGTTCTTCCCGGCGGCAATACATCGCGACGGCAGAAGTTGTGCGGACGAGGAGCACGTCGCCACGGCCAGCCGCCTCGTTACGGCAAATGAGATAGCCGTGCCGTGGCGCCGCTGCGAGGGCGAGGGGCCAACTCGCGCCGAGAATATTTGCCGAAGCTGCCGGCGGCCGGCGACTCCTGCCGGCTTCCGCGGCCGCCTGTTTGCACGTCGTTTCCACGCGCGAGGCAGCAAAGTGGCGGAGCGTCCAGCACCTGTCTGCGCCTTGCAAACAAGTCGGCACACAAGACGAAACGGATATACATAAATACTCCACTAATCACGTACGACGCGCGTCCAGAAAGTAAGTTCCGTTTGGCAATAAAATGAAATTGTACACAGATACAGAAGAAATTTTTATTGCACAGAATTCAAAAATGTTTGTAGAACTTATGGGACTTAACTAAGGGGTCATCAGTCCCTAAGCTTACAAACTACTTATGAACTAGCTAAGACTAAGGACGGCACAGATATCCATGCCCGAGGGGGATTCGAACCCCCGACCGTAGTGGCCATGCAGACCGTGACTGGAGCGCCTCAGTCCCCTCGGCCACCGCGGCCGGCTGCACAGAATTCTACGACACTTAAACTACTTTTCCACATAACTGCCGAAATTTTGCAGGCATTTGTCATAGCGTGGCACTAGGTTTTGTATACAGAAGAAATTTTTATTGCACAGAATTCTACAACACTTAAACAATTTTTCCACGTAACTGCCGAAATTTTGCAGGCATTTGTCATAGCGTGGCACTAGGTTTTGTATACAGAAGAAATTTTTATTGCACAGAATTCTACAACACTTAAACAATTTTTCCACGTAACTGCCGAAATTTTGGAGGCATTTGTCATAGCGTGGCACTAGGTTTTGTATACAGAAGAAATTTTTATTGCACAGAATTCTTTAACACTTAAACTACTTTCCCAAATAACTGCCGAAATTTTGCAGGCATTTGTCATAGCGTTACACTAGGTCTTGTATACCTTCTTCATAGAAATCTGCCGCCTGTGTCTTCAACCAGTTGGAAACAGTTTCTTTCAGCACGTCGTCATTGGTGAAGTGATGATTGCCAAGGAAAGACTTGACATGTAAGAACAGATGAAAGTCCCTAGGAGCGAGGTCAGGGCTGTACGGAGGATGCTCAAACACGTCCCAGCCAAATCCCTGTAGGAGGCTTTTCGTCAAGTTTACAGTGTATGGTCATGAGTTGTCGTGAAGCAAAACAACACCCTTTGATAGTATTCCCCGACACTTATTCTGAATTGCACGGCGCAATTTTCGAAGTGTCTCGCAATACACATCTGCTTTGAGTGTTTGACCACACTGTAAGAAGTCAATGAGTACGATGCCTTTCCAATCCCAGAACACTGTGCACATCATTTTCCGAGGTGTCATGATTTGCTTCGACTTTACCTTTGGTGGGGATGAAGTGTGCCTCAATTCCATTGATTGCCGCTTACTCTCAGGCGTGTCGTAAGGAACCGACGTTTCATCTCCTGTGACTATCCGTCTCAGAAATTCTTCGCCGCTTTCAGCATAACGGGTCAAAAACTCAAATGCACTACCAATCCGTTGGGTTTTGTGTTGCTCAGTGACAATCTTTGGTACACAATGTGAGCAAAGTTTACAGAATTTCAGTTGTTTGATAACAATTTCATGCATCAGTAATCGTGAAATTTGGGGGAAGTCCATATCGAGAGCACTAACTGTAAACCTACGGTTTTCCTGGATCTCGTCATCAATGGCGTGAACCAGTTCTTCTGTAACCAAAGGTGGACGTCCACCGCCCACTTCGTTCTTCATCGTGCACATCACTACGCCCGCCATTGAACTGTCGGACCTATCTTCTCATCATCGAATCACTCATCGCATTTGGTCCGCAAACTTCGCAAATTTGCCCATAAATTTCACTTGGTTTCATTTTCCTCGCATTCAGAAACCGAATCACAGACCTGATTTCACATGCGGCGGGATTTTCAATCAACGCCGACATATCAAACAAGCACAAAAAAGTGTACGCAACTGACAGCGATCTCCAAATGGCGCACGTTCTTCTGCTTGATACACATCGTCTACAGCGCATGTGCAGAACCGCAATCGCAACGCTGCAGCGGAGATAAATTGAAACGGAACTTACTTTCTGGACGGGCCTCGTATCAATGCATGGCGGAGGGTTCATCCACATGAGTACGAAAAGAAATCCGTTAAACTTTGTTTACATGATAATTAATCAAATGTGAAGACCGTAAACTCCACAAAATATCTAGGAATTACAATTACTTCTGACTTAAATTGGAAAGAACACGTAGATAATGTCGTGGGAAAGGCGAACCAGAGACTGCGTTTTATTGGCAGAACCCTTAAAAGATGCAACAGAACTACTAAAGAAACTGCATAGACTACGCTTGTCAGTCCGTTTATGGAATATTGCTGCCCAGTGTGGGATCCTTATCAGGTGGGTTTGACGGAGGACATCGAAAGAGTCCAAAGAAGGGCAGCTCGTTTCGTATTGTCAGCAGGGTCCGAGCAGGTGCACGGGGGGAGGGGATTATTAGTTATTGGGAGCTCCAATGTTAGGCGCGTGATGGAGCCCCTTAGGCAGGTAGCGTCCAGATCTGGAAGGAATTCCAACGTGCACTCGGTGTGTCTGCCGGGGGGCCTCATCCGAGATGTGGAGGCGGCCTTGCCGGCGGCTATCGAAGGTGCGGGGTGCAGTCGACTGCAAGTCGTGGCTCACGTCGGCACCAATGACGCTTGTCGCTTGGGTTCTGAGGACATCCTCAGGTCCTACAAGCGGCTGGCGGAATTGGTGAAGGCTGCTGCCTTCGCACGCGGGGTGCAAGCAGAGCTGTCGATTTGCAGCATTGTTCCCAGGGTTGATCGGGGTCCTTTGGTTTGGAGCCGAGTGGAGGGTCTGAACCAGAGGCTTCGCCGACTCTGTGACAGTCATGGCTGCAGATTTCTGTATCTGCGTTATCGGGTGGGGAATTGTAGGGTGCCCTTAGATAGATCAGGGGTGCACTACACTAAGGAAGCGGCTACTCGGGTAGCAGAGTATTTGTGGAGTGCACATGGGGGTTTTTTAGGCTAGGCGCTAACTCTGATGAGCACTCGCCTGTCAGCATTCAAACAGCGAATTCAGGCGACGTTCGGAACAAAAATTCGAACGTAAAAATTTTAGCCGCGAACTTACAGAGTATTAGAAACAAAGTTCCCGAATTTGCAGCGCTGCATGGAAGTTATTGCGCTCAGATAGTTTTAGGCACCGAAAGCTGGCTAAATGATGATGTGGCAAGTTCAGAAATATTTAGCGAAGCGTGGAATGTATATCGGAAAGATAGATCTGATACAACTGGAGGAGGAGTGTTCATCGCTGTGGACAAAGATATTGTTTCTATTGAGATCGAGGTTGAAAGTAACTGTGAAGTTATCTGGGCACGTATAACAGGTCTAAAAGAAGTAAAGTTAATAGTTGGGTGTTTTTACCGGCCCCCCAGTGCTGCTGTAGCAATTTTAGAATCATTCAAGGAAAGTCTACACCAGGTAGTGCATAGGTATCCGGGCCATGTAATATTAGTCGGAGGTGACTTCAACCTTAAGAGTATAGATTGGGACCTCGCTAGTTACATTTCAGGCGGAACAGACAAGCAGTCTTGCGAGCTACTTTTGGACACATTCTCCGAAAACTGTCTTGAGCAGTTAAACCGGCAACCCACGCGCAATGGAAATATTCTAGACCTTATAGCCACAAACAGGCCTGACCTTATTAACGATGTCTGTGTAGAGACAGGAATTAGTGATCATGATATCATCATAGCGTCGATGGTGACCAAAGTTCATAAACCAGTCAAGAAGGCTAGGAGCGTGTTTTTGTTGGGAAGAGCCGACAAGCAAATGTTACGATCGCACTTAGAAAATGAATGGGCATCGTTTAATTCTGGGACTATGGATGTAGAGGAATTGTGGACTAAATTTAAGTGCATTGTTAATAAAGGGTTAGAGAAATATGTGCCAGTAAACACGATTAAGGATGGAAAAGATCCACCGTGGTATAATAATAATGTTAGAAAGCTGCTGAGAAAGCAAAGGCTGTTGCCAATCACTAGGAACTTTGCGCTGAATTAAAGATCGGCGATAAATGCAAGCTAAGTAGGGGGCCAATGCCGCAGAATAGTCTTTGTAAAACCGAACTGGTATTCCATCCGGACCAGCGTTCTTTTTCGTATTTAGCTCTCTCAGCTGCTTCTCTACACCGGAAATACCTATTGCTATGTCCTCCATTTCGGAATTAGTACGTTGATCAAATGATGGCACATTTGTGCGGTCCTCTTGCGTGAAAGATTTCTTAAAGGTTAAATTCAGAACTTCAGCTTTCCGTTTGCTTTCTTCTATTACTGCCCCGGAATGATCAACGAGTGACTGAACAGTGGGCGTTGTCCCGCTTATCGATTTTACATAGGACCAGAATTTTTTCGGGTTCTCGGAAAGATCTTTAGCTAAGGTATGGCTGTGATAATTATTGTATGCTTCGCGCATCGATCTCTTTATAGATGCACGAATCTCTACTAACTTTCACCTGTCATCGTTTGCGTGTTCTTTTTTGAATCGAGAGTGCAACAGCCTTTGCTTTCTCAGCAGCTTTCTAACATTATTATTATACCACGGTGGATCTTTTCCATCCTTAATCGTCTTTACTGGCACATATTTCTCTAACCCTTTATTAACAATGCGCTTAAATTTAGTCCACAATTCCTCTACATCCATAGTCCCGGAATTAAACGATGCCCATTCATTTTCTAAGTGCGATCGTAACATTTGCTTATCGGCTCTTCCCAACAAAAACACGCTCCTATCCTTCTTGGTTGGTTTATGAACTTTGGTCACCATCGACGCTATGACGATATCATGATCACTAATTCCTGTCTCTACACAGACATCGTTAATAAGGTCAGGCCTGTTTGTGGCTATAAGGTCTAGAATATTTCCATTGCGCGTGGATTGCTGATTTAACTGCTCAACTGCTATATGAAGTCAGCAATAAAAGTCTGATTTGTGTAAAGTAAAAGGGTCTTCAGCAGAAGTTTTCCTCTGAATATGAGGAGCAAAACTGCTAAAAAAATATCACGAGGTGTCTACTTAAAATTACTTATTAAATTACCCTTGCCCCCCTCCCCCGAAAAAAATATATGTTCTATTTGCTACTGGCTGCCACAAATGGTAGGCAGTCATCAGGGACACTTCTTTTCTTCCACCCTGTATTAATATGCCCACTCTGTTAAATCCTTGGGGTTATCCAGGAAAATTGAATACAATAACTTTATGTGATACTGGTTTCCGTTTGATTAAGATTACCTCAGCAGTAAAAGATCGCAGTGATCGTTGTGTCCGGGCACAGCTGCTTACGTTAATGGCGAATCCACTCACGGCGAAACGTGAGGTCTGCATGGCTGCTGGGTCACAGGGAATTTTGGGAGCGTCCAACGAAAGGAGAAATTAACACTGTTATTTGAAATGATCAAGTACGCTAATCAGTAACACCATTTTGGTTCTATTCTCGAAGGTAAAAGTACCACTGATATGTGGGAACGTAGAATGAAAACACGACTTATCTGCCGTGAACATTTGGGGAGTCTACGAAACATTTTGTTAAACGATGTTCCTATTCATATGTTAACTTTTGACACCAAATGGAATGTTAGTAATAAAGAGTGACTGACTCCTCTTAGGTTATCCGAGGGAAGGAATTTATTTAACACTGTACTGACCTGCCATTGGGCAATGTCTACTAACTTTTATGTGACTAGCGGTTTCGAACGTGCTGGGAAGCGAAACGAGGAGAAGGCCGTTGACAAGGAAGACTCGGGGATCTGCTGTCTGGGCGGCAACAACTCTTGGCGGTATTTGTTAAGAGTGGAATAATTTCCGCGATTATCTGCACGCGACCTGGGATCCGGCCAACGGAGGCGGGCACGGCAGACATGCAATGGAAACGCCGAAGCGAGCACCAGCGTCGTCACAGAATGCAACGAGGCTATAGAAAGATTGCGGCAGCACACATACTTTGGGTAGCCTTCTTCTCACCCAAGCTCAGGCGAGCGTTTCGTCATTGTAAATAAGTGTATTCGATCATTTGAGATATATCGAGCTTTGTATAATGCTTTGTATGTTTGTAGAGCTTATGGGACTTAACTATGGGGTCATCAGTCCCTAAAGCTACAAATTACTTAAGAACTAGCTAATACTAAGGACGGGACAAATATCCATGCCCGAGGGGGGATTCGAACCCCCGACCGTAGTGGCCGTGCAGACCGTAACTGGCGCGCCGCAGTCCCCTGGGCCACCGCGGCCGGCCGAGCTTTGTAGTTGTACCGCTCAACCTCAAAGCTAAACGTAAATAGATGGCTAATGTAAAATGTCAGGTTTTCGTTGTGAGTGTTATTTTGTATTTTATGAACGTAAGACATGTAACCAGAACGAAAGTAAATAACTGGCGACTTCGCTCTAAATAATAGCAATGGCTGCAGAAATGTCACGATGCAAGCAGCGGTAGTGGTATTTTCGGGACACCGTATTAAAAATGTTTATACTATAACATGTCGGCGCATCGATAGAGTTAAAATTTAGCAGAAAACATAATCCTTGCGTTATTGTTTATCTTAATAACATGAGGTATTCGGTAGTTGTTGCTTCCGTGGTGTAATAGTTGTAGTACTGTTGTGCAGTTGTGTTGATTTCGTATCGTCTCGGATGCAAAAAAAAAAAAAAAAAAAAAAAAAAAAAAAAAAAAAAAAAAAAAAAAAAAAAAAAATTTGACGCATTTTAGCGTTTTAAAATTATTCTGTGTTTATCTTATGCGTATGAAATAAATATGTCCTCCAATGTTCAAACGATATTTACATTTCCACCTGATTATAAAACTAAGGATGAAGTAAAGATTTGGCTGTTATTTCCTAATATGTGGCAACTTCCGAATGTGAGCGTATTTCATAAAATAAACAACGCTTAATAATAATCGAATATTGTCTTACACACAAATCACTAAATTTCTTTTCCAGATGCGTAATATTCATGATCCAATTATATTTACAGCGGTAAATGCTACAGGATTTGAGAATTGTTAACAGACACTTATAACCCTACCCGTCCTACACCACCGGTTAGAATATGATAATTAGAAAAATGACCCGTGTGCCTAATTATCTTAATTTGGCGGAAAAGCTATCGGTAATGAAGCCGATGATGTAGTGGAGGCTATAACCGGAACGTTGCTGCACCTCTTTGGTAAACAACAACGATTGATTAGAATAAAAAAAAAGTGGAAAGTAAAATTTGGAATAAAATGATCAATGTTTAAATAAAAAAAATGCGGGACAAACGGAACACAGGGATTAATTTGGAAAAAATGAATAACTTATTGATTTACGGTCGCCAGCTCGATGTACGAGCAAATAATTCGGTGGGATGTCAATAATAGAAAAGTTAATTAACAACGTGAAATATTACGTAAAATTTGTGTGGGAAGAAAATCAGTGGGTGCGAGTCAAATTCGGTACAAAAGACACTGACAATATACTAATTACTGAGAAATAGTTTACTAACACAGGGTTCATTGTAAGACAACGAAATGCAAGCCATAGCCGCGCAAATGCAACGTGTAGCAAATCATGCAAAACTCTCACCTTAATACTTACTATTTACAGCTTCAAATAATTAATTGTTTATATAAGTACCAGAACTTATTCTACAGTGAGTATGCCATGCGCTTTAGCAATAATCAAGTTGTAACTGAACTATTAACTATACTAATGGCAAGCTCAAAAAATTAATTAAAGACTTGTCGTGCTAACACTGAATATTTAGAAAAGAACCATTTAACCTTCTGATTAACTTTTACTCTATCTTTAACCAGGAATTATTAGCATTCGAACACTTGTAAACAATTACTATTCTCACTAGTCAGTACTTGCAAGTTAAAACAAACTTTACCTCAAAATAATATGCAGTGGAAAACAATTAACCTTTTAGACTGTTATTGAAATATCTTTTGAAATTGAAAGTTAATCTAGCAGTTTCGTTCAACTTAGCAAACCTATTGATCAGAAACACTGGCATAAGCTACGTTTAGTAAAACTTTTATGAACACATTTTTTTTATTAACGACTGTCACATTGTCTTTAATGACTCTGATCTTTAGTTTTCTATAACTTTGTGACTATCCTCGGAAAAACAATGGATGAGGAAGGAACCTGTCTGGACAATGACTTGGGTAATGATTTTTAAACACAGGTTCACAAATAACAGTGTTCGCTGTTGAACAATCATCACTAATACACTGGTTAGCTGTACATGCTAAGACAAACTGGACAGATCTTACTGAATTTGATGTGCGACGTGGTGCTGCTGATTGAAGACTATTGGTACTTAACAATTGGCAAACACAGGCTCTTCTTGACGACGAATGTTAATTACAATTTAGGGCCCACAGCATTCCTCTTGATGCATTTATTAATTATTTAAGCTGTGGCCGTATGAATAAATAATATTGCCTCTTCGCCGTCTCCTCCACTAGTGCCAATCCACGTGCTTGTTCCGTACATCACTGAGCGCACTGTCAAAAGTAATGCGTCTGTCTTCCGCTACTTCTCAACAACGACTCCTTCTCGCTGTGCGCCTCTGCGCTACCAGCGATAAAAAAACTCCCTACTCAAAGATGATTCTGTACAATAGCAAAGCCCTTGCGAACCCAGCGTGTCTACTATATTTACAATATTTTTGACATATATGGAAATTAGCAGGAAAATGCAAATATATCACAGAAACAAAATATATAAATACATAATAAATTACAAAAAAATACAAATAATGAGGAAAAATGCATAAAGCATCGTTTTATATACCACCCTGTACGCACACATGACTGGAAAGCACCGTTGGTCACTGTGTTGTTGTGTCACACACTTTTTCTGATAGGTAGTTTAATAAAAAGAATATAGCATGATTTTAGAGGATCAGGGTAGCCAGTAACCTAAGAGTAAACTGCTGCAGGTGATACGAGCAGGTATTCTGACTGACAAATGGACTGCTGTCTTTGAGAATATGTCATGATTTTAAAGATTTGGTTAGGCAGGAACCTACGAGTACAGCTTAATTGATGCGAGTGAGACAAGGAGCAATCACATGTCCATACAAACCTGTCAAAAGTACATTGCCGTTTTCTACGGTATCCAATACTCAAGGGATATTGCCGCGCGCTGATATCGATACATCGATGTACCGCCCACGGAGCTTGTTTACGTCAGCGTAAAGTCACGATGCGGATACGCTTTCCTCAACTTGGGTGAGAAGAAGGCTACCCGCATACATTAAACACCAGTTGTCAATGGCCGAAGAGAAACCTCTGGATTTCAAACCACTAGACGCGACTAGCCATTGTAGAAAGAAAATTTTGAGTATACATCGCCGAGAAAACGTGCAAACGTGGATCAAACACTTAATATTTATGTCGGGGGAGGGGGGGGGGGAGGGGTATAACTGAAACGAGATGTATTTCAGAGATTGTCGCTTCTTGGCTACAAACTGAATTTACTACATTTCAGATCTTAAAAAGTCTCGAAAAAATCGAGAAACACAGATAGGGATTGGTTCTACATTCTAATTTGAAGTTAGGACCAACCATCTTCATTTAATCAGAGGAAGGAAGAGGAAAGAGGAAGAAAAAAGGGCTCTGACAGTACTAGGATATTCAAACATCCCTGCGGTCACAAGTGGAAATTTTTGCCAGACCGGGACTCGAATTATTACCATTTAGAGGTCAGATATAAAACATTATTTTTTTAATTTTTTTCGTTGGATATGAAGGTTATTTGCAACCATGTCGTTTTGTTTTGTTTGAATATTTACTGGTGATATTTTTTCTCAAACCGCACTGGCTCGATTACGCTATCCGGATACACTTAGCTTCCCGCCAAATTCCCCCAAGTCATATGCTACAGAGGTAACGCCCCTATCGTCCTCTTATGTTCGCCATTCCCGTAAGAGTTCCAACGATATTACCGGAGATGCAGTAAAAGTGAACCGTACGCAGTCTTCGTGTAGATATATAGACGGCGTGGTGTCTGCCATTCCGGAAAGAGCGCTATCGTCCTCTATGTTCTCTTATGCTCGTCATTCCCGCACGAGGTCGAACGATATTACCGCACCTTCGGCTAAAATGACTGCACGGCGTCGTCATGAAGAGAAGCATATGTAGACAAGGTGCTGTCTGTCAGCAAGCACAGTGTTCGAAACAAGAGTCACCACACCAAACACAGGGTGTATCTGAAATTAATGTAGAAAAATGGAAGGATGATAACGGAAATGAATAAATAATATTTTCATAAGGAATCCATAAGATCAGTTTGGATTTAGCAGAAATGTAGGAACACGAGAGGCAATACTCACATTACGACTTATCTTAGAAGATAGGCCAAGGAAAGGGAAACCTACGTTTTTAACGTTTGTCGATTTGGAGAAAGCTTTTGACAATGTCGACTGGAATACCGCAAAAGATCTGGAAGAGCAATTGAATGGGAAGAATGGGAAGATATAAGATGTACATTAACAAGACTGAAACGAAGGTAATGGAATGTAATGTCAGAAAATCAGGCGACGCTGAAGGAATTAGATTAGATAATGAGACAATAAAAGTAGCAGATGAATTTTGTTATTTTGGTAGCAAGATAACTTCTGATGGCCGAAGTAAAGAAGATATAAAATGCAGAATGGCGATGGGAAGAAACGCGTTTCTAAAGAAGCGAAACTTGTTAACATACAATATTAATTTAAAATGTTAGGAAGTCCTTTCTGAAAGCATTTGTCTGTAGTGTAGCATTGTATGGGAGTGAAACATGGACGATAAGGAGTTCAGACAAAAAGATGATAGAAGCTTTTGAAATGTGGTGATACAGACAAATGATGATAATTAGATGAGTAGCTCACGTAACTAATGAGGAGGTGCTTAACCGAATCGGCGAGAAAAGGAGTTTCTGGCCTATCCTGACTAAGAGAAGGGATAGATTGGTTGGACACATTCTGAGACACCAAGGAATTGTCAACTTAGCATTAGAAAGAAGAGTTTGGGGTAAAAATCGTAGAGGGAGACCGAGGGACGAATATAGTAAGTAGATTCAAAAGGATGTAGGTTGCCGAACGTATTCTCAGATGAAGAGACTTGCACAGGACAGGGTAGCGTGGAGGGCTGCATCAAACCAGTCTGCGGACTGAAGACCACAACAAAAAGGAACCCATTCCGGAAATGTCATCCAGTGACATTGTCAACTGATACCGTGACGCAAACCTGTTGTACTGAACGTTCTTTGCTTTCCATGACCACGTGACCATAGCTCCATAATTATTACACTTACTGAAAATCAAATACATACAGGATCAAAACAAATGAATTCAGAACATAGTACCAATGTGTACATCCAAGTTGAGAACATGGTACACATTGGTACTATGTTCTGAATTCATTTTGTTTGATCCTGTATGTATTTGATTTTCAGTAAGATATTTTTAATTATTAAACTATTTGTAGTTCCCATCGCCATACATACCAATTGCTACATATATTAACGTCTTGATGTTACAGAAAATCTTGGTTGTGCCTGCCATATCACATGGTTATTACAGCTCAACAACCTAATACCATTCATATTGCAAATACAACTGTTGTGGCATGGTATGGAATTATATATAGCTGGAAATGGTGCGATACCATGTGTGACTATGGCAGACAGTTGGGAGTCACTGTCCCACCCCTAGATGGCCTGGTTACATTTACTACACCTTTTCATAATTTAACTATTTTCTCAATTTGTGTTTAATGCAATTTTTGCTTATGTTTGATAATGATAACAGAGTTCATTGAAACTAGTTACGTTTTGTAAATTAAAATTCAAATTGTGTGAAATGGCTTAACCACTATATGTGTGGAATATAATAAATAACTCACATTACGATTATCTTAGAAGGGCAGACCTACGTTTTTGGTGTTTGTAGATTTGGAGAAACCTTTCGACAATGTCGACTGGAATTCACTCTTCCAAATTCTGAAGGTATCAGGGGTAAAATATAGGGAGCGAAGAGTTATATTCAACCTTTACAAAAACCAGACAGCGGTTATTACAGTCGAAGGGCGAGAAAGGGAGGCAGAGGTTGGGAAGGAGGTAACACAGGGTTGTTACCAATGTTGTTCAATCTGTACATTGAGCAGGCAATGAAGGAATGGAAGGAGAAATATGGAGAGGGCATTATAGTGCAGGGAGAAGAAGTAAAAACTTTGCGGTTTACTGATGACATAGTAATTTTGTCAGAGACCGAAAAAGATCTAGAAGAGCAATTGAATGGGATGGACAATGTCTTGAAAGAAAGATATGAGATGGACATTAACAAGAGTAAAACGAGGGTAATGGAATGCAATGTCAGAAAATCAGGTGACGCTGAATGAATTAGATTAGGTAATGAGACAATAAAAGTAGTAGATGAATTTTGTTATTTGGGTAACAAGATTACTTCTGATGGCCGAAGTAAAGAAGATATAAAATGCAGAATGGCGATGGGAAGAAACGCTTTTCTAAAGAAGCGAAACTTGTTAACATCCAATATTAATTTAAATGTTAGGAAGTCCTTTCTGAAAGCATTTGTCTGGAGTGTAGCATTGTATGGGAGTGAAACGTGGACGGTAAGGAGTTCAGATAAAAATATGATAGAAGCTTTTGAAATGTGGTGCTACAGACGAATGATGAAGATTAGATGGGTAGATCACGTAACTAATGAGGAGGTGCTTACCCGAATCGGTGAGAAAAGGAGTTTCTGGCATATCCTGACTAAGAGAAGGAATAGATTGGTTGGACACATTCTTAGACATCAAGGAATTGTCAACTTAGCATTAGAAGGAAGCGTTGGGGGTAAAAATCGTAGAGGGAGACCGAGGGACGAATATAGTAAGCAGATTCAAAAGGATGTAGGTTGTCGAACGTATTCTCAGATGAAGAGACTTGCGCAGGACAGGGTAGCATGGAGAGCTGCATCAAACCAGTCTACGGGCTGAAGACCACAACAACAACAATAACTGTTACTTTTTTAGAATATGGTAACGTTGGTGAAATTTGTTTTGTAGTTTGTGGGATTGAGTTGAAAAATATGCTGCAGTTAAATATGAAGCACATATGCCGAAAATGTGTGATGATTTGTAAATAGTTGTTTCCATGACATTTCTTGGGCTACAAAAAATACAGGTCAGTTCTGTGGGATAAGATAATAGTGATAGAACAAAGGATAAAAATGCAGCCCTCGGTCGCAAAAATAAAATTCTTTAACCTGAATTCGGCAATAACTATTATTGCTTTCATCAGAAATTATAAATTAAAACTAGTCACATAATAAAAGTTACAACTCAGCTGCAAACCTTACGTCACAAATGTTAAAATTTTATTTTATTTATTGTTTTTTAGAAAGAGCTAGCCACTATGGGCTGCACGTCTCGGAAAGCTTTACAGCTGAGTTGTAACTTTTATTATGTGACTTGTTTTACTTTATAATTTCTGATGAAGGTGAGCATAGATATTGCCGAAAACAGGCTAAATTTTTATCATTTGACGTTGTAACGGTAGCCGACAGTAACAGCTGAGTTAAAAAAATCGTGATAGAAATTCTTACTACAGAAGAAAGATTTTCCTGAGGAGAGCTGTAAAGTGGGTGAAAAAAAAAATACAGAACACGAAAATGGTAGGCAGTGTACTGTTCTACTACCACTTCTTTACGTTAACCGTGGCCTCTATAAACATTTTGTAAGGAACATCAATATAACTGGAAAATGATTTATGTACATTACAAAAAAGTTTACTCCTTGGGAATATTAATGGAAGGAGTATATGTGGGGTCTCAAGTTAGAAAACTTGATAAGACCCGCATTTTTAAGAATGCTTTGCACCAAAGGGAGAACCATAGTTGGCCAGTAATTTTATGGGAAGGCAGGGAGGCAACAATTGCGAAGCATTATTCGAGAGTACAAAATTCTTCACGTGAGAATGAGGGAAAATTTTAATATATTTAATTTTAATGATTTTAAATGTGTAATTTCATACACTAATGAAAATGTATAGGTCTGTACATTTTTTAGTTTGTACTGCTTGAAGCGTTTCTAGAAAGTTGTATATGTGGCTAAAGTAATGGTATTTAAATGCTTTGTCTGTATAAATACCAGCGTAAGCAGAAGAATAGAGACAGATGTAGAAACTGCGGAGGAAGCTGTTGACAATGTCGACTGGAATACACTTTCAAATTCTCAAGGTAACAGGGGTAAAATATAGTGAGCTAAGAGTTATATTCAACCTATACAAAAACCAGACAGCGCTTATTAGAGTCGAAGGGCATGAAAGGGACGAAGAGGTTGACAATGAAGTAAGACAGGGTTGTAGCCTTTCCCCAATGTTGTTCAATCTGTACATTGAGCAGGCAGTGAAGGAATGGAAGGAGAAATTTGGAGTGGGAATTTAAGTTGAGGGAGAAGAAATAAAAACTTTGCGGTTTGCCGATGACATAGTAATTATGTCAGAGACCGCAAAGGATCTGGAAGAGCAATTGAATGGATTGGACAGTGTCTTGAAAAGATGGTATAAGATGAACATCAACACGAGTAAAACAACGGTAATGAAATGTAGCGTCAGAAAGTCAGTTGATGCTCAATGAATTAGAGTAGGTAATGAGACAATAAAAGTAGAAGATGAATTTTGTTATTTGGCCAGCAAGATTACTTCTGATAGCCGAAGTAAAGAAGATATAAAATGCAGAATGGCTATGGGAAGAAAAGCGTTTCTAAAGAAGCGAAACTTGTTAACATCCAATATTAATTTAAATGTTAGGAAGTCCTTTCAGAAAGCAATTTTTCTGGAGTATAGCATTGTATATTAGTGAAACGCAGACAATACGGAGTTCCGATAAAAAGATGATAGAAGCTTTTGAAATATGGTGCTACAGACGAATGATGAAAATTAGATGGGTAGATCACGAATCTAATGAGGAGAAGTTTAACCGAATTGGGGAGATAAGGAGTTTCTGGCATATACTGCCTCAGAGAAGGGATAGATTGGTGGGTCACATTCTGAGATATCAATGAATCAGCATTAGAACGAAGTGTTTGGGGTAATCTTTTAGAGGGAGACCGGAGGACGAATACAGTAACCAGAGTCAAAGGGATGCAGGTCGCCGAACTTATTCTCAGATGAAAAGCCTTGCATAGGACAGAGTAGCGTGGAGAGCTGTATGAAACCAGTATGCGGACTGAAGACCACACAACAACAATATGTATCTTGTGAACAGTGACTGACGAAAAGAAACCAATCAAAGATTTCGGAGTCTCCATAATAATCACGAATGAAACGAAACGAATTTAATTTTTATTTACAAGAGTGATGTGGTTACATATCTATGTATGTCACTGCATGTTTGGTTGTATACACAAAGAATTTATTCCTCACTTTGTATTTGCAGACCTTGTGTATCCCATGTTTATGGGGTTTGAGGTCCACCTGGTACGGAACACACTTTTTCCTCCTTGGAACAGTGAGAAGAAAAAATATTCCCAACTACAGTCTCCCTACAGTTGTGAGATGAAGAGACAAGTACGATGTGCATCAATAGTGTCATAACTGCGGGTGGCATCGACATACAAAAGACATGAGTATCTGTTTTTGTTCTTCCTGGACAGACATGAATGTATTGCGAAGATGCAGAGAGTTAATCGTTAATCGTGTAGAAGGTGTTTGAGGAAAATGCACCCAAAACTCAATACACCTGACACCTTTTTTTTCCCCGACGTATTTCTCTGAATGTAGATACCATAAACTAAGCATCCCATATACCATAAAATCTACAGCCAAACACAAGGAAGAGTATGGGACCTATAACGCTTCCCTGGGGAACGCGCGAAATCACTTCTGTTTTACTAGATGGCTTACCGTCAATTACTACGAACTGTGTCCTTTCTAATAGGAAACTGTGAATCGGGTCGCACAATTGGGGCGATATCCCATAAGCACGCAATTTCATCAGAAGCCCCTTGTGCGGTACAATCTCAAAAGCCTTCCGGAAATCCAAAAATATGGAATCGATTTGAGATCCCTTGTCGATGGCACTTATCACTGCGTGTGAATAAAGGGCAAACTGTGTTTCGCAAGAGCTATACTTTCTGAATCCGTGTTGACTATTGGTTAATAGGTCGTTCTCTTCGAGGTAGTTCATAATGTTCAAACAAAGTATATGTTCCAAAATCCTACTGCATATCGACGTCAATGAGCTTGGCCTGTAATTTTGGGAATCACTTCTATTGCCTTTCCACTATTTGGGTACGGATCTTACGCTGAGTGATCGGTTGTATATGATAGGTAAGTATGGAGCTATTGCATCAGCATACTCTGAGAGGAATCTATTTGGTATACAGTCTGTCCCGGAAGATTTGCTTTTGTTTAGTGACTTAAGTTGTTTTACTACTCCAGGATCATCTACTTCTAAATTTCTCATGCTGGCTGTTGTTCTTGGTTTGAAATCCGCAGTGTTCACTTCGTCTCCTTTGGTGAACGAATTTCGGAAATCTGTATTTAGCAATTCTGCTTTAGCAGTACTGGCATCGGTAGTAGTACCAATGCTATCGCGTAGTGAAGGTATTGCTTGTGTTTTGCCGCTAGTGTGCTTCACATATGACCAGAATTTCTTTGGATTTTCTGCAAGATTAAGAGACAGGATTTCGTTGTGGAAACTACTATATAATAAAAAGATATGCGGTGAGAGGTTAAGCTGCTGTTAGTACTGACTTTAATGAGGTTATTATTAACGTAATCATAAACCGCACCATCCAGTATAAGTACAGCCCATTTGATGTGAGTAGATAAATGGTGGAGCAAATCGCTAAGTGTAGTAACTAGGGGTTAGAGGTCGTTTGATCGACTGGTGCAATTCGCTCCGTCATCTGTGTAGTTGTGTTTGTATGTCGCGTCTAGGAGAGCCCGCAGTCGTTCAAAGAGAAGGAACATATTATATAGACTAAACAGAATCCCTCGTAGTAAGAAAAAAGTATGAAAAAAATGAGCACAATTATAAAATAGCAAGAAACAATGGATGTGACATGTGCAGAGACTCAATCAGAAAATTAAAAGACAAATACCAAACATAAAATTTGAAACACACACAAAAAAACCTGTAAAATACACAACACCGAAACAAACAAATACAAACTAACACATTTAATGACAAATCCACCCAAATCATACACCATGACATACATACATTAATTAATACGCAGAGTGGCAAACATACAAAAGAAACAGGGACTCACATAACGGGAAACTGCCCACTCTAATACAAACAAATCTACAACCAAAAATCAAGAACGACAAATTCCAAAGATCAAGAATATACCAACTGCAATGCCAAACAGTGGTGCAGAGTACATGGGAATGACAAGCAGATATTTAAAAACACGACACACAGAAATATCAGATGTTGGAAATTTGAAACAAACCACTCCGCATTTGCCGAACACTTGAAACAACACAACAATTATCTTAACAGTATAGACCGATACATGAAAATCATCAGGACCAACAACGACATCAAACAGCTTATGTAAACACAAGAAAGCTACCATACTCAGAAACCTATAGCCAAGAACAAACAATTAATATTTCAATAGAACAACTTATACTCAATTAAAGAAATGAGACAGTAATTATAAAAGTTCAGACACACTAACAGACGGACGATCTCATAGCGAAAAAAATTAGCTTACACCTAAATGAGACAAACACACAAAACCCCGTCTCACATGCCCTTTCTTTCCGTCTCCCTTCTTCTCTCTCTCTGTCTCTCTCACTTACACACTCACTCACTGACACAACACACACACACACACACACACACATACACACACAGAGACAATGACAACAAGCAAAGATAGCAAATCACAGGTTCAGATAATTGGTAACAATAAGGACATTACACAGTTGTCAACACTATCCAAAACAAAAACATCAGACAGAATTGCGTGTGCCTAGTGCTGGTTTGCTGCAATGGAAAATCCATTTGAAATAAAGAAATAAATAAGGAAAGCAACTTGATGCAACAAAGGACACATGTAGATCAGCATCTACGAAAACTGTAAGATTTGATACAATTAAAAATATATTTGTAATAGTAAACGTGCCAGAAATGTTAATATCCTAAACTACTGTTGTGGTATTCAGTCCGCAGACTGCTTTGATACAGCTCTCCTTACTTCACTCTCCTGTGAAAGCCTCTTAATCTCCGAAAAATGATGGCAACCTACATCCTTTTAAATCTGCTTACTGTATTCATTCCTCGGTCTCCCTCTCGATTTTTACCCCACACACTTCCTTCTAACGCTAAGTTGACTATTCCTTGATGTTTCAGAATGTGTCCCACCAACGTATCCTTCATCTAAGGATATGCCAGAAACTCTTCGTTTCTCTATTCTGTTGAGAATCTCCTCATTAGTTACGTGATCTACCCATCTGATTATCATTAGTCTGTAGCACCACACTTCAAAAGCTACTAACATCTTTTTGTCTGGACTACTTATCGTCCACGGTTAACTTCCATAAAATACTACACACCAGAGAAATGCTTTCAGAAAAGACTTCCTAACATTTAAATTAATATGAATGTCAACAAATTTCGATTTTTCACAAAGGTCTTTCTTCCCCTAGCCATTCTGTATCTTATATCTTCGGCCATCAGAAGTTACATTGCTACCCAAATAACAAAACTCATCTACTACTTTGATTATCTAATCTTATGCCTTCAGTATCACCTGGTTTTCTTATAATGAATTTCATTCCACTTGTTTTACTCTGGTAGATGTTCATCAGATACCCTCCTTTCAACCTGCTGACCATTGCGTTCAATTCCTCTTCAGGGTCCTTTGCTGCCTCTGACAATTACTATGTCATCGGCAAACCGCAAAGGTTTTATTTCTGCTTTCCGAATTTTAATTCCTTCTTCAAATTTGTCTTTACTGACATGATAATATACAGTAACATCTCCTTGAATCTTGAAACTCTTCTCAAAAGGTCCAGACACCTTAATCCAAACATGAATTCCTTCATCAGCTGCTACCTTACGACGTCCTCTAGTAACCAAAGACAAAGGCTTGTCAAACACCAAATGTACAGTACCATACTCCTTGTTGGGTACAGCACCAATATTCCATGTCCTAAAAGCAATAACATCACGATCATCCAAGCTCTCCAGTCCACCGAGTGCAGCAGTAGCACTCCTTCACAGCTTCCTCAAGGAACAGATTCTACAACTTTTGGAGAAATTCTACAACCCTGTTTTACTCCCTGCACAACATCAACGTCCCTCCCATGCCCTACGATTCCAATAACTAGTCTGGTTTTTGTACAAGTTGAGTATAACTCTTCGCTCCCTATATTTTACCACTACTATCCTCGTATCTTGGAAAAGGTTATTCCAGTCAACATTGTCAAAGGCTCTCTCTCGGATCTACATATGCAAGACACGTAGGTTTGCCTTTTCTTAACCTATCTTATAAGACAAGTCATGAAGTCAGTATTGCCTCGCGCGTTCTAACATTTCTCCTAAATCCAAACAGATCTTTCCCAAAGTCGGTTCCACCAGTTTTTCCAATCGTCTGTAAATAATTCATGTTAGTATTTTTGCAACCTTGACCTATTAAACTGAAAGTTCTGTAATTTTAACACTTACTTGCACTTGTTTTCTTTGGAATTGGAATTACTATACTCTTCTTGAAGTCTGATGGTATTTCCCCTGTCTCATACATCTTGCCTACCGGGTGGAACCTCTTTTTATGGGTGGTTCTCCCAACGATATCAGCAGTTCAGACGCAATATATCGTCTACAGGTGCCTTGTTTAGACTCAAATTTTTGAGGGCTCTGTCAAACTGTTCTCGCAGTATCATATCTCCTATCTCATTGTCCTCTACTTCCTCTTTCACTTCCAGAATACTGCCTTCAATGCATTTCGGTATATACCTTCTGTCTCTCAGATTTCCGTTCTTTGCTTAGTACTTGTTTTCCATACGAGCTATTGATATTCGGGCAGTTGTTTTTCTTGTCTTCAACCATGACTTTCATTTTCCTGTTGGCCGTATCTTACTTTCCCTTAGTTATACATTCTTCCACGTTCTTGCAATTGTCTCCTAGCCATTCCTGGTTATCCATTCTTCACTGCCTGTTAACCTCATTTTTCAGCCGTCTTTACTCTCTTCGCATGCATCACTGTATTTTCGTATTTTCTTCTTTCATCAATTGTGTCTCTCCTGTGTCATCCAGGGATCTGTATTAGGTCTTGATCTACCTATATCCTCTGCGTCCTGCACCTACAGAGGGAAAACTATGCATCAGCTTACTACAGTACAAGAAATCGTAATATTTAAGAGATTCTTACAGCTCTACTGCATAATGTGCAATACGACTTAAAAGTTTGCAGAGTCCAGATGTAGTTAAAGTGAAACATAAACTGGCTCTAAATAACAATTAAAACATAATATATATATTAAGGAAAATACTACAAAATTTAGCTAAGTCTTAAGATACTTGTCATAATTTAAAATATAACCCTATCTCAGACACCAGATCAGATTAAGAAATCTTTAATTAAAGACGCATGTCTCAGTAGTACATAAAACATTAAATTTTGTATACACTGAACACTCTAGGGAAAAATTTGATACCCTTCTGGGGCACGCTGGTCGCATTTTCTATGACTTTCCGGCAGATATTTCTAAAACATGTTCATGTTCATGATGAAGTTATAACAGGACCAGTATGTATGATACAAAGAAACCGGAAGTCTTGGTTGCAATATCATTATTATTATTATTTTAATTATCATAGTGGCTTTTCACATGTTTTTTACCATCTTAGGATTGGCTGTCTGGTACCTCGTAGATATGGGTACTTGGAATACTGGTCATACAAGGTAAATGCCTATTGATAAATAAAATTAAAAAGAAAATAAATAAAAGAAAGAACCTGTGCTCGGTTTCCTTATTCTGGCATGTAGCGTAGTTCAATGCAAAACAACCAGTATTAGGCCTACAGAGAATTCTTCCATCGTAAATATGCCGGAAGTATCCTATATTTTCTTGTTTGACACCTTGCATGCGATATAGACCTGACCCCGTTTGGAGCCGGACGCGGTGGCCGCGGGGACTGAGGCGCTCCAGTCACGGTCTGCACGGCCACTACTGTCGGGGGTTCGAATCCCCCCTCTGGCATGGATATTTGTGCCGTCCTTAGTGTTAGCTAGTTTGTAAGTAGTTTGTAAGTTTAGGGACTGATGACCCCGTAGTTAAGTCCCATAAAGTATACAAATATTTGAACACCCCGTTTGGATGTATTGGACTGCATTATATGCCACAAAAAGAACAACGCGCAACTTTTCTTTTTCTCAAGTTTTGACAAGTGACATTTATCTGATGGCATATTTTATGCGTGGCACTCATTGTACCCATCGCCATCATATGCCACAATGCCGAAGGTGCTTATATAAAGGTGATACCCGTTATTGGAAATTAAAAGTAATATTGCAATCAAAACTGCCTTTCGTAGATCTTTATAATTTAACATAAAACCTTTGTAGATGGACACCCAAAGCTGAGATGATAACAGGGTCCGCTGCAGCTGTTTACGTTTTATTTTATTATTATTATTATTTTAAGAGATGATCGGTATCGTGACTTAAAGTTGCATCTTCGGGTCAAATACCTGAATAAAAAGGAAACACCAGACCATAAGCAAGCGACAAACCAGGACAAAAATCTATCTGGATAAAGATGGAATACAAAAATCCAAGAGAATGATAGTACTTAAGATTAAAACAAAAAACCATGGGCTCCCAAATACAAACAACAACCTCGGCTGTCAGAACACTCATACATAAAACATCATGGTGACAACCGCCCTCGTTGACCAAACCTAAAAACCAAGTCGGTGCGATAATTGCAGTGCGGTGCGAAAACTCCATTGAAATACGGCAGAGGAGAACTAGATGTAAACCATCAACGATAAACCGACATACTAACCACCAGACAGAGCCAGGCGGCACGGGCTGCGGCGTGGCTGGACGTAAACAAGAGCGTTTTTTTTTTTTTATGTAAACAGTTGCAGCGGACCCTTTTATCAATGATACTTAGTAATTTAGTTGTTGCTGTATGTAACGAGTTGGCTGTAGCAAATACTGCCCATCCTATCTTTTATATGACAAGTGTCGATGGAATACGTTGGTCTGCTTAGCATTACAAATAAAATTATATGTTTCATGGAATTGTAAATGACCATTTCAAAGAACGATCCCAAGTTAGTCTAGTACGATATTCGCATTATCGGCATGTATTAACAGGAACAGTAAAACATGGAGAATTACCAGTTCTCTGGCTGCTGTCGAGATGAGCAGTACCGTTTAGCTGTTGTTGGTTTTATTTATTGTCTGTATGATACTGTTCCTGTCAATACATATCGGTAAAATAAATATGGCACTAGATTAATTTGGGACGTAAAATTGAACTTTAAAATGTTTTCTGTTTGTAACCGGAAACAAACAGACGCTTTCCGTTTATATTTGGCGTTGCCATGAAGTATGTATAAGCAGTATTTGTTTGGGCTCACTCCAACTAAACACTGGACAAGAGAAACTGTAAAAATCTGCCGGAGCACCAGAGAAAATGCACCTGACAACCGTTGGCGCAAAGTCTCAAAGCTTATGGGACTTAACTACGGGGTCATCAGTCCCTAAACTTACAAACTACTTATGAACTACTTACGAACTAGGACGGCACAAATATCCGTGCCCGAGGGGGGATTCGAACCCCCGACCGTAGTGGCCGTGCTGATCGTGACTAGAGCGCCTCAGTCACCTCGGCCACCGCGGCCGGCTATCTGATAATTGTTGTTGGTTCTCTTGAGAGCCGTTGATTTAATTATCTTCATTCACGAGTCTCTAACTTACAAGAAGACAATACATAATAAAGGACTAAATTAGTTACATATTAGATATGAAAATTAAATGGATTCAGTTAATTACATTTTAACTGATCATAAATTACTATATGTACGTTACAATGTGTATGAATAACTAACGTATCCTCCTTATGTTATAATGATATTTTGAACGCGTTGTGGGCGATATCGGACTAATTTACAGAAAATATTTAGTAGTTCGTCATCATGGAACCACACTTTTTAGCGAATTTATTAACGTAGCTCCTTTTGTTGAACTATCCATTTCACTAAAACACCTTATTATTCCACAAATTTCTGATGAGATTTAAACTGGGAAATTACCACGCTAATGAGTAACGTTGTTGTTTTATTCTATGACCGTTTTTACTGCTTTAGAAGCGTGACACGGTGCCAGATCATGTTCAAATGCTCTTCGACGGTCGGAAAATGTCTGTGGGAATGGCAGAACCTTACATATGAGAATTTCTTGGTATTGGATTAAATTCATCATGCTGCAACTAGCGCCCCACGGACACTTTTTTTATTTTTATTTTTATTTTTTTAACAAAATGGCATTATACCATCTGATGAAAATGCTCTGCCTTGACTGCCTGATAACCTTTGTATTGGTTTGAGGTATCAGACTGATTATTTTACCCGTAAAAATGTTCAAATGTTTGTAAATCTATGGGACTTATCTGCTACGGTTATCAGTTCCTAGGCTTACAAACTATTTACACTAATTTAAGCTAACGTAACACACACACACACACACACACACACTCACACACACACACATACAAACACATGCTGGATGAAGGACTCGAACATCCGACGGCGAGCAACCTCGAGCACTGCAGCAGGGCGACTTAGGGCGCCCGGCCACTCCACCGCGGCATTTCACCTATACAAACTTTTTAATTCATGGCAAGTGTTAGAAAATGTTTCTTACCTTGCTTTCGTGTTTTTCATATGTTCAAATGTCTGTAGAGTCTATGGGACTTAACTACGGGGTCATCAGTCCCTAAACTTACAAACTACTTATGAACTGTGAGACTTTAACTTTTCCCGGCGTAAGGAATGTTCAAACAACTTACGGGTGTGCTGCCGGGTGACGTCGTCGACAACCGCCGATATCTCGGCAGGAGAACACCCTGCCATTCTCAAGGCACAAGTTCTCCTGCCGAGATATCGGCGGTTGTCGACGACGTCACCCGGCAGCATACCCGTAAGTTGTTTGTACTTATGAACTAGCTAAGACTAAGGACGACACAAATATCCATTCCCGAGGTGGGATTCTAACCCCCGACCGTAGTGGCCGTGCAGACCATGACTGGAGCGCCTCAGTCCCCTCGGCCACCGCGGCCGGCTTCGTGTTTTCAATACACAATAAAGAGGCGTCTGCCGCGCAGTTGAAGAGTCAATTCCACAGTTGAGAATTCTGCCTGAAGTTTCTTGTCATTCAGAGGGATAATTTTTGGTTCTCGTCAACATCCGCCTTTTCTCTTTGCGGATAATAAGGCATTATCAATATAAACCTTGGAAGTCTTGAAACGCTAGATTTTTCCCATCCAACAGTAATGAAAATTAGATTTCATATATCTTCTACATCTACATCTACATGTGATACTCTGCAAATCACATTTAAGTTCCTGGCAGAGGGTTCATCGAACCACCATTATACTATTTATCTCCCATTTCATTCTCGAATAGCGCGCGGGAAGAAAGAACACCTGTATCTCTCTGTTTGAGCTCTGATTTCTCGTATTTTATTCTGATAATCATTTCTACCTATGTAAGTGGGACTCAAGAGTCAAGAAGAGCAAGTATTTTTGCGCTCTTCTTAGGTAAAATTCCCATTAAAATACAAAGTTTTTTTCTCAGGATCAAATAAGCTGCCAAACGTACACTGAAATGGAAGGGAGCATTTATCGCCACTGCAGTGAGTGTATTAATTAACAGTTCATCCTTAAAACGTCAACGCCGTATCTCAATAGATACACCGGTTGCGCCTAGATCAACGTAATTAAGAACTGCCGTTGTTGGCTAGTACGTGGATGGGTCACCATCCGAATCTGCCGAGGACTACTGACAGGCGGGATGGCCGCGGTGAAGTAGCCGAGCGGTCTAAAGCGTCTCGCTGCGGAGCGCGCGGTTGCTCGCCGTGGAGGGTCGAGTTCTCCCTGGGGCATGTGTGTGTGTGTGTGTGTGTGTGTGTGTGTGTGTGTGTGTGTGTTATCCTTAGGTTAGTTTATCTAGGTGTAAGTAGTTGGAAAGCTACGGACTGATGGCCACGCAGTTTGGTCCGATATATTTACAAACTTTTGAACATTTGCAGGCGGGATGCACCCAGTCCTTATGGGGTAATTAAGAATCGACGTGATTGAGAAGGAGCTGTTCTGGTCACGAAAACTGATAAAATGGCCGGGAGAGCGAGGCGCTAACCGCGTCCCCCTCCAAGCAGCATCCGCTGACGGCTTCGAACGGTGGATGACACAGTGGCCAATCGGTTCCTGATGGTCCGATCCAGCCCTGTACTAATGAGTTTAGCTTAGTTTCTAGTTCATAAATTAACAGGTCATTACATTGAGCTCTGTTAACTTGGTGAAATTTAGTTTCACTGCACTGAGAACTTCGCCGAACGCCGTAACAAAACTGTCGGAGATTTAATGTTTTACCGAGTTCTCGATATTTACGGTGCACTCGTGCTATGGACATCCGAGAAGATCCCTACCTCATTGCTACCTCGGAGATACTGTGTCCTATCTCTCGTGCGCCGACTACTACAACACCATGATCAAACTGACTGTCATTGCAGCAGACACCTACGCCAAACACCTGTTATCTTAGGCCGTGTTCTACGTGAGCGACCAAAGCGAGCGACAGCTTCAAGGGACAAATCTATAGTTACGGATCTGTCCGACGTGAGTGACATCTGCAGCGCTGCTCGTCAGATGCGACAGGGGGCGACGTTTGAGATTCAAACCTGCTTGAATCTTGTCGCTGTCGCACGTGCTACAAAGTGTTGAGGTTTGCTGAGAATCGTCTGCTTGTAGAGGTTATAAAGGGTGTCGAAAGATTTCTGTGAGCTAATAATACCTAAAGTGTATGAAACAGCAACTGTTCCTGAAATAACAGAATCTAAAATTCAAGTTGTATATACAATTAGGAGTTTTGATTTTGATAAGAAGTGTTCGAAAAGAACTGGATCGTAAATTTTCTTTTGGAAAGTTGAATTTTTGAATTGTTTCCAATATGTCAGCCTTCTGTGTTTTTGTTCTGAGTGGTAGTTTGATCTACACCAAGATGAGTGTGTTGTGAACAATTTCTAGCATTTCTGTGCTTTGTGCATTTGCTAATCTTCGACCGTAACAACTTACTCCTAAGGCAGGGAGAAATAACACTAGGATGTCAAATGAGATGAGTGTACTATTGTTTCTCTAGGATGTCAAATGAGATGCGTGTACAATTATGTCTCTGAGTAAATGTTCCATTAGGAATTTAATGTATTTGGTACAGTGGGATATGTGTGTTTGTTAATTCAGGATAAACTATATTTGTAAAAACTCTAAAAAAAACTAATTTCCAGTGCTCTGTAAATCGAATATACAAAACTTCGCACAAATAACAGGTGAAAGGGCCCTGCCGCACTGGGATGCCGCGGCATCTCTGCTGGCAGAGACGCCCGATACAATACATGGGGCTGAATGGGGCCTCCCGCACCTGGCATCCACCTGACGCTGCCAGCAGACCCGCCGCTCCAGGCCTCTGCTGGCGGCGCTGCCAATGAAACACAAGGCGGCTTATTGGAGCTCCCGCAGACCTGCCACGCGCTGTGAAATTCAGGCGAGACCAGAAATTTGGGACACATCATCCGTGGATTATTCGAACCGCAAATTGAAGAAACCTGTTTGGAACAAGTTGTTGTTATTTTCGGAGGAAAAGAATCGTCTTTGGAAGTGAAGAAAGAACTCGGTAAGTGATTCAAAAATATTTTATTTTTCATTACTAAAGTTTACTGAAAATAAGTACTTTGCCACTTGACGGGATTATGATTAACAAAGTACTCTGAAAATTTGTCTCTCACTAAGAGTGCAGATCGACCGCTTCTGTACATTCATTGTTCTCAAAACCAATTACTTGAAGTGTCTTCATAGACGAATCCATCTCTTGCACGCACAAAATTATGCAAAGCACAACAAGCTTTAACTATATATCTTGCGCAAAATCAATGCCCCCATTTAGTGGACGATGAAAGATTCTCCACTTGTTGGAGAGGATACCAAAGGCGCATTCCACATAACGCCTAGCCCTCGATAATCTGTAATTGAAGATCTTCTTCTCGTAACTAAGATTATTCCCAACGTATGGACGCATCAAATTTTCACTCATGCCAAAAGCCTCATCTCCTACTAACAAACAAGGAAAAACTTAAATTGCAAGTATCACTTCATAAAACAAACAATTACCTACTGAGTAGACAGGTAACGAAAATCTTTTCTTCTGGTGAAATGGCTTTCCTTAAAGCAGTGTCCTTTTTCTTCAGTTCATCTCGGCAGATCTTCGCTAATTCGTCGAATGAACGTACGGACATTCTCACGTAATTAAAAAAAAATATCATAGTAATTTCTTAATAATCCGTTTACATCACGATCAGCACAAATTATTCTTTCTCTGCATTCTCTTTCTCTGCCGACGACGCACACAAATCACAGCTATTAGCTCCTCTATGTCCATTTCGACACTAAGCGCAGAATGAATGAGTCCCTGCTTTTGCCGCACCGGCAGACCGCGTGCTGCCAGCAGAGATGCCAGCAGCGATGCCGTGGCATCCCAGTGCGGCAGGGCCCAAAGGGTTGTAGTTATAGGAATTAAAATATAAGAAGTCTCGGAAATTGAACCGGCGAAAACAAAACCTACAACTTTGTAGCCCAGGGTGCTACGCCTACACTGCGCCAACTGTTGATATATTAGAGCTGTACTGTATCTTTTAATATCTCATTCTAATAAGACGTATTTCGTACTTATTCATTCGTTCTTGGTGAGTAGTCACAAAAGAAAAACTCATTGACGACATAGTTGAAAGTATCTGTATTCGCTTTCCTATTTTCGAAGAATTTGGCTGATGATCTTCATAGTATATTTTCGTATTTAAAGTTCTTAATTAAATAGTGCACAAACAATTCCAGCTTCGTAAATTTAATGCACAGGACGCTTTACGTCTTTTTTTCTAAAGAAAATAAAATTTAACCCTTAAGAGGAAGAATGATTTTTATTACTTAGTAAGAAATGTGTGTTTACCACTAAAAAAGTTACTTTTCTCACAAATTGGTACATAAATCTGTTAGTACAATAATATATTCAACAATAACTTACTGAACACCAATATCATGTAACAATTTCAATATTTATTACTTCATGAATTCTCATACCATGAAATTCTATAAAAATAAATAATTTTTGTGAAGAAAGGTAAGGGATAAAGGTCAAATTTACAAACCCTTCTGCTAATTAATCGATTAAGCATTGAACACACATTTTTTTGGAACATTCCAGACATGCTGGTCTATCACAGTTCACAAATTTATATGCAGTGTTCCTGTTTTTCTGGTAAGGACAAAGACTGCATTTCCTTCTAGTTCGTCATTCTTCACCTTCTCTTGTTTTTCTTTCTTCTTCTGTGAGTCTTAGCAAAAGAGATTTTGAATTACTATTCTCAAATCCCCCTTCAAATTGGAGATAAGTAGCCTCTACTGAAGATGGGGTCTCTTTAGACATATACAGTTTCTTGAAGAATCAGTACCTGGTGATACTTTCACTGTTTGTAAGCAGAAGTAGAGAATGCAGCTATTAACTGTACTAATTAATATTGATTAGCTGCATGTAGTTGTACTCACCAGCAACAACTGTATCGAATTTGGAAATACGTGTGTAATAAACACGTGACAAAACTTGCGTTACTGGAAATATGTATCTCATAGGCACTGCGATACTCGAAGAAACAACAATTATTTCACGTATAACAGTCACCGTCAACAATCGATCACAACACATAACAATGAAACTGTATGAAGCTACAGAGGCACTTCCGCATATAAAGCAAATAGTATTACCATTCTAACAAAATAAAAACTGATGCGTGTCTCTCAGCCACATCTTCCTTTTGAGGATTAATTGCCTCAATCTGTAGCTGTAATCATTTTTTATGTATGCCAAATTTTAGAAACAACTGGTCGGTTCTAGCGGCTATCTTGTAGCAAGAATATACCGCGTTCACGTAATCTGACAAGGAGAGAACGCCTAGTCGTCGTCGCCGAATTCGTCCAAATTTTTGGGACATATAGGGTGTGGTTAAAAGTCGACCACTGTACGAAACAAGAGGTTTGTTTTATCACTAAAATTAGTAAATGAGGTCCGTGCGAACTACTGGTTACTATTTGCTACAAAACCTTGTTTCCTGGTCCAAACTGAAAGCTGACTCGTTTCAAATAACTTCAATAACAGGAAGTAAATGTACAGTGGTCAATATACATAGCAGCTCACACGTTATTACTCACAGAAATTAATAAGCAAGCCACCACAATTAAAGTCATATTAGAGGATGGAGGAAGGAAGCTTAGGGTTTAACGTCTCATCGACAGTTTGGTCATTACAGACGGAGCTAACGCTCGGAGATTTGGGTAAGGATGTGGAAGGAAATCGACCGTGCGTGATTTAGGAAGGAGCCATCCCGGCATTTGCCTGGAGTGATTTCGGGAAATCACGGAAAACCTAAATCAGGATGGCCGGAGGTGGATTTGAACCACCGTCCAGTGTCTTACTACTGCGCAACCTCGCTCGGTAAAGTTACCTTAGAAAGGTGGCTAAAAAACATTTATGGCGCAACGGAATTTAGGCATAAGAAAAATTGCATCTGAACTTGTTCTCAGCACTTGTGAAGAACAATATTATGTAAAAGAGGGAAGTTGCTCTAAAACTACAATTATAGGCAACTTACGGATTATGCTGAACTTAAACTTGTTTTTCAGATTGAAAGCAAACAAATGGGGAACCAATTTTGTTAATACAATAAAAATGCATTTCTTACATGGATTAATGCGGACGGTGCCCAGCCTAAATTATACATGATTTAACGCTTCTGGGGGGGGGGGGGGGGAGGATTCACGAACAACACTCATTCGCTCACACACACACACGCAATGCCACAAGGAAACTCACCAAAATCAGCGTGCTGAGACGAGGCGGAAGCAGGCACCGCTATCGTAGGCGAAATTCAGCAAGTCGGAGGTAGCACAAAACACAATATAAAAACACTTTGAAGCTGGCTCTGGTCTGTCGTGCCTGTTTTGAGATGGTGCGTGTGTATAGTCAAGTTAAATTACATCTGAATTGGACCGCTAGCAGACACGCTAACGGCGATAGATGGTTACGTTACATGAACGCACTACACTGAAGGTGAGGTGGTTGAAAATCGGATTCATTATACAAAATCACGGTGGATTTTTCAGTTGCAGTCTGTTAGAAATCGATCTATGTACTGGTTTTATATGGGAAGTGGCTTGAATTCAGGCGACTAACTGCAAGCCTGAAGTCGGAACTCGAACCCACGTGGTTTCGAAAACCGATAAAATTGAATAAATTCAGTTTCCGAAAAATTAGAAAAATTAACTACAGCATGCAACCCATAGAAATACTTGGAATTATATAAGGAAGCGAATGAAATACAGCTACACACGATATGGGGCTATTGCAGAGACAGATGAGGTCCTTTCTCAGAAAAACCCCAAAAATGAAATAATTACAAAGTCGGAAAAATAAAAATAAGAATTAAGGCATGAAACCATAGACATGTTTAGAATTACATGAAGAAGCGAAAGAAATTCAGCTACACGCGATAGGGAGCGCTTATAGAGATTGATGAAGTCCAGTCCTCAAAAACGCATAAAAGTAAAATAATTACAAAGTCGGAAATTACAGCATGCAACCCATAGGAATGTTTAGAATAACATAAGGAAGCTATTGAAGGAGTTTGAACCAGGCTCAGAGAGTATTACTGATAGAATGCGTGCTACCGGTCGGAGAAGAAACAGCAAAATTAAAATAGGCGGGGAGAGAAGATCGCGAAATATTAGTGGAAATCAGAAGGATACCCACATAGTTACTTGCCTGATGTGCATGGAACAAACAAGAGTGGAAGCTGAAGGCTTTGTTCTATGAACCAACCACGTGGAACACATATCAATCACGGAAAGGAAACGACGAGAAGATTTTTACATGTACTGTACAACAATGAACATATCACCTATTAGAAATGGGGCTCAACAAAGCTAGAAAGTATTTACAGAGTTCATATACCGGCACATGATCACAAAAAGTTTTAACATACCAGGCCGTTATCAAACTGCAACTAGCATCACACACACCACGTTTATCTATTAGAAATCACTGAAGTGAAAAACGAGAACACATTTCCGCACAAGATCGGAGAAAATATTCCAAAAAATGATTCTAAGTTCACGAATCTAAGTTATACATGCTAGACAATGAAACACTACCATCTCCAAACACAAGAGCAGAACCAACCTTACCTCACCAGACGACCAGCACAGAATGGGCCAGACCGAGCGGCCACGAGACGCGGGAAGCCACCGGAAGCCGGAAAATCCAAGATCAGCGGTGGTGGGGACAGAGAGACTCGCCCTAGAGAAGGCTCGTCGACTGGACTGTAACCAAAGGGTGTGGAAAGCTCTGTGGTAGCATGAGCAGCTATCGACTCTGAGCCAGAGAGAACGATGCAAAGCGAGCTATCACTCACCACATTCAGACAGCCATAGATTCTCGCACATTCACTTAAAAGTAAAACAACTGCACATTCTCACAGAGACAACGGCGTAGCGGAGAAGCCGTACTTATGCCACATTAATTAATATAATAATAAATTATTAACACAACAAAATAAGAAAAACCTAGCAATATTAACTAATATTTTCACACATGAAATAAAAATCCTCTTCCTCAAGCCTTGAAAAGAGTGGGGTTCAAGTGTTAACAAAATGATAATCTAGCGAAATTAAATAAATTATAACTTTACAGAAGTATACAAAAATATATGGAAGACGACAGACGGTCGTTTGTTATGGTGAGACACGAAAGTGCCCAAATTGGGAACTCCATTTGGCGAAGCGTTTTGGAAATAAAAGGAAGTTTGATACGGATGTATCACAATATGAATCTCATCAACTGTCCCTCGGATGTGGTGTTAGGAGGCGGTGTTTGTATCAGCGGTAAAACATTGGATTCGTATTGAGAATGTTCAACTCTACCCGGCGGCAAACTTTTTTTCTGTTCCTTGGAAATGCGTACTCCTATGTATTGTTTCCGTAGGGATCGCAGGACAGGTATTTAAACAATCATTCTTCCCACGTACAATATGTTAATGGAATGGGAAATAAACCCTAATAACAGTACAGTGGGACTTACCCTCTGTCATACACTTCACAGTGGTTTGGAGAGCAGATGTAATGTGACCTGATGTCACAATTAACCGCAACTTTATATAGGTCATTTTATTAATTTATATAAGCAAAAAAAAAAAAAAAAAAAAAAAAAAAAAAAAAAAAAAAAATCGGAACTAACTACAAATATTTAAAAAGGAACTGTAGTTAACGCGTACTTGGAGACGTTGTGTCTGTAAATCGATACTTCCATTCTTTTACATTTGTTCAACTACATGTACCGGGGTGATATTTTTTGTTTGTGCCGATAGTGCCACTAAGATCAAATTAAACTCATGATTATTCGTGTTTCAACCTTATGGTCCGTTCACAACCCCAGGTTTGCAAGTTAATATGCTTATTTCAAATAATGACGTCCAATGCAGATTTTGTGCAGGTATAAATACAAAATAACATAAATGATGTTCCGGTTCATTGTGAAGTCAGTAGTGTACGTATTGCAAAGGAGCAAAAAGATATTTGTCGCTGAAGCTTTCAATAAAAACATTCAATTTCCTACCCCTGAGCCAAACACCGGTTTCTAAATAGACTCTCTCAGGGGTACATATGGCGATAGATCCGTATTAAAATTCCTTTTATTTCCTAAACGCTTCGCCATCTGTAGTTCCCATTAGGTGCGCTTTCATATCTCCAACCTAGCTATTAACATAAATGTATCAGGCCCAAGGAAACCTGATTCCTGAACATCTACACCAAAAATCAAACTCCAAAGATAGGATATATTGTTGAAAATTTGTTAAGCTGAATGTTATAGCGAACCTCCTCCCTTACTAAAAGGCACCAAAACTGCATTTTGCAACCACGTAGATCGACGTCACGTGTAGCTACGACACCTCTCCGCCAACTTCATCGAGAAGATAATGACATCTGTTAGAACCCTCTAGTTTTTTCAATGTATCTGTGTTACGTCTTACTACATTTTTAGGTTTTCCTGTAGCTTACCGAATCTTGCAAATATTTCGGACCACAATGATAAAAATACAAATACTATAAAGATTACTATTTATAAAACAATAACATTAACAGGCTGGATGCACAATTAGGAGGACACCAAGTTGGATTTAGAAAAAGGAGGAGCTGTTGGGAAGAAATTATCAATCTGAAAAACATAATCAGAACACCTTCTGCCCAATTAAATGATACAACGTTTATTGATTTCAGAAACGCATATGACTCAATAGAAAGCTTAATTTGAAGTCTTGAGGAATTTCGATTTAATAGGAAATCCAGAGAGAAAGTGAAACAAACAGTGACAGACACCAAGTCCAAATTTAAACTGAAGATTTCTAAACCTCTCAAAATCCAGACGATCTGAGACAGGATGACGTACTCTCCTCAACACTATTCAGCATCATTCCACAAAAGATAATGAAGAAGCACTGGAAGAATACATATAAATACACCAAATTTCGCAGATGATATTGCTCTCTTGTCCACGAATGCAGTTAAACAAACATAAATCTTAGCAAAGCACGTAGCTAAATTTGGTTTACGGATATTATATTAGAAAGGTAAATTCATGTCTAACATATCTAAGGACATTAAGAAAATGCATTCAAGTATTGGACTCATGGAAAAGGTCAATCCCCTTAAATATTTGGGAGATCAATAAGGAGCCCCAGGGATAGAAACAAAGTATACGTAGTTTCCAACTAGCAAAGATAATCATTTACAGATGATAGAAACTTGCACCGTTGCCAACAAATACAATGTACCATACGTATAATTGCTGGAAACAGTTCTTTTCGAAATAAAATTGGTTTCTGTTAATAGAAATAAAGCTGCCGTGGCGGTACACATGACTATAACTTCAAAATTTAGTATATATATATATATATATATATATATATATACGTCATTTTTCGTTTGAAATTCTATAATGTATATATCAATATAATCAGGAAAGACTACAGAATTTAATAAAGCCATAAAAAATTCCATTTTTCCACCAAAAGTACCCTGTATCCTTAAGGGGACAACACCTTGATTAAGGTCGGAAAAAATACATATTCGGTTTTCATAATATTTCGATAGATTAAGGTTTTATTTAAGTACTCTGAAAAGGATTTTGCTGAAAAAAAATTTTTTTTCGAGCATTTAAAGAGCATTTTCCGACCACGTAACGAGTACTTTTCTGTCAGCCACCTTTGTGCATATATTTTAGACCTTTATATCCCTGAATTGCACGTTAGGGATTTTTTTAACTCCCGAGTGTGTTGGCTATCCTTGTAATGCAACGGTCGGTATTCTTTTCTGCTGTTTGTAAAAAACAAGTTTCTAATATGCGGTTAGTTTTGTTCAAGTGTTATTATACTTACGTTTGCAGTGCTTGTTTACGTGTGTTTTGTTGTGTTCATTGCAGATGACGAAACGTTGGCAATTAAGAGAGATGTTTGGGCCATATTCTTCCATAAGTCCTCTACTGATGATAAGCCATGTCATGCATTGTGTCCATCAAGAGAAAATTTGTGGCGTAAAACATATTCTCACCAGCATTCCCTCCTTGCCACTGTTCTTACAGCAATTAAACCTATTTTCAGAGATTTGGGTCATCCTCACCTTTTAACAAAATGGCTGCATGGGCAGACACAGAACCTAAATGAATGTTTCAACAACATAATTTGGAACCGCCTTCAAAAAATGTTCAGATGTTTGTTAATCTTATGGGACTTAACTGTGGTATCAATGCCTAAACTTAAAACTACTTATGAACTAACATACTAAAGACAACACAAACATCCATGCCCGAAGGAGGATTTGAATCTCCGCAACGTGGCGCTCAAGACCGCTAGGCTACTCCCGTGCGGCGAACCGCCTACACAAAACTGTATTTGTACGCTTCTGTACAATGAAACTAGGCGTTCATGTTGCTGTTATTACATTCAGTTGTGATAATATTGGAAAGTGTTAAGTGCTGAAAAAGCTGGGAATTAATCCTGGTGAAAATATGACCACTGGGATGCAGCATTGCGATAAAATGAGGAAGCCGATGCAGACACGTCTGCATGTAATATGGCCAAGAAAGCAAGACAAACATCCAGAAAGGTGAAAAAGGAGCTGGAAGACCTGCTAGAGGACAAAGAAGGGCCGTCATATGCAGCAGGACGATTTTAATTAACTGTAAGTAACAAACTTCAAAAGTTTTTTTCGTTATAGTCAATGTCCCGCAAACAAAAATTTTAACTACATATGCCCCATTATATAAGAAACTGTCATAGATAAATGAATGAAATTTTCAGAGACTCTGCTTAACATAAAAAGCCACCTCTGGTACTACATTCATTATTATTCCCCCATTAGGGAGTTTAAGAAAGATATTTTCTGCGGAAAAAACTTAATATTTTTTTATCATCTTGTGATGGGGCAGCTCTTGTCTCTTCCGTGCGTGCAGTATTAGAATTTTTGTTGATTCCGCCTTATGCAAGGTACTTTTTGTTTTGTTTATATACCCAAACTAGTTTCGGCACTTATTTTGCCATCTACCTTAGGTTTCTGTTGTTTATTTTCAATAATAACATGTTACATATTTGGTTATACAATCGTTTGTACATGTGCACTGATTGTGGAATGACGAATTTTGACAACCTGTCATCTGCAACAACAAGACGTTTTTGTTTACGAAAACTGACTGACTTATTGTAGGCCTAGATTAGCATGGAAGTTATATTGAAATTATTCCTATGTGGCTGTTCTGGCTTACTTACATTTGAGCTGTGGTGTTGCTGCTCGTTTGTTTGTGGCGCGTTCCTATGTTTTTAGGTCTTCAGTACTATTTTTGCTGTGAAACAGCACTGCTTACATCGCCATTTTTCTTGTTGTGATGGCTGTATGGTGTTGCATTTGTTTGTGTGGCGTGTCTATGATTTGGAGCGTGATTTTTGAATAGTTTAGATACTGACATTGTATTGTGGGTGTGTATTTGTGTATGTTTTTGTTGTTGTTGTTGTATGGTTAACAGAGAGAGAGAGAGAGAGAGAGAGAGAGAGAGAGAGAGAGAGAGAGAAATATTGTATGCCTGTGTGTGTGTGGGGGGGGGGGGGGGGGGAGTTCAGCTGTGATGTGGTGCTGGGATTTATTTGTAAACTTCTTTTATGGTCTCAAAGAGTGTTTTATTGCATAGTGACGTGTATTCATTTAGTACTTTCTTACCTTGGGCTATTGCTTTTTGGATGTGATAATTTTCTTCTATTGTTAGTTTTTGGAATAGTTACTGGTTTTGAGGATTTGTAGGTCTGTTTCTATGTTTGTTTGGGTGTGATTCTGTTTCATTAAATGTTCAGCGAATGTTGAGTGACAGCTGCTACTTTTTAGTGCTCTGAGGTGTTCAGTGTATCTTGTTTTGAAATTTCTGCATGTTTTTGTTCATAAATTTAAAAACTGTTTCTTACAAACTATAAAATGGATAAAGTAGATTTTTAGTACAGTTGACGCTGTTAGATTCATGTAACATACAGTAGAAATGTTAAGGTCCTGCATGAAAAATATTTTTTTTTCCAGAAATGGGTCAAATACTTGTGTAAGAGTACACCTGTCGCTGTATCTTACAGTTTGATTTAACGTAATGTATTTATTGTCTTAAATTTGTTCATTTCACGTATTTTCATTTCTTGTATGCAAGGTATATTTCGTATGTAACGTCATTTCCTGTATTGAATCATTTAGTGTAAACATGTACTGTATGTGTAAACCCGCATGAATGCACGAACATTCTTATGCTGCAAGTTGGTAATGCGCCAGAGAAAATGTTGAACCTGTTGTGAAGACTGTCTTTGGTACAGACGTAGTAGCTGTGAGTGTCGTGATGCTGAAGCAGTCGCGGAGCGGACTCGTTAAAGTAAACACATAAATGTTTTGTTGATGGTGCAGAGGCACGGTAGGAGCAGTGTGGCGCGAGATTAATGAAGTAGCAAAGTTGCAATAAGCCTGAGAGGCGTACTGTTTAATGTATTGAGGGAGGTGCGGAACAAGTTTATTTATACTCGGAAGTGATCAGTGTAATGTTTTTTAATGTGTGCAAGAAAAGTAATTGTTTGGTTGTCAAGTCTATTGTCACCGAGAGTGATCGTTGCTGTAATTACGGAGATTAGAAAGTGTATCGAGGTGATATCAATGCATAGAGATTTCAGCCAGATGAGCTGAACACAGAGTTGTCGATAAAAATATTTTTGAACTAACAGTAAGAGTACCTATTGTAATCATATCTGTGTTGTATGGACTTCACGACGAAAACAGATGAGTACTTTTGTAACATTTTATTTTGTATGCATGTAATTGTAGTGTCAACCCAATCGGAATTTTGGTTCAATTATATATGACTTATTTTGAAACCAGTCTTAATTTTGTAAGTAGTTGTAGTCACCCCATTATCACCATTATTAGATTATGTTGATTATGCAAGCCTGTACATTGACTAACAAATTCAATCATTTTTCAAAGTAATTACGATCAGTTTTAAAGAAATTGCTAGACGAGTTAAGGAATTGCTAAACGTGTTACAACCAAAGAGACTAGTAATTAAAGTGCAGTTCTGTTCTAAGTTTTGCAATCAATTATTATGCCAAAGCTTTTAACTTGCAAGAGAGTTTGCACGTAAAGTAAAATTGGTTTCATTTATACAGCAAGTAACCAGGCTAACAGTAGTCAAAGTATTATAGTTGATTAACCAGACTTGACGAAAGTAATTTTTATGAAATACGTTAAATGCCAGACTTTGCTCAGCCAGTTACACGCGTACGCTAAAAAAAAAAAAGTAGTTCACGTGAAGTTTTATAAATAAGTTGAATGCTTTAAACAATGTTATCAATATTATTGGGAATTTTGACTGTAGTATTTGTGAAGCTCACTGCACCACGCAGTTTCACAGTACTGAGCTATTATCATTGCAATCAGAGTCTATCTGCTATTACGATTTTGATTATAACATTATAACACGAACACGCCATCACCACTACATGAATTCTGACACATTTATTAGTGAAGTTGTGCTGTTCGTGAATCGTAAGGGGTGCTGGTTGGAGGCTGTAATCAATGCTAAGTCAGATAGGGCCAAAATTAATTAATTACCACAGTGACTGTTTCAAGTTAATTATTCATCATCATCATCATCATCATCATTAGAGTGATTATGCCTTTCAGCGTTCAGTCTGGAGCATAGTACCTCTAATAAAATTCCTTCATGATCCCCTATTCAATGCTAACATTGATTCCTCGTCTGATATTATGCCTTTCACTTCAAAATCATTCTGCACCGAATCTAAGTACTTTCTTCTTGATCTACCTCGACTCCTCTTACCCTCCACTGACGAGCTCATGAGTCTCTTAGATAACCGTGCTTCTCCCATGCGTGCAACATGACTCCACCATCTCAGTCTGTTCGCTCTAACTGCTTCATCTATGGTGTTCATTCCCAGCTTTTCTCTGATTTCCTCATTATGGACACCCTCCAGCCATTGTTCCCATCTATTGGTACCCGCAGTCATTCTTGCTACTTTCATATCTGTAACCTCTATTTTATGAATATGTTGTAGTTGTTATGGTCTTCAGTCCGGAGACTGGTTTGATGCAGCTCTCCACCCTACTCTATCCTGAGCAAGTCTTTTCATCTCCTCATAAGAACGGCAACCCACATCCACTTGAATCTGCTTACTATACGCGTCTCTTGGCCGCCCTCTGCGAGTTTTACCCCACACACTTCCCTCCAATGCTAAATTTACGATTCCTCGATGTCTAAGAATGTGTCGTACCAAGCGATCCCTTCTTTTAGTCAGGGCATGCCAGAAATTCCTTTTCTCACCAATTCTGTCAGTACCTCTTCATTAGTTATGCGATCTACCCACCTAATATTCAGCATTCTTCTGTAGCACCACATTTCAAAGGCCTCTAGTCTCTTTCTGTCCGCACTGCTTATCATCCATGTTTCACTCTCGTACAAGCCAACACTCCACACAAATGCCTTCAGAAAAGACTTTCTTACACTTAAATTAATATTAGATGTTAGCAAATTTCTCTTTTTCAAAAATGGTTTTCTGCCCATCGCCTTTCTGCATTTTATATCCTCTGCACTGCGACCATCGCATGTTATTTTACTACCCAAGTAACAAAACTCATCTACCACCTTCATTGTTTCATTACCTAATGTAATTCCTTCAGCCGGCCGCGGTGGCCGAGGGGACTAAGGGGCTCCAGTCACGGTCTGCACGGCCACTGCGGTCGGGGGTTCGAATCCCCACTCGGGCATGGATATTTGTGCCGTCCTAGTTCGTAAGTAGTTCATAAGTGGTTTGTAAGTTTAGGGTCTGATGACCCCGTAGATAAGTCCCATAGACTACACAAACATTTGAACATTTGAATTTAATTCCTTCAGTATCACCTGATTTTCTAAGACTGCATTCCATTATCCTTGTTTTGCTCTTGTTGATGTTCATTTTATATGCTCTCTTCAACACACTGTCCATTCCATTCAACTGCTCTCCCAGGTCCTTTGCTGTCTCTGACAGAATTACAATGTCATCAGTAATGTTTTTATTTCCTCCCCATGAACTTTAATCCCTATTCCAAATTTTTCCTTTCTCTCCTTCACCGCCTGCTCGATGTACAAATTGAATAACATCGGAGAAAGGCTACAACCCTGTCTTACTCCCTTCCCAACTGATGCTTCCCTTGCATGCCCTTCGAGTCTAATAACTGCGGTCTGGCTTTTGTACAAGTTGTAAATAACTCTTCTTTCCCTATATTTTACCCCTGCTGACTTCAGAATTTGAAAGAATGTATTCCAGTCAACATTGTCAAATGCTTTCTCCAAATCTACAAAAAGCTAAAAATGTAGGTTTGCCTTTCCTTAATCTATCTTCTAAGATAAGACGTAAAGTGAGTATTGCCGCCCGGGTTCCTACGTTCCTCCTGAATCCAAACTGATCTTCCCCGAGGTCAGCTTCTACTAGCTTTTCCATTCTGCTGTAGATAATTTGTGTTAAAATTTTGCAACCATGTCTTATCAAACTGATGGTTCTGTAATTTTCACACCAGTCTGCGCCTGATTTCTCTGGAATGGGGATTATTACATTTTTCTTAAAGTCTACCGGCCGCGGTGACCGAGGGGACTGAGGCGCTTCAGTCACGGTCTGCATGGCCGCTACGGTCGGGGGTTCGAATTCCCCCTCGGGCATGGATATTTGTGCCGTCCTAGTTCGTAAGTAGTTCATAAGTAGTTTGTAAGTTTAGGGACTGATGATCCCGTAGTTAAGTCCCATAAGCTTTACAAACATTTGAACATTTTCTTAAAGTCTGAGGGTATTTTGCCCGTCTCATACATCCTACACACCAGTTCAAATAGTCTTGTGATGGCTGGCTCTCCCAGATACTTTAGTAGCTCTGAGGGTATGTCATCGACTCCTGGGGCCTTGTCCTGAACTAAAGTCTTTCAAGGCTCTGTCAAATTCATCTCTCAGTATAGTATCTCCTATTTCATCTTGATCTACTTCCTCTTCCCTTCCTACAACATCGTCTCCAAGTTCATTTCCTTTGTAGAGCTGCTCTATGTAATCTTTCCAACTTTCAGCTTTCCCTTCTTTGCTGAGAACTGGTTTCCCATCTGAGTTCTTGATATTCGTAGAGTTGCTTTTCTTGTCCCCAAATGTCTCTTTTATTTTCCTGTAGGCGGTATCTACTTTTCCCCTTCTTATAGATTCCTTTACAGATCTGCATTTGGCTCCTGCTTAGCCTTTTTCCACTTCCTGTCTATCTCATTTCTTAGTCGTCTGTACTCCATTTTGCCAGTTTCATTTACTGCATTTTTATATTTTCTCCTTTCATCAATTAAATTTAGTATTTCCTGTGATATCCAAGGATTTTTTGTAGGTCTTGCCTTTCTACCTATTTTGTCCTCTGCTGCCTTCACTATTTCATCTCTCAATGCTACCCATTCCTCTTCTACTGTTTTATTTCCCCCTGTTTCTGTCAATTGTTGCCTAAATCTCCCTCTTAAATGTTCCAGAACTTCACTTTCCTTCAATTTATCTAATCCCATCTCCTTATTTTCCTACCTTTCTGCAGTTTTTTCAGTTGCAGCCTACAGTTCATGACTAACAAGTTATGGTCAGAGTCTACATCTGCCCCTGGGTATGTCTTACAGTTTATCACCCGGTTCCGGAATCTATGTTTTACCATTATAAAATCTATCTAATACCTTCCGGTGCCTCCTGGTCTCTTCCACGTATACAACCTTCTTTTGTGATGCTTAAACCACGTGTTTGTTACGATTAAATCATTAAATTCTACCAGGCGACTTCCTCTTTCATTCCTCCTGCCCAGTCCATATTCACCTACTATTTTTCCTTCTCTTCCTGTTCCTACTACCGAATTCCAGTGTCCCATCACAATTACGTTTTCCTCTCCCTTAACTGTCTGAATAATTTCCTTTAGCTCCTCATATATTTCCCCTGTATCCACTCAACTTTCACTCCCATACAACAAAGTTGGTCGAAAGATAGAGCGGTGCACTGCTATCTTAGTCTTGGTACTTACATCCTTCTTGCAGAAGAGAGTAGATATTAGCTGAGCACTCACTGCATTAGCTTTGCTGCACCTCGATTCCAGTTCTTTCGCTATGTTGCCATCCTGTGAGAAAATACATCCCAGGTACTTGAAACTGTCTACCTGTTCTAACTTTGTTCCTACTGTTTGGCACTCAATCTGTTTGAATCTCTTTCCCACAGACATTACTTCCGTTTTGGAGATGTTGATCTCCATATCATAATCCTTGCACCTCTGATCGGGCTCTAAAATATTAGTTTGCAACCTTTCAATTGAATCGGCCATTACAATTAAGTCATCCGCATATGCGAGACTGCTTATTTTGTTTTCACCTATTTTAATCTCGCCCTGCCAGTCTAATGTTTTCAACATATGATCCATGAATAGTATGAACAACAGTGGTGACAGGTTACAGCCTTGTCTTACCCCTGAAACTACCCAGAACCATGAGGTTAATTTGCCATCTACTCTAACTGCTGCCTGACAGTCTACGTAAAGCCCTTTAATTGCCTGCAGAAGTTTGCGTCCTATACTATAATCTTGAAGAACTGACGTAGCATCCTCCTAGGAACACGGTCATAAGCCTTTTCCAGATCTGTTGAATGTCAGTACCTTCCTCCTAGGGACACGGTCATAAGCCTTTTTAAGACCTATGAAACAAAGATACAATTCCCTGTTCCACTCAAAGCACTTTTCCATTACCTGCCATAAGCTAATGATCTGGTCCTGACAGTCTCTAAGAGGCCTAAACCCACACTGATTTTCATCTAATTTGTCCTCAATTAATACTCGCACTCTCCTTTCAACAATACCTGAGAATATTTTGCCTACAACGCTAATTAAAGAGATACTTCGATATTTGTTGCAATCTTAATTAATATCATTTTTTATTTATTCAAAATTTTAACTTTCACTGCGAAAGTGTTGTTGCGACCCCTCAATTGTGATTTGCTGCAACATTCAATAACGAAATTATTACTACAGCATATCATTACGCATTATGAGTTTTGACATTTTTTGACGACCTCCAACAGGACATCTTTTTTACAATTTGGCGATACCACTGCCAGGATAGTTTGAGCGCCTACGTTTGTAACTGGTTTGGAGAGAAATTTGTTAATTAAGTAATAGTAATTAAGTTATCATCAAATTTTGATTTATTATTTTGTTCTGTATATTGATTGACTGATTATTGGATTTGAAATTTGTATATCGTTTGTTGATATTGAAACATTGTTGAAAAGTTTAAACATGGCACAATTAGGGCGTCAACGAGACGCAACAATAGAGAAAAGTAGGCGACAACGCGTAGAAGAGATTCGAGACACTCAAACGATCGCAGGTTAGCGATAAACGTTGGTCAGGTAATTAATGAAGAGAAAAATAACGTGGATGAGGTCGCGGATAATGTTAGTGATCAGAAAAAGGTAATTGACGAACATCAGAACGAATCGGAGGCTAAATGTTCGCCGCGGTGGAGTAGTCAATCGGTCTAAAGCGTCTCGCTGCGGAGCGCGCGGTTGCTCGCCGTGGAGGTTCGAGTCCTCCCTGGGGCATGGGTGTGTGTGTGTTTGTCCTTAGGTTAGTTTACCTAGGTTTAAATAGTTTGTAAGCTACGGACTGATGACCACGCAGTTTGGTCCGATAGATTTACAAACATTTGAACAGTTTTTGCTAAATGTTCATCAGATGATCTGTCATCAAGTAGTGAGGAGGAACGGAAAATCGACAGCAATAAAAAGCAGAGGCAAAGGACAAAAATGAGGGATGCTGTGACTCAAGGAAATGCAGACATAAGTGCGTTAATGCAATTCATGCAAAATATGAGCCAGAATTTTGAAAAGTCACAGTTAGAAATGAGCCGGAATCTTGGTCAACAAAATCGAAAAATCACAGTTAGAACTAAGACGGGAACTTGGACAGGACATAAAGTTCAAAAATGTTCAAATGTTTGTAGAACTTATGGGACTTAACTACGGGGTCATCATCAGTCCCTAAGCTTACAAACTACTTATGAGCTAGCTAAGACTAAGGACGGCACAAATATCCATGCCCGAGGGGGGATTCGAACCCCTGACCGTAGTGGACGTGTAGACCGTGACTGGAGCGCCTCAGTCTCCTCGGCCACCGCGGCTGGCAGGACATAAAGAAAATAGATTAAAAAAAATCGAAGAAATAAAAAAGGAAAATGAACACGTCAAGAAGCAGATAAGTAAACAAGACAAAAGGATTAATGATTTAGCCACGCAAACGGGACAGCAGATCTACGCAGGCGCAAAAAAAAATTGTGAGGAGCGTCACACCGAGATAAATAACACCGAAAACGGAAATAATTTTTTTCCCGCGCGCTCGCAGAGAATGGAACGGTTCGATGAACCCTCTGAGACATGCGTTTGGGTGGTGATTTGCAGAGTATTTACGTATTTCCAGAATCGGCGCCGCTGAGTCGGTGACTGTAGGCCAGACAGCGGGCGCGCGGCTAGGCGCCGGTTGCTGACCTGGCGCCGGTGGAATGCCAGCTCGAGTTACCGAGGAGGCGATGACCCCACGAGGCGGCTCCAGCACGCGGCAGATGACGTCACAACAGCCGGTGGAGGCAGGTCACGGTGCCAGTGGGGCTGCGCGTGCGACTCGCCGTCTGGGCTCCGGCGGTGACGTCGCAAGTGGTGGACGGGGCCATTCGCCACGGTGGTGGCGACTCCCGCATCCTAAGAACCCGAGCCCCCTCTGTCCCATAGGCGGCCGATTGCCAAACAGTACTGATTCACCAATTGATGCAACAACACTTAGCTTTAAATTAAAACACATTCGTGAATACTATCACGATAGAAGTTACCTGAGTGAGAAACTAATATATATATGATACGAATATTAAGACGAAAAGTTCCTAGCATGAAAAATTATATAAAAAATAGACGAAGATTACTCACCAGGCGAAGTAGCACAGGTGTGACAGCATCACAAATAAAGAAATAAACACACACACACAAACGCAAGCTTTCGCAACCCAGTTGCTTCTTCAGGCAGAAGGGAAGGCGAGGGAAAAGGAAATGATGAGGGTTTTAAGGAAGCCATCAATAGTATGTCTGCCTAGGAGTGTTTGCGTCTGTGTAAATGTATGGGTGTGTGTGTATTTGTTCACCTTCCTTTTCTTCCCCCAAGGTAAGTCTTTTCTCTCCCGGGATTGGAATGGATCCTTACCCCCTTCCTTAAAACCCTCATCATTTCCTTTTCCCTCTCCTTCCCTTCTGCCTGAAGAAGCAACTGGGTTGCGAAAGCTTGCGTTTGTGTGTGTGTGTATTTATTTATTTATTTGTGATGCTGTCACACCTGTGCTCCTTCGCCTGGTGATATATATATATATATATATATATATAAATTTAACTTCAAATGATATTTTAAAATAATTTACCTGATCATGCACTTCTTCGATCTCGTCATCATTGGCAGAGCTAGTGGACATATTAACCTGTATTGCTGTGGTCGGTGCTTGATTCGTATCTATCTCGACTACGATAATGAAATCACCAGTGGCGGCTGGTGATAATGTGCTAATGTGCTGCAGCATTTTGTAAATATATTACAAAAATTATGCCATTTCTCTTCGAATGCAAGCGAGAAATCGACGGAAAAATAACATCCTTTCGCTTGGAATGCGAGCCGGTTTGTTGTTGTGGTCTTCAGTCCGGAGACTGGTTTGATGCACCTCTCCACAATACCCTATCCTCAGCAAGCCTCTATATCTCCACATAAGAATGGCAACCGACATCTGTCTGAATCTGCTTACTGTATCCATCTCTTGGTCTTCCTCTGGAGGTTTTTACCCCACACACTTCCCTACAACGCTAATTTCACAATCCCTTGATGTCTAAGAATGTGTCCTACCGATCTATCCCTTCTTTTAGTCAAGATATGCCAGAAATTTCTTTTCTCCCCAATTCTGTTCAGTACCTCCTCATAAGTTACGCGATCCACCCACCTAATCTTCAGCATTCTTCTGTAGCACCACATTTCAAAAGCCTCTATCCTCTTTCTATCCACACTGTTTATCGTCCATGTTTCACTCCCATACAAGGCAACACTCCATACAAATGTCTTCAGAAAGGACTTCCTTAGGCTTAAATCAATATTCGCTGTTAACAAATTTCTATTTTTCAAGAACGCCTTTCTACCCATTGCCATTCTGCATTTTATATCCTCTGTACTGCGACCATCATTTGTTAAATGTTCAAATGTTTGTTAAGCTTATGGGACTTAACTACAGGGTCATCAGTCCCTAAACTTAAAAACTACTTATGGACTACCTTATACTAAAGACGGCACAAATATCCATGCCCGAGGGTGGATTCGAACCCCCGACCGTAGTGGCCGTGCAGACCGTGACTGAAGCGCCCCAGTCTCCTCGGCCACCGCGGCCGGCATTATTTCTTATTTTACTACCCAAATAACAAAACTCATCTACCTCCTTTATTGTTTCGTTACCTAATCTAATTCCTTCAGCATCACCTGATTTTCTCACACTGCACTCCATTACCCTAATTTTACTCTTGTTAATGTTCATATTATATGTACCTTTCAGCACACTGTCCATTCCGTTCAATTGCTCTTCCAGGTCCTTTGCTGTATCTGACAGAAACTGTTACAAATGATATTTTTAAATAATTTACCTGATCACACACTTCTTCGATCTCCTCATCATCGGCAGGGCTAGTGGACATATTAACCTGTACTGCTGTGGTCGCTGCTTGATTCGTATCTATCTCGACTACGATAATGAAATCACCAGTGGCGGCTGGTGATAATGTGCTAATGTGCTGCAGCATTTTGTAAATATATTACAAAAATTATGCCATTTCTCTTCGAATGCAAGCGAGAAATCGACGGAAAAATAACATCCTTTCGCTTGGAATACGAGCCGGTTTGTTGTTGTGGTCTTCAGTCCGGAGACTGGTTTGATGCAGCTCTCCACAATACCCTATCCTGAGCAAGCCTCTTCATCTCCACATAAGAACGGCAACCGACATCTGTCTGAATCTGCTTACTGTATCCATCTTTTGGTCTTCCTCTGCGGTTTTTACCCCCACACACTTCCCTCCAACGCTAATTTCACAATCCTTTGATGTCTAAGAATGTGTCCTACCGATCTATCCCTTCTTTTAGTCAAGGTATGCCAGAAATTTCTTTTCTCCCCAATTCTGTTCAGTACCTCCTCAGTAGTTACGCGATCCACCCACCTAATCTTCAGCATTCTTCTGTAGCACCACATTTCAAAAGCCTCTATCCTCTTTCTGTCCACACTGTTTATCGCCCATGTTTCACTCCCAACAAGGCAACACTCCACACAAATGCCTTCAGAAAGGACTTCCTTAGGCTTAAATCAATATTCGATGTTAACAAATTCAAGAACGCCTTTCTACCCATTGCCATTCTGCATTTTATATCCTCTGTACTGCGACCATCATTTATTATTTTACTGCCCAAGTAACAAAACTCATCTACCTCCTTTATTGTTTCGTTACCTAATCTAATTCCTTCAGCATCACCTGATTTTCTTACACTGCACTCCATTACCCTAGTTTTACTCTTGTTAATGTTCATCTTATATGCACCTTTCAGCACACTGTCCATTCCGTTCTATTACTCTTCCAGGTTCTTTGCTGTATCTGAGAGAAAATTTAACTGCAAATGATATTTTGAAATAATTTACCTGATCATACACTTCTTCGATCTCCTCATCATCGGCAGAGCTAGTGGTCACATTATCGCTGCTTGATTCGTATCTATCTAGCCTACGATAATGAAATCACCAGTGGCGGCTGCTGATAATGTGCTAATGTGCTGCAGCACACTGTAAATATATTACCAACATTATGCCATTTCTCTTCGAATGCAAGCGAGAAATCGCTGTAAAATTACATCCTTTCTCTTGGAATACGAGACAGATATCGCAATAAAATTATGCCATTTCCCTTCCAATGCGTATTAGAATGCTCATTTTGGAGCGCTCTCGCCGCGATAGCTGGAAACCAGCTCCGTGTGCTGAAGTGGGATTCAGCCGCGCTGGTACGTGCGCAGAGAGGCGGCGCAATCGTCTGTTCGCTACTGTGCATGCGCAGACGTGACGTCAGGCCTGGCGCCTCATGTGTGCTGAGACAGACTGCAGCACCAGATCAATATTTCTCTTCGCGCTGTGTGTAACGGCTACGGAAGAATAGAATATGACGAATATTGCGACATACAGAGGCAAACAGCGCGCTGGCTCAGGCGTCTTCCGCGTTGTCTCTCAAATCTACCTCTGTGAGGCTCGTATTCAAATACCTCTAAATTTTTAATTTCTGTAGATAAAATTAATATTTTTAAGCGTCATATTTACTACGTGGAGTGAAAACATGCAGTTGGCAGCGCTGTTATAGATTCCCCTGAAGGTCTTACTGTCAATACAGTATTAATTGATATTTCATTAAAGGCAATCATACAAAGGTTGACTTTTTATTTTGGTATATTTTGTTTCCTGTCTATTTTTGTAATATTGTAGGACACTGGTCAAATTTTGTACGAGCCGCCACTGGAAATCACCGCGTTGCTCGTATTAGTTTACCCACATTCCCATTTTCTTATTCATTATCAGACCTACTCCTGTAATACCCCCAACTGATTTTGTATTTATAATCCTGTACTCACCTGACCAGAAATCTCTTTTTACCGAACTTCACTAATCCCCACTAAAACTTCAATCTATCCATTTTTCTTTAAAAAAATTTAAATTTTCTTACCTCCCTACCCGATTAAGGGATCTAATATTCCACGAACCGATCCGTAGAGTGCCACTGTTCTCTTTCCTGGTGACCACATCCTCCTGAGTAGTCCCCGAACGGAGATTCGAATAAGGAGCTATTTTACCTTCGGAATATTTTACCCGAGAGCATGGCATCATCATATGTTCATGGCTAGTTCTCCCAGACACTTTAGTAAATCGGAGGGAATGTCATATACACCAGGGGCCTTGTCCCGAATTAGCTCTTTCACGGTCCTGTCAGATTGATCTCTTAGTATAGTATCTCATATTTCATCTTTTTATTCTATCTCTTCCCTTCCAACAATATTGTCTCTTATGTTTATTTTCTTTGCGGTGGCTTTCCATGTACTCTTCCTACCTTTCGGCTTTTTTTGCTGAGAACTGGTTTTCAATTTGAGTTCTTTATATTCATACGAGGTGCATTCAAGTTCTAAGGCCTCCGATTTTTTTTTTCTCTGAACTGGAAAGAGATAGGAACACGCGCATTGTTTTAAAATGAGGCCGCGTTCATTGTCAATACGTCCCAGAGATGGCAGCACCGTACACAGCTGTAATTTTACCGCCAGCGGCGAGAATGAGAACTGTTTTAGATACTTAAAATGGCGACGTTTTTCTTGCTTGAACAGCGTGCAATCAGTGTCGGCGCTGGCAAAAACTGCGCGTCGGCAAACTCGTCTTTGCGAGGTCCCTTTCATTTTCCCAGTAAGGAAGAAAATGTTAAATAAAATGAGCTAAATTATACATAAATAATTATTATACTAAAATTTTATTACTATAACATGGAAGTATTATTGTAATGACAAAAATTACAATAATCATACACAAATTAAAATAGAGAAATTTTTCGACTTTTCGTCTCACTGAATTTTTTAAGATCACATCTTAATTAATACTAGCCGCTATTTCGGCTTCAGTTGATACTACTGACAACGCAGATTGTGTTTCTTGGCTCACTGTGGTTCTCAAGTAAGTCTTAATTTTAACTTTGTGAAGCTCCTCTCGGCCGAACCTGTACTGAATGGAACTGTGAGCATGATTCTGATTGTTATACAAACATTTGGGTATACTTCTTCCAAATCGTTTTCTAAAATGTACAGAAGAAGTTATTTTGCAAGTATTTAATTCAAAATTACTTCATTGTTGCACTCATTCGGAAATAAATACGGACAACTAAATAGCTGCCGGTCGGGAATGGCCAAGCGCACTAAGGCGTCATACCAGGGTGAGCGAGATCGCTCTCGTCGGGGGTCCAATCCCAACCTCGGTTACGGATGTTCGTCCTTTCGTTAAGCTAGTGTTAAGTGAGATGCAGGTCGTCGCTACATAAGCTAGCAGTTGAAAATTGCCATTAAAATAAAAAAAATATCTGAAAATTTAACCATGTTTTGCGAGGCCCCAATAGGCGAGAGGCCGTCGGCGGTCGCCAACGTCGCCGACGCCTAGTGCCGCCACTGCGTGCAATCATTCGTTTTCTGAATTTCCGTGGTGTGACACCAATTGAAATTCATCGACAGTTGAAGGAGACATGTGGTGATGGAGTTATGGATGTGTCGAAAGTGCGTTCGTGGGTGCGACAGTTTAACGAAGGCAGAACGTCGTGTGACAACAAACCGAAACAACCTCGGCCTCGCACAAGCCGCTCTGACGACATGATCAGAAAGTGGAGAGAATTGTTTTGGGGGATCGCCGAATGACTGTTGAACAGTTGGCAACAATGTTGGCGACAATGAGTTGGAATTTCTGTGCGTTCTGTGCACACAATCTTCCATGACGACCTGAATATGTGAAAAGTGTCATCCAGGTAGGTGCCACGAATGCTGACGGACGACCACAAGGCTGCCCGTGTGGCATGTTGCCAAGCAATGTTGACGCGCAACCTCAACATGAATGGGACTTTCTTTTCGTCGGTTGTGACAATGAATGAGACGTGGATGCCATTTTTCAATCCAGAAAAAAAGCGCCAGTCAGCTCAATGGAAGCTCAATGATGGTGTCCATGTTCTGGGACAGCGAGGGCGTAATCCTTACCCATTGCGTTCCAAAGGGCACTACGGTAACAGGTGCATCCTACGAAAATGTTTTGAAGAACAAATTCCTTCCCGCACTGCAATAAAAACGTCCGGGAAGGGCTGCGCGTATGCTGTTTCACCAAGACAACGCTCCCGCACATCGAGCTAACGTTACGCAACAGTTTCTTCGTGATAACAACTTTGAAGTGATTCCTCATGCTCCCTACTCACCTGACCTGGCTCCTAGTGACTTTTGGCTTTTTCCATCAATGAAAGACACTCTCCATAGCCGCACATTCACCAGCTACGCTGCTATTACCTCAGCGATTTTCCAGTGGTCAAAACAGACTCCTAAAGAAGCCTTCGCCGCTGCCATGGAATCATGGCGGCAGCGTTGTGAAAAATGTGTACGTCTGCAGGGCGATTACGTCGAGAAGTAACGCCAGTTTCATCGATTTCGGGTGAGTAGTTAATTAGAAAAAATCGGAGGCCTTAGAACTTGAATGCACGTAGTAGAAACAAAGTTTAATGATGTCGACTGGAATGTACTGTGGCTAAATATCAACTGCAGTGTGCTTTCATCCAAAGTTAAATCTGTGCTGTATAAAACAATCAACAACGTTGTGAGCACAAATGAAAGATTACACAGGATAGGACTAAGTGTTAACAGACCTTTGCTTCAGATGCAACCTAATAGACACTGTCCCACACAGATTCACGTATGGTGACCGAGTTTATTTTTGGAAATGGATTAGGGAAAATAAAGCGCTTCTTACCAAAACTTCAGATGACTGCGTTGAACCAACAGTATTGTACAGACCAGACAAACATTACTACCCACAATGGAAAATTAATGCCATTATGTGGCTAGCAGGACAATATAACAGGTACGTCATAAATAAACTCGGCGGTGACAGTATTATAGAGTTTATGACACACATGGAAACTGAGTACATCAAGTTGTGTAATTATGAAGATGACAAAAAGAAATTTCAAAATGCGCTTCATATAATTTTTAACAGGACAGGAATAAGCTAGTGGTGTGTCAAATATTACATGGCTGTCTATTATGTCTATACACCTGAATTATGAAAACACCCTGAAAAGGAAAACTGTAAAACAAGAGCGTAAATACGAAGGAGTAGCTCAGTGTTTTTTTAATTTAATTTTTTGTATAAAGATATTTTCTTCTTCTTGTGGAATGTGAACGAAAATTTGTTTACTATTACTGTAAGAGAACTAATATATTAATAACTGTAAAACCTGCAAAATAAAATAAAAACTGACAACTGGGGGCAAATTGAAGAGCGCTTCGGCGGCCATTATGGTGGCAAACTTCCGCATGAACTTTGTTCTCGACGGCGAGTGTTCATCAGAGACGAGAGTATCGTCAGGCGTACCCACAACCATACCTTAGCAAAAGATCTTTCCGAGAACCCGAAAAAATTCTGGTCCTATGGAAAATCAATAAGCGGGTCAAAGCCCTCTATCCAGTCACTCGTTGATCATTACCGAGCAGTAGTAAAAGAAAGCAAACGAAAAGGTGAAGTTTTAAATTTAACATTTAAGAAATCTTTCACGCAGAAGGACCGCACAAGTATGCCATCATTTGATCAACGTACATAGTAACGGACATAGTAATAGGTATTTCCGGTGTAGAGAATCAGCTGAGAGAACTAAATACAAAAACGTCTCCTTCTCCGGATGGAATACCTATCCGGTTTTACAAACAGTATTCTGCTTCATTGGCTCCTTGTATTTAGCTTGCATTTATCGGGAATCTTTAATTCAGCGCAAAGTTCCTAATGATTGGAAAAAAGCACAGGTGACTCCCGTTTATAAGAAAGGAAAGAGAACTGACCTACACAATTACAGACCAATATCGTTGCCATCAGTTTCATGTAGAATTTTGGAGCATATTCTCAGTTCGAATATAGTAAATTTCCTTGTGACGGAAAGCTTCTTTCTAAGAATCAGCACGGGTTTAGGAAACGTCGTTCATGTGAAACTCAGCTTGTCCTTTTCTCACATGACATGTTGCGAGCCACGGATGAAGGGCAACAGGGAAATTGTGTTTTTCTCGACTTCAAAAAGGCATTCGACGCGGTGCCACACTGCAGACTGGTAACTAAGATACGGCCATATGGAATAGGTTCACAGATTTGTGACTGATCGGAAGACTTCCTAAGTAATAGAACGCAGTACGTTGCTCCTTACGGCGAGTGTTCATCAGAGACGGGTGTATCGTCAGGCGTGCCCCAGGGGAGTGTGATAGGACCGCTATTATTGCGTTTGTTTGCTGAAGATTCTGTGGTGTTTGGGAGGGTGTCGTCTTTCATTGACTGTAATAGCATACAGAATGAATTAAAAAAATTCTAGTTGGTGCGAAGAATGACAGCTAGCTCTAAATGTAGGAAAATGTAAGGTGATGCGCATGAGTAGGAAAAACAATTCTATAATGTTCGAACACAGAATTAATAGTGAGCTTCTTGATGCAGTCGCGTCGTTCAAATATGTAGGCGTAACCAGAATGAAACTTTCACTCTGCAGCGGAGTGTGCGCTGATATGAAATTTCCTGGCAGATTAAAATTGTGTGCCGGAAACGGGACTCGAACCTGGGACATTTGCCTTTCGCGGGCAAGCGCACTACCGACTGTGCTATCCCGACACGATTCACGATGCCGCCTCACAACTTTACTTCCGCCAACGCAGGAGAGCTTCTGTGAAGTTTGCAAAGTAGGAGGCGAGGTACTGCCGGAAGTAACGTTGTGAGGCGGCATCGTGAGACGTGTCGGGATAGCACAGTCGGTAGTGCGCTTGCCCGCGAAAGGCAAAGGTCCCAGGTTCGAGTCCCGGTTCCGGCACACAATTTTAATATGCCAGGAAGTTTCATCTAGGCGTAATATTGCACAGCGATATGAAATGGAACGAACATGTAAGGACAGTTGTGAGTAAGGCTGACAGCCGACTTCGGTTTATTGGGAGAATTTTGGGTAGATTAACTTCATCTGTAAACGCTTGTACGACCACCTCTTAAGTATTGCTCAAGTGTTTGGGACCCGCAGCAGATCAGTTTAAAGGAAGAAATAGAAGCAGCTCAGAGGCGAGCAGCTAGGTTTGATATTGCTGGGTTCGACCAATGCGCGAGTGTCACGGAAATGTTCCGACAACTCAATTGGAGATAGCTGGAGGAAAGACGTTCAAATGTTTCAAATGTTTCTATAGCTTATGGGACTTAACTACGGGGTTATCAGTCCCTAAACTTACAAACTACTTATAAACTAGCTAAGACTAATGACGGCACAAATATCCATGCCCGAGGGGGGGATTCGAACCCCCGACCGTATTGGCCGTGCAGACCGTTACTGAAGCGCCTCAGTTCCCTCGGCCACCGCGAGCGGCAGACGACGTTCTTTTCGTGAATTTCTGTTGAGTAAATTTAGAGGGCCGGAATTTGAAGCTTTGGGCAGCACGACGTTCCTGCCGCCTTCGTACATTTCGCATAATGATCACAAAGATCAGAGAAATTATGGCTCGTATGGAGGCATATAGGCATTATTTTTCTCCTCGTTCTATTTGGGAGTGGAAAAGGAAGGGAAATGCCTAGTAGTGATACAGTGTACCCTCCGCGACGTACCATACGGTGGACTGCGGAGTACGTATGTAGATGTAAATGTGCGTAAGACTCTTTTGATTATAATGTGATTCATGCGAGTTATATCGCGAAAGCTATGTCTCATTTAAATATATAACTACGAAATGGCTTCAGTCTGTTTCAGTATACAGCAACATTCGGTTTAGTGTAAATTTATTACACAAACGTTGTAGAACTCGGCCAACACCGTTTCTTCTTCCTAATTAAACCGAATTATAACATTTAGTTTTCTAGCGTTCTAAGTTCAGCATATGAACGGAATTTATCGTCAGAAACGATTTTTGGTTGTTTCTCAATATATTTTAGGACGGTGAAACTTTTGTACAAACATTAATTTTGGAAGAGATTTACGACACCTTACGGCTTCGAGTACTTGCTGTATTCACCTCCACTTATTGTCAGATAATTTAGAGCGCCAAAAAAGAATCAGGGCTGCCTGTAAGAGCCAATGTTAAAAATAGGGCGTGAAAATGAAATATTCCATCAGATATACAACTGCAAAATAGCGTCTTATCTTGTAAATAAAGGAATCAGCCACTACAAAATTCTTTTAAGAATACGAAGTATGCCATAACTTTCATGTAACTAAGTGCATCTAACATCAGCATTTAGCACGATGATTAGCATTCTTAATGCTGTAAGCGAAATACCTTACAGTAGCGTGAACTGTTCAAAAGTCAGCAACAATCGTCATAGGGTTCAACTTCACAATGAGCAGTGAGGCTATTTGTCATTCATATATGGAACTATACAGTTTTGCAAACCCATTTCAGTTCTTATATCCATATATAAAGCAGATGACCTTTAAATTCTGTGTTAAAAGTTGCTAATATTAATTTTATAGACAAAAATTCGAACTGTAGTGAGGCAACTGATGTCGTCTCCCCAATACTTATTTACATAATCAGAAAATGAAACTTTTTTAAATTCCTGGCATCCAGTACTGCCTAAAGTTTCTCGTTCATAAGAGCTACCAGATATGTAATAGCCTGTTATTTATTTCCTTGGGAACCGTATATTGTTTTGAATGAATGCCAGTTTTGAATGAATCCCAGTTTTGTTAACTGTGTGACTCAATTGCTTGGTTATTAGTCCCTAGCTTACAAATTACTTAAACTAAGGTAAACTAAGCTAAGTACAATACCTACACCCATGCCCGAGGGAGGATTCGAACCCCCGACGGCGATCGGCCGCGATCGCCGCAGCACGATGCCTCAGTGCGCACGGCTAATCCGCCGCGGCTGAGAAATATAAATGGGATGATAGTGTTCGTTCTTTTTTTTTTCCTTTCTTAAATCGATTATGCTGAGCAGCTCTTCATCATCATGGTTCACGTATACTGCAATAGTCAAACAATACAGGCGTGACCACCTACTGAGTATATATACCGCAATAGCTACACAATACACGATTTATCAATAAAATTCTTGAATATCCGTCTCCAGATCGCTTTTATTTTCTAAAACATGACCGGTTTCGCGACAGCTGCCCATCTTCAGATCAAATTTTGAAGTTACAGAGTAACCTGTCCTGTTCGTTCATCACAGGACAGGTTATTCTGTAACTTCGTTCATCACAGAACAGGTTACTCTGTAACTTCAAAATTTGATCTGAAGATGGGCAGCTGTCCCGAAACCGGTCATGTTTTTGAAAATAAAAGCGATCTGCAGACGGATATTCAAGAATTTTATTCATATAACGATCGCAGAAACTCCCTGCAGACCAATAAGTCTTGCTTTGATACACGATTTATCTCGCAACAACACTCGTTTTTATCTGACGCTTGCCACTATCATGGCGGCCCGGTGAAAGCGCCCTTAGGGAGTCTGGTTATTTTTACAAGGCCTTTGTAAGAACCACGCAATCCCCCAGTTGCCTCTGACGACATCGGTCTGGTACGGCTACTGCCGAGTCGCACCCCGATCGTTGCCTCCGATGTCGTAACTGGGTTGTGAAACGTGCAGGAAGATGTCACCGCAGGTGTTGTGTCGTCACACAAGAGTGGTGCGCGTGATCGGTCGTCACGTGGCCCCCCAACAAAATTTGCTAACTTTTCCTTTACCAGACATGTTTACAAGATTCCGGAATTTTTTCGACAAAATTTTTCTACGCTTACCTTTTTACTTATTGTGCATAGTCTTCTGCGACAGTAGCTTCCACAATTGATACACTGCTTCCAGTTGGGGCTGTTGATATTTTTCAAAACATCGGGAATTCGATATATACATATTAAAAAAATATATGTCTATATTATTGACGTTCGACATTTCAAAAAAAGTATCGAAATACCGGCGTATAAAAATATCGGGCTCACATTATAGTACTCCCGGTTTTCGAGCTCTATATTTAAGTACTGAATTATTATTGGATATTCTAAACAATAATGATCCAGCAAGCCTGCCTTTTCCCATTACAGTAATAATTTAAAGAAAAACATTTAATATGAAAATTTGTAAGTTAATACAAAATGTACAATTTTTGGAGTATGTCTCTTTCTATGCGGATGACTGGTACACAGATTAGGGAACCTACAACAAAACTGTAATTTCCTTTGAATTAACTCATCAGAATGATGAATATTTGTTTAGTTAATTTATTAGTTATTATGGTTAGAAATACACAAATAAAATAGTAGTGATTACTGTTTTGCAAATTGGACTTATGTTGCTGTTAGTTTCTTTCGGAATTTCTGGAATGCAAAATCTTCAATTATGCCTTCCAAGTCCAATCGTTGAAGGACGTCACTCTCTGTGCACATGACTGACAATTTAGCAAGTCGTTCCTGTAGCATAGTCGTTCATATTTTATGTTTGATTGTCTTTCACTGGGTAAAATGAGCACTCGCCATTGCAATTGTTTACTATTAGAAAAATAAATATCCGGGTAGCAACTTCTACATTCGGAAAGGTTTCTTCTATTTTATCTGCTTTTATTAAAGAATGTAGGGATAATATACTTAGCTCTGGAGATTCATTTGGAATGTTTTTCAAATATTGCTTAAAAGAAAACATTCTGTTATAACCTCATCAGCATTAACGTCTGCATAATAATATTCTGCAAATTCTTTGCACCTGTTTCTCAACTGTTTACAATCGATTTCTTTTAACTGAGAAAGTCGCTTCAAACTAGAACCAAATGTGTCGATTATAGGCAGAAAAACGTCTACACGAATTTTTTCTTTGGCACTCAGCTGGACAGTCTGACGAATCTTCAGAAAAGTGATACGTTTGCTGCAAATTCTCGTCCTTTGGGAATTACCCTTATTGTCAACACCTGGATTTCCCTTTGGTTGAAGATTCATACTGGTCGAATGTACCGCGTGCGCGTCCTTTGGGAATTACTCTTATTGTCAACACCTGGATATCCCTTTGAGTGAAGATTCATACTGATCGAATGTAACACGTGCAGAACTGATTAAATCGGAAATAGATGCAAAAAGGTTTGTTGCAACGTCTGTTGCTACGGTACTACTTTTTAAAGTTGCATTTGTGTTGTCGATAGTTCTCAAAAAGTCATCCCGTATCTCCATTAATCCCTGTGCTGTAAACTGTTGTCATGCTCCTTTAATAAGTTCTTTATATGCTTCCAATCTTGGTATCCCCCGGAAGAACTCAAATTATTGCCAACAGTGTTATTGAATAGACGGCGACAATAACATTACACAGATTTCATGGATGATGAATACAGAAGTCACTTTCTTTCCACACACTCACCATTTGTCAATTTGCGAGTGAAAACCGTCCTAGTTAATTTTTGGTTTTTGTTTTACCACTTACATCAGCAAAATGTATAGTGGCTTCTGAGAAGAGTTCTTACATTTGTGGAGAGAGTGACACGCAGCTTACACAGACAAGCAGCGTCTCAAAATAAAGTCACTTCTCCCTTTTAAGTGAAGTATCTTCTCCACAAGCTAGACTTCAGGTATGTCATATAATTTTTTTTAATGCCCGTCTATTGTTTACACTTTGAAATCTTAGTATAAGTAACACTTCTGTTATTTACCAGATGAGCTCAAAAAAAAAAAAAAAAAAAAAAAAAAAAAAAAAAAAAAAAAAAACTTACTGTGCTTTTCAAACGTTTACATGTATGTAGTAAATGCATTGACTAAGTATAATAAAAATATACTGTGAACAGGGTAGGTAAATCGTATTGTCAATGACACATAATTGGGCAGTTCACATACTACACCTCGTGAGTGTAGTACAACGTCTAATTAGAGCACGCGCAGGTAACAAAACGTAATTTACTTCCAATGGCCACAACAGTGTATAAATGCATTAATACAAATTGTTGGAAATGTTCCAGTATCAAATTATTGCATTTCATTAAATGTAGTAGTTCTTGTGCTAAATAAATTTTCAATTTTCAAACTCGGAGCTAAAAGGGAAGATTACCATGAAGAGAAGAAAGTTGCAAATTTTTCAAGTCAGTTGTTTTATCTTTTACTACCTAGGTAAACTAATAACTGTTACACATCCACGTAACAAATATATATATGTTTATCAGGTGCCCAGAACATAAACGGACACAAAACTTGACGAGAGACTCCGTTGTTGTTGTTGAAGTTCGGTGTGAAAAACCAGTAATAATACATAGGGAGGAAGATGAAATGCGTAATGGCTAAATGCTCATATTTTTCAATGTGAGGAGGTAATCAGAATGATATGCAGTGCAATCTCGTATATAAGTTTTTGTAGGGGGATGCTAAAACAAACGTATAAATGAGATTAATGCTAAAATGAAACCTTCAGTACTGCGCTCGAAAAAGGTTAGCTGCATGCTTTTGTCGAAAGCAAGCCTGTAGGCATTACTCCTCATGTGAAATCCTTCCTTTCTCACTGTTTGGCCCGGTTTTCAAACCATTAGATCATATGTGTGTTTCATTGGCAAGGATATTAGTTACGGTAGAGTATGAGATTGAGACCGCTTGCGTTGCACACTAGGATTTCTTTTGCACTTCCTCAGTTACGTTGCATGGAAAAACATCATCTTTCACTTTTTGTGTACTGTTCATTTTTGCATGTTTGAATTTTGGAAACTACTGTACTCTACAATTTTGAGTTCACCCATTACAAAAAGGGTCCTAGTTCCAATAATTGGCTCTGCCGTCAAAATGCCACTGCTCTGTACACTGTAGAGATGGGTCGTTCGCGAACGAACGGCTTCAAAGGAACGGTTCACAAGAGTGAACGGAAGGACAGAAGAACTGGTTACAAGAAACTTTCACTTTGGTGATCTTGGTCCAGATCCAGAGTGGCCGCGCAGCCTCTCCCCTTTCGGCCGAATTTTGCAGTTTCAACTCAGTATGGGGCATCGTTTTTTTCTTCTTCTTTAAAAAAACAAAAAAAGTTGGAGCTACCTTCGTCTCTCGTTCTAGGGTCTCGAAAGCTATTTTTGGTAGACTGGCCCCGTACCTCTCGTCCTGGGAGGGCCTCCAAAGCGCAAAAGTTTTATAAGGCCCGCAATAATAAGATGCAGGCAGCCAACCAAAGTGACTTGCCACACCATATATGACGCGTTTCGAGAGAATTTCTGGATTTTAAATGAATAAGTGCGACAAAAATTCACTTAAAAAAAGTCATTGCCCAGGAGAAAGAAACAAGTTTCTCGGGGCCCCCATCAGGCTGGGGGCTCTGGGCCTGTGCCCTTTGTGCCCCTATGGTAGATACGGTAGTGCATATAACTCCTCACACCTCATATTTTTAATTTGTGATTGGTTACTTGTCGAAATAAACTGTTTTTCACACTGATGTAGGTAAATTGAAGATTTTTTTAACCTCTGCAGTTATTGAAAGACATGCTCCTTCCATATACTCATGTCTGGAATCAGGAAGGGGGATACTAGGTCTCCAAAACACAGTTCTTATTTGGTAACTGTGTGATTTTCGTCAACTGTTTTTCAAGAGTAACGTTGTGAAGAAATAACACACTACTAGCGTCAAAAATCTCTTTCAATACTGGTGCGCTATTTCTTCCCGTCTGAAATCTAATTCCATTCACACCGTCACCCTGCATTGCAATCGGAATTCTTTTGTACCGCTTATACTTCACACAGACTGAGACAAACATTGCACGTGAGGGAAACTCAAAATTTATCAGGACTCTTTTTCACAGAGAAATTAAAATATATACTAATCCAATTTTAAAAGAAATAATATTTACCAGAAATTGCGGAAAAATATAATAACTAATATATAAAATTTAACGTTTGTCTGTTTGTTCGTATTTTATGCAAGGCCATACCGTACATCCAATTACGATTAAAGTTTATATACCCATGCTTTTCACTCTCACTGAGGTTATAGGCATATTAAAATTAACTTCGTTTGGCGCTTGGCGGAGAGTGCTTTTGAATTATTTAAGTCGTTTCTTACGCCTTCACGCCGAAGTGAGTGGACGGATAATAATGAAGTTTGGAGCAGAGATAGCTTTCATAAGCTACCGTATGGTAGGGATGGGAAAAACCGACCGATTAAAACCGATACCGGTGTTTTAGTTTTGAATACCGGTTTTTTCGGTATTTATTTGGTGTCGGTTGCAACCGGTTTTTAAAGTTATTGCCAAGAGCCGGATAAAAAAACCGGTATGACTACTTCCGATAGTAGTGGTTCAAAATGTTTAGTTTGTAAGTATTTAAATTAATATTTAGGGCTATTCCTAAAATTTCCAATGCTGTCAAATATTAGCTCATCGCAGAAACTAAGAAAAGCGATCATTGATAATTTAAGAACAATCCCGGCAGTCAGAAACGCGCAACAACGCGAAGCATAAGAACTTAAGACCAGGTGCAGCTATTGAGGCATCGATGCACCTGTTATCGTGTGGCGTGGCCTATTAGACGACGCGCGCGCACCAGCAGTGTACAAGACTTGCCTCCGTCTGGTCATGCGGCAGTCCCTTGATGTCGTCGCCAGACATAGGGTATGTCTTAAATGGCACCATCCCGAGTGTGGAAGTACTTCAAGAAGTACGGGAGCAGTGAGGTACAATGCTCCATTTGCTTTAAAAAGCTGAAAACGGGTGGAGGTACTACAAACATGCTGTGTCATTTAAGGAGAAAGTATCCAAAATGTTCCTTGGAAGAGAAGGTAAATTCGATTCATATATCTATTATGTAAGTGATGTACTATAAGTTTGAAATAATAACCAAGCCCTTAATTTTGTGACTGCTTTAGGGAGCAAAATTGATAACAACTGAAAGTGTCGATGTAGAACCTTGTGACCGTATGCTCTCGCCATCGCCGTGCCCGTCACCTTCACCTTCGTCATCTTTGCTGGAAAAGACGACACCGATTTCCACTACAGCTTCACCTCCATTTCGATCCAGATCTCCTACTCCTTCACCTTCATTAAGGCAGATCACCCTGTTCGAAAACCAAGAAAGAACTTCTAGCTATTAGATTATGCAATGTGTAATATATACAAACTTCTTTGTAGAGGGTGGTAAAGTGACGCTGAGCTTACGAATGCATTGGTTTTTATGGTTTGCAAAGACAACTTGCCTCACTCTTTTGTAGAGAAAGAGCGAGTTTCTCATTTCACCAAAGTTGCAGTGCACATGTATAAGCTGCCCATCAGAAAAACTGTAAGTACAAACAATTTTATTTACGCCACTTAAAAGTTAAAACTAAAGGAAAAGTATTATTGTATTTATTTTTCGGTTCTGAACAAATTAAATTTGTTGCACGTTGCCCCCCAAGCTATGTCCAAGTTACCTGTGAAAATCCCAGGCAAATTTACCAAGCCGTTTTGGAGATGTGTGTGCACACTAAAGACACAAGACGGTTTAACAGTTTTCTTATTAGTATAGAAAAAGAATAGATGTAGAACGGGAAGTTTATCTCTTGTCCACTCACAAATCATTTACTTTGCATAGAACTGTCTTTCACTAACAATACTGAATGTCTTCCAGGTGACTCACATGGTTAGCAATAATTACACGGCACCCATCCAGATAGTTAAATAGACACTGGCTAATGTGATGAACTTTTCGCTATCTGCGGACTGTTGTACCCTGAGCAATTCGTCAAAGGCATTTTTGTGGTTACATCACACTTTAAAGGTGAGTATTTGTTATTAGCTTTGTAATACGCATTTCAACTGAATGACGAAGAGGGGCTTAATCATACTTCGTTGATACAGTTCCTTGCGAAGACAATAGCAAGACACATTCATTAATGTTGGGCGTTCGTCTTCTTAGAGAGAGACATAATGGCGACTATATTGCTGCAGAAATAGAAGATCTCCTTCAAGTATTCGGGATACCGAAGTCAAAAATTATTGGTGTATGCATAGGTGGTGCGAGCAACATGGTCACAGCGGTAAGAAAAATATCTTCTGCACTTAATTGTAACGGATGGCTTGGACATTAATAATGAAATTTTAAGAAGCCTAATAAGCGAAATAAATATCGTCACATTTGGAAGGCGGAGTAATGTATTTGTGGAGAAGTTGAAGGTGGGTCAAGAACGGTAGGGCATAGCAGAGGGGAACATAATGCTCTTGGTTCAGTCAGTACCAACAAATCATGTTGAAAAGATTTTTAAAAATGTCACCATTAATTGCTCAGGTGGTAGCCAGTCCCTCCATAAAGAACGCACAAAGGATGAATTTTTGTCCGAAATACTGGATATTCTAATGCCTTTTGACGAGGCCACAAAGGAAATCTCTGGCAGTGAGTACATTACAGGAAGTCTTATTATTCCCCTAGTGACCATTCTTGAAGATGCGTTAAGGAAACTTAAACACAGGGCAGCCAAAGTCCTATCTCAATAGCTGCTGAGCAGCCTTAAAGAAAGAAGTGCGAAAGTACTACAGAAACCTCTGCTGTATAATTCTAAACTTTTAGATCCACGGTTTAAAAAGAAAAATTATATTGACCCCAGCATTGCCAGCAAAGCCCTTACAAATTTCACCCAAGAAGTAGATAATTACTTGTAAGAAATCGGCAAAGTTTGGCCCTTAGTACAAACGGACCAGGTCAGGGCAGCTGCAAAACCTCTTTGGTCTTCACATGATCTGGAAATAACAGTGCGTGGTCTAGTGGAGCCTGAATGTTTCTTTGCGAACGAAATGGAGGTTTACATTCAGCAGCCGTTACTACCAAGAAGCAGTGATCCTTTCGTTTTTTGGGAGCGGAGTGAAAGGTGTACGTCAGGCTTGTCACCTGTAGCCCAAAAATATTTACCTTTGGTTGGTAGTTCTGTGGCTTCTGAAAGATTGGTATCGTCACTGAATGATATGGTCTCTGATGAAAGGAGTCGACTTACAGATCAACACATTACAGAACGCGTGTTTATGTACAGATTGGACAATAAATATTGGCCAATGGATTAATTCATCACTGAAATGTTAATTTTTGCAGTGTAGTTGTTCCTGGTAAACTATGTATTTTGTTTACTATATAAACTATTCATATTGATTTTTTGAAGGAGGTTTTACAGTTTTGTCAGCAAAAATCAATTGCACTGAAACTCCTATTAAAAAGGAAATAAATATATTGGACTAAACACAGTTTTTTTTTTCAATCTATATAGCTAAGAATGAAGAATGCTACAAGTTCCGTGTTTATTATTTGTCTGCCATTTCTATGAAATAATATCAGATAAAGGATATTATGGTAACAGTAATAAATTATAAAATTGAGAATTCAAACATGTGGCCGAGCGCTCTGCGGCGCGTCAGTCACAGTCTGCATGGCCACTACGGTCGGGGGTTCGAATCCCCCCTCGGGCATGGATATTTGTGCCGTCCTTAGTATTAGCTAGTTCATAAGTAGTTTGTAAGTTTAGAGACTGATGACCCCGTAGTTAAACCCCTTAAGCTTTACAAACATTTGATCACATGAATTCAAACATAGTTTATAATATAAAAAGAACAATCAAGTAATAAAAAAATCAAGATCGCAAAATATCTCATTTCTTAAAATGAGCAGTTATGGCGCATTTATTCGGCCATCTTCAGACTGAGAGCACCATTTTGTTGGAGATGGCGCTCTTAATCTGATGATGACTGACTAAATATGCCGAAAGCGGCCATTTTAATAAACGAGTTATCTTGACTGTTTTTACTATTGGATATTAAAGAACAGAGTGTTGTTAGTTCTTCAACAAGTTGGTTGAAACTTTAAATGTATTATCATATTGTTATGCTAACAAGTTTTATCAATGTGATTACTTGAAATCTAGGGGATTTTTTTAATAACCAAAATGGGATTAGGTAACATTGATCGTGTGGTGCCTCGCGAGGTAACCGTGCGGTCTGAGGCTCCACGTCAAGGACTGCGCGGCTGCTCCAGTCGGAGGTTCGAGTCCTCCCTCCTCCCTCGGTCATGGGTGTGTATGTTGTCCTTAGCGTTAGTTTAAGTTAGATTAAGTAGTTTTTAAGTCTGGGGACCTATGACCTAAGCAGTTAGGTTTCATAAGAACTCACACCCATTTGAAAATTCTTTTTTCATGTGGTACACAGCATTCCTAGTTCAATTTGCGTAAATTTACACTGACAACAATGATACTGTTAGTCGGAATTGTGACTTTATTTTTCGAAATACTTCTGCAGCACTGGTTGAAGTTCATTTACTTACTGTAACTTATATATACAGGGTGTTACAAAAAGGTACGGCCAAACTTTCAGCAAACATTTCTTACACACAAAGAAAGAAAATATCTTATGTGGACCGGTGTGTGTCCGGAAACGCTTAATTTCCATGTTAGAGCTCATTTTAATGGTTTTCTTCAAATCACACTAATCATGGAATGGAAACACACAGCAATAGAACGTACCATCGTGACTTCAAACACTTTGTTACAGGAAATGTTCAAAATGTCCTCCGTTAGCGAGGATACATGCATCCACTCTCCGTCGCATGGAATTCCTGATGAGATGATGCAGCCCTGGAGAATGACGTATTGTTTCACAGCCGTCCACAATACGAGCACGAAGAGTCTCTGCATTTGGTACCAGGGTTGCGTAGACAAGAGCTTTCAAATGCCCCCATACATGAAGTCAAGAGGGTTGAGGTCAGGAGAGCGTGGAAGCCATGGAATTGGTCCGCCTCTACCAATCCATCGGTCACCGAATCTGTTGTTGAGAAGAGTACGAACACGTCGAATGAAATGTGCAGGAGCTCCGTCGTGCATGAACCACATGTTGTGTCGTACTTGTAAAGGCACATGTTTTAGCAGCACAGGTAGAGTATCCCGTATGAAATCATGATAACGTACTCCAGTGAGCATAGAGGGAATAACATGAGGCCCAATCAAGACATCACCAACAATTCCTGCCCAAACGTTCACAGAAAATCTGTATTGATGACGTGATTGTACAATTACGTGCGGATTCACGTCAGCCCACACATGTTGATTGTGAAAATTTACAATTTGATCACGTTGGAATGAAGCATCATCCGTAATACTAAAATGAGCTCTAACATGGAAATAAAGCGTTTCCGGACACATGTACACATAACATATTTTCTTTCTTTGCGTGTGAGGAATGTTTCCTGAAAGTTTGGCAGTACCTTTTTGTAACACCATATATATATATATATATATATGCGCTGGCTCACAAGTCCAATTTACGTAGTGGTTGGCTCAATAGTCGCAGCTGCCGGATGGAAACACTAGGCCAATAAATCTGTATGCTTCTTATATCGTCTTCTACGGACTCCTGACTAGTCTTACACACACTCAAAATGGCGTAGTATTGGGAAGGCATCTTGCGAAATATGGATCATCGTAAGTTTCGGTTTCGGTCGAAACTAGGAGAACCGAAAATTCGATAACGTTTTCTGTTTCGGTCGGTCTCTACTGGAAATAATAGCAATTAAAAACAACTGAAAACCGATTATTTTAAAAAAAAACGGTTATCTTGAACAGTTTTTACATTGCGGTTAAACTGGAGATGAAAAGAACCGGTGTAACCGAAAACCGGTTGTTTCAGCGATAACCGCCATCCCTACCGTATGGTGCGTGGAGGTGGGTACCCTACAAGGGGTTAATATGTTTACTACTCCTTCATGCTGACAGAAATTGACGGATTTGAATGACTTATGGAAAGAAGATAGCTTATACCCTGCTTTAATCCATGGGCTAACTTTCTCTAAGCCTCCGTAGATGCGTGGCAGGGGGAAAATTACAATAAACATTCAATTTGTTCGACTGGTCTCCATGAAAATTAGAACATAAATAAGGAGATTTTTATAATATTCATTCAAGCCAGTGAATTTAGCTTGGTGAAGGGTGCTTTGTAACTTTGACCAGTCACCAAGAAACGTGGCGCATATATAAGTACAAGGTTTTTATGAAAGTAAATTTTTGTGAAATCGAGAGGAAAATTGGAAAATTTGATGTAAACTGAAAGTGCGTTTTTCAAAGTCTCCATGTGTTTCTGTTGCAAACAAATCTAACGTTTGTTCCGAATTTGTTTGAAATTTTGCTCAACTAACCTACAAAACAAAGGAAGGTCATGATCTCTACTAAACTTCGTTCGGTGGATGTTCAAATATTTGTAAAACTTATGCGACTTAACTGCGGGGTCATCAGTCTCCAAACTTACAAACTACTAATGAACTTATACTAAAGACGGCACAAACTTCCATGCCCGAGGGTGGGGTTTAGAACCCCCGACGGGGAACGGCCTTGCGCATCGGAGTATACTATCTCAATGCGCTCGGCCGCTCCGCCGCGGTATTCAGTGGATGGCAGAGGGAACTTCACATACGGTCTTCGACAAAATTTATAGTTTTACTCCAATCTTCATGAATTTTTGCACACTTGACATTGAAACCAAGAGAATGGTCATTGCCTACAAAGAAATTAGTAATTTGCAAAAAAAACTTTGTTTCACTGATTACCACGAAATTTTACTTGAGTTTTCCTGGAATGGAGCGCGAGATAGGGGATGATCAAGGAGGCGGGAGGGAGGAGAAGGAGTGAACGAAATGGACCAAGAGAAAGGAAGGTGGGGATGCACAGGGAGGTGGAATGCAAAAGATGAATGGAGAGAGATGAGGTGGAAAGCAAAAGATGAATGGAGAGAGATGAGGGTACGGAAGATGGACTTCGAGAGTGTAGAGTAAATAGATATCCAAGCAACGCCGGGTTTTTATCTAGCAAAAAATAAAAAGATTGGCACTAGATAGTGGCATATTGATATAGATAAATCAATATATCGTTAAAAACTGTATCATCTATACATATAGACATTTTTGGGGAAAAATCGAAGTATTGAATTGTTACCAACTGTCCTATTCCCAACGCCGTTTCTACATCCGAAAGCAGTACACGCCTTCCTTCTCGATCGCGCGGTCTTCGAAATTCTCTCGTCTCTTCGCCTTTTCAACAGATTTTGTGAAGGAACATCTCGTTATCATTTGCGCTATCCCAAAGCTCTTCACATATTGCGAGGCGATGTTTCAGATGTTAAATCATGAGACGTGGGATGAAAATGAAAATGTTTTTACTTAGAAAAAAAAAAAAAAAAAAAAAAAAAAAAAACGTGCCGGCCGCGGTGGCCGAGGTGACTGAGGCGCTCCAGTCACGGTCAGCACGGCCGCTACGGTCGGGGGTTCGAATCCCCCCTAGGGCATGGATATTTGTGCCGTCCTAGTTCGTAAGTAGTTCATAAGTAGTTTGTAAGTTTAGGGACTGATGACCCCGTAGTTAAGTCCCATAAGCTTAACAAACATTTGAACATTTGAAGAAAAACCGCGAGAACTGCTTATAAACTAAATTATCAGAAATGTAAAGGACTGAATCTTGTTCATCCTACCACTGAACTTCAGTAATCCCCACCATATCCAAGAACCCATCCATGTCTTTCCAATTTTCTAAGTTAGCAGTCCGATTAAGGGGTTATACCGCGGTCCGATCTGTAGAATACCTGTGTTATTTATCCTGATAATGGTATCCTCCTGAATAGTCTCCGACCAGAGATCCCAAGCTATCTGGGGTCAGCAACTGTTGTCCAGACTGACAAGGAGACCACATGGGTATCGGATTTTAGAACTTTATATATATGGTAGGTTAAGCTCAGAACTTAAATGTCAGCCAAAGCCATTCGACGCCACTATTAAAAAGTCTCGAGGAAATCAACTTTTATGTTTCGCAAGTACATGTAAGTACCAATAATTAAGAGTTGCAGCATGTGTGTATGAAGCTCAGATGATAGCATTCTAGTCTCACAAAGATAGCGTCGGTGGTTCGAATCATACTGTGGCACATTTTTCTTATTGATTTTATAATGGATATGACTTTTCAAAAACACTGTCGTAGCTCTTCACAAACTAAACAATCAAAGACAACCGTCGACCAGTAGCAGTGAAGGAACATCTCGTTATCATTTGGGCTATCCCAAAACCCGTTACATATTGCACAATAAAAAAAGTACTTAAAAAAATTGAAACCATAATTATTAACAACATTTTAGCAAATATTGAAAATGAGGAATAAACAAAAATACTTGCATTTAAAAAAATACCATTAGATATTAAAAAGGTGTAAGTATTCGAATACAACAAAAAAGATCTGACACTACGGGACTCGAACAAACGACTCTATGGTTGTAAGGGCAAAACGCAACCACCTGAACTACACCGACACATGCTGCAACTGTTTTGATTAATAGTACTTACATGTAATTTCAAAACTTCATATTCGATTTTCTCGATAATTTTTTATAGTTGCGTTGAATGGATTTGGCTTATTTTTATGTGATATTTTAACTTCAAGTACCATAAATATGAAAAGAATTCTTAAATCCGTTACCCAAGTGGTCTCCTTGTGTGCGTTTGTGTGTGTATGTGTATGTGTGTGTGTGTGTGTGTGTGTGTGTGTGTGTGTGCGTGTGTGTGTGTGTGTGAGAGAGAGGGGGGGGGGGCGGAGGGAGAGAATCGCATTACACACCACAAAATTTTCACGAACGTCATCGACAAGACCCAGGCGTTGACAGAGATAGAGACAGACAGACAGACAGAGAGAGAGAGAGAGAGAGAGAGAGAGAGAGACGCATTACACACTACCGAACGTTCACGAACTTTGTCGGCAACGCCCAGGTGTTTTGGTGTAGGCAATCATTATGCACAGTTGTTGCACACAGCTGGTTATGTTTGCGTGAGAGTCCGTTACAGCACTGCTGCATAGTTTAACGTGAGATACTGTTTTACCACAGCGGGAAATTATTCTGGATCATGGCCGTTTGTTCGGGCGTGGCGAACCTATTGACTTTCTGATTATGGACGACAGTGCCTGTACACTCAACATAGCTGAGATGCTGGACGCACTGAAAACTGAATATAAGCAACTTATATTCGCAATAATCGCCGGATTTATTTCCTAAAGAGCTTGCCTGACTTGTCTTGTCGGACATGTTTCTCGGCAATCATCCCCCATTCCGAACCACACAAAACTAAGAATTGCCTTCAGAAAGTGAAGAGGAGTAGGATAAACTTCGTCCAATAGAATAACATATTTCTTACTGACAAGGGAGATTTTTGACGTCGAATGCTCCTCACCGCACGAAAAAATAGTGGTCTTTGTCGTTTCCAAGAAAAAGGTCTTTGTCGTTTTCGAGAAAAAAGTTCCATTCTACCATAAGTGATGTTTTAATAGAGACAAAGTAACATGGTATGAGTGCTATAATAGGGAAAATATTTAAGTTTTTACTATTTCGCGTCCGAAAACTAGATCACAATCTTTCAGCCCAGTGTAGGACCATGCCCAAAGCCTCTTACTTGTTCAGCCATAAATCGTCATTGTTGCTCCTGTATGGCCAGTTGGGGCAGGCGAACAGGTGCTCCATATCCTGCACAGCACAGCAGTCACACTTATCATCCGTAATTCCGAGACCCGACCTAATCATGTGTGTCTTCACTGGGGCCACCCCGTCCTTACTCGGTTCAGTGTCCTCCATGACTTCCAGTTCATGGTGAATGCGCTGGGCACCTCCTGTATAGCTGGGTAATCATCTGGTGGTTCTTCTCTGGGCTAAGAACCTATTACGGGATTTCAGTCGTCCGTGTTTACACTCAATGCCAAAAAGAGGATGCTGATCGTCGATGGTTTGTCTGAGCTTCTCTGTGAATTCTTGTGATGTCCTCTCAGAACTGGCTTTCGCATACCCGGCAGCTCTATATAGTTTTGGTAGAGGAGTGGGTTGCATGTAACCCGTTGTTAATCAGCATGTTTCATTGAGACTTATGTTGACCTTCTTTGCATGGTTTTGTGTGTACCACACTCGGCAGACATATTCAGCTGTAGAGAAGCATAAGGCTTGTGCGGTGGTACTTAACTCGGAAGGCTTAGCACCCCATTTGCTGTTAGCCAGTTTCCGCAGAATATTATTTCTGGCGCGTCTTTTCGCAATGGTAGCTATATATCAGAGATCTATCGAGCACCACGCCAAGGTAAGTTGGTTTGTTGGTATGTTTCAGAGAGACGTTAAGTTTACGATTACTTTGCCAGGATCTAAGATGGAAGGCGCTGACTTTTGTCTAGGATGGATTTGGCTAGAGAGAGTTGTTTTCATTGTACTCTGACATTTCTGTAAGGGATGTATCCAGCTTCTGCTCTACATCCTCGAAGGTACTCCACTGTGCTGCAATTGCCAGGTCATACTCATACAGGAAATGTTTCGTATCCTTAGGCATAGGTTGGTCGATTAAAAAGGGAGGGCGCTAAAACACTTCTTGGGCTAGACCATTTCTCTGGTTCATTCATCAGCTCTTTTTTTCGATCAAGGACAACATAAAATTGTTTGTTTTGTAAGAACGACTCAATAATCTTAACGAACTGTTAGCCTCTTCGTTCATTATAGAGCTTCTCTAGCAGCCTTTGTTTAATTGTATCATATGCAGAGCTAAGGTCAACCAGTGATAACCTTGTTATCTATTTGTTTTCGAATCCTTCCGTATGTTCCGTTAAGCACAGAATTTGGCTAGTACATGATTTTCCAGGTCTAAAACCAGCTTGTTGATTAATACGTTTCATCGCAATAGAGTCTGTCATACGTCAGTATATTTAGACAACGTTGTCAAAGGAGAGAAACAGCGATCTATTTGGTGTAATTACAAAAACAGTCTTGATCGCAAAAAATTAACAGTTTTTATTGAGCGGTTTCGACCTGATGTAGGTCATCTTCGGAATAAAATGTAGCCCATGTGGCCAGTGCTGGACTCGGCTGGGCTGAGATGTCCTGGCTGTTCTCCTGCTATTTGGTAACAGTTACCAGCTAGCAGGAGGAGAGCCTGGACAGCCCAGCCCAGCCGAGTCCAGCACTGGCCTTATGGGATACATTTTGTTCCGAAGATGGCCTACATCAGGTCGATACCGCTCAATAAAAACTGTTAAATTTTTTTACGATCAAGACTGTTTTGTAATATTAAATACGTCAGTATGTCATTACATTTTCAATAAGTACTAACGAAACCCTCTGCATGAAGTAATTATAATAACGTAAAACCACATAATATGCGTACATTAGTGCTCCAAGTGTCGGATCTGGCTCTCAACTAGAAACGAGGGGTTGCGGATTGGAAACCCGGTCGGACCAAGGATTTTTAACTTAGCCAACATCTCTCAATGAAGTGAGGAGGCTCCTTCCTCCGGTTCGACAATTGGTGTAGGTTAGGGAGATGTAAGTCGGCGAAGTGGCGTCTAATTGGAAGACTTGCATCAGGTTAGTAAGCCACACGAAATTATTACCACGAGGGGTATTAAAATGAAAAACGACACTTTGGGTATAATTGAAGTCTTTATTCAAAGAATTACCAGAGACCTAAGCACAACTATCTTACTGTTTAAGCAGCGGAAGGAGTTGTGATTAAGGCGGACAGCTGACTTCGATTTATTGGGAGAATTTTGGGAAGATGTACTTCATATGTAAAGGAGACGGCGTGTGAAACGCTTGTACGACCACGTCTTGAGTATTTCTCAAGTATTTGGGACCGGCAGCAGATCAGTTTAAAGGAAGACCTAGAAGCAGTTCAGAGGCGAGCACCTAGGTTTGTTACTGGTAGGTTCGACCAATGCGCGAGTGTCACGAAAATGCTCTGGCAACTCAATTGCGCATCGCTGGAGGAAGAACGACGTTCTTTTCGTGAATTTCTGTTGAAGAAATTTAAAGGGGTTGGAATTTGAAGCTGAGTGTGGTATGATGTTTCTGACACCTACTTATATTTCGCGTAGTGATCACAATGACAAGAGAAATTAGGGCTCGTACGGTGGCATATAGGCATTCATTTTTTTTTCCTCGTTCTGTTTGGGAATGGAAAGGAAATGCCTAGTAGTGGCACAGTGTACCCTCCTCAACGCAGCTTACGGTGGATTTCGGAGTATGTAGATGTAGATGTAGATTTCCTGCTCCTGTGGCTGTGGCGAGAGCCAGTCCTTAATTGAAGGTGTCCTTCGTCGTCAGAGTTGAAGCCCATTCCTTTGAGATGTTTATATAGGACCAAACAGATGGAAGTCACAGGGCGACAAGTCCGGGCTGTAGGGCGGATGTTCAAACTGCTTCCACTTGAACATGGTCGGTACACTTTATGCGACCCTGGAGATGTGTGGAGGCGCGTTATCATGGAGCAGAATCACTCCCTCCCTTTGCTGTTGATGGACTTGCGTAGGCAACTGTCTGACAGCACACGTCCCATAATCTAGGGATTTGGTGAGTATCTGATCTCCGACGTCGAAAAAGACGGTGACCATCGTATTGCCTGCAGAGAGAACAGCCTTGAATTTCTTAAGAGGGAGGTGACGACGCGTGCTTCGCTTATAGATGTTGCACTACGTTATCCCAAAGTGGCATGTTCAAATTTTAAACGGTTTCGTTGTTGAGTCCTATCCTATGTTTACATTTGAACACTACTAGTATACAGTGCTCGCAGCGGAGATGAATTTCGATTAAGTGGTTAAAACAAAGTGGGGCACAACAATGTCTACATATCACTGAAGGCATTCTTTTACAGTCAACATCACTTCCGCTTAAGGAGTTCAGTGTCAAAAGGCACACTAATTACATTTTCAATTTGTGTTTCTAAAGAATGCCGTAACCCGATTTTTGACACTATGACGAACCCTCTTTGAATAAAATGATCGCCACATTTGATAATTAATTTGTTATAAAATTTGATCTTGACGATAAATATTAATTGTGAAGGGGTGTTTTTCAAAAAGAACAAATACTTCTTCGAAATCCACTTAGATTTATTGCTACAGGCAAGATACAACTGGCTTGAACTGAACTCTAATTCTGAAATACAACAACTGACTGACTACTAATTCCCGCGCATTACATGTATTTATTACATTACTAACAATGTTAAGTGACGCGTAATTATCACAGTGATAATTTATGAATCGGATCTTTTATAAACAACAAATTCATGCAATTTGTATTCGATATACAATGTCAGTGGGCTGGTATAACAAATAACTGATTAAATAGTTTTAATATTTTATAGATGAAGTGAATACTATTGTTTGGTTGAAGTTAAATAATCTGCTTTCCAATGAACTACAATGTCTGACAATTAGCCACAATGACATTTAGATGTAACGACAACTTTAAATTACAATTTGTACTGGAATTTGGTCAAGCCAAAAATATTATGAAAATTAATATAATCTTAATAGAGGAAATGAAAGGAAATAAATGCTACAAAATAAATACTACGAAATTACTGGGGTTTAATAATGGGAACAATGGTAATAGAGCAATACGAAATTAATGAGGTTTGATAATGTGAAAATAAGGTACTAGTAATTACGAAGTTACAGAATTTAGTAATGGGCATAAAAGCTGTAATTACTATGAAATTAATGGATTTTATTAATGGAAATAAAATGAGGTAAATACTTAGTGACGTAAACAATGTAGTTGTTACAATGTAGAAATAAATACGGGTGGTATCACAAACGTTACTACTGGATAGAAAGGTTTAAAGGTGGTATCATAAAATTTACTACACGAAAGAAAGGCATCCGGAGCTTCAGTATATAGGAAATGGTATGCTAAACTACACTATAAGGAAAGAAGGATATCCTGGGTTTCAGTATACTACATTAGATGGAGGCCCATGTTGTTACATTACAACACTCATAGTAAAATATAGGCTTATAGTTTGCTTCAGAAAAATAATTGCAAATCCAAGAGTCATATTTAATGACGATATAAGTATCATGTGCCCCACTTTGCTGTGGCAGATACTAAAAATTAATCAATATCTCTAATATCAATAAGTTTTTCCAAAATAAGTAAAAATCAAGGGCTGTTGTTTCCGGTTTAAGTATCTCGTTGTACAGAAAGCTTCCATCTAGAAGGGCACGATCTGTTTGACCTAACTAGGAATCATACAGCAATGCGCTCGAAGGCAAGTGAACAGTTTTGCATGGGAACGACAAAGACCACTGTTACTTTCATGATCTAGTGTTACTTCAAGCACGTATCGTTTGATTCCGAGTGTCTGTGGACAAATGTGTCACTCCTCAGAGTCCGATTTCGACCTCTACATATTCGTTTCATATATATGTCAAACAGGAACTTTATTTCTGTTTCATATCTTGCTTTCCTAAGCGGTGAAATCTGTTCCGTTTTTAGAGAGTTCGAACTGTGCTGCAGTTCATCTATTCCTTTACTGAAGATAAAACTGTCATCAGTGAATTTTGATATCTGTAATTCCGTACCTGAACCAATGATTTACTTGCATCATTCCTTCTGAGTTATACAGACGAAAGCTCTGTAGAGGTAAATCACATATTTTCTCCTATGATTTTTAATTTAAACTGCCACTTTTTGGTCCTCCATTAATATTGTTTCATTCTTTTTCTTACACGTACCAACACTTACCTAGAATTTCGTATACCTTGCAACATGTCACCCTTATGAATACTTTCTCTAAATCGACAAACCCTAGGTAATTTTTTTGTAAAATGACATGTTGACCACAACTGCTTAATTTATTAGCTCAAAGCTGCCGGTTTCGGTTAATGTACCATTCTCAAGCCGACAGAGCTTAGCCAGTTGCTTAACACATCACTTTGGCGCTTGAGAATGATACTCTAACCGAGACCGATAGCTTTGAGCTAATAAATAAAGCAGATGTGGTCCACGGGTCATTTTAGTATTATTTAAAAAAGCTGTTAAACACCCAGATTTTCACTTTACAAAACCCTAGGAAGTTGTCATTATTTTCCCTGCTTCGCAGGATATTTCAAATTTTTCCATACAACAAATGTATGCCATAAATAACCATTTTCATTTAAATGTCTTCTCCTGCAGCCCGAATTCGGTTACTCAAGTATTCTTCGCCATTGGATTAGTAGTCTGTTCACCTTTTGTGATTATTTTTGAGATGTCTCATAAGGCTCAGCCTATTCTTGGCATTGCTGAAATGTGATAGAATCTATTCCTGCTCAGGGGCATGTCTTCCAACCCAATACATAGTTTCTATTTCTCTGTCTGACCACAAAGCGATAAATCTATAATTTTTTTGTGGCCTCAGCCCTTCTCCAGGTATGCCAACTGAAGCAGTCATTCTGTTTTATTACATTGCCTTCTGTTCTTTCCCATTACGCATACCGAGTTATGAAAAATCCAAACACACCCAACGATTTTGATGAAAATAATACCGATAGTTAAGATTACATGGCTGTTACCCTAGCTTGGTCCAATAGGTTTACCACTTTTTCTATCATCTTTTTTCCGCTTTCAGTTCATTGTTTTTAATATGTTACTTTCTTCGCCAATTGTGCAGAGGAATTAAACCGTTCATTAGCATTTGGTAAGTCTTTCGCTTATGACCTTACAGATACAGGAGGAAGCTGATTGTTTCCACATGAAAGGCGGGTTTTGTCAGGCAGTTGGGTTCCCCAATTGGCCGGCTAACAGTTTGGACCTAGTGAATGGAATGCAGGTAGTTAGGATTTTCCTAATCTGCTCGGAAACCGAAAACGGCGCTCTTGGCTGAGCGAGGGCGGCTCTCCCAGATTGCAACTGAAACACAATATAGCCACACACATTATTCTAAAATTCCATACAAAATCAGGGAATGATCATATGGCAAATATAATTATATGAATGGATTCAGGAGACTTGTGAGAATAAAACACCATAATTACAATTTCAATATCCCTCACAGATAAAAAGCCTACAAATTTCAGAACTATAATAATAATATTATAAGACTTACATTTACAATTTTATTGATTTGTAGTGTTTATCAGTGACAGTTTAAGAAGCAAATGAGCAGCATTGCACCACGCTACCTTATCTTAAAGGACGCACCACGTTATTCTTTCAATAACCTTTGTTTTACTCTCTTGTTGTGCTTTTCGTTGAGGTAGTAATATACTTGTGTTAGAACATATATTACACCGCAGAAACACAAACCATGAACCCCACAAATTGCAATATATTTAAATATGTATTTTATTATATTTAATATTATTCTTAGTAACGATCGTTTAATGTTGTAGACTGCCACTTAAATATTTCATGGCTCACTAAAAGTAGTAGATATGCAGCAGATAATTATACTTAAACAATTATATGTAATTGTTGACAAGTACAGAATATATTTGCATAAAAAGCCATGATAAATTAAATATTAATTGTGTAACTATATTTCGACGGTAGCAGTATATTTGAACAGTGAGACGCCACGCTTAATGGCTATCTAAGCAAAGAGCTTCAGTCTCAACCATTTTTTAGTATTGTTAAATATATATTTGTTAAATGTAAATAACATTTGTAGGGAGGTGGTCAAAGTATTTAATTTTGTGATATTCAAATGCATAATATTTTGGAAGGGAAATTGTATTTTAAAGATGAGGCGTTAGGATGCGCGGAAGGATGAAATTATGGGAGCAGGGAGAGAATGCTTTCGAACGCTTGGGAAGGGACTCGTAACTTGGACGTGGTGGTAAAAGGTTGTGACGCTGGGCGGTCTAAAGCCGCATTACGAACTTGTCATTTGAAGAGATAGGCATATGTGGACTTAGAAAATTTACCGATATATGAAGTAGGACCACTCCGCATTTTCATGTCCAAAAAGAGTAATAAACTCCATTTATAAAGAATTTTTTTTTTGTGTGAATCACTTCTTTTGAATCCACTTTTTTGGTTATTCAAAGGTTTAATTTATTTTTGTTTAAATATATTTTCACGTCATTATGTGCAGATTGATAGACTGGCTAAACTACAGATTAATTATTTATCTTGTTTAAACAGTTTGGGTAGCTGTTTAGGGCATAGAAGCTGACATACATAACTCACCCCTATGAATAGAGACAATGAGCCATAAACCTTTTACTACACTGAGTTAAGAATTGTCCAATTCTTATTGGTGTGTACCGATAGGAAAGTCGCACACTTTAACTCCACTTTCATTGGGGATAACAATGCTATAATCGAATCTCAACATTGGAACCTTTTCACCCTGTGTTTTATGTCCGTTGTTGAACCTTCCTTTTATTTCCGTTATTGTTCCTCCATTGTATATATTGAACGGTAATACCAACTGAGTACCGCTCTGTCATAACATTACTGATCCGAGGACTACATTATTTTTGTCCCCTACTTTTTTCCTAATCACTTATATGTGTTTAAATGACAATTTCATACATCTTGTAGCATTTTACATTATCAGAAGCTTTTTGAAATCCTATGAAAGTTTATTGGTTATTCTCGAGACTTGCTTCCATTGCCAAACACTAAATCTGCCTTCTTGTGCATTTACCCTCCACGACGACAACGGAGAAATACTCTACAAAATTCTTTTCTATTGTAAAACGCTGACCTCTTCATAGAGGATAGTGTTCGCGCATCGCGTGCACTCATGGATCGCGCCTGGTTACCCGCAACCCACATTACTCATTAGCTAGACGTGTGGTCCACATTGTCGGTGATCCTAAGCGGACGTGAAACTTCCTTGGCTTCGTGGAACTGTATTTGGAGGAAATGTGATATCCAGAAAATTAAGGTAACAGCCACCCCAGTTCTTCTCATGAATCGATCGTTCTCAGCTTACTCCTTACTTCTTTCCAGATATACACTGTTAAGGTTTTTTCCTTAACTCTATAATGCTTCAGTTTACAAACTGCCTGGCCACAGAAAGAAATAGATTTATTGAAGAAAATTCTGTGTCCAACCTATCATTTGGCCCTGTTAGTCTCTCTCTCTCTCTCTCTCTCTCGCGCACACACACACACACACACACACACACACACACACACACTCACACACACACACACACACACAAAATCGAGTAAGTAGCACATTCTGTGAGTACAGCGTTCTTGAAGCCAAACTAAATCTGTCCATATGAATAGGAAAAGAAAACGTATTAAAAATATATAAAAAAAACCTATGTCGAATAAGATATAATTTTCCCTTGTTCAGCTATTAATTCAACATTTGAAGAAATCTTTACTATCAGTATAAGAAGCTTCAGCGTATAATCTAATACTGGGGGAAGCCGAATGCATACTAGTCATCATATAGAGTACCTGTGCTTGATAAGTCTTAATTTACTTCCTTGTCTCTGATGCATGTTCTGTAATCGAGCGAGGTGGCGTAGTGGTAACACACTGGATTCGCATTCGGAAGGACGGTGGTTCAAATCCACCTTCGGCCATTCAGATTTAGGTTTTTCGTGATTTCCCCTAATTCACTCCGGACAAATGCCGCGATGGTTCCTTTCAATGGGCATTCATCATCCTTAGCCAAAAACGGAGCGTAAGATTACTGTACATGGCTGGCTGGTGTAATAATATACAGAAAATGAATTTTCGTGCAGAATTATCAAAAGGTTACAGTACTTAATTAAAAAGTCCCTCGCATTGTTAAAAATTTAGCGTTAATAAATAGTAGCAGTAAGCGTTCTGACCATATGTGGAAAAGGGAAGACGCGCCATCGGAGTTTGACTGAGGGCAGATTGTGATGACACAGAGACTCAGCATGAGCATTTCAGAAAACGCATGACTTTTCGGATGTTCGAAGAGTGTCTCAACAAGTGGCGAAACTAAAGTGATACCACATCTAAACATTGAGGGGTTGGGCGACTAATCCTCATCACGTATGTGTACATATACATCTGTATAATTACTCAGCAAATCACATTCTCTAATGGTGCTCTTGAAAATCGGGTACCTGAATCTTTCCGTTCCGATTTGATTTCTATTACTTTATTGTGAGATTCATGTCTGCCTATGAAGGTGGGTGTTAACAACATATGTTAGCATTCGGAGGAGAAAGTTGGTAAAATAAATTTCGAAAATAGATCTCGCCCTTCTTTTAATGATTTCGATCCTAACTCATACATAATTTCCGTGACTCTCTCTCCCCAATAAAGCGATAAAACAAAACGAGCTGGCCTTCTCCGAATTTTCTCTTTATCGACCGTCAGCTCCACCTGGTGGGGAGTCCACATTGCGTAGCAACACTCCAAACTTGGACGCACAATATAGTATAGACACTTTCTTTAGCAGAACTATTGCATCTTCTTAGTGTTCTGCCAATCAAATGTAGTCATTGGTTTGCTCTTCCCTATTACATATTCCCCATTAAAATCGTTTGTAATTGTAATTCCTACGTATTTAATCGAATTTACGGCCTGTAGTTTTGATATTAATCGTGTAAATAATGTTTAACGGTTAATTTGCTCATCGTAGGGAGCTATCTTATTACAGGAATATTATGAGCAGATGCCAAGATTTCAGTATATTTTATTTTAATTTTTTACGCAAGACCACTGGTTTCGGCCCTCAAGGATGTCATCTTCTGGTCTCTGGGGATATATTATTTTAATAACTGCAATACAAGTATTTTTAATGTATTTACCTAAGAAAACCACACACACTAATTGTAAGGAAGTCCTTTCTAAAGGCATTTGTGTGGAGTGTTGCCTTGTATGGGAGTGAAACCTGGACGATAAACAGTGCACGCAGGAAGAGAATAGAGGCTTTTGAAACGTGGTGTTACAGAAGAATGCTGAAGATTAAATGGGTGGATCGCGTAAATAATGAGGTACTGAACAGAATTGGAGAGAAAAGGAATTTCTGGCATTTCTTGACTAAAAGAAGGGATAGATTGGTAGGACACATTCTTAGACATCATGGAATTGTGAATTTAGCGTTGGAGGAAAGTGTATGGGACAAAAATCGCAGAGGGGGACCAAGAGATGAATATAGTAAGCAGATTCAAATGCTTGTAAGTTGCCGTTCTTATGAGGAGATGAAGAGGCTTGCTCAGGATGGAGTAGGGTGGTGAGCTGCATCAAACCAGACTCCGGATTGAAGACCATAACAACAACAGCACTAATAGCACTTCTACTGTAATTATTTTATGTAACCATACATTTCGTACATTTTCCCCAGAGACAGAAGACACCTTTTGAGTACTGAACCCGGTCATCTTGGGTAACAAATAAGAACCAAATATTGCTAACTTCGCATTTGGTCATTATATTACTGCAATGAGATCGATCCCTACGATCAGCCAATTAAAGTGATTTCGTGACACGCCATATACTTAGGAAGCCTCATAAAACCATATCGCTCATGAAGAAAACTATGAAATCCCGTCATCACATTAATTTCAACGAAATGCAGATTAGAAACTATTATAAGAAAATACACCAACTTTGGAATGAAATTACAAGAAAATTTTGAGTATCATGCTAACACAATCGCAATTTTAATGACATGTCCATCTTTTTCACTAAGAAACTGTAGTTTATCAGAATTCTTATCCGACAGCATCACAAGAAGCTAGCGCAGCTCCTATTGACTGCTCCTAGCATTACTTGCTAGTCGGTTAGAAAAGTAAATAAATATCGAGTTCGGTGATACAGACTTGCGATTATTAGAAAAAAGTTTACAATACAGTATTCTCAAGATATGCAGTTCCAGAGCTGTTAATGAAATAACTACTGACACAAAGGTCGCCAGAGCTGTTAATGAAATAACTGCTGACACAAAGGTCGCTATAGAAGCTTCTGATGTTAAGGAAAGTATGGCCATTGCAATAGGCGTTAAAGCAGCTACATCTACATCTACATCTACATATACATGGGATACTCTGCAAATCGCATTCAAGTGCCTGGCACAGGGTTCATCGAACCACAATTATACTATTTATCTCCCATTCCATTCTCGAATAGCGCGCGGGAAGAAAGAACACCTGAATCTCTCTGTTAGAGCTCTGATTTCTCTTATTTTATTCTGATGATCATTTCTACCTTTGTAAGTGGGAGTCAACAATATATTTTCGCATTCGGAGGAGAATGTTGGGATTGGAGTTTCGCAAGTAGCCCACGCCGCAGCGATAAGCGCCGTTGTTGTAATGATTCCCATCCCAGATCCTGTATCATTTCCGTAACGCTGTCTCCCCTGTATCGTGACAATACGAAACGAGCTGCCCTTCTTTGGACTCTTTCGATGTCCTCCGTCAAACCCACCTGATAAGGATCCCACACTGGGCTGCAATACTCCAAAAATGGACGGACAAGCGATAATAGATCTAATACAATTCAACAGGATGTAGGTTGCCGAACGTATTGTCAGATGAAGAGACATCCACAGGACAAGGTAGCGTGGAGAGCTGCATCAAACCAGTCTGCGGACTGAAGACCACAAGAACAACAACACAAACAGACAATGAAACCTCAATTTTGAATTCTATTAATAAAAACTATATGATAACCAAGCTATTGTCTCTAAGACGATAAAAGCAATACTATAGTCTTAATACACGATAGTGACTACATCTTAAACACAGAAATGTTTATTAGTGAAAATAAAACAAATAAATTTAACGCATTTCTTAGGAAGAAAATAGATTGAAGTTTCATATTAGACTACCTAAACCCGGTCACGCTTCGCCCTGGCTCTACATACAAAATTTGATTCAAATCGTTACAGCTGTTTCCGAGATACATGTATTGTACACACACACACACACACACACACACACACACACACGCGCGCGCGCGCGCGCGCGCGCGCGCGCGCGCACGCACGCACGCACACACACAGGCACACATACATCTTTTCGAAAATCGCGTATCTTTTCTCTTTAGTGACGCGTATACACACGGAGTACGCAAGCAAAAACCTGTGAAATACAAAAATTCCTCCAAATCGTTAGATCCGTTGCCGAGATACGCGAAATTTGTATAGTTATTTTGATTGTTCCCCAGTTTGAGGAGTCAGCTGTTTTTTGTCAGGTTTCTGCACTGTTCCTGTTAGGTATGATTTAAACCATTTGTACAGTGTTCCATTCATACTACAATACTTTAGTTTATCTAGAACATTCCATGATTTACACAATCAAAAGCCTTGGAGAGATCACAAGAAATCCCAACGGGAGATGTCCGGTTATTCAGAGCATTTAATATATCATTGGTGAAAGTAGATACAGCAGTTTCTGTTAAAAAAATTATTAAAAGCAAACTGACATTTTGTCAGAACTTCATTTTTACACAAGTGTGAAGCTACTCTATAACAACATATTACTTTCTCTGGAATTTTGGATAAGGCTGTCAGTATTCATATATGCATAATTGGGCATACAATAAAACAATATATCATGTACATATACATGCTGTCGTCACTTCACACACTTCACTGTGCCACTATGGACACAATAGTGAGTAGCTCAAAGTCTAGGTGTAGAGCCCATACCATTCATGTGACGATATCTATTAGTAATGTAACATCACATGTAGATGTCTCGGTATAGGATACCTCTTTATTAAACACGAAGAAAAATTTTGAAGAAATTCTGCACTCTGGAAAACACTTTTGCGAAACATCTTGTAGCTATGCCTTGCGGCTTGATGTGTAAAGCCTTAAATGTTCAATTAGATTGTGCATGTTGCACTGAGGATGACTATTCCATAGTCTGCATCGATTTGCAAAAACAAATAATCGTTAATTTACGACCAATGCTGAAATTTCTTTTGATAGATAAAGCTTTTGCTGTTCGTTGCAAGACACATCACATAATGTAATACTGGGTTATATGTTTTGTTTGTATTGCTACGAAAAATCAATTTTATAAGAAATGGTAGTAAGTGCCATCAGTGCTACATTACATGATTAGATTAGATTAGTACTTGTTCCATGGATCATGAATACGACACTTTGAAATGATGTGTAACGTGTCTGGCTAATGAAAGGTCTCTTTACAAATTATTACTTTGTACTAAATATTACATGACAATTTTTTTTTCTTTTTTTTTTGAGATTTACTAAATTATATTTAAAAATTCATCTATAGTGAAGAAGAGTTGCCATTCAGAAATTCTTTTAATTTATTTTTAAATGCTAGTTGGCTTTCTGTCAGGCTTTTGATGCTGTTTGGTAGGTGTCCAAAGACTTTTGTGGCAGTTTAATTCACCCTTTTCTGTGACAAAGTTAGATTTAATCTTCAATAGTGAAGATCATTCTTTCTCCTAGTGTTGTAGTTATGTACTCTGCTATTGATTTTGAATTCGGTGGGTTTGGTAATAACAAATTTCATAAGTGAATATATGTACTGTGGAGATGCTTTGAAGATCCCTAGCTCTTCAAATAAGTATCTACAGGATGATCATGGATGGGCTCCAGCAATTATTCTGATTACACGCAACTTGTGCAATGAATACTTTTTTACTCAATGATGAATTATCCCCAGAAAATGATGCCATACGAAAGCAGAGAATGAAAATAGGCATAGTAAGCTAATTTACTGAGATGTATATCACCATACTTGGCAATTACCCTAATAGCATTAGTAGCTGAACTCAAACGTTTCAGCAGATCTTCAATGTGTTTTTCCACTTCAATCCCTCATCAAAACATACACCTAAAATGTTGAATATTCTACCTTTGCTACAGATTTCTGATCAAAGATTATATTTGTTAATGATGTCATTAAATTTACTGTATGGAACTGCATGTACTGTGTTTTATCAAAATTTAATGATAGTTCACTTATGATTTTATGAAAGCCGTCATTTACAATTTCTTCAGTTAGTGCTTGTCTGTCAGGTGTGATAACTCTACTTGTATCATCAGCAAGAAGAAACAGCTCTTCATCTTCATGAATATAGAATAGCACGGCATTAACATATATTAAGAACAGCAAAGGGCCCAAGACCAAACCTTGGGGCACCCCATTTTTGATTGTTCCCCAGTTTGAGGATCAGCTGTTTTTTGCATATTATGTGAATTACTTATGTCAACTTTCTCCACCCTTCCTGTCAGGTACGATTTAAACCATTTGTACACTGTCCCATTCATACCACAATACTTTATCTAGAAGAATTCTATGATTTACACAATCCAAAGAGAGAGATCACAAAAAAAAAAAAAAAAAAAAAAAAAAAATCCCTGTGGGTGATGTCCGGTTGTTCAGAGCATTTAATATTTCATTGGTGCAAGTATATATACCATATTCTATTGAAAAGCCTTTGTGAAAACAAAACTGACATTTTGTTAGAACTTTATTTTTATATATGTGTGAGGCTACTCAAAGAATATAAAACAATATAACTTGTACATATACATGCTGTCGTCACTTCACACATTTAACTGTGCCGCTGGTCGCGGTGGACGAGCGCTCTGCAGCGCGCCAGTCACAGTCTGCACGGCCACTACGGTCGGGGGTTGGAATCCCCCTCGGCATAGATATTTGTGCCGTCCTTATAATTAGCTAGTTCATAAGTAGTTTGTAAGTTTAGGGAATGATGACCCCATAGTTAAGTCCCATAAGCTCTACGAACATTTGAACATTTAAACTGTGCCACTATGGACACAAAAGTGAGTAGCTCAAAGTGTAGAGCCCATACCATTCATGTGACGATATTTGTTAGTAATGTAACATCACATGTAGGTGTCTGGGTATAGGATACCTCATTATAAAACATCAAGACAATTTTTTAAGTAATTCTGCACACTGGAAAACACTTTTGTGAAACATGTGGCACCTATGCTTTGCGGCTTGATATGTAAAACCTTAAATGTTCAATTCGATTGTGCATGTTGCACTAAATCTATTTGAAATAACAATTAAACGTTAATTCACTTCCAATGCTGAAATTTGTTTTGGTAGTTAATGTATTTGTTGTTACTTACAAGACACACCATATAACGTAATACCGGGATACGGTTATATGTTTCGTTTGTTTTGCTACGAAAAAACATAGGATACTAGAAGTTTAGAATATCATAGTGTCCGAATATTAAAGCTATTTACAGTATATCGTAGTATTTACAATTGTATTCCAAATTTGCCCGTTGTAATAACTGCTGGCTGTGTGGTCACAGCTACCAATAGCCATAATAATTAGAAGTAAGAAAAAAAGAGCAGGAGTGTCGCGCAAATTGGCTCGGCAGTGGAGTGCTTGGCCTCCCTCCCCGCCACGGCAGCAGCGCGTGTTCCCGCACGCACGGCGCGCCATTCATCTTCCCGCCGGCTTCCCCAGACACTCGGCGGCACGCCTGACTATTCACGCGGGGGAAAATAATTGCCACTCAGCGACGCTTCACTGTGAGAGGGCAGCGCTTAACACTGGCGCCTCAACAGGTCACGTCCACCAGTGCAGTGGTCCAAACAAAGCAGGGAAAATAGACGTCGTCAAGCACCGCCACGTTTAGATAATCAACTTATGCCTTTATTGAATACAGTCCGCAGAAAATAGATAACCACTGACATGGCACCACTGCGTAGTATAATGATACGGTTTCCTTTCCCCGATATTATCAAAAGAAAATTTTTCATTTTCATATTATTTCAGCATGTAAAAATAATTATCTATGAATGTCAGAGCAAAATATTTAAAATATCACTCCAGTGTTTGTTTTTGAAGATAGTAATTGGGAACTACTGGGAAATATCGTTAATACCTGTGGCCTATAAAGTATTTTCAAAATCATTGCTAAGCAGTGTGGAAAAACAACAAAACCCACAGATTGATGAGTACCAAGGAGGCTTCAGAAAGGGTAGATCATGTCCAGAACAAATTTTGAAGCTTAAAATGATAATGGCATATCAAAAACAGAGGTGCAAGAAATTCGTGCTTACATTCGTAGACTTTAACACGTTCGCTGCCGTTCACGCTCTGGCGCGATGATGCTAGGTGCCACTTCACGCTCTTGCGCGTGATCGTATTTTGACAGTATCTTTTCACAGTTTTGAGCCACTGTATGTTTTGGATTTAGTTTTCAGTTTTTTTGATGTGGTTTTTTATTTGCATTTGTATTTTTGTGAAAACAACAAATGAAGAATAGAAACAGTACATAAATCTATCATGACAACATGAGAAGCGTGTGTGGCTCGTAGCCGGTAATACAAACTCGGAAATCTGGAACCAAGTACGAGAGCATATCACTTATAGTCTTCCCTGAGTGTCTAGCAGAGTATACAGCTTTATTAGACGATGCCAGTTTACAACAACCCATAATAGGATGCTAGGTCGCAGAACGCGCCACAGCGTGAGCGGCACCTGACTCAAGTAACGTTTACACGCGCCAGAGCGTGAACGGCAGCGAACGTGTTAAAAAAGCATATGATTCAGTAGACAGGCAAACACTGTTACAAATTTTAAAGGAGATGAAATTAGATAGAAAATCCAGTGAACTAGTGAGACAGAACCTAAACAATACAACATCTAAAGTCAAGTTCAGTGGAAAACTGTCGGAGTCCTTCAAGATTAATACCGGAGTGAGACAGGGAGATGTACTATCCCCTAAGCTCTTCAACTGTGCACTCGACAAGGTGATCAGGGAGTGGCTACAAGGAATGAAAGGAGTGGGCGGGATACGACTGCGGTGCAAGAAAAAAGGAATACGAGTAGATTCCATTGCATTGTTTTACTGTCAGAATCATTAGAAGAGGCAGTGAACCAAACCAAAGAACTACAGAGACAAGCAGCTAAAACAGGCCTACAGATCTCTATCGAGAAGACAAAATATATGACAAACATCAAGGAATCTCCTGGATGGATGGCAATAGACAGAGGGAAAATTCAGAAGGAGGAAAAATTCAAATACCTAGCAGAATGGATAGAAACTGGCCTGACAGAAAAGGATGCAATGGAAGCACGAATAAACAAAATTAATTTAGCATATGAACTGACAATGAACATCTATAATAAGAAGAATATTTCGAACAATGCCAAACTGAAACATTACCAGACAGTGATCCGCCCTGAAGCCTTACATGCAGCAGAAACACTCAACCTAATAAGAACTGGAATGATCAAGAGGCTACAACTGGTGGAACGGAAGATTCTCAGGAGAATATTAGGACCTAGAAGTACAGAAGACGGTCACTTTAGAAATCGATCCAACCAGGAACTCTATTCCAAAACAGAAAAAAATATCCAATATCATTAAGAAAAGAAGGTGCGACTTCTTTGGACACTTTGTAGAATGGACCAGGGGAGGTTAACACAGGAAATTTCACAATTCTTGCTGTACAAGAAAAGCAAAAATACGGTGAATCCAAGAAGTACAAAGGGATCTGGAAGAAATGGGAGTACAGGATCAAGAAATACACAACAGGGTGATTTTTAAATGAAAAATTCAGGCATTTGCTGGATTTGAGGACAGAACTAGACCGAGAACGAAATCATCGTGGGCAGAAAAGCGAAGAAAGATGGAAAGTATGAGAATGAAAGAATACTGGAAGAGGAGGAAGAACGGAAGAAAGGAAGCTGATGTGAATTAACGTGGTCCAAAGATGGCCGAAACGAAAGAAGAAGAAGAAGAGAAGAAGAAGGAGAAGAAGAAGATAGTAACTACACTTGGCTTGTAGCGATATCATCTTGCATACGAGATCTGTACTTTATAATTTTATGTGGCCGCTGTTAGGTGGATTTTGTATAGTCAGGTAAATATATGTGCTGTGCGCGGATCTTACGTTTGTAAATAAACCCCACCTCTCACTTAAAACCGCACTTATGAATTTTTATTATTAATTTTACCTTTTCCCCCCTCCGCCCATAATGCTTTCTTTCAGCCATGTTGCGTCACCACAAGAATGGATGGCACTATTTTTAGTTAATAGTGAATGGTGATATTTCGCGTAGCCTGCCACTCTTTTTTTTCAAAGTTTATTCAATACTATTATAATTTACCGACAATAGAATCTACAGTCGATTTTCTTGTAAATTTTTGGAAGTCCGATGTGTTTGATTAACGTAATGTTCCTATCAGAATTTTTTCATGTCACTTATCTTTCTTTACGGTCTGCTACACGAATCGTAGTTTGATACTGACGAACTGCCATCCACTGTTCGCGAGTGGTTGTCATATTATGCAAATTTCATTTACAGCCAAATTTCAACCACTGATTGATCTCTTGTTAATGGTAACTGCTCGTCGATTCTTTTTTGTAATCTTCTGCCAGCACAACACTCCACCGTTAATTAGCTTGCCATTTCATTTACATGTGTGTCATAATTTTCCTAATTTTTTTCTCGTAATTTTCTTTCATAGCTTCTAACTTCAAACCTCTTCCTTCCGTAAATTTGTTAATCTCAAACATTAATAGCCAGGCTGGAACATTATAGTAGGAAACCGTAACTGTTATGACAGGGACGAATATATATAGATAATATAAAATTTTTGAAAATTTAGGCTTTTTGTAATTTATTTTGTTTTCTTCTTCTTCTTCTTTCGTTTCGCACGACGTCAGGACACGGTCGATCAATAATTTCTTAATGTTCTGTGGCTTTCTATTAGGCCAGTATTGTTTCTTTCTTTCTGATCTTGCTTTGCTTTCTTCATCAAAGATTTGGATAGTTCGATTGGTTTAGACTTTGGCTTGGAACCTCTCCTTCTTTTCTTTGGTTATTTGTTTTGCAATTTTATCAGTGAAGATAATTTCTATGATTTGGAGCTCTTTTCAGACCTTCTCCACTTCCTCCTTGGTTTGGTGTTTCTTGTTGCGGAAGTAGACAAATCAATGTGCATCTTCATGTTTTCGCGGCGCAATGACTGTTCAAAGAAGTTTCGGGCGTGCAGCTGCATAAAGTTTACTTCTTCTAATATTTCGGCTGAGAAACGAACTCGTCTCTGAAGATGGCTGAACGTTTCTCACCCGAAATATTAGAAGAAGTAAACTTTATGTGGCTGCACGCCCGAAACTTCTTTGTATAGACAAATCAATGTTTTTGCTTAATCTATTTGGGTTCATTCTGACGATGTCTCTATAAAATCAAATCTTTTATTCCTCATTATGTCTGATATTTTTTCAATGGTTGGGTAAATCGTTCCATTTCTAACACGGATTAGTTTATTGGTTTGGAAATTGAGGCTCAGCATTTATCTTAATATCTTCCTTTCATCCTTTCAAATGGATTATGGTTGGTATTGGACAGTGTTTATGCTGCATACAAGGCTTTCGGTTTGATTACTGTGTTATAATGCATTCATCGTGAGGGAATTTTATGAGTCTGAATGCAAGTTCTAGATTCCACTGTCGTTTTCTCAAATCTCATCTGTTCTCCAAGATATATGACTTCTTGGACGAGCGCTAATTTTTGTTCTCCCACCTTAAGATGTTTTCGTGAATTTTTAATGTCTGTCATTATCTTTTTCTTTCGAGGAAGATTTTGAGACATATTTTGTCTGCGTGCTTACGTAGTTCGTCGGTTTGTTCTTTTGCTTCTTCCCAGGTCTCAGCTAGTAGGGCCATATCATAAGCGAAGGATAGGCAATTCACTTCAATGCCTTTGTTTTTTGTCCCCAGTCGGATATCACTATGCAGCTTCGTTTTCCATTCTCTGACCACTTTTCTAAGGGAAATGGAAAGCGTTCATCTTTTTGCCGTACAGCAGTTTCTGTGTCCAAAGTGTCCCTCAGTTGTCCGATGAATTTGTCTTTGTCATATGTGTCATTAATAATTTCTTTGATGTTGTTTATGGTTTTTCTTGTTTGGTTTTCATTCCTTTTGTATAAAGATGAGGGATTCCGTATCTATTGAGTCGCATACTATTTTAAAGTCAATGAAAGCGATAACATATGATTTTGCTCTTGATTTTAATACGTAGGATATATGGTTACTGAGGTTTAAAATTTGTTCTGGGCAGGACTTTGCTTCTCACCACGCTGTCGACGGGACGTTGAACTTTAAGTTCCTTCCTTGGTTCTCTGAAACTGCTTGGTATTTTCCCAGTTGATGGTCTTAATAGGATTCTACACTGTTTGGTAGGTCTTATGAGATTTTCTTTTACGTTATTACGTCTAGGTGTGAGATGCTTCTGTAGTTGCTGGGGTCTATTTTGCACCATTTTTATGGGGCGCATATATGACGGCCGTTCTGATTTTTATCTGGGATTTCTGATGAAGTTTTGGTTGATATGAAATAGGAGCTGACTTTCTTGAGCTTTTTTATTCTTTTGAGATTTTAGCTTACTAATTTTCTTACGGCTAAGAAGTGTTGCCTGTTATGCGCATTTTTCCAGCGACTGTCACAGGTGACACGCTTTTCTACTCTGTTTAATGAGTCTTATTCTTCCATCCTCAAGGGATGGATTTTGGCTTTTGTTACGGAAGATAATTGCTCAGTAGTTATTAAGCTCTCTTCTATGATCTCAGATTTGGTTTTCCATGTCTTCTGTTGCGAGGAAAAACACTTTGGAATTTATTACCTTTTATGGATCGTACTTTCTGCTTTGAGATTGTTGGTTCGGTTTTTCCTTTTGAAGATTGTGTTGAATTTTATTTCAGGTTGGTAGTGATCAGGGGCTAGGTTGGCTCCCCTGAGAACTTCGACATTTTTTATGGGATTTCAGTTTGATTGCCACGTGATGAAACTGGAATTTACCTATGTACGGATTTGGAGAATTCATTGTTTTGTTTCCTAGGTATCATTTTAAAGGCTGTGGATTCGAGAATATATTGTGAGCCTTGCATGTTTCTATCAGTATGATGCCATTTTGGTTAGTTCTGTTATGTGCTGGGGTAGTTTCCAGCATTATTTCAGTATTTCTTCTACGTCCCTACCTGGGCATTGAAGTCCCCAATGAGTGGAACATATTTTTTTCCTGGAATTTGTTTTGCGTGACGTTATCTAACAGGTCTCATAAACGTTCCACGTTTTCTTTGTTCTTTCTGTTGTTTTCATTTATGGTGGTACGTGCCATCACGATGGTGTACACTCTGTTAATATGTTTGAAAGTAAGTTTAAGAGCCTTCCAGATTTCAAAGTTGATAATAGATTCCAAAATATTTTTGTCTGTTATTAAGACAGTTCCAAAGTGTGGTGTGTTTTTCATAATTTTTCGCCTACGTTTCATTTGTATAATCTTAAAACTCCAGAAACAAAGTTGTTTTCATTCATGAATCTGGCTTCTTTTATGAGTATTTGTGGTGTTTGAGGATACGTTTTAATATTACATTTATCAAAGAGAATTTGCATTGAAAGTAGATACGTAACTTGATTTGTGATACTTTCTCTTGCCTGAGGTATACAAGACGCTCCTAGGCGTCAGCGTGTAGTGCCACAGATTCTCCAGATTTCGAACGTCTGCTTGCGGGATTGTTCACCTGGTGTCATTTGTTTCACATCACACTCTACCATGAGTGATAATATTACGTAGGGGATGACTTCCGTTCATAGAGCCACTGGTTTACAACTACGGTTGTTAACCCTGGAGATTTTTCTCAGTCACACCTAGCCTGGGGAACAGTCGCTGTTCAGAGGCCGTCCAATCTGGGGACAGCAGCCTTTGGATTTTGAATACCGTGGTGGTCCACAGGTAGTTTTTACATCCCACCTCCCCTACATATTTGAAGAACCTTCCCCTTTCAGCCACCTGAGGACGTGTTCGGTCGGGGTTTATTATATTTTATTAACTTTTTACAAACACATTAATTAACTTATCCTATGTATGTATGTAGGATCTATGAGACAGGCGAAATACCCTCAGACTTTAAGAAAAATGTAATAATCCCCATTCCAAAGAAATCAGGCGCAGACAGGTGTGAAAATTACAGAACCATCAGTTTGATAAGTCATAGTTGCAAAATTTTAACACGAATTATCTACAGGAGAATGGAAAAGCTGGTAGAAGCTGACCTCGGCGAAGATCAGTTTGGATTCACGGAGAACGTAGGAACCCGGGAGGCAATACTCACTTTACGTCTTATCTTAGAAGATAGATTAAGGAAAGACAAACCTACATTTTTAGCTTTTGTAGATTTGGAGAAAGCTTTTGACATTGTTGACTGGAATACACTCTTTCAAATTCTGAAATCAGCAGGGGTAAAATACAGGGAAAGGAGAGTTATTTACAACTTGTACAAAAGCCAGACTGCAGTTATTAGACTCGAAGGGCATGAAAGGAAAGCATCAGTTAGGAAGGGAGTAAGACAGGGTTGTAGCCTTTCTCCGATGCTATTTAATTTGTACATCGAGCAGGCGGTGAAGGAAAGCAAGGAAAAATTTGGAATAGGGATTAAAGTTCAGGGGGAAGAATTAAAAACATTGCGTTTTGCTGATGACATTGTAATTGTGTCAGAGACAGCAAAGGACCTGGAAGAGCAGTTGAATGGAATGGACAGTGTGTTGAAGAGAGCGTATAAAATGAACATTAACAACAGCAAAACAAAAATAATGGAATGCGGTCTTAGAAAATCATGTGATGCCGAAGGAATTAGATTAGGTAACGAAACAATGAAGGTGGTAGATGAGTTTTGTTACTTGGGTAGTAAAATAACATGTTATGGTTGAAGTACAGGGGATATAAAATGCAGAATGGCAATGGGAAGAAAAGCATTTTTGAAAAAGAGAAACTTGCTAACATCGAATATTAATTTAAGTGTAAGGAAGTCTTTTCTGAAGGCATTTGTGTGGAGTGTTTCCTTGTACGGGAGTGAAACATGGACAATAAGCAGTGAGGACAGGAAGAGGATAGAGGCTTTTGAAATGTGGTGCTACAGAATAATGCTGAAGATTAGGTGGTACACCTAATGAAGAGGTACTGATCATAATTGGTGAGAAAAGGAATTTTTGGCACACCCTGACTAAAAGAAGGGATCGCTTGGTAGGACACATTCTTAGACATCGAGGAATCGTAAATTTAGCGTTGGAGGGAAGTGTATGGGGTAAAAATCGTAGAGGGAGACCAAGAGACGCATATAGTAAGCAGATTCAAGTAGATGTGGGTTGCCGTTCTTATGAGGAGATGAAAAGGCTTGCTCAGGATAGAGTAGGGTGGAGAGCTGCATCAAACCAGTCTCCGGACTGAAGACCATAACAACAACAATGTATGTATGAAAAATTATATCCCCCATATAACCAACTAAGTACGATGTCTATGTGGCAACGAGCATTGCATTAATTCAAGTTCTCGGTGACGCGTTCACAAACACACAATAATCATTTTAATTTCATGACGTACACTATTGATTTTACCAATTCCCACAAAAGACGAAACAGGGCGTAAGATCGCAAGATCCGCACGACATTCCTTATTGTCACGTAACAAGTAGATATTGTTCGGCCCACTTTAGGTTACGGTAGTAACACAAAGTGGGACTTTGTTATAGTCTTTTGACAGGTCGAATTTTAAACGAAAATAACGGCTTAACCGTTCATCTGACACGAAGATTGAATAAACGAATTTGTTGGGGAGAAAATTCTCCACAACTTCGCACTCTTATTTTATTTATTTATTTATTTTTATTGTAACTCGCACCGTTACAGAGATACTTTCAAAAATATGGCGATTTGACACCGTCACTTCATTTTACGTACACCAGGTGTTAAGGCCTGCGATCTGCAGGAAAAACAACAACTTCTAAAATTGCTAACGATTTATTAAACAAAAGAACCTTCTGGTCGTACAATAACAAAACGTCCAGAAAAAAGATGGTCAGTCACGTAGAACAAAAACAACAAGTATAATAGTGAGATCAGACAGGCAATATCTGTTACAAGTGGCGCTAGACCAAGACAAAACACTACACTACTGCGAAAACTACGCTGAGTGCGGCGGCAGCTGGATCCAGCGTAGAAGTGGATGGTGGCTGAGTATGCACTGCCCTCCATACTTTTTTCTTTATTGTTTTTGAAAAATCCCAGAAGGGGCAGGCTGGCAGCAAACATCCTGCTCTTCAGCCGCGAGCATACAAATATGACAACAGAAGATTTAAAATAGTAAAAACTGGTGACAAATATGAACAACATGAAAATAAACACGGTGAGATAAATGAGTGGAATCACAATGACTGTGTAAGGGATTACAAAATGTACATATTCAGATCTTTATATATATATATATATATATATATATATATATATATATATATATATATATATATATATAAGTAAGGGGAAAAAAGCACGTTCATGTTGAAGAAACGGAGCGATGACGACTAGACGGAGACACATTTAAAACATGGAAACACATGTGCGGCGGTTGCTGATGTTTTAAATACACACGTACACTCGAAGCACAGAGTGACTGCACACTTAAAATCACTGACACAGAATTAAAGTCACTGAGCAGGCCCTCCGCACTCGGTCGGTGCGCTTATGATGCCGACATCGGCGGAGGGCTACAACCGGTACTCTGATGTGATTGGTTGCGCACTGCCACTTGGCTGATCGTAATTTAGTGCCGCAGTACAGTGCCGTTTCTTCTGCCGTTGGTCATTGTTTATGGTATTACGTGTGGGCGCCTACGAAAGGGAGTTCAGCAGCCCGCCTTCGTTGCCTGTTATGCGGGCACTCTGCACGGTCAGGGGCTGCCACAGCGAGAAGCGTTCGGAAATGTCACGTTACATTCAGAACTCTCTTTGGCACCCGCAATGGGGCACTAAACATTTACGAAAAACACGTCGTTCTTACTAAGATAAGCTATAATCTAGTGTCTAAAAATGACATGTTAGCAGTTGACAACTGTCATCAATATTACAAAAATTGAAGAACATTTTCATAATTGTTCGCAGAAGTGTAGTCGGCAGCGCGTTTGTTTGTAATGCACATGGTTGATATTTCGAAACCCGACACGAATTTTTTCACCCTGGCCCCTAAACTGGTCTCGGGCACACTTATTAATAAAATACAGCTATGTTTCAAAATATTTAGAGGTGTGCATATGTACGAGTACTCTCTCTAAAATATGCGGTTGTTCTATTTCGTGAACATGCCGTGAAATACGTAACAAAGAATTGAACAATAGTCTTCTAAAGCATATGCACATAAACTGGGGGGATACAGAAATAATGAATATTCTAAACTACGTGCTGATACTGGTAGTATCATATATAAATTAAGTCCTAGACTTCCGTGGCAACTGTCGTTCCTTAATGAAACGGATGTATATACTTTGGAACAAATTACCTTGTTTCTTTTTTTTTCTAAGCAATAATTCACTATTTGTGGAATATTTTGAAACTCATTCATTTGAATTAATACGTCTGCGAAGATGTTTGTCTTCAGCATGATTGCTATGGACGCTTTTAACGTAGATGGTATTACCTTTTCTGTACCTTAGGTATGACTTTCTTCATGTTAATTTGTTCTGCGCTAAAATGAAGAGCTAATTTTCTGTTTCAAACCGGACTAAATTTTCTTTTACAAATAAAGTAACAAACGGAATTAGTATTGTAGCCCTAGTACTTCCTCTATTTACAAAGTTACAACTATCATTACGTCATTTACAACTTTCATTGTAACATTATCTCCACAATTTGTGTACATGTGATAAAAAGTGTCTATGTCTGCAATTCGTTGGTATGTACTTCATGGTATGTTCACAAAATATAACAAATGTACTATAGAGAGAGCGATGTTACCTCGGACCAACTCGAAATCTTGCAGAATGTAGTTGTATTCAAGTAACAAGAGTGAGTTACAAGCTTTTAGGAAAAAATATGAAAAAATTCCAGTGGCGCTTTCTTATTTGTTTATGTATTTATTTGTATTTTTGTTCTTCAGGTTTATCGATCTTTTGCGGTCGTTTGTTCATGTTCGTTATCGGGTGTTCCATGGGAATTTTGGTCAGTATTTTACTACAGTTGGCGTTGAGCTCTCTTTCATTTGCTCTTTTTTTGGTTCTTCGATTTAATCGGTCTTTTGTGGAGGTTTGTTTGATTTGTTTTATTTTGATTGTTTTATCGTTGACTCAACTGTTTCGTTACAAAAAGTGTTGATCGGTGTTTTGTGGAGGTTTGTTTGTTTTGTTTTATTTTGATCGTTTTGTCAAATGTTCAAAAGTTTGTACAGCTTATGGGACTTAACTACGGGGTCATCAGTCTCTAAACTTACAAACTACTTAGGAACTAATTTACACTAAGGACGGCACAAATATCCATGGCCGAGGGGGATTCGAACTGCAGACCATAGTGGCCGTGCAGACCGTGACAGGCGCGCCGCAGTCCCATCGGCCACCGCGGCCGGCGATCGTTCTGTCGTTGACTCAGTTGTTACGTTACAGAGAGTCTTGAGCCCTCTGACCGAGCACGCTGAGCCAGCGCTCTCCCGTCTGACATGTGCGTGCATCCCAAACTACTTCGCCGCTCATTACACTTCGCCAAACAGCTGCGAGTGTAATCCGTAATTCTCGTACCTTCGATGACCTGTGTAATCTGCTAACTTGGCATTTTTAGACATTAGATTATAATTCATTGACCAAAGAGCGACATGTTCTTGATAATTTTCATTGCGCCAGTGTTTTGAAATGACAACGCTTTAGTTGCATAATCAAATACAGAAAGCAAGATGGCGTATGCAAAACAGAGTTTCAGGCGAGGTTTCGGACAAGGAATGTCACGTGACTGATTTCCGAACGCCAAGTGTACGTTGTGTTCCTTCCAGGTTATTGTCATTCGTAACCAGTACAGGGAAAGAAAATAAACTTAGATCAAACTACCAAAGCAAGACAGATGATGATATTTTAACGGAAAGAGACAATGAAAATGAGTGAGAAATATTAAAATAAATCTTTAAGGAGGTAAAGGTTCAAAAAAGAGTATGTTTGTCCATGCCAAACCCAAATGTATTATAATTTTGTCTGATTCTTAAAATACAGACAGAAATAATATTACGTTTTGCGTGCATAGATATTAAGACAATGGTAGTTCAACGGTGTGGGGAAAAATATTCAGGTATTGTAGGAAAGGAGAGTGCGAGTATTAGTTGAAGACAAGTTCGATGAACATCATTGTCGGTATAGGCCTATTAGAGGCTTTCAGGACAAGATCTTTAGCTTACGGCGGATAATGGAAAAGTGTTATGAGTGGAACACGGAATTGTATCTAGGTTTTATAGATCTAGAAATGGGTTATGATCGTGTTCCTAGAAGGAACCTGTTAACGGTTCTACAAGATTATGGAATAGGAGGCATACTTCTGCAGGCAATTAAAGGGCTTTACGTAGACTGCCAGGCAGCCGTTAGAGTAGACGGCAAAATAAGCTCATGGTTCAGGGTAGTTTCAGGGGTAAGATAAGGCTGTAACATTTCCCCAATATTTTTCATACTATTCACGGATAATATGCCTAAAACTGTAGACTGGCAGGGCGGGTTTAAAATAGATGAAAAAAAGTAGTCTCGCATATTCAGACGACTTAGTTGTGATGTCACATTTGATTGAAAGGTTGCAATCTAGTATTTCAGATCTCAATCAGAGGTGTAAGGATTATTATATGAAGATCAGCATCTCCAAATCAAAAGTAATGTCTGTGGGAAAGAGATTTGAACACATTGAGTGCCAAAAAGGAAGAACAAAGAACAGGTTGACAGTTTCAAGTACCTAGGACGTTTTTTCTCATAGGGTGGCAACATAATGAAAGAACTTGAATCAAGGTGTAGCAAAGCTAATGCAATGACTTCTCACCTACGATCTACTCTCTTTTGCAAGAAGGAAGTCAGTACTAAGATTACGTTAGTGGTGCACCGCTCTATTCAAATGTTCGTAATTCTATCGGACCAAACTGCGTGGTCATCAGTCCGTAGCTTACAAACTACTGAAACCTAAGGACAACACACACCCATGCCCCAGGGAGGATTCGAACCTCCACGGCGAGCAACCGCGCGCTCCGCAGCGAGACGCTTTAGACCGCTCGGTTACTCCACTGCACCGCTCTATCTTTCGACCAACCTTGTTGTATGGGAGTGAAAGCTGAATGGATACAGGTTATCTTATTCATAAGATTGAGGTTACAGGTATGAAAGTAGCAAGAATGATTGCAGGCACTAATACATGGGAACAATGGCACTAATACATGGAACATAGGGAAATGAAAGAAAAACTGAGAATGATAGATGAAGCAGTTCAAGCAAACAGGCTGAGATGGTGAGAAGCAAGGTTACCTAAAAGAGTCATGGGCTCAGGAGCGGAGGGTAAGAGGAGTCGAGGTAGACCAAGGAGAAAGTAGTTAGGTTCGGTGAAGAATGATTTTGAGTAAAAGGCATAACATCAGACGAGGCAACAATGTTAGCGTAAGTGCGTAAGTGCGCCTCATCCGCGAAAAATGTTTTTTTCTTTCTGTGAAGCTCTCAGCTTCTAGAGCCAATAGGCACTGAGCAAATCAAGTGTCTCTTTCCTTGACTTCAACTCTTGTGTACGTTCAATCGTGTACTCACGCCTTTTCAGATCTTTTGAAAGGATTTCATGCAGTGAACTTGCTGATACGTTCAGTTGTTGAGCTCTTCTCCGACCCGATGTTCTGGGCTTATGGCCACATTGTCGCGCACGTCAGCAATATTTTCTTGTGTTCTTGTGAATGTCCATTCTTTCCTTAAACAGAACCCAAAATCTCGAACTTTTGGATAATGATGACTCGGTTGGAACAGCCTCCCGCAAGTCGTGAAGGGTTACGGCGGGATTTTGATTTTGTATTAGTTTTTTTATCACTTGGATACGTTTCTCAGTTTTACTTTTGCTCCATGACGAAAATAAACATCAAATGACAATGCTCATCTCACGAAAGTTATCACTATCAGGATCGCAGATAACAGAGTCGAAAAAAACCACGGATGCAAACCGTCATGTAACAAAAAGGTATAAAACTCAAATTTGTACTTGCTTCACGTACATTCTCAAATTACACATGAAACAGTTATGTCATGCCAGAATATTTTAGCTGTAACAATGTTAGATCTCCGAAAATAAGGAAAACAATATCTTCTTATAAAAATCCAGCCTTTACACCCTAGAGATACTAGCGATACGGGCCTTTTTATATCAGTACGTTATGCTGGCGATGGAAAACTATGTAATTATTCACTGCTGCGCGGGAGTAACCGCGTGGTCTTAGGCATCATGCTACGGAGTGGGCGGCCTCTCCCTAGGGCATGTGTGTGTGTGTGTGTGTGTGTGTGTGTGTGTGTGTGTTACCTATAAGTTACTTTAAATAGTTTGTCAGTCTATGGACTTAGCAATTTCGTCTAATAAGCTTACAAACATTTTGAAATAATTTCTTTTACCTCGTTAAGCACTGATGAGCAACCAAATTTCATTGAAATAGCACGAAAGTTGTCTTTGGTCCCAATTCATTAGCGTCTGTTTAAAATAATTGTTCTTACGCCATTTACAACTCCTATGTTGTGGTACACCACTCATAGTTCACATGCTGCATAGCCACGGTTGAAACACCAGAGAATTAGGCAACTCCGTTCACAGTGTTGTTTAGGGCAGGACTAAACAAATAAATTCTTTCTCCCATTCACCGAAGTCTACAAGTTGACCCCCAACTTTACCACAGTTATTCGGTAGAGCCGACTTGCAGATAGCTGGCCGCGGTGGCCGAGGAGACTGAGGCGCTTCAGTCACGGTCTGCACGGCCACTATGGTCGGGGGTTCGAAAACCCCTCGGGCATGGATATTTGTGCCGTCCATAGTTGTAGCTAGTTCATAAGTAGTTCGTAAGTTTAGGGACTGATGACCCCGTAGTTAAGTCGCATAAGCTTAACAAACATTTGAACATTTGAACTTGCAAATACACTACAGTTCTCTGCTAGCATAAATGTCCGCTGTCAACACGGACATAACATGCAGTAATATTCTTGTCACATGTATCTGCGATGCGGGCTCCGTCCGGTAAAAACGCTGAAGGTACCAGAATGCTTTTTTAAGGGAATAACTAATATTTTGATAAACACTACCACCTTTGTTATTGCTTTGGTAATCAACATTTACAAAAAATATCATCTAGTGGATTTATTATCTACCTTTTTAAATAATATATTACAAAACATAAAAATCATACTTCCGAACATCCAATGACTCTGTGGCTGTTACACAATGGTAACACAAGTGATGCAGGTATTGTTCGAATTTTCTTGCTAGTAATGCTATTGCTCATTATTGGCAGAAAGACTTTTTTTGTGCAAAACGTTATCTTCTTTCATATTCACAAATTTATTTTGTGTCTTAAAATCTGGCAATACAAAGAGGAGTGAGCGGAGAGGAATTACGACATTGAAGACATAAGAATTAACGAAAACTGATTTTTTTAAAATTCCTTTTTATGGTCGTAAAGTACAATTCACTCTTGGTAATAATTTTATTGAAAATTCGTTGATATTGCTACAAATATGACGATGAATAGTTTTTGGTTCTATACTTTTCTAAAGCATCAGTAACTCTTTAATACGTGTGTTGGTAAAGCAAATCAATAACAGTTAATTTTGTATTAACTTCTATTTCTTCTGAGTAGGCGTAACGTATACTCCCAGGTTTATTACGTGATATGCAAGATTCTTTGGTATTACGAGGCGTTAAGCAGACGTTTATTTAGGTTTAGATAGAACCGTAAACATCAGTGTGCTAATGTGGTGAGATGAATTGTAACAATTACTCGAAATTGTCTTCATATGGTTGCTTGGGAAGTCAATGTCATGAAGACTTCGCGTAAAACTTAACCTGCATGATAGTTTTTCTATATGATGATGTTTAGTGAAAGGGCAGTGATGAAAGATAAGCAATCATCTTTATGTTGAAGTCTCTTTTGGCCCCTGTTTGCTTGATATATATTTAAGTTAGTTGCTTTTGGATAAAGGTTTGCCATGAGCGAAAAACATTTTTTTTTTTTTTTTAATTCCCCTAAATGTTTCACTACAGTTTTAGCATTTTCAATTGATCCTATTCTATTGTTTTAAAGTGAACAACAGAAACTATTTTTTTTTTATTTTACACTTATTACAAGTTCATGCTGTTAATTTTATAAATATGTACAAGAATTATATACATATACCTTGTTTCTCATGTTGGATTTGTTGGTTTTCTTACATCATCCCTGTGGGTTTTTGGTTACAGTTTGCCATCTGCACCCATACTTATATACAAAACTGCTTGTTGTTGAAATGTTTGATCTGCTTTCTTGTGTTGCTTTGAGGCTACGTCTACTACTTTATGTGAATGGCATCTCTCTCTCTCTCTCTCTCTCTCTCTCTCTCTCTCTCTCTCTCTCTCTCTCCCTCCCTCTTTGTGTGTGTGTGTGTGTGTGTGTGTGTGTGTGTGTGTGTTTATGTGTTTATTGCTTGCTAATGAAATATGTTCAACTTACATTTGTTGGTGTCTTTATCGGTGGACTAGAGAAGCAGAATAGGAGAACTTAAGTGTTCACTGTTTTTGTTTATGAACTGTTAAAAACAAGATGGCTGACTGTGTTTCGAGTGGGAAATTTGAATCTTGTTGGTGGTTGGAGTTGACTGTTGGGGGTGGGAGGTTGGAATTTTGATTGTGTGTAAAGTTGTGTGTGTGTGTGTGTGTTGGTATTTGGTGTGTCAGTGTCAGCCTTTTGCTGGTGACCTCTTTGTTTTAGTGCGTTAGGTTTCCACTTGATTTTTGTTTCTATTTTGTGATTCAGTTTGTCTTTAATGTTTGGGTAGTAACCATTATCCACAGAAATTTGCTTGATGGTATGTAATTCAATTTTGTAATCATCTTCACTGAGAGGAGTTTTGTTCAGTCTGTGCATCATGTATTGGAAACTGGCCAGTTTGTGTGCAATCGGATGGTTTGAATACTTGTGAAGGGGTGTACTCAGGGTGGTAACCTTTCTGAGTATGAAGAACTGTTGTTCATTGTTGAGTCTACATATGATGAAGTCTAGGAAATTCTGCATTATTTTCTGTTTCTCTTGTGAATTTTATATTTAGATGAACAGTATTTATGTCATTGTGGAGTACGTGGCTGCAGCTTGTGTCTCGTCTAGGAGACATAGGATGTCATCTACATAGCAGTATCAGTATATGTTTTGGTTTTCCTATGGTTTAAAATGTTATGTTTTCTATATTATTGAGAAATATATTTGCTAGGAGTCCACTTATTGGTGATCCATGGGGAAACCTTCTTTTTGTGAGTATAACTGATTGTCAAATATAAGATAATTATGTTCTGTGATTAGATTTAGGATGCTTGTTATTTCTTTTATGTGGGATTTGGTAATGTCATGCAGCTGTTCTAGTTGTTGTTGAATAATGCTGATAGTTTCTGTGGTGGGGCTGTTCGTGTACATAGACGTGATGTCGAATGACATGATACTGGTTGTCATAGGTATGTTGATGTTTTTGATTTTTTTATATTGGTTCTTCAGCGTTGTGTATGCTTCTATTGTTTGTGTATATATAATGCTTCTGGAGGTATGCCTGCATTTTTCTGGCTGTGTAGTATGAAGGTGCACTTCTGAAATTAATAACCAGACAAATTGGCATATTTTGTTTATGGAATTTTAGTAAGCAGTATAATGTAGGCGCCTTAGGATTTTTTATGTGTGTTTTTTAACCATTTCACTTTTAGTTTAGTGAAGATGTGTCGGATGGTTTTTAGCAGTGTTTGCAAACTTTTCTGGTATCGTTGTGTTGGGTCATTGGTTCAAATCAAATGTTTGTTAAGCTTAAGGGACTTAACTACGGGGTCATCAGTCCCTAAACTTACAAACTACTTATGAACTACCTACAACTAAAGACGGCACAAATATCCCTGCCCGAGGCGGGATTCGAACCCCGACCGTAGTGGCCGTGCAGACCGTGACTGAAGCGCCTCAGTCCCCTCGGCCACCGCGGCCGGCTGGGTCACTGGTTAATTGTGTTATATCGTTGTCTTCAGGCCAGCCGCGGTGGCTGAGGGGACTGAGGCGCGTCAGTCACGGGTTGAACGGTCACTACGGTCGGGGGTTCGATTCCCCCTCTGGCATGGATAGGTAATGTTAGCTAGTGTTAGCTAGTTCATAAGTAGTTTGTAAGTTTAGGGACTGATGACCCGTAGTTAAGTCCCATAAAAAATTCAGGGTTTATTTTTATATTCTTCCAGCGTCATTATCATAATTTTATTTCCCTTGTCCGATTTCATTAGGACAGCCCCATTGTCTTTCAGTTTTTTCTTTATTTTCATGGATGTTTTTCTACGTTTTTTCCCCTGTATGTACGTTCTTTCTGTTTTCTTTTATTAAATTTGTAATTTTTTCTGGAAGACCTGCTAACCTTCAAACAACATAAGAAAGCAGATCAAATATTGCCGCGAGACCCCGAGTTATCTTCAAATGTTTGTGTAGTTTATGGGACTTAACTACGGGGTCATCAGTCCCTAAACTTACAAACTACATATGAACTAGCTACAACAAAGGACGGCACAAATATCCATGCCCGAGGGGGGATTCGAACCCACGACCGTAGTGGCCGTGCAGACCGTGACTGGAGCGCCTCAGTCTCCTCGGCCACCGCGGCCGCCCCCCCCCCCCCCCGAGTTATCTAACTGCCAGCTTGGCGCAATGGATAGTATCACCGATTGTGTTGCTGAAGGTCGTCGGTTCAATCCCGTCCACCGGCAAAAATTAATTTCTTTGTAATTATCATAACCAGAATGTTCTACATGTTTCTTAGGTTCACTTGTAATTTCTACATGTTTCTTATGTTAACTATTCTTCTAATTTTTGGTACAGTCTGTCTGTGTATAAATAGGAGAGCACTCTGCCCGAGAGGCAGTCGGTGCTGCTTGTACGTTGAGTTCGTAATAAACCAGATTTCATTATAAGTGGACAACCCAGCTTTCGAAATCAAGCTTGCTTCTATTTCAACGCGTGTATCCTTCTGATTTTCACTAATATTTCGCGATCTTTCGCCTATTTTAATTTTTCTGTTTCTTCTCCGAACTTGCAGTATGCACTCAGTCTTCGTCAGTAATTCTCTCAGAGCCTTTGTACAATCTCCTTCAATAGCTACCTTATGAAATTCTATGTATTTCTAAGGGTTGCATGCAGTAGTTTTTATTCTCTCTTTTCTGTCTTAGTAATTATTTCCCTTTTTTTTCCTATCGCGTGTAGCTGCATTTCACTCGTTTCCTTATGTGATTCTAAAAATTATGAAATTGTACGCAGTTCTAGGGGTTGCATGCCGTAGTAAATTTTCTTTATATTTCGGAAATTGAATTTATACATTTTTATCCGTTTTCGGAACCACGTGGGTACGAACTCCAACTTCAGGGGTTTGCAGCTAGTCACCTGAATTCACGCCACACCTCATAAAACCAGTGCCTTGATAGTTTGCTCTCAGATTGCAACTTAAGAGTCCGCCGTGATTTTGTGTAATGAATCCGATTTTTAACCACTTCACCTTCAGTGGAGTGCGATCATATAAGGTAGCCGTGTGTCGTCGTTAGCGTGTTTGCTCGCGATATAATCTAAATGCAACTTAACTTTGCTATCCTCACCCACCATCTCAAATAAAGCACGACAGACCACAGACATCTTCGCAGTTTTATTGTATATTGTGTTATGTGGTACCTCCGGGGTTGCTGAATTTCGCTTACGATAACTGTGCCTGCTTCTGCCTCGTTTCAGCCCGCTGATTTTGGTGAGTTTCGCTGTTGCATTGAGTGTGTGTGAGCGTGTGAGTGTTGTTTGTAAATGCTCCCCCAGTAGCGTTAAATTCTGTGTGATTTATGTTACATTCAATGCTGGGCATCGTCAGTATTAGCACATGCAAGTGAGATGCATTTTATTGTATTGGCAAAATTGGTTCCCCATTTTGCTTGCGTTCGACCTGAATAATCAAGTTAAGTTCAGTATAATTTTGACTTCCTCCCCCCTTTTATTTAATATTGGTTTTTTACCAGTGCTGAGAACAAGCTCAGATGCAACTTTTTATGGTTAAGTTCTGTTGCGACATAAATGTTTTTCTTTAGCCACCTGTATGAAATAATTTTAATTGTGGTGGCTTGTTTATTAATGGCTGTGTGTAATTTCGAGTGAGCCCCTACGCATATTGGCCACTGTGTCGTTAACTTCCTGTTATTAGAGTAATTTGAACCAAGTCAGTTCTGAATTTGGGGCAGGGAACAAGGTTTTGCAGCAGGGAGTAGCCGGCAGTACACACGGACCTTCTGCTAATTTTACTGCTAAAATTACGCTTTTTCATAACAGTAAACTCTTATCCGGGTATCTCCTACCAGAACTAAGCATTTATTTCGTAGAGTGGTCCACTTTTACCTGTAAGTCACGAGGGAGCCGACGCCTCTGAGGAAGGGGCATTTCAGACATTAGCTCCTGTCTGCCCCGCCAGTCGCCTCTTCATGGAGCATTTCGAAGAAATTGCCTAGGACACGGCAGTACCAGTACGTATACCGACGCAAGTATTAATATGTTGACGACCGAAAGTACAGGGACATAATGCAAGGTATCTGAAGATGCCGTAACCGTGCGAAAAGTGTCATTGAAATAAAAAAATATTTGCTATCAAGACGTTCTTTTATTCAAGAATTCAACTGAACACGGTTGCTATACCACACCACGTAAAAATAGAATGGGAAGATTTCTACAACCATTTTTTGTGTATGATATTTTTTTTGTTTGAATGGTGTTGCCAACTGTTGAATATCTTTTCGCTACCAACTGTGTGTGTGTGTGTGAGAGAGAGAGAGAGAGAGAGAGAGATAGAGATAGAGAGAGAGAGAGAGAGAGAGAGAGAGAGAGAGAGAGATAGAGATAGAGAGAGAGAAGAAAAGATGCCTTGGACAAAGGGATGATGTAAATAAATATTTGCATATTAATAGAAGTTGTTATATTACTTTAATGATGTTTTCATATAATAGCATTAAATATAGCAACTTCACACTTTGTATTATGCCATTCTTCTGTTATTATATACTAGCTGCTTGGAGGGGTAGCATCGCTTCAGCCGAACTTTTTCCACTACAGAGTTTAGGGACATTCTGTGTTAGACTGTGTACAATCTATGTAGTATTTCAGATTGATATTTTCTCTCTCCTGTGGAGTTATGTGTTCATTTGACTCAGGAGAACAGGTTTGGAAGGTAGGAGGCGAGTTACTGGCAGAAGAAGAGCTGCGACGACGGGTTATGCCTGGCTAGCAGAGACGTAAGAGCACTTGCCAAAGTCAAAGGTCCGCAGTTTGAATCCCGTTCAGGTACACAGTAATCGTCCAGAAAGATGTTGTATTTATTTCTATTACTACTGCTATAATTATACGTATTATATTTTGACCACACTCAGTGTCCCTGGATGCTGAAACTTCTGATGATAAAGTTAGGGGAATAGTGCTGTAACATTAATGTAAATGAACTATGAATTACGGACAGCCTACTGTCGTGCGAAGTAGTCACCTCTCATTATACATCGCTGAGTTCTGCGATGCGTGTCCTGTAAAATTTGAACGAAGTTTTCCTTTGGAATAGTGTTCAAAAGTCTCATCACGCTTCTATGGACGTCAGGATTAACGTTAAATCTCTTTACTTTCAAAGAGGGAATGCGTTGGTAGGAAGGATTAAGATCGGCGAATATAGTGGATTATCAAGTTGCACGACAACGAAAACACTCGTCCACACACACACACACACACACAGACAGTTCCTGGCAAAAAAAGGGGGTGGTGCTACTGGAACATCCAACATAATCGCCGGAACTCAATCCTCCAAACGTATTCCTATTCCCTCGACTAAAACTCGCTTTGAAAGGAAAGAGATTTGACGATATTCCTTACATTTAACTAAAGATGATGAGACTTTTTAACACCATCTCAAAGGAAGACTTTGTGCAAAGTTTCCAGGACGTGTATCGCAGAGCTCAGCGAAGCATAATTATGGGAGGTTAAAAGGTGTACGTGAAGTTTGAAGCTGAATCTATCGTTTAATCAGACAACCAAAGAAGTTTATTTTAAAGTTACTCATTTAAAACCTGATCTGATATTAGTTGCAATCCAAATAGTTGTCATATATTGATGTTTAACAGTCAAGTCATCAAATAACTTCATCAAACTTTAACTGAACACGTACATTGATCATTAACAAAGTAATTTGGTTTAAATATGGCCCTGATATTGATGTATATACTGTTAAATGAGAAACAGTGCCTTAAACTGCTTATGTTCGCAACGGATGTTTTAACATAGCCACTATGACATGTAACCTGCATGAAACACACATTGACTATACTCAAGATATAGATACACTGGGAGAAAGATATTAAAAACACAAACCACTTTCTTAATGTTAGACTATGAGATTATCAAAACTCAGTATCATACTCAATTAACTGCAGTGTTGTATAACAATCATTTACTACGTTACCAATAAAGACATCTGTTGAACAAGATTACCAAAATCAATAATGCACTTTAAATCCACAAATAACTAATTATCAAATGAAGGAAGTAGGTTAATTTTCTAACTACGTAAATGAAATAGGAAAGAAAGGTCAACTGTGTTACTTATTATTAATAATCACCATTTCTTTACCTAAATGATACAACCTTTTGATAATTACATGAAATGCTATTACCTTAATTGCAGAGGTGGTACAACCTTTTTCACAATTATATGAAATGCAATATATTCCAAATACAATCAAACCAACTTGCTGGCACTGCAGCCTCTGCTCTACATCGGAGCCACTTACACAACTGCTCTCTAAGCGAGCTGAACCACAAGTCAGACTCTGTCTCTCCGAGCGAGCTACAGTGCTATGCGATACGTAATCGTTGCCAAAGATGAAACTTTACAACTTCACAATTTATGTATACATATCGATACACACAGTAGATGCAATATTATACATTTTCTTGCAAAACAGGAGGCTCAATAATATAAATTTTCTTACAAATTCAGCAATATACATTTTCTATGGACACGTTTCAAGGTGACTATTTCGAAGGACAGCATCTTTCGATCATAGTACATCTACATTCATATTAGAGGACTAAAAATGTTATATATTAAACGAATCTACGAAAACTAAAGTCAGTCGCCCAGACCAAACTACCCTCCCGATTACATTCATTTCTGTTTTACATGAAAGGTATTCATTCGCAGATTTGTCATCACGTATCAGAATTAACTGAAGTCTCTCCAACCTTTATTTTTATTCAAACGCGGTATCCTTCTGTCTTTGTATTAATATATTATTCGGTTTGTTTTACGATATCTTCGGTTCTAATTAAGGTACGCAAGTTCATTTTGACTTAACAACACTCAGCGGATCTCTTGTATTTGCGCTTTTAAACACATGTATTGATTGATTCTGAAGAAAACTATGTGTGAACATACAACTTTACTTCCATTTCTCGCAACTTTTGTGTCATTCTTATTATGTCTGCTCCAAGGGAAAAGACGTAGACGGTGATCCGCAGCAGAGATAAATATATCCACGTATATGCTTCGCAAATCGCGAAATTTCCCGACGTCTGCTGCTCCTGTAAGATGGACAAACGATCTGTAACACGTGAAAATTTGTGCCGGACCGGGACTCGAACCCGGGTCTCCCGCTTTTTGCGAGCGGTCGCCATAACCACTTGGCCACCCGTGCACGCTCCCCGTCTAGACGCAAACTTCTATATGTTACACTTGCCTCTTTCTCTCACATGCTTGCACTCGTTATAGTGTGAGTCCCGCAAGCGGGAGACCCGGGTTCGAATCCTAGTCCAGCACAAATTTTCATGTGTTGCAAAAAAATGTTCAAAGGTTCGAATAGCTTACGGGACTTAACTACGGGGTCATCAGTCCCTAAACTTACAAACTACTTACGATCTAGGACGGCACAAATATCCATGCCTGAGGGGAGATTCGAAGTCCCGACCGTAGTGGCCGTGTGGACCGTGACTGGCGCGCCGCAATCCCCTCGGCCACCGTGGCCGGCCATATGTTGCAGATCGTTTGTCCATCTTACGGGAACAGCAGACGTCGGGAAATTTCGCGATTTGCGAAGCATATACGTGGATATATTTATCTCTGCTGCGGATCACCGCCTTCGTCTGTTCCCTTGAAACAAACATAATAATTAACATTAACGCCTGACAAGCTTACGGTGGTAGAATTGTGTCTCTCCTTCTTGCGGGAATCATACTATAACGTGTGCGAGCATGTGAGGGAAAGAGGCAAGTGCAAGACATCGGGAAATTTGCGCTTTTAAACCCTTGTATTGATTGATTCTGAAGAAAGCTATGGGTGAACATACAACTTTACTTCCATTTTTCTCAACTTTTGTGTCGTTCCCCTACGGTGCGAAGTATTCGCACGGGTCCCACAGTATAATTTCATTGTCAGAGGTTTTATATTGAGTACCAGTCTGCTTTTGAGATGTAGCAGAAACTGGGAAGAACATCAAAGACGACTCCATTATTGAGAACCAAAGTTATCAAGCACGGCCGGTAGACATGGCTCAGGCATTTCGTGGAAGAATATTCCACGGCCACAGCGATTGTGACGCTTCAACTCCTTGGCTTCGGTCCGTGTGTTCGCGGAACCCTTCAGCAAGCTAAATAAAGACCAGCGAAACATTATTCGGTTGCGTGTTTCCTGTCAGATTAGCAATACAGTGGGCAGGCGGGGCTTCGAGGAGTGCGCTCGACACGTCCGCGCACGCCATTGGCTGGACCGGAAAAAAAGAAGAAATATCGATAGGCGCCTGTCGACGCAGATCCGGAGACACCCACCGATTTGTGGAACGCCTGACGTGAGTTTTCTCCGCGCGCCCAAGACATTGCGGGCGCTCTGGAGCGGAAATCCTTTCTAAGGAGCCTTGTTTAAGGGGAGATTACGACGCTGTTCCTCGCGCGCTGCCACGAGGACGCACAGACGCGTAGTTTCTGGTGTGTATATTTCAGTAGCAGACAAATCTGTTTAATCCTGAGAGCATTCGTTGCTTGAGCACTCGCTGTTGCATATTTTCGCTCATTTTCGACGCTTCTTGGCATATTGTTCCGGGGAATATCTGCCGTAAATTTCGGGTAGTACACTGCACTACTGCAATGCATTTTACAGTACTTTTCCATACTGCTTTTAAACCGTTTAAAGCCGCAGTACCGATTGGAAACAAAAGTTGATAATTGTTTGTGTATGTGAATTTTGTTGACGTTTGTCACACTGTTTGTCTTCTACAAGCTCTGTGATTATGCATAATAAGGCCAGTTATAGTGATTTTATATGCATTGTTGCTGTTCATGGGAAAATAACTTCAAAAAAATGAGTAAGTTAAGTTTAACCAAATTCACCAAAATTTAGCGAAATTATAAGCTACGGAGTTTTAGTTACATAGGTGTAAACATTCTTCGTAATTTATTCGAGTCTGCCGCCGGATCTAGAAATCAAGCTGACACAATATTTCGGCGATCCCACTCTTAGCAGGCTTCAGGCGAACCTGTTCCCGCTGAGTCCCACTAGTGACTAAAGACGTGGGCAGATGTCGCCATCCTATGTATGTCGGCGTGTGGTGTATAAGGACTCTCTAACGGCGCTACGCCAGCCCCGGTGGCCGAGGGGGCTGAGGCGCTCCAGTCACGGTCTGCACGGCCACTATGGTCGGGGGTTCGAATCCCCCCTCGGGCATGGATATTTGTGCCGTCCTTAGGATAAGCTAGTTGATAAGTAGTTTGTAAGTTTAGGGACTGATGACTCCCTAGTTTCCCATAAGCTATACAAACATTTGATTTGATATCTAACGGCGCTGCTGTCGCGGGATAATTTGAGCCTTCGGCCAGCCACTATTATAGTCCCAAAAGTCAGATAAATACGAGTGTTGTTATTATATAGCTACTGCGATATATGTACTCAGTTGGTAGTAACCTCTGCACTGTTTGACTATTTCAGTAGGCCTATACATGAAACACGATGCTTTTAAGTGCATAAATCGATTTAAGAAAGGAATAAGTAGAAAGAATAATGTCTTCCCGTTTATATTTGTAAGGAATAAAAGCAGCCCTACTAGTTGTATTCAGAGATAGGTACTCTTGCTTAACAGGCTGTTAGTCAAGACAATACAGGATTGAACGAAATAAATAACAGGCTTTTACAATACTGGTAGCTCTTCGAAAGCAGCTACTTTTTGCAGTACTGCTGGACAGGAAGTTCAAATTCATTTTAAGATTATGTAAAATAACTATGGCGGCACGAGATCAGTTGCCTCAATGTAGTTCGATTTTTTTAAATGAAATGAATATTAGCAAGTTCTGCTTTACAAACAGCTGTAACAACTTAAAGGGGTTTGCAGAACTGAGTATAGTTCCATATATGAATGACACATAGCCTCACTGGATACTCATTGTGAAGTTGAACCAAATGTCGATAGTTGCTGAATTATGAGCAGTTCACGCTGCCTTAAGGTATTCGGTTTACAGCATTAAAATGCTAAAATGCACCAGATACCCTAATACTAATGTTATAAGCACTTAGCTAAGAAAAAGTTATGGCATACATCATGTTCTTAAAAGAATTTCGAAGTGGCTGGTTGCTGTATTTACAAGGTAAGACTCTATTTTACAGTTATGTATCTGATGGGATATTTCATTTTCACAGTCAATTTTTAACATCAGTTGTTTGAGGCAGCTGTGTTCCTTTTTTGAGGCTATAAAATATCAAAATATTGGAGAATACAGCAGACAATCAAGTAAAGATGTGTTGTGAAATTCATCCGAAATTAATGTTTGTACAAAAGTTTCATCATCTTCGAATACACTGAGTATTTGCGAGAATATCGTGTCTGATGATAAATTCCGTTTATATACTGCAATTAGAACGCTAGAAAACTAAATGTTATAAATCGGTTTAGTTTGGATGAAGAAACGCTGTTGACCGACTTCTACACTGTATGTGTAATAAATTTACACATAACCAATAGTTGCTGTATATTCAAAGAGCCTGAAGCTGTTTTGTAGTTATGTATTTAAATGAGACATAGTTTTCACGACTATACTCGAATGAATACCCCCTCTAATCAAAAGACTCTTACGCACATTTAAAATTCTCGCTGAAATTTGCTACTATAATGGCCGCCAAGGCGCTCTTCAATTTTCCCGCCGTTCGCCGTCGGACGCTTACTAGATTGAAGGGGCTAGTGTATAGCGCATACCCCCCCCCCCCCATCCTACTAGAATTGGTACTGCACCTAGTCTTGCGGAGCTGCGGTGGCAGAGCAGTGCTGCTCGCGATGTATCCCTTGCCCCTCAAGTAAACAGTGATCCGACACCGCTGATTTTTTTCAGGCTGTATTCTCCACTTTACTGTGCAGGACGACCTTCTGATGCAAGCCTGAACCTGTACATCCGATTTTCTAAGTTCCAGGTCATCTTTAACGGATCCCAGAATTGTCTTAATATCCGCTGATGGACGTAACACACTATGGATATCAAATCTCCTTAGGATTCTGACAATCATTATTTATACGAGGGGCGTTTGAACAGCCCATGCGAAGTCCGAGAGATGGCACCACCGGCTAGTATCTAGGTCACGTTTAGTTAGTGGCATTTTTGGAAATATCGCACATGAAGTTTCAGACATATTGGTCTATTTCTTTGTGTTTGGCATTCGTGTGAATCAAGGAACTCGCGTGATTGTCAAAGAATGGACGAAAAAGAATTTCGTGTGGTGATTAAACATTACTTTATATGAAAGGCAAAACGCCTCAGGAGACTGAAGAGAAACTTAATAAATAGCACCTTTGGTAAGAATATTTATAAATCGTTTCAAAATTTTCGCAGTTGCCATATGGACACAACTGATGCTGAACCTTCTGGACGCCCATTGGAGGTTACGACTCCAGAAAACATTGATGTTCAAATGTTTGCAAATCTATCGAACCAAACTGCGTAGTCATCAGTCCGTAGCTTACAAACTACTTAAACTAAGGTAAACTAACTTAAGGACAAAACACACACACACACACACACACACACACACACACACACACACACCCGTGTCCCAGGGAGGACTCGAACCTCCGACGGCGAGCAATCGCGCTCTCGGTAACTAGGCGCCTTAGACCACTCGGCTACTCTACCGCGGCCATTGATAAAAGCCATGATATGGTGATGGATGACAGAAGAATTGAGGTGCGTGAGTTTGCTATTGCTGTGGGCATCTCGAATGAACAGGTACATAATATTTTTCATAAACGTTTGGACATGAGAAAGGCATTACACTTGACCAAAAACAGACTCGTATGAAGTGTTGCAAGGAAGGTTTTCAGCTCTTCAGGAAGCGTTGTTTCGTCACTGTGGACGAAAATGGATACATTAATATACTCCCGAGACCAAAGAACAATTTAAACACTGGGTTACCAACGGAGAATCTGCAGCAAAAAATGCGAAGACCAGTCCTTCAGCTGGGAAAGGTTATAGCGTCGGTCTTTTGGGATTCGCAAGGAATAATCCTCATCGACTATCTGGAAAAGGGTAAAACTATTACAGGTACATATTATTCATCGTTACTGAACCGAGTTCCAAGAGACCGCCGGCGATTGGCCCACAAAAAAGAGCACCACGAGAATGGACCAGCACACACCTCAGCGGCGTAATTGGCTCTTTCGTTTCCTCATTTAATACAAATAAAATCTAAAATACGCCTTACCATGTATTCATCAGATGAAAAAAATGTAAAATACGTACTGTTAGCTGATAATCACACTTTTGTTCGTTTACAATAAGCAAAATGAAAAAGCGCACAGTTACTCAAGACATAAGACATCACACAACATTAGCGATCAAATTGGCACCAAACCTTTATAATTTTTCGACGATGAAGAAACAATGCAAATCAGAGGCCATATGTTGAATTATGCTGCGGCGGATTAGCCGTGCGCACTGATATGCCTTGCTGCGGTGCACACGGCGGTTCACCGTCCGGGGTTCGATTCTTTCCTCGGGCATGGGTGTATTTGTTGACCTTAGATTGGTTTACCTTATTTTAAGGAGTTTGTGAGCTAGGGACTAATAACCAAGCAGTTGAGTCCCATATATTTACAAATATTTCTGTTGAAATACATGTAATGTACTATTTAACAAACGCTGAATAAAACAGTAATTTCAAACATTAAGACTGGAGAATGCCACTTCTGTAACTTACTCAAATATTCCTCAGTTCATCTTGACTTGGATTATGTTAGAGGCAACTACACATTTATGGCGGGAGTTAATTACGACTTAGAACGATAAGGGAGGCTGATCTAGGAAAACATTGCTTTGCTGGAGGAATAAATCATAAGTGAAGTAGGATAAAAAAGTATCGGAAAAATGCAGCAGGTTTTCCAGTGGAAATGATCCACCCTCTTATTATAGAGAAAACGTACAGCACTGAACCTTTACATGTAGGTAATACCCTCCAGTTCTCTGACCAGACCCCTTTTCTCCATTACACAACGACTCCTCCCTCAGGGATGGGTGACCGTGTGTTGTTCTTAGCATAAGTAAATTTAAGTTATTGAAGTAGTTTGTAAGTGTAGAGACTGATAACCCCAGCATTTTGCTCCCTTGGGTTTACAAATTTTTGAACTTATTGGAGACACTTATGGGGACTAATCTGAAATATTGAACCGGTGCAGATATCATCGTAACATTACCTGTTGATCCAGTTACGGTTTAATTCACTACATTTGTCACTTGCTTATTGGATTCTCGTGTTAGTCATGCAAATTAAGGCCAGTTCAGAGGTGAGATGTTACAATATAGGGATCATTTTCGAATGATTTAAGGTTATTTTCTCAGATTGCTGGCAACTTCAGGTTTACGTCATGTACCGGAAAGCATCCGTCACAGACCATGAAAGGCTTAGGAGAAAAATATTTAGGAATAAATCTAGAATTAAATCCATGCGAACGATGCACATGAATAGCATTTTTAACAGTAGCTACTTCAACAGTAAGTAAGCCATTAACTGTAGAAAGCGTCTTAGACAACTAAAAAATTATGAAAAGTGCATGATTTGAAATTTTCGAGTTTTAAAATGCGTCAAAACCTCCTTCTATTCTTCTATTTGTTACTACCTTTGAACTCTGAAAGCAATAGTTACGTATTCATGTGTTAAGAACACAGAAAGAAGTTTCATAATTGTTTGAGCACAAAATTTCTGGCCTCTGACACTATCAAAAGCGATATGTAAGTTTTGTGTTGTATTTAGCACACCAGGGTAGATCAAAACAAATATTTCAAAATTTGTCAGTTGTTCTCTGCCTAAAGCACATAAATAAATCCTGAAAACGATGGACTTAATTTTACTTACGACAAATGCAGGTTAACGTAATTTTTGCAGCGACTGACAAAGTCGTCAGTGTGACGCGATGTCATTTAACGAGGAGTGGGCAGTTACGATAGCAGTATCAACAGCCTGGCACGTTGTTCTGTTTAACAAACAAAAGCGTGACACGAGATAAAAGGTTTAAAATACGGCCATATATTTCGCATTATTACATAATTCCTGAAACGACCGAACTGACTAGTTTTAGGGATGTGTTTTTCATTTAGATTTTTATGCTCATGGCACCCATCGTTCGTAAATGGAAGGTAATGACAGAAACATAATCAGAGGATTAGAGTCTCTGAATACGTAATGCCGGTAATTGAAATTTTTAGACTTGCATTATAGGAATTAACATTATCATTCATACTTGTTGTGATCAAGTATTAACTGAACTAACAGATTCTAATATCGCTTTTAAAAGTATGCCATATCGCATTTTTAAGGACACGAAATTGCGATCTCTGACTGAAACGAACAATCGTATTCAAGTCTCTCTTTTATAGACCGTAACCTTAAAATTATCTCATTTCAAAATATATGATAAGAGCATAATGCAGTAATGCAGTAATGCCACTTTATTTATTCTCAATTATGTCTTCGCTTCTCTCTTCCCAAAATTTTAAACCACCTACATTGGAAGGAAGGAAGCCGCAGCGGAATGACCGAGCGCTTTAAGGCATCTTGCTGCGGAGTGTGCGGTTGCTCCCCGTCGGAGGTTCGAGCCCTTCCTAGTGCATGTGTGTGGCTTTGTGTGTGTGTGTGTGTGTGTGTGTGTGTGTGTGTGTGTGTGTGTGTGTGTGTGTGTGTGTGTGTGTCTGTTTGACTATGTGTGTGTGTGTGTGTGTGTGTGTGTGTGTGTGTGTGTGTGTGTGTGTTGTCCTTAGGTTAGTTTAACCCGCGAGGACTCGCGCGCGATCGGCATTTCACCAATTTTAAATAGTCAGATATTTGTGTTTTCTTATAAAAGCAACTAGAAATACTTATTTAGACATAACAAACTGTTGTTTGTCAGAAAAATGCTATACACGCGATAGATCACGTAATTTTAAAAGGCGCGTGTTCTCGCGGTTTAAGTATTTTGGAAGCTTAGGGGCTGATAACCTCACTAGTGAAGTCCCATAGATTTAGAAAGATTTGTACAGTTTTGAAGCAAGAAAGAAAGATTAACTTTTACTGTCGCGTTGACGACGAGGGCATGTGAAGTCGTCCACATGAGTAGAAAAGAAATCTGTTAAACTTTGCTTACAAGATAAATCAAATAAAAGTGAAGGCCGTAAACTCCACACGCGTGGGAGTAGCCGAGCGGTCTGGAGCGCCACGTTGTGGATCGTGCGGCCTCACACGTCGGAGGTTCGAATCCTCCCTCGGGAATGGATGTTTGTGTTCTCTTTAGTATAAGTTAGTAGATAAGTAGTTTGTACGTTTAGGGACTCATGACCCCGCAGTTAAGTCCCATAAGCATTACAAACATTTTTCATTTGTCATACCTAGGAATTACTATTACTTCAGGCTTAAACTGGAAAGAACACGTAGATAAAGTCGTGGGAAAAGCGAACCAGAGACTGCGTTTTATTGACAGAACCTTAAAATATGCAACAAAACTACTAAAGAAACTGCATACACTACGCTTGTCAGTCGTTATTTGAAGTATTGCTGCCCAGTGTGGGATTCTTATCAGGTTGGTTTGACGGAGGACATCGAAAGTGTCCAAAGAAGGGCAGCTCGTTTTGTATTCCCACGATACAGGGGAGACAGCGTTACGGAAATAATACAGGATCTGGGATGAAATCAATGAAACAACGGCATTTATCGCTGCGGCGTGGGCTACGTATGAAACTCCAATCGCCAACATTCTCCTCCGAATGCGACTGCCACTAACATAGGTAGAAATGATCATCAGAATAAAATGAGAGAAATCAGACCTCGAACGGAGAGTTCAGGTCCCCGCGCGCAATTCGAGAATGGTATGGGATATAAATGTGATTTACAGAGTATCCCATATAGATGTAGACATAAAACGGAGTGATAGGGGGAATAAAATAATGACTTTTCTTTCTACGAATATCCCCAGCATATCTCTTGAGAGATTGAGAGAATCCAAGTACAAGCTAAGTTATGAGTCATGGACATGGAGTTTTAAAGCAATGGAATCCTGATTCGAATTGATTTTTTTATCGAAGTACCATCTTGCTTACTCATTCAGTTTTCGTATCCCACCAAGAGTATAGATGCATAAATCTGTTTTAGGGTAAAGGGAACAAATAGTTGACAGGTGTTCCACATTCTATTTGTTTTGTGTATATATCTCCTGTTGAACAAGTAAGGACAAAATGTACAGAGAAACGATTTCACTGAGACGTTTGAGGTAACAAACTTTCCAACTTTGTTCGTGACATGAAGACCAGAGAGTCATTTCATCTGCTTAGGATTTATTAATTTACAATCATTTCATCCTATAATAGAAGATAACGATGGTTTAATGAATACCTTCTGTACCAGATTACTCGATTTGCATTTAAATTAAAGGAGGATGCTCAAACGTCATAGTGATCACGCAGTAATGATTGAGTTTGCTTCATTTAACTCAGGAAATTGATATTCTGCTACGGTTTTGCTAAGCTGGAGTATTACTAAGGCTGTGTTTATAGCCCGCGGTTGTTCCGCGGCGGAGGAATCACGGCGGTTAGGGAATACCAGCTGCGTGCATGACTGACGAAACCTCCGCAGAATCACAGCGGTTGCTTCGCCGCGGAGGAACCGCGAGCTATAAACACAGCCTCAGAGAACTAACTTTATTGACATCGTCTAGTCTCATCTCCCTTTTTTATCCCTTGTCCACAGTGATAACCACGAGTAGCTCTATGATAGTGAATCTGTAGAATACTGCCACAGAATAGCTTTCTTGCTTCTGATTGAAGCGATGTGGGAATCTCCGTTCGGTGTAATATTCAGTGCTGTTTTTTAGCATCAGCGTCAGGAGACAGCAGTTTATTCTGCTTATAACCCATCATCGCTGCGGTACATTAATGACGCGGGTAATTTCGACATAAAAAGCATTGGTTGCAACGACTAAATCTTAATCCAGATATCGCAAGTAAGACGACAAATGAGGGTCATTAAACCTGCAATTGCATAGCATTAATTATGGGATACTAATAATAATAATTTCTTGTGGCTCATTGACCTGGTGCAAGTCTTTCAATTGGACTTCACTTTGGCGACTTGTGTGTCTCTCGCCTACCCCAGTTATCCAACTGGGGAAAGGGAAGCTACAGCTTTGCGTGGAATTCGAAACACTGTCGTTTCTGGCGACTCCTCACGTCATTGAGAGGTGAAAAAATCCGAGGTCCGATCGGGTTTTGAATATTTATGGAATATTCCGTTCGTATTTAGTATACATGTCGACTTAATGTCGGATCTCCCCAATTGTGCGATTGGATTCACAATTTCCTATCAGAAAGGACACAGTTCGTAGTAATTGACGGTAAGTCATCGAGTAAAACAGAAGTGATATCTGGCGTTCCCCAGGGAATCATTATAGGTCCCCTACTCTTCCTTGTGTTTACAAACGATTTAAGAGACAATCTGAAAGCTCCCTTAGACTGTTCGTGGATGATGCTGTCGTTTATCGGTTAGTGAAGTCAACAGAAGATCAAAAGCAACTGCAAAGGGATTTAGACAAAGTTTCTACATAGTGCGAAATTTGACACTTGACACCAAATAAATACACATGACCACTAAAAGAATTCCGCTGAACTTCAGTTACGCAATAAATCAGCCAAACCTTAAGGTCGTAAATTCTACCAAGTACCTAGGAGCTACAATTACGAACAACTTAGACTGGAGAGTACACATTAAAAATGTTCTGGGGAAGGTGAACCAAAGATTACGTTTCATTGACAGAACGCTTCGAAGATGCCCCAGCTCCTCCAAAGAGACTGCCTAGATTACACTTGTGCGTTCTCTCCTGGAGTGCTGTTGCCCATTGTGGGACCCTCAGTAGGTGTGACTGACGAAAGATATTGAGAAGGTTCAGAGAAGGGCAGCTCGTCTTGTTTTATCACGTTACGGAAATGTTCCACGAATTGGGGTGGAAATCATTAAAAGAAAGACGTTAAAGACGTTATTCATTGCGGCGTACTCTGTTTGCGAAGTTTCAAAAAAAAAAAAAAAAAAAAAAAAAAAAAAAAAAGGTTTAAATGTTTGTAAATCTATCGCTCCAAACTGCGTGGTCATCCCTACGTAGCTTACAAACTACTTAAACTAAGGTAAACTAACCTCAGGACAACATACACGCCCGTGCGCCAGGGAGGACTCGAACCTCCTACCGCGCGCTCCGCAGTGAGGCGCCTTAGACCGCTCGGCTACTCCACCGCGGCTTTCAATCACCGACTTTTACTTCTGAATGTGAAAATATTTTGCTAGCACCCACCTACTTATGGAGACATGGCCATCCCAATAAAATAAGAGAAATCAGAATCGAAATCGGAACGATTTAGGTGTTCTTTCTTCCCGCGCACTATTAGAGAATGGAACGGTAGAGAAAAGTTATGAGTTAATGGACCCACTGCCGGGCACTTAAATGTGATTTGCAGAGTATCTATGTAGCTGTAGATGCAGATGCAGATCATATTCTTCGGAACTGAAGCATTATTGTAAGCTAAATTTTGGAATGTCGGTTGATTGTTTACACATCTCATAGACCAGGAAGATTGCGATAGGACATATGTGAAGATATAAGGTAATAATTTCAGTGCTACTACAGGGTGTCCTATAGTATTAAAACCCTAGGAAAAAACAGAATGATATAAATCCAACAATAATTGAGGTTGTTGGGTGTAAGTACTACACTGAAAACGTTAGAATAAGAGAGGAAATCGCACCGTGGTGAGAAGAAATTATGTGGAAGAAACATGTCGGAAGTCTTGCCCTTTCGCTCCTGTTAAGTTTATAAACTGTCCGCATGAAGTCACACGCTCGCGAAATCCTCATTTGGAATGCTGTATCGACGTGTGAAATAAATGTTCATGACAGTAATTAGCACACTTTCTACACTTGAATAAAACTAACAGTCATATTACAAGTGAAACAGTAATTAAATAAAAATCTGATAGATCAGTCATAACAGTAAGTTCAATGGCGAAGTTGAAAATTTGTGCTGGACCGGGTACAAACCGGGATTATCAGTAATTGTAAAATATGCCACTAATAGCCAATTGACAATTTCAATGCGGACGCGTTCAAACGTTCAATCCGTTGTGGGAATCTTGTATAGGCTGCAAGCAAGAGGAATCAATGGGCAGGAGGCTAGTTGAGAAATTTTGGTTGGAAGAAAAGCGTGCCTGGATAGCCTAATAGTTAAAGCGACTATTGGCCCGAAGCTGGAAATCCCGGTAAGAATCCCGATTTACAACTTCGTCGTTGAATTTATTTAAACGCCCTGAGACGGTCGAAATATTTCAACATTTGGAGTTCGTAAAAGTACGGTCATAATGTCAACAAATGGTGTTTATTATTTCGAACACGTCCGAAATAATAGACACCATATCAACAATCTTAACAGATTTTACCAATATGAACGGCGTAAGTTGACCACACCCGAAGATTTCATATCATGCGAACTGTTTGAAATAAATTCGTGTGATTGATGGGTAAGATACCTACTGGCTTGAGCCCTGCATTAGCAAGAGAAAGAACGATAATAGTAAACACGATGGAAATAGTGCAATCGATCCGGCAGTGTCGACAGTTTCATATTTGTCTCTGTCTCGACAGAGAGAGAAACAAAGGCAAAAGAGTGAAAATACTAAACCATGCAGCTTTTTATCAGTATGACAAAGGGTTGTGAAACGAATACAAGTTTGATTTTGAGGAGGACTACCCAGGGACATCATTAGGTAATGCAAATAACGTGTCCCGCGTGGTACTGGTAAGGATGACGTTTTCCACAAAAACTTCACTTTACAACAATATCTCTCCGATGGACCCTGTGCGACATATTGCACAAAAGTAGAGAAACAAGTAATATAGAACGGGACAGACGTACAACGTTTTACGATGCCGCGTTGTTTCCATAGTCGGTATCTAGCTCCTCCAGTGCCACATTGTGCGCGTCGAGTTATTTCCAGATTTCACCTGGTAAGCGATTGGACTGCGGTGTAGATGGAATAGTTACGGATACCGCGGGTCTGCAACAGCAAGCGGCCATAAAGTTGGAAGCCGCTACGCCTCGTCGCAAGGGGTGTCAGCTTCCTCGCCGTTTCGCAACAAAAGAACAAAAAGTCAGCACAATCCGCTCGTTATATAGCGGCGTCCGGCGGCGGTCATCTCTGGATATTGCGGCCATATCTATATTTTAGCGAAGAACACGGTATAGACGATTGCTTCGAAAATTAAATTTCCCGCCGGTGTAAAAACTTTTTGCAGAGTCGCGAATGAGAGCACAACGGAAAATTCTTCAATGCGGTGGAACGTTATGATCTTCCTCGCAGAAACTTTCCGCCGCTCTCGTATCCTACGACACTTCAATTTTCGTTCGAAGAGAGCATACGTCAATGTCTGGTTTTGTTTTCTAGGACACAGCTATGTGTATTCCATAACCTTGCAAACGCATCACAGATTTCCAAGAGCAACCATAAGCATTTCAAATGCAAAATAAGAATTTTTTTATAACACTAACCTCTTATTTTACCTCGTGTTCTTTTGCTGTCTTCTGCCCTGGTCACAATGCCTAAATACCACGACAAAATAATGAAGTATTACGAATGAAAAGTTAACTCTGTTTCGTTTTCATTATTAACCTTTGTTCTGTCGCACTTATATGAGATGTATGTTCGCTTGTGTGATACTAGAAAATTTACTAGAAGATAATTGGTATAATAGTAGCGGAGAAAATTCAGGTTCACCAGAATTTGACCAAGAAGGAATTTCCAAGTGTAAAAAAATCGCAAGGAATTTGCTGTTAGTAAGCATGGAAATGAGTGAGGAAAGCAGAATATCTGCCGGGCAGGGGTTCGAATCCGGATCTCGTACTTACTATGTGGTTGTGCTCGTCCGCTACGTCACAATACTTGTATGCATTATCCTAGTAAGCTTCTTGTTGGGCGCAATTTTACTCGTGAGCCGGCCGAGGTGGCCGAGGGGACTGAGGCGCTCCAGTCACGGTCTGCACGGCCACTACGGTCGGGGGTTCGAATCCCCCCTCGGGCATGGATATTTGTTCCGTCCTTAGGATTAGCTAGTTCATAAGTAGTTTGTAAGTTTAGGGACTGATGACCCCGTAGTTAAGTCCCATAAACTATACAAACATTTGAACATTTGAACTCGTGATTCGCAGCTTGTTACCGGCCCCGGTAATAGTTGAGAAATACCAAAATGGTGTGCGTCTCTACACAAGTAGTATCTGCAATGAATGTAGAATGTAGAGAGGGCTGGTAGAGTGCGTCATAATAGGCATATATCACATAGCAATCCACGTCCACAACTCATACCTCCGCCAAGAGGGCAGGCACAGGGTTTCCAGGGTCAGAGTTTTCAGGGCAACGTGTGCAGTGTTTTAGTAGCAGTTGGGTAAATGACAAGTCGGGTTGAAGTCTTGCAATCTTTATCTGACAACTGTAATAAAAAGTGCTCGAAACTACGCCCTCCTTTTAGAATGCAGGCTGTGTAACGACCCTGCAGTGATTGTCGCACTCTTTCAAGCACTCTTGGCAAAGTGGATAGATAATCGGAAGCAGCCAAAATTCGCGATATTAATTCTTCATCAGTCTCAATGGGTGTTTCGTAGACAAAGGATATCAGGTGGCCCCAGAAGAAGAAATCACTGGACGTCAAGTTGGGAGAACGTGCAGACCATGCCACCGGCCCACTGCATATGCAAAAAAAAAGTGCGCACATGTACCATCGTGTTGGTACCACATTTGCTGTCACACATTGCATGGAACATATTTCAGTAACTCTGGCAGATTTTCTCTTAAAAGGGTTGCCGGGGGGGGGGGGGGGCTTGTATAGGACGACCAATTTATTTCCTACCAAGCCAGCGATCTTGGTGACCAAGATTAAGGCAGAATGTTGTTTATCCCTCGCCCACCCGTGTTGATTGTGGCTGTTAAACATACCCTCTCGTGTAAAGGATGCTTCATCCGTAAAAAGTACACAGTTCGAAAATTCCGATTGAATGGCACACTTTTGCAAAAATCACTAACAAGTTCGATGTGAAAAATCGTCTGGCTTAAGGGTCTGAACTTTCTGAAGGCGGTAGGGGTGCAAATCATCTTCATACCGCACACACAAAATTGTGGAATAGCTTACACCCATATCTCGTGCAACACTCCGCGGGTTTGTCTAGGGTGTGTTTTCCAGCAGTGCTAACCCTTAAACCCTGGCGTACGCGCGATACTATCGCGTCCGTGAGTCCTTCGCACCTTTGACACAAAATAAATACATGGGATTTCGAAGGAGACCTTAATTACATTTGCCTTTAATAGAATGTCCAGTGATAAACATACCTCAAGTCAACCTGTCTCTCTAAGCGACCAGTGGATGGCATTGCATACGCGTGGATCTGCACTCGACGATTCGGAAACCGTTAAACACCTGAAATCGGCGAAGGATGCTCGTAAACCGCTGGGAAAAGCAGGAATTTACAGAATTCCGTTTAGCTGTGGAGACGTATACGTGGGTACCACAAAAAGAACAGTCAAAAAACGACTAGAGGAGCACAAAGGGGAACTGTAGAAGGGGAGAGATTGACAGATCAGCTGTTGCTGAACATGTTTTTCAACCAGGGGACCACCTTATTCAATTTGATAAGACTCAGGTTTTAGCGGCCACAAATGGATACCACGAAAGACTGTACAGAGAGGCTATAAGAATTGTAAAACACCCCAATAATTTCAATAGGATGGAGGAGGGCGTGAAACTAAATGAAATCTGGATTCCGCCATGATACGATATTAACGGAGGACGGAAATTGGCAACGACGAATTGCGCGCGCATATCAAAAACATCTGACGTCACACACCTGCGCGCGAGCCCTCGTAAACTGAGTTTGGCTTCAGTCAGTAGCGAGCCAGGGTGTGCATCGGACATTCAAAAGTGCCACGATCCCCCTTGAAAATGTCCTCCACAGTCGGGGACGAAACGTTGGGTTTCCGTAATAAATCCATAAGACCACGCCATAATAGCCCGGGAACTTGTAGTAATTTTGCAATAAGGGTTGCCTGGTCATTGCTCTTCGCTGTGGAAGCGCATATACTGCACAAGTGAGATAAACTGTGCTGACGTCTGCGTGCCATTTCCCTTTGATGTCGCCCCGACCATGTCGCGTGAGCGTGTATTTTAAGTTCGAGTGAGGTACTGCAATGTACTACAGCGAAGAGTACACATATAGGGAAACGCCTACCAATGCCTCTGATGTCTGGCTGTTGTAGTCATAACGGTTTCCTACGCGAAGTCTACCTGTAACCCATGTTTTAACAATGGAATATCCTATAGGAATATCAATAATGGAGGATAGGTAACAACTCACCATAAAGAGGCTCGCTGACAGACACGAAAATAGATAATCACATTCACACAAATTTTCGGCCATGGCCTTCGTCAGAGAAAGAAACACATACATACATTCACGCGATCATTCAGACACACACACACACACACACAACTATTATGTCCGGCCACTCCAGCAACACAAGCTAGACTGTGAGTGAGGTGGGGAGTGGAGGGAGAAGGATGCTGGGTAAAGATGGGGATGGAAAGTTCCGAACTGCATGATGGATTTTAAAGGCGGGAATTTGAATTGCGGCAATGATTACATGAAAGAGAAGGGGTGGGAAAGGATAAAAGGGGGGTGTAAAAGAGTGTGCGGAGAGAGTGGGGGGGGCATTTGAAATGATAACGATAATAAGGACAAATGAAAATAGGAAAAAAAGGAAAAATAAAGTTAGGAAAAAAGGAAAAAAATGAAGCCAGGAGAAACAGGAAAGAAAAGTTAAGAAAGATACGAAAGAATAAAAAAAAGTAATAAATTAGGAGGGTATTGTAAGTGGTAATACACAGTTGTAAGGAAGACATGGATGAACGACAACGTGTCGTGAAAAGTCCAATTCGCGACACATGTTATTGCCGGGAACGTTATTGAATATTTTGGAGAACATCCGATGCAAGGTAAACATACTTTAAACGAAAATAATGATGATATAAAATGTAGAAAGTAATGTTACTGTGCTATTTTGTTTCGGTTGCAGTATTATTGGTACCTGTAATAATAGTTTGATCATTTTTGAAGCGCTAAACTGGCTGATATCTCGCACGCAAAAAACGCAGCAATACGACGAAGCATGGACTTGACTAATGTCTGAAGTAGTGCTGGAACTGAGCTCTTGCATTCTGCACTGCTGTCCATAAAACCGAAAGATATCGAGGGGGGGGGGGGGGAGAACTCTTCTGAACAGCATGTTGCAAGGCAATCGAAGATAAGCTCAATAATGTGCATGTCTTGTGAGTTGGGTCGCAGGCGGAGATGGTTAAATTCAGAATATTGTTCTTGGAGCCATTCTGTAGCAATTTTGAATATGCGGGTTGTCGCATTATTCTCCTGGAACTGACCACGTTCGTCGTAATGCCCTTTTGGATCCGTAAGCCCATATCGATGACTGGTACACACGCGGTCACTTGTCGATGGCACAGAGATCTGTAAACAGCCAGATAACAACGGCTGCTCAATGAACTTGCCTACTCAGCGGTCGTTTTCAAACATCGAGCGCTAGGCCACATCTGACGTCCCACAGTCTTCACAGCTGGCCGACCTGCTGTGGATTGCGTCGATTTGGACATGACCTAATAGTTCCTAGTGACAAAAAACTTCAGCTATTTTCGCAACCAAAATTACCTTGAAGCCCGGCTAAGAACGTAAACGTTTGCCACGTCAGACCGCACTTGGTGGCTGCCTTGAGTCAGTCGCCGCTATGAATGCGCACTGTAACTTTACTACAGTCGAGCATCAAACACGGGACCTCAGCCAAATCAAGTCGGCATTACTCGGCAGCCCCTGCTTAACGCCTGTCGATCCGGAGACAGTTTCCTCTCTAAACCATCGCATGAACAACAAAATAGCAGATATTGAAATGAATGTCAAAGCGATAGAAAAGAAATTGCCATCGTCCAACAGAGGGAAGACAGCTGGACCTAGTGGATAGCCTACTAATTCGATTTTATACGAAGTTTGTGAAGGAAATTTGCCCGCACTCTTCCTCCAAGACTGTTGTACCGAAGTGAGACTTTAATTTTTCCCGGCGTAATGAATATTCAAACAACTTACGGGTATGCTGCCGGGGGACGTCGCCGACAACCGCCGATATTTCGGCAGGAGGACACCCTGCCATTCTCAAGGCACAACTGCACTTAAGGAAGCAATGTGCAAGCGTATTTAATACCTCGATTTGCAAAGGGTAAGGAAGATGACGCACACAGTACAAGTCACAGCAGAGTCAACACAACCGAAGATGACCAAACATCAAAAATATCGATAGTGACTGTTAATCAACAGGTGAGGCAGCATTAATTTTATCCCTCTGTTTTTTGACGAGAGACAGTGCCGGATTCCAAGCAGAATTTAAACAGAAACTACCATCTCTGTTTATAAGGACGCTTGCTAGTTTAATTTCAACAGCTTCCTTAATAACACTATCCCAATAGGTGGAAGTGCATGCCAGGATCTCCGTGTTGTTGTATTCCATAGGATGACCGGTGCCAAGACAGTGTTCTGCAACAACGGATTTGTTTGGCTGTTGTAAGCGCGTGTGACGTTTATGTTCAATACACCGGCCTTCCACAGTCCTGATTGTCTGACCAATATATGACATGTCACAACTGCAAGGAATACGATATACACCTGCCTTATGCAAACCAAGATCATCCTTTACGGACCCCATTAGGGCCTTTATCTTAGAAGGTGGTCGAAAAACACATTTTACATCATATTTCCGCAAAATACGACCAATCTTGTTGGAAATACTTCCTGCGTATGGCAAAAAGGCCATAGATTTAAGCGCCACTTCATTACTATCGTCACTCACCCGTTGCACAGAAGGCTGATAGCGCAATGCACATTTTATGTGTCTCTTACTATAACCATTCTGACGAAAGGTTTCCTCGAGATGGGACAACTCAGCTGACAAACTTTGTTTCACAGGGCACATGTCATTTCAGACCCGGCAGCATACCCGTAAGTTGTTTGTACAAGTTGTACCGAACTTCTCTACACGATCGAAGAATTGGAAAAAAAAACAAAAAAAAAAAAAAAAAAAAACAGGTCATTACCGTTTTCAAGACGGATAGACGATCAGATGCGCAAAACTATGGGCTTATGTTTCTGACATCAGTCAGTTGTTTAATTTTGGGACACGTTCTGTGTTCCAGTATTATGAAATTTTTTGGAGACTGGAACTATACTTTGTAGGAATCAACGTGGTATCCGAAATCAACAGTCATGTGAAACCCTGCTCGTGCTATCTGTCCACGAGACCCAGACGGCAGTAAATACACGATACCAGGTAGATGTGTTCGTTAACGTTCCGCACCGTCACCGTATGGACAAAGTGCGAACTTATGGAATATCGGACCAAGTGTGTGATTCGATTGTGGAGTTTCTAGCTAATAGAACGCAGCATGTCATTCTCAACGTAGATACGTCTTCAGGCATTAATGGGATGTGAAATGCGTGTAAATCTAAGGAATTTAACTATGTTGGTCATCAGCCCCTAGGCTTACAAATTACTTAAGGGTGTACGGAATGAGTTTTTCGATGAAAAAATCGATTTTTGGGTAAAAGCATTTTAGAACAATTTAGACTCTCCCGTTTAAAACCATATATAAAATGTTAAGATGACGTGAAGTATTTTAATTTTTTTAAATAATTTCAACACACGATGTTTTAAACCTTATTTATGAGACAAGAAATATACTTGATATTGAAAGCCTTGCCAGAGATATAATTGAACACAAGAGTGATTTTCTATTTGATACAATACTAGGCAGTTGACAATAGATTCTATGCCATTTACACTGTTTCCTTTGTGAGTACATCCATGTCCTTGTTGTGAAAGTCGTATTTGGAAAAGTCACTGAGTTTTCTTCCCTTCAGCATGCCAAAACCTAATCTGAAGATAATTTAGAAAGCATGTACAGTGGCGCAAGAAAGTAAAGCCTACTGATTCATCTTCATCAGTATTTGATGTCGCAGTAGCGACTAACCTCAACATTGGTAGTGATACATTGAGTGATACCGCTGGCACTACACGGGAAAGTGCTTCAAGAAGAAAACTAGCTGGAATTGAAGACGAATTCAAGAAACTAAATGCTGGGGCTACAAAATATGAGATAATTAACGTCTCTTTATCGTCTCAGATATCAATCTACTAAAGAAATGTCTTCATGGCCGGACTCAAAATCCAAATGAGTGTGTGAACCATGTGATATGAAATAGACTACCTAAAATTTTTTGTGGGTACAAACACTCTTCACTTTGGTGTTTTTGATGCTGTTTCATCATTCAATCAGGGTAACATAACAATGAAAATTTCTGCAGAATTTGGGACTTTGTGTAGGGCTACGAACTGCCGCAGCTATGTTTTGTTTAGGGAAGGAATGGCTTAGGTCTTCAAATAATGCCATAAAAGTATATTCAAAGATGGCTACGCAGCATAGGAAAGCCATCAAGAGGAAGCTGTTAGACAATTCTGATGATACAAGCTATGGAGCAGGCATGCACTCAAGTAAAAATTTTGAAACTAATTTCCCGTAACTTTATTTTTTGTGTATAAGGCACATTTTTTCAGGGCCTGTATATAGTAGAAAAATGAAATTTTCTGTAGTTGTAACTTAAGACCTTCTAATATTACTGAATTAAAAGATATATGTCAAATTATTTTCTATTAATGGACGTGTATTTTAAAATACTTGTTGAAATGCATAACTTTTTAACATTTACAAAAAATAAAATATCTGTAAAACTATACATTATTTTTCCAAAACTATTAATCCAGCATAAAAGCAGAACATATGTCTACGTTTTGTGAAAAAATCAAGAGTATGGTCCAAATAACAAATGAGAAAATGTACCTAACTTTTAGCTCAATTTAACATTGTAAGCATAGGGCATACCGTATACCCTTAAACTAATTTGATGTAACTTATGGGAAGGAGAACACAAACACCCATGCTCGAGGGAGCTCTAACCTCCGACGGCAAGCAACCTCGCTTACCACAGTACTCGTTCACTGTACTTTACTCCTTCAGGACTCAAATTTTCAAAGACAGTAGTCTATCAAACATTGTAAAAAGCCTTACGTAAATCTACAAACACTATGAATATATATATTTTTTCTTTTTCCACCGATCTCCTAGAATAGGCGGTAGTGTTGTATTTTCTCGTGCGTTTAGATTTAATCGTAATACAAACCATGGACGAGTGTGACTTCTACAAGTTTTTCCATTCTTCTCTAAACAAGTGCTGTCAATATCTTACAAACGTAAGTTTCAAAGCATATCGTTCTGTAGTATTTACAACTTTATAGTTTCAAACGCGCTTCTTTGAAATTGGAACTATAATATTGTTATTTAAATATGATTGTACATCCTCACACTCATATATATTACGCACCTACTCGAATGAATTAGTATCTTTCCTGGCTCCCAAAGACTTCGATAATTCTGAACGAATGTCGTTTCTCGCGGCGCCTTCTTTCCTTTAAGTATTAAGTGCTTTGCCTAACTCTTCTCGTAGTTTCCTACCTTCCGTTTCATTTTAATTTCCTTCCTCTTCCATGATTAGGCGTAATTATGACCATTCTAGCCATGTATAATAGATCAATTCAGTGAACGTCTAGGAGGAAAACAAATCTTGATCACGAATGATTACAGAAAGAACTTTTTTTTTAACTGCCATCTATTGCAATAAAAACACGCCATAATTTCCGAATGTCGTAAAACACCGATCAACAATTTCCAACCATTTGAGACTGTAATTACAACGTATTACAAGCCGTACTGAATTTCGCATTTCAGCTTAATTACGTCATCAGATAGCTGTAATTGGGAAACGGTGCAATCACATGCGTATCAGAAATTGCATATTACAATCATGCAAATGCCCGCGAAATCAATACGTAATGCTTTTCATTATTACAGCCACGAAAGAGATGATAAAATTTCTGTTGAGTGGAGTAAGACACTTGAAAGTATACGATTTAATAATTCGTGGAAGATGATTAATTTAAATTAGTAAACAGGTATAATGAAGAGTACTGGTATTGTTTGCTGATCCCATTTTTAAAACAAATTTGTTACAACAGTAATTTCAGTGGCTCAGTACAGGTGATACGAATATATATATATATATATATATATATATATATATATATATATATATATATATATATATATATATATATCCTTTACTGTTAATACAGCACGTAACCAAAATGTGCCGCGGCGGAGTGGCCAACCGCATTGAGGCGCTAGGCTCCGATGCTCGAGGCCGTTCCCCGTCGGGGCTTCGAATTCCCCAATAGGCACGGATGTTTGTGACGTCTTTAGTATAGTTCATAGGTAGACTGTAAGTTTAGGGACTGATGACCCCGCAGTTAAGTCCCTTGAACTTAACAAACATTTGAACATTTTCGAACAAAACGGGGAACGGCGTCGCGCATCGGAGCATAGCGCTTCAAAGCGCTCGGCCACTCCGCCGCGGCAGCAGCACGTAACAGTGGTGTGACATTATAATCTAGGGCGACTGAAATAAAACATGTAACAATGCCGAAATTTTGCTATATCGGGTGTGATGCAGATTCTGTAATCTATGACCTTCTACAGCTCACGTTTACTGAAGTCTACATTACAGTAGTAATCGTAATTTAGGATACCGGTGTCACGATCATTTCTAAGCAGTGGACGAGAATACTCACACACGATCAAGGTTTGTTACTATGCACATAATAGAGACATATTGCACTCAGAGTGCTTCTAAAGGTTTCGTATATGATGCAAGAAGTGCATACAAGTCATAATACATTCGTCGTTTTTCTCACTACTTGTTAGTGATAGAGACTGATGGATTGTTTTAAAATACGTGCGCACTCATTGTGAATGCGGATATATGCGGCATTCAAAACTGTAGCGGCAGCGGAGAGATTTAGGACTGTTATTGCCAGTTAAAAGAGCAATTCGTTTTCTCAAATTACGTTTTGTGGCACTGATTGAAGTTCATTGCCAGACAAATAAGAAGGCACAACGTGGCGTGACACACACCAATGGTACAACCGGTCGGATGACAGGATCGAGCGAGTGGAGAAAATTGTTTCCGAGGATCGCCGAAGCACTGCAGAGTACATAGTCTCCTCCGTTGGCATTTTCGTGGGATATGAGAACGCAGTCCTATATCAGAACCTGAAAAAGGCGAGAAACGTCCCTCAGGAGGGTGCCGCGAATGCTGACGGATGATCACAAGGCTTCGAGCGTGGAACGTCGTCAGGCGATTTCTACGCGTTATGACGGCTTAAATGGGACTTTCTGTGCATTGATAATGATAATGGATCAAAAAACGAATGCCGATTTGTCATACTGAAATGAAACGCCAGTCAGCTCAGTGGAAGGTCAGATAATCACAGATAACCAAAAATTTCGGGTTAGCGCCAGTGCTGAAACAATGATGGTCAAGTTCTGTGATAGCAACGACGTAATCCTTACTCATTACCTTTCATGGGGCACGGGGATGACAGATGCGTCCTCCAGAGATGTTTTGCAGATAAAGTTCATTGCAGGATTGTCTGAAAAACCGCCAGAAAAGGCTGCACGTATGCTCATTCATCAAGACAATGTACCTACACATCGGGCGAATGCTAAGCTGCATTTTTTGAATACAATAGCTTTGAAGTGATGCCTCGTGCTCCCTGACCCGGCTCCTAGCGACTTTTGTATTTTTACAAAAAATAAAGACGCGTTTTATGTTATCACAATAACTAACCGTGCTGCAACTGAATCATCCATTTTCCAGTGGTGAAAACTGCCTCCTGACCAGACATTCGCAGAGCCCACGAAATCATGTATTCTTCGTAATGGAAAATGTTACGACAGCAGGGAGATGACCTACAAAAATAAGAGAAGTTCACAGTTTGCATGTAATTAGTTAGTGAGGGAAAAAATGCGTGTTATAACTTGAATGCAGCTTTTACTGCGATGTTGTTTGATAGATAAAACCTGAGCCCACGTTTTAATCTTACAAACAAAAAGAGAACTGTCTTCGTATACTAGCAATTTCATATTATAAAATAAAATTATTCGAAAGTAACGAACTGTCTCAGAAATATCACCACAGAATAAAGATCACAGTTGCAGATCAATGTTTATCGGTTTCCTTACCAGACCTCAACATTTAAAATAGGGGAACCGGTAACAAAGGAAATATCAGTAGGCCAACTGCACAAAAATAAGTTCATGGCTAGTTCAAAAAACGCGTTTCTCTTAATAGTCGCTATTAAATTTAAAGAACACATGGAAAATAAATGTTTCTGCGAAGTGTAAGTAAGATTACTTTTTATGTGACAAGCTGTAGCAACCTGTGACCTTCTGAATAAGTTCGTATCCACTGTATTATACAGTTTTCTTCGATTTTCAGTATGATCTGAGTAATTTTCTGTAATGCAGTTTCTATCACTCTTAAGGTAGAATATTTGTTTTATCTCCGTCGACTGACGGAAGGATGTCTTTTCCACAAATGCAAACTTGCACATAAAATGTATTACAGTTTTCTGGTGAAGACAGTGACTCCCTCAATAGTCTTTATCTCTCAAACATAGTGTTCACTGATGTTGAAATAGCTCACTGATTAAAGGTGTGAGCTGGACCGTGACCGAATCCTCAAACGACACGGGGATTCATTGGGAGGACTGTGAAACTTTGCATATTTTAAAATGCCGGAAAACTCCCACGAAATAGTCGTAAGAAATTAGAGTTCTTTCAATCCACAATGTCACTTATTTATGTACTTAATTTTCTCTCTCGCTCCATCTCTCTGTCTCTATCCTGTCTTCAGCTTCTTTTCTTATGACCGTAATGAAACTTAACACCTGTTTGTCAATGAGTAAAAGAGTAACAGTAATTATCAAACAATTACAATTAAAAAGAAGCACAAGCGAAAGTACAAGAACTATAATCATTTCATATATTACTGCTTTATGCCTTAGAGCACATTTTCATAAGATCAACTGCGTCTGAAAATTGCAAAGTACGTACATTACTCTTTTCTTATATTTATTGTTGACTGCACGGAGGTGAAACAGGAGGCAAAGGAATGAAACTTCTCTGAAAATCAAACGACGTGATGCAGTGCTAATAAGCACACGATACCTGAAGTGAAACCACTGTTTTTCTTCACGATTTCATTTTCTCAATTCTCGGTTTTATTGTCACTTTTAGCGAGTTTCTCTTGCGCGAGTAAATTTTCCTTGAATTCTAAATACATATCAGGCAGTTCCAAGCCTCTTTCTTTTGATTTATATTTAATTTTGCCCAAGGATGTAAAAATGGGAAATTTTTTTTATTTATTTATTTACAGTCACGCTGTTTTCATGTCCTCCGATCCCCTACAGTGAGTGTGAGTTTCACTTCACTTAACAGGTGGTTTGGTTGTTCAATTCCAGTAAGATTTAGATATAAACTCAGTAGCAAAGATTAGTTTAAGGGAGAATTTGAAGATCTCTGTAGTGAATATCGATAGTGTTCAAAGAGGCAGTGACTGAGACATGAGAAAGGGAGTCTCTGTTGGGTGGTATCCAACAGGAGGGTTTCGCGCAGAAAACCGCGGAGAGAACCCGGAAGTGTTTCGCTGGGTGGCCAATGTTCTGGCCGCCGCGATGAAAGACAGACGTCAGCTGAAGACTACTGCCTGGTAAGACAGCTTTTGGTGGGTTAAAATTTAGATTTTTTGTTAGGTTTTCGTCATATTTCCGCTGGTTCACAGCTATCACATTCCGTAAGTGTGTTTTTATGTTTCAAAAGTGATTCTAATTAATCAAATACTTGGATTTCTAACACGTGTGTAGGACACGGTTAGTAGTTGCTTTGTTCTAAGTTCAAATGACTATGGTTGTACCTCCAGTGTTTCAGTAGTCATCATTAAAGTTAGTATCATTCCCGTGTGTACTTAAATTCAATTCAGTTAATATTAGACAGTTTCATTGACTGATAGTGCGATCATGCATGTGGTCGTCATTTTAGATTCAGGGTATCAAAGAGTGCTGTTACGCTGCTGTCAACTATGAAACGTGTTTATTATAATGTGTGCACTAATTACAGCCAAAAATTCCGGCCGGCCGCGGTGGCCGAGGAGACAGGCGCTTCAGTCACGGTCTGCACGGCAACTACGGTCGGGGGTTCGAATCCCCCCTCGGGCATGGATATTTGTGCCGTCCTAGTTCGTAAGTAGTTCATAGGTAGTTTGTAAGTTTAGGGACTGATGACCCCGTAGTTAAGTCCCATAAGCTTTACAAACATTTGAACATTTGATTTTTTCAAAAATTCCGCGCAAAACGTAAATCATTTTTGTATTTTGGGTGTTAGTTTGATCATACTCGTGTTGCACGTTGAGCTTTCTTAACGTGTGACATAGTTGGTTTAACAAGCATAATTCATCAAAAGGGAGTTTTAGAACTGCTGTACCTATGAATTGATATTTTAGTGCACGTATTTTGTACAGTTTCCTTGTTAATCAATATGAAAAACCATGTGATCCATACTTTAGTCTGCTTCCATTCAAACGCATGTGTACGTTCTTTGGTTTATTTCACTGTAATAAGAAAATTCAGTTCGTTTTCTGCAACCGAAATCGCTTGTTAATAATTCGTAATTTTGATGGTTTCATTGTATACGGTTCAGGTGTCCATAGCGCTTCCAAAGATAACATCGTTGAGTAGTAGGAGAGCATTTGTAATTGAAGATCAAATCCGTTCAGTTAGTCGTGCTCTGTTTTAATTTATCGGGTGAGTAAGGCACTAATATGAGGGCTCAAGTTTGCTCAACAGCGGTTGGAGAAAGCTCGTTACAGAGGTGTGGCGAAATTTGCCTTTACTTCTGGTTAAAGGTTGTTAAAGGAAATGACTTTATGTAAGCAGCAGTTGGAGGCCTAACATGTGCCTCATGGTAGGAAGAGTAATTTGTGTGTGCTTTGTTACAGGTTTGTGATTGATGTGTCCTTTTGTGTCAGGTTATTTTATTTGTGGCTTATTGTTCTCAGAATTATTATTATTCTCACATACTCCGCTAGGTAGTTAGCTTTATTCAGTAGCTTTGTTTGGTTTTGTTGGCTTACGATGTGTGTTCACGCGTTTCAGACTGAATGAAAGTGTTTCCTATGCACGACACAGAATCGTTAGAAATCTGTATTTAATTAATCATACTAGCATCTGCTTAACAGACTACAGAATAATTTTGGTAGATTTGTCTGGATCACAGGCGACCTGTTAGCTTTATTGTGATTCATCTGATGTTGTCTGCTGATCAGACACCCTTACAGTGTGCCTATTTGTGTCAGGTTGTTTTATAATTAGTTTTGCATATATGAGTTAATAAAGTTTTGATTTATTTGTCTCCATTACTTTGATTATAAGTTCTATAAGAAGGCCCACAGCATATGGTTTCATTAGAATATCGAACAGTGGGCTTAGTAATATTAAAGAATCCCGAAGCTTGATATTTTCAATTTTGAATGTCTTCTAGAGAACACAATAAAAATCAGGAACATTTAATAAACTTTTCTCTTGTCTGTCGGGTACCACCGTAATCCACAACCTTCCTTTGTGGTCATACTAAATGGTTAATGTGTTTCCGTATTTCAGAAACATTAATCTGAGGAAAGATGCAGAAGGGCTGATTGCATTTTGTATGTTAATTTAACCAGCCAAATATTAGCACCACAGCAGAGAGGAGGGTACCTTTACAGTATCAGGTGAATCTGCTCGCTTCCCACATCTTAAGCGAACGGATAGCAGACAGACAGGGGTAGTTCATTAAGAGATGCAATCTCAGTAAATGGAGCAGAGAGCTGGCCATGTAGAGTGGGTACGGTGCATAACCAGTTACTTGGGGTTCAACACTTTTACTGCATTAGGCAATTTACCTTATGAAATAACTGAATCAATGAGCTCTAAATACGGTTTACCTTTTATTAAAAACGTGCCATATCCTGGATCTGATCCTACACTCACGGTATTTTCGGAAAAAGGCCAAATATGTTTGGCAAGCAATACAAAAGTCACTGCTAGTTAGAGTCAGTTATAAGTACGAGGAGGAGAGAAAAACGTAGCTTGTAACCGAGCACAAACGCTCTTTCTTCTACAACACAACGAGAGGTATTAATGACATCAATATTATCACGGTTTGTTATTTAACTTAACATCTTGTGGAGGCTTATGCGTCATTAGGTGACTTGTAGTTAGAAGAAAATTTGACCAACGTGACGAGTTTTTTTTTTCCCCTTAGAAAATCTTCAATGATGCAGTTGGGGCAATTTGTGCGTCACAGTACGAGAGTCATACACTATTCAAAATAACTAGGCTGAGATATAATAAACAATATAATATGGTAACGTATTTTAATCAAGTGTTGGGTACAATTGTAATCTGTGTGTAATACAGTACGTAATTTTGCTGTCTCAACACATCACGTGGCACCATAGGACTTCCCTGATAGTGACAAATTCATTCTCATTACCCACTTATATGGCGTGTGATCACCTCGGACGACGAGTACAGTTCCACAGCTGCGTAGCACGAACGGTATGAGTTTATCAATCTGCTCTTGAGGGATGTTTGATCATTTTTTCTTGGGTGCAATATGCAGCTCTGCAACCGTTGTGGGAGATGCTGGTCTGGCTGTAATGCGTCTGCCAAGTGCATCTCATACATGATCAGTCAGGTGTAAGTCCGGTGATCAATCTAATCATTGGATTCGTTCAATTCCCTCAGCTTAAGATCGTTGTTCACCAATGCTTCTCTGTGATGACGAGCTTTATTGTCCACCAGAAAGAACCCATTTCCTACAGCACTAGCGCAGGGCGCAACAAAAGTCGAAGGTCCACGTCTGCAGTCAAAGCGCTATTCTGGACACAGAAGTCCGTACACCCGATATTACTGACTCATACCCGCATCAATCATCCATCACCGCCGGCCGCGGTGGCCGAGGGGACTGAGGCGCTCCAGTCACGGTCTGCACGGCCACTACGGTCGGGGGTTCGAATCCCCCCTCGGGCAAGTAGTTCATAAGTAGTTTGTAAGTTTAGGGACTGATGACCCCATCGTTAAGTCCCATAGACTATACAAACATTTGAACATTACATCCACCACCATGATACGGTGATATTCGCTGCAGATTTGTTCCGTGTTCCACGTTCTCTCCAGATGAGGGATCGAACATTGTCGGGATAAACACAAAATCTTGACTCTTCTGAGAACGGAACTCAGCGCCATTCGTTACGAATCCAATCCTAACGTTCCTCCTCCCCGTTTCGGCGGGACAAATGGTGTCACTTAGCTACTTCCAACGAATTTCACTTATAATGTCTAATCTTTAAGAAAATTTATGTCGCTGATTGCTCCAAAAAATTACAAAAGAAATAAAGTTTATCTCTTAATAGAACTTCCATGTTTATGCGGCCATACGTCATAATCTGCCATGCCATTGTAATTTATTACAGTTTAACCGTTAAATCTACACGAAACAATCTTTGCAGATAGTATCTATGTGCGATCGGAAGCAAAATTATATCACTGTTCAGAAAATAGTTCAAGAGATACAGATATTGATTCGTCTAGTATCTGAAGGAATAGATAATACACTAATCTATAGAGCAGACGTTGGGCAGTGAGCCTCAATCCTGGAACCACCTGCTGGCAGAAACGAGCAGCCGCTGTAACAGTGTCTAACGTCTGACTCATAGTTTGCGCAGTGAGGACGCAAGCATAGCCACAGCAGTGCACCTGAGTGAGTATATTATCTTGTAAAATGCGTTGTATAATTGAAGTGACCAGTCAAATCACTGCGGTAAAGAGGCGTTCCACTTTACAAATTCAAATGTTCGAATGGTTGTAAATCTTATGGGATTTTACGTCTGTTGTTATCAGTCCCTAAGCTTACAAATTACTTAAACTAACTTAAAGACAACACAGACATCCATGCCCGAGGGATGACTCGAACCCCCGACGGCGAGCAACCGCGCGCTCCGCAGCATGGTGCTTAGGACCGCTCGGCCACTCCACCACGGCTCCATATTACAGTTCGATGTGAAAATGAATTGAAGGCTATATGTGAATCACGAAAAAGAGTATTACAGTTTTATGAAAAATATATATTCCAGAATGATATTTTCACTCTGTAGCTCTTGATGATGCCGTTTTGTACCACTCTTCGTTCGTGACCACACACGATGTGCTACTAATAAAAGCCACTGCGTAGTGGCCGAGCGCATTGAGGCGCTATGCTGCGATGTGCGAAGCCGTTCCCCGTCGGGGGTTCGAATCCCTCCTCGGGCATGGACGTTTATGTCGTCTTTAGTATAGGGTAGGAACTGATGACCCCGCAGTTAAGTCCCATATGTTTTACAAATATATTTTTACTAATAAAAAACGTAGTCTTAATAGGTAGGACACAAGAGAGTAGTTGATACATGAAACAGTATGAATTTCACTTTAATTCTGCGGCCAGTTGGTATATCTTCATTTCGTTGCTCCAAGTTCTTAGCACGAGTAAATTATTATGTCAAAGGTGCAGGTTCAAATGTTTCTAAATCTATGGGACTTAACTACTCCGGTTATTAGTTCCTAGGCTTACAAAATACTTAACTTACGCTACGGACAACAAATATACCATCCCCGAGGGAGGACTCGAACCTCCGATTGAGAGCTGCGGCGCGCTCCGCAGCTAGGCTCGCTGGAACGCTCCACTGCGGCTCAGATGCAGGAGGTCAGTTTTTTATATGCAGTCCACCTGAAAGTATGTTTTGGGTTTCCGCCATTTACTCTTCCAAAATCACATAACAACACTTTATAATTGGTTGAAACATCGTAACTTACCACAAGTATATACCAGTTTTGACATATTTTAATGCGTACCCTTATTGTATAATTTTGCGAAAGCCACATTTTTATTTTTTCTAATTTATTTATTACAAATAGTATTTTACGTAAGAAATTAAATTACTGTGTGAGTTGGACTCAACACTGTCAATGTGTTGGTGAAACGTCAGGACAAAAAGTGGTACATTGTTGTATGGCAAGTGCTCAACTGTAGTCCACTATGATTTTTGTATACTGGATCAATGATGCCGTTACTTTAACTATTTATTTGACTAATTTTTACACTCATGCGATGTGTAAAGTATTTTAATGAAAAATGAAGTCACAATATAAAGGACACACATTCTCAAAAGTCTCCAACAATAGCTGGTACAATGTTATAATTAAAACAATCTACCCCTTTGCACCCCACTTGTCTATGAGCTCTGGGATACTGCACAAATTCCTTTTAAAAGAGACCTTCACTGTCACACTAATTTTAAAAACAACACCTGACATTTTGAACGTTAAAATATACTTTACAGTTTGCCACTTGCAAAAATTCCGACCTATCCCTACTGATAACAGTGGTGCATGATTTATGCACATTCTGATCACCATCAAGGCAGTATTCTCACCCCTCGGCCCCCTAATTTTGAATTATCACATCATCACACACTTGAGGCACGAACACTACTGTTGCACTAACAAATGTCATTACACTATTGCCAATTTCTTATGTGTTAAAATAAAAGGTATCATGTCATCTGATACAAACGATGCTGTACCCTGAACACCACTACTGGTCACCGTCTTCCTGGGAAACTGAAAATTAAAATCAATCCTGTATAGTGGACCATATATTTGCTCAAGTTCACACGTTTTAATTTTACTGCACATTGCTCATGTATGACGTCATCAGATAAGCACCAAGCTAAAGATAATATACTCTAAATATGTTACAAGGCAGAAAATTCAAAAGAGCTATCTCCTACGTTTCTCTCAGTACGAAAGTCAGTTGGACGACTAAATTGAAAATGATCCTTTCATGTCATCGCTGTGGCTATCGTGATGCTTTAACGTGCGCGGCCTTGCAGGTAATCATCCTGCCAGTGGACGGCAGACTCCCTCACTATTTCGAAGGCGATGAAAGCATTCGACTGTCACTAAACGGTACGGTGTAGAGTCTTCAAAACCAATTGAGACCATAGTTGTGCGTAAGGACCATAGTTATGCGAATTTACGCTCCATAACAAGACAGGGAAACAGCGTCCGTACACAAAAGCAGGCGCATACCAAGACAGACGGTCCCAGAGTGTGTTAACATGGCTGTCTGTTGGACATTTGAGCAAAGACTGCGTAAACATGAAAACAATGACATTATGCAGTTTTTATATAAACGTCAAACTAACAGTTTAAACAGATAAAATAGTTAAACTGAAAGATGAGTCTTGTGCACTAGATCGTAGGTTTATCAAGTATACATAATTGCAATAATTGGATTTAACAAGATATGGAGAGAGTACGTATCACTTTGACTTAATAAAATTACATATTAATCTAATTCAGTAGAACTTCCATGTTTTACGATTTAGATGTGAAAAAATATAAGGGTTAGTAATATTTCGGAGTACTGTTATTTAGAATTATAATTTCAGTGGCTTGAATTTGTGGATTTGAAATTTATTAGTTCAGCATTATGACTAGAGGAGTAAGATTTTGTTTATTTTGGCATAAAGTGTTTATGTCAATTGGACAGGGTAAATGAGTGGCCGATTCATGATATACATTAAATTGATCACCTAGTGATATATAAAACATCGTTTGCACTAATTTATTTAAGAACAAGGTATATATGTATTAATGTTTAATTATATCATGCAATCGTTATGGTTTTTATTCCCGTCGTAAGTGCAAGGGCAAGCGAATCTATATTCACTAATTACTTCGTAATTACGTGTGTTGTACTTATAGTGATTATAATTGGTTCTACGAAAGTGTAAAATTGCAGTATCTAAGAACAGGACATGAAAGATCAGAAGGTTATATACATGAACATGTAAGCTACAACGTATTTATATGCAAAACATCTAAGTTTAAACAGAATGCGATAATATTAAGAATTAAGCCTTTGCCGACACGATTTTACTTCACGCTGCTACAAGTTTTGTTCCTAATATTTGAAGTACCGGAATGTATGCACACGATGTAAGGGATGCATAACATGTAGAAACGTTACAAGCTTTACGTCAGTCAGTATTTTCAAAACTTGATAGAGGATCTCCTGCGAAATTAGGAGGCGAGGTACTGGCGATCTATGATGACGGACCAGAAACATGCCAGGATAGCTTAGTTGGTAGAGCTCTTGTCAGCGGAAAGGGAGAAAGGTCTCAAGTTCGAATTCCGCTTCCGGCACACAGTTTTAAACGGTCACGAAGTTTCATATTTCCCAAATATCCACAACATGGCGGCCAAAATGCTATCAATGCTCGGTCCTCGGTCCGACATATGTGTGTGTAAAACTGTTCCTCTAATGGAGATAAATAATTCTGTACGAAGAGCCAGTCCAACTGACGGAAGTTTCACTGAAGTTCTGCTAATTACAAGATCTTTGTGCGTATATTTAACACTTCATGTGACAATAGCAGAAGGCGAAAGGTCATTTTTCCAGATTGAAAACAATAAAAAAAAAAAACCTATTTACGATCAAGCAAGACGCGAGACAGGCTTACAAATTTGCCCATCATAAGTATCGCAGCAAATAAAACTCCTCTACTTTAGCTCCATATAATCTATTGAACGAAATTTCAGATATATACGAACACGTAAGCCTATGTTTTGTTATTTTTGAATTATGTTTGTTCACTTCTTTGTTTAACATACAGCTACTTTATCGTTCATTAATTATGCTGTATTCACTGCTCAAAGACAGACGTACTTGCGCCACGGTCTCCCATTCCCTACTAAAACACCAGTGCTATGCGTTGCAGAACACCTCGAAAAACTAATGCCAACTATGTAGCGAATTTGATCTCAATGTCATAGACACGTATTTTTTTAGTGGCAGTAAAATATATTGAAAGTGCAAAATGATCCTTTCAAAATGGGAGCTAAAGTGAGAAAACTGCGATAACTTAAGAGATTAGTAAAGCGATTTTAATGAAAATATCTTTTATAAAAGACGAAAATCGGCTTTTTGCCGCGCTCTAGTAATAGCGCTCATGAAACAACTAGTGAGTCTATATTTTTGTACTGTCTCATATCTCTAATGTACCGGTATTTGAAGTCGCTAATTCCGGAAAAATGTCTACTCATTTTAACCACCGGCGTTAGCGTGGCTCATGATATAGCGCATGGTGGTCGCACGGCCAGGTTAAGTCCTTTCTCGCTGGTTGATTAGGGTGAGTCCCCTTGCCTCAGATGAATGGAAAAACTTTTGGAATACGACCTCGGGGAAGATCAGTTTGGATTTAGGAGAAATGTAGGAACACGGGAGATAATACATTACGGCCGGCCGCAGTGGTCGAGCGGTCTGCGGCGCGCCAGTCACGTTCTGCACGCCCACTACGGTCGGGGGTTCGAGTCCCCCTCTCGAATGGATAATTGTGACGTCTTTAGTATTAGCTAGTTCATAATCTCTACGAACATTTCACATTACGACTTATTTTAGAAGATAGGCTAAGGAAATGCAAACCTACGTTTTTAGCATTTGTAGATTTGGAGAAAGCTTTTGACGATGTCGACTGGAGCACATTCTTTCGAATTCTGTTTTTAGCACGGGTAAAATATAGAGAGCGAAGAGTTATATTCAACCTTTACAAAAACCAGACAGCAGTTATTAGAGTCGTAGGGCAAAAAAGGGACGCAGGGTTTGGGAAGGGAGTAAGACAGATTTGCAGCCTGTCCCTCTTGTTGTTCAATCTGTACCTTCAGCAAGCAGCGAAGGAATGCAAGGAGACATTTGGAAAGGGGATTAAAGTTCAGGGAGAAGAAATAAAAAGTTTGCTGTTTGCCGATGACATAGTAATTTGGCCAGAGACTGCAAAGGATCTACAATAGCAATTGAGTGGAATGGACAGTGCCTTGAAATGATTTTATAAGTTGTACATTAACAAGAGTAAAATGATTGTAATGGAATGTAGTATCAAAAAATCAGGCGATGCTGAAGGAACTACATTAGGTAATGAGACAATAACAGTAGTAGATAAGTTTTGTTATTTGGGCAGCAAGTTAACTTCTACTGGCCGAAGTAGAGAAGATATAAAATGCAGAATGGCTATGGGAAGAAATGGTTTTCTAAAGAAGCGAACCTTGTTAACATCCATTATAAATTTAAATGTTAGGAAGGCATTTCTGAAAGTATTTGTCTGGAGTGTAGCATTGTATGGCAGTGAAACGTGGACGATAAGGAGATCAGATAAAAAGATGATAGATGCTTTTGAAATGTGGTGCTGCAGACGAATGATGAAAATTAGATGGGTAGATCGCGTAACTAATGAGGTGATTAACCGAAGTGGGGAGGAAAGGAGTTACTGGCATAACCTGACTAAGATAAGGGATAGATTGGTAGGACACATTCTGAGACGTCAAGGAATCGTCAACTTAGCATTAGAGGGAAGTGTGTGCGGAGACCGAGAGACGAATACAGTGAGCAGATTCAAAAGGATGTAGGTTACCGAACGCATTCTTAGATGAAGAGACTTACACAGAACAGGGTAGCGTGGAGAGGTGTATCAAACCAGTCTGCGAACTGAAGACCACAACAACACACCTTTAGAACAATACTCGCAGTTTGAAGACTATATCTCGGTGTGAGAAAGTGACGGAATACCCGTAGAGTGCATACGTAGAGGCAATGAAAGATTGTTGAGTCTATTTTAACATTAACGTATTTGCCGTTCAAACGAGCACGGCAATATAAGGGTTGTTTACCCCTCAAATATTTATATATTGATTCTTAATTAACCTTCCTTTTGATATTTTAAATGAACCTACTTCGATTAAATCTAATTCTCGTAGCAAAGCTGAGCGATGTGGCGCAGTGATAACGCACTGGAGTAGTATTCGGTAGGCCGGTGGTTCAAATCCACCTGCAGCCATCCAGATTTAGGTTTTTCGTGATTTCCTTAAATCATTCCAGGCAAATGCCTGGATGATTACTTTCAACGGCCACGGCCCAGTTCCTTCCCTAACCTTACCGAAAACTTCGAGCGTTGGCTCCGTCTCTAATGACCAAGCTGTCGACGGCACATTAATTCCTAAGCCTCCTTCCTTTTTCTTGTAGCAAAAAGTGGTCTCTTTCGGGGTAGTTTGCCCCAAAATTTCACTCGCCTAGTTCGATTTTTGTTCTTCATCAAAATAACTTTATAACAGAAATCATTAAAAATTCTCCACTAATCTCTAAGTTGTCGCAATTTTTTTCCATTTTAGCCCAGATTTTGGAGAGGCATCGTCTCATCTCTTAAGTTTTTCCGCCGCTAAAAATGTGTGTTTCCCTTAGTTTTCACGTATTATACCATATCCAAATTTCATAAATCTCGGAGAGTGACACTTCCGTAAGTTTATTTGTGGGTCCTGAAGTGTGTATAAGGGTTGTAGGAAATTCCCGTTACAAACATCTGGGACTGTAGACGGTAGTGAGTACATAACATTTTGAATAGGAACCAATATCCGGAAACGTATCGTTTCCGTTCTACGACAGTTTACATTCAGTGAAAAGTGAGGTAGTGCACCCTCATGCTGAAACCACGTTCCTTGACGGACATTCAATGGCACATCTTCCAAGAACGGGTCCAATACGTGTCGTAGCAAGACTAAGTATGCGGGACCCTTGAACTTGGATGAAGTAGGTATGGTCCAATCGCATGAGCGTCCAGAAATACCTGCCCACACGTTAATTAGAAACCTGTATTGAAATCTCTGAACATGCGTGGCATGAAAGTTTCCGTCCGACCAGACATGGCTATTTCGAGCATTCAGAACACACCCCCTTGTAAACATATATCCATCTGTGGAGAGAACTCGACGTGGTAACAGTGACGCGTCGATGCAACGGCGCAGGAAACATGTGTAGGCGACGCGTTGTGGAAAATCTGCTGGACCATAGCGTGTACTTCTGTAAGTGGTACGGATGTAATTGTTACTAATGTAGGACGTCCAAGACGGTACCAGGACCGGAAACTCTGAGACGTTTGTCTGTCTCTAAGCAAACGTTGACGAGTTACACATTAGAAATGAAACTGTAGTAGAACGAAAACGATACCATTCCGGACATGGGTTACAACATGCCTGGTGCAAATTTATTTTAAATTACTCTTCTAATGAAATAAAAGAGTTTATCAAGAGGGGAGAAAATAGTCACTGTGCTAGTCTTCATATACGATGTTAACACTGTCTAGTTGGAAAGTTCCTAACAGTCTCTCAGCACAGTCTTCCACCCTTTTATAAATTCCCACTTTTTTACCCTCTCTCCTATTACTAGGGATGTATGCACTTATTATCCTATTTGCACCAGGTAACGCATATTGCATGATGGGCCGTAGGTTTCACCAATTCTTCAGACAAGGTTCTTTTGTTTATTACTGACCTTAGATCTCGAAGTAGAGAATGTCCCACGCAGTTTAAGCACACAGGTCACGGATTCTTGATGTCTGAAGCTAAAATACTGTGAAAATGATTTAAGGGCTCTAACTACGATTTTCTTCATAAACCACGGGATGCCACTAGATTTTAAATTTATTTTTACAACGTTTCACACGCTCCGCGAAATCCACAGATATAAGCGGTACATTAGACCATAGTCACTTCACAGTAAGTAAAAGTGCCATAATAATAAATGTACAAGTCTTATAATACTTCGTAATGAGACAAGGTGCTACATGTTAACAGTTCGAAGATCGGCACTGGACTGTACTCGGCCAGGCGTGGTTGCTAGTTGCTGCGTCTGTCTTTTTGGCGCCAAACGAAACTTCTAGATTCGTCACTCGTATTTTGTTTATATAAATTACAATGAACAAAGTACCAAATGTGTTCAAATGAAAGCTTATTAACATAAAAATCTTACATTGAAATATTGACAAATGAAATGTTGGAACCAATCAGATGAAGTTTATGCTCCACTGCCTTGCTTTCTCACAGTCCATACACAATCTGTGCCATCTGTTACGCTTTTCTCACCACTTTAATCGATTACATCATGCTCCTTTGCCTACTGCTAGCTAGCTACTTGGCTTCTACAAAATTTACAAGTTCAAACTATGATGTGAAAACTCTGAATACTATTATTAAAGTAATAAAGATGTAAAATCAGTCTTGTCACAGGGTTCCTATTCAAAATGTTATGTGCTCACTACCCTCCGCAAGTCCTAGAAGTATTTAACGGAAATTTCCGACCACCCTGTATGTTGTTTTCATCATTCCTATAATGTTTGTATTGCATTACGAATAGTATGCGGCAGGACCGCACTACCCTTTGATTTCATGTTGGTTTATTTTTCCGAACGCTTTATGTTGACCGGGTAGAGCTCTTTAGCAGCATACATCGGGGCTTTATACTTGTGTTTAATATCGTCAAACCTGAAACGTAAAACATATTTTGGCGAAGACTTTGGCAGTAAATAAGTGTGGTTAACGGAGAGAGATGGTGCACTGACTGCAGAACGTAAAGCTCGCTGTGATAGGGTGCCGCCCTCGAGGACAGAGGAGCGCGTTCACAGGGTGTGCCCCCCCTCCCCCACTCCTCATTCGGTAAGCCCCCTTCAGACGCCGCTGCCAACCACCCCACACCAACCGCCGCCACGGCATTCATCGTCGGCGGCAGGACGAGTTTTGCTCGCTGTCAGGACGCGCTGTTTGTGTGTCGGGCCTTGGCGTGTGGTTGCGGCTGCTGCTGCTGCTGATGTATTGAACAAACAGGTGGCGCGAGACAACTTATACATCCCTCTGCGCTGTTTCCCCGGCTTGTGTCGGGAGGGCTGCTAGCGGGCAAGTGTTCGACGACAAACAGAGAGGCATCTGCACGACGAAATGCTGGCCGGCCTCGGCAGGGGGCGCTGTTTGCTCAAAGTGAATGAGAGACGCAGCCTCCATCGAGCAAATGGACCGACAACCGTCTTCTGACGTTCGTATCGTAAGGTGAGTTCTCGGAAAAATCAAGATGAAAGAGGATGTTCTCAATAAGAGAAAATGGCGAACGGTTGCGGACACTTTACGGGTTTTCCGCCACTTTCTCCCACCGAGATACAGTCTTCAAACTGCGACTGTTGTTCTAAAGGTAAAGAACTATAAACTATTTCTCCAGACAGTATCAATCAAGACGATGAAAAGGAACGTATGTTAAAAGCTATTGTTGTGTCTGTTTTTTTTTTCTTTTTTCTTCTTTCTTTTGGAGCTGTCTCTCGTCAAAAAACAGAGGGACAAAATTAATGCTGCCGCACCTGTTGATTAACAATCACTATCGGAATTTTTGATGTTTGGCCATCTTTGGTTGTGTTGACTCTGCAGTGACTTGTACTGTGTGTGTTATCTTCCTTGTTTACCCTTTGCAAACCGAAGTATTAAATACTCTTGCACATTCTTTCCTCGAGTGCAGTTGTGCCTGGAGAATGGCAGTGTGTCCTCCTGCCTAAATAACGGCGGTTGTCGAAGACGTCACCCGGTAGCATACCCGTAAGTTGATTGAACATTTATTACGCCGGGAAAAGTTATGGTTTCATTAAGTAAACTTTCTACATAAGCCGTTTCGTCTCTAATGATTGCAGATATCTGTACCCAACGAATAAAACAGTACTAAGGTAAGATGTGAGAGTTCGTGACTCTTGCGGAAAGATGGAATATGAAGACAGTTGTGAGAAGTCAGGGTCACTCGGGTAAAAGCATAGGCTGCTTCGCAAGCTGCTTCACCGGCGCTTCCGCCGTATAATAATAATGATAATAATAATATGGTTTTCTCTTCCGCAGGACGTACTTGAGGAGTAAGACTCCATAGTCACGGAATTAGTCAATAGATGAAGTTTAACACAAGAATGGTAATAAAAAAAAATTTAAGTAGTTCTATGCACATGACAATTTTAAGCATTAGTGAAAAGAATCAATAACGAAAAAAAATAGGAATTGTCTTAATTGTTTAACTTTTTCAGGACTTCCTTGACAGAATAAAAGGAATGAGCCATGAGGTAGCTCTCCAATTTAGATTTGAAAGCGCATGGGTTACTTCTAAGATTCGTGAGGTCTTTTGACAGTTTACTGAAAATGGAAGCTGCAGAAAAAAAGGTTCAAATGTTTGTAAATCTTATGGGACTTAACTACGTGGTCATCAGTCCCTAATCTTACAAACTACTTATGAACTAGCTTATACTAAAGACGCCACAAACATCCATGACCGGGGGGGATTCGAACCCCCGACCGCAACGGCCTTGTAGACCGTGACTGGCACGCCGCAGACCGCTCGGTCACCGCGGCCGACGCTGCAGAAAACTGCACACCTTTCAGCACAAGTGTCAAGGTGGTGTGATGCAAATGTAGATTCGACTTCTGTCTAGTATTCACCGAGTGAAAGCTACTAACATGTGGGAATACGCTCATATTATTGACAACGTACGAAATTAAAGAAAATATGTATTGTGACGTCAGTGTCAGAATTCCCAGGCTACTGAAAAGGGCTCGACATGACGTTCGTGAACTTACACCACTTATTGCTCGAACCGCCCGTTTCTGAGCAAAAATTATCCTTTTCGAGTTACCCCAAAAAAATAAAGCCGTACGTCATAAGTGAATAAAAGTAAGTGTGGTAGACTGCTTTTCGTGTTGAATAATCACTTATGTCAGATATTGTTCTTATGTTAAATAAAGCAGACTTTAGTTTTGGAACGAGATATTTAACATCGGCTTTCCCTGACAGCTTACTGTCTGAACTCCTCTTACCACTTGGTTTAAATGATCGCTCTGCAGGGTCGCTAAGCAACAATGGCTTTCGTCAAATTTTAAAACGCTACTAATATTTTTCTGTGCCACGTATATCGGGAATTTTACATCTATCTTTGTATAATAACTTATGAAGTTTTTCATTGCAAAGCCGTTTGTTTTCTACATGCACTTTACAACCCTTAGAAAAAGAAGTGCAGCTTGATGAATATACAATAATTGGAAAATAAAAGTAAACGGAAAACAACTTTCGGCCTTCCAAAAAAAGTTCCAGTATATGACAATCATCACGCTTGTTCAATGGATGTTCCACATGTTGCCAGTCTGACTCCATTCTTCAGCTCTGCCTGGCCATCAGTTTACAGAACGAAATATCATAGCATTCAAGCTCGAAATTTTGATCTGTCAGATTTAAATGAACTTTTTTCTTCACTGCCATTATAAGTTCTTGGATAGCGGAACCGAATTACTACACATTTCTGGCATACAGAAAACGAGAAACATATTTCAAACGTTTCTAACTCTATTAAAACTAGCGCGCTTCGTGGAAAACTGCAGGGACCTTTAATTTGCTCTTTTCCACACAGTTAAAAGTTTGTTTTCTGAAGCCAATGTTACAAGTTGTCACGTTAATCAGACTTTGTGAAAATGAGTTCTATTTTGTGGCCGTGATTCTTTCTAGAATTAAAGGAACAAATTCGTTGAATCTGATCCCCAAATGATGCTTTTGAGTGGTATTTCTAGGTGGAGGACGAAATAATCCACATATGGGCGTGTCATATGTCTGCAGCGGACTTAGCACACACGCGCGGTTGGCGTGTCGCGGGCAAAATGATTTGTGAAACTGCAGACACGTGCGGCGGCGCGAGGCGCATTGGCGCCCGTCTGCGCGAGACGCTGCGGAAAAAAGTTTTCACGGAAGTTGGCCGTCGGATTTCCCACATTCCATGTACCACATGGGAACTGTTGTAAACATTACGTGAGCTGAGGAACTTTTTAGCAATTTGTTATAAATAATAATTTCCGTGAGCTGGAAAATATTAGCATTTTGTTATAAACATTCGCAATAATTTACGTGAGTTGGGGGAAAATTAACGTTTTATTGAAAACATTTACGTGAGCTGATGTAAGATACCTGTTAGTGTTATGTGTCACATATTTGTTAACGATGTAATTATAGATAAAAGATTTTGTTATGTTATAAATTAATTTCAAGGCTAATTAGAATGTTTGCTGTATTTAATATATGTATCAAAATTTACCGTAAAGTATTTTTCAGAACATATAGAATCTCCATGTAATTGCTAGGAAGAGAAAAAGTTGTAGTTCTTTGGTGATAGAGTTTATAGTATTTTATAGGAGTATGTCATTATTATTGGGATGTTGTGGAAAGTGAATCGATGTATTACGAACGCTAACTTTTGCGTCCCAGCCTCGTCGCCGCTTTTGTGTCTCGTTTCCGTCGTAGGTGTCGGTGGCCGAGTCGAATGAGACCGACACAGAAATAAAGATAGCACGCTGGTGCAGGTACGGAGGGGAGCAGCCAGAACTAGAAACACTAGAGTAAATTAGAATGAGATATATATTGCACAGAATTTATACAATACTTAACTTTTACATAGTACTGCAGAATGTTGATACATAGTTGAGCTAGAGTCCTGCCTAGTGCCTAACTGATAGCCAAGTCTTCACTGGTGCCTATCGGATTCCGAAGTCTTTACTGGTTCCTAACTCAGTCCTAAGTGTTCGCTGGTTGCTATCTCAGTTCCAAGTGAACGATGTCGTTCAGTGGTGGCCACGAGCGGAGTTGCAGCAGAGGGCGCTCGTGGCTGTCGTCGTAAGAACGCCGCGCCGTGCGTGCATGGCGGCGCGCGGCGAAAGTAGGCGGCGCGCACTTTGTACTTGTGCGACACCACATCAACTCAAAGTAAGTTCTGCTTTCGTCTACAATTATTTCATCTCTTCAACATGTAATTTTATTTTGGTGTAGTAGAAACAGAGTCTACGGGAGCTACCTCACCTGGAATTACGAACCTGCAGATTTTAAACACGGGACTTTATTTGAAGCTAATTATAAAATTGACTGTTATATTAGACACAGATACGCCTGGCAATTCCAGATTGGGTAGTGAATTTTCCATTCGGTACATAGAGACCTTCTGTTATCCAAGAAATTAAATTAAAAAGTTTACAGTTTCACACATCATTGCAGACCATGAAACAAGAAACTACGAGCTGCATCGACACCACAATGTCTAGCCTGTGGTGGTAAGAAATAAATAAAATTGTTCCTTTTCAGCAATTTCGCAGCATCTGATAAGAAACTGACCAGAGACTTTTAAAGAGATATTTAAATCAGAATAATTATGTCAGATGTAATGAATACAAATATTTAATACTTAATTATTTTACACTGGGGAATATTAACATTTTGTTGAGCAATTAATTTAGCAGTTTGAATTTGAACACCCATCAATCTATTTTTTTGTTGACTCCACAGTCTGGTGTGTAATATGGGTTGCGTAATCAGTCTCTGCCAGTACCCCTGTCAACTATTTTTGACGACTCAGCAGTCCGGAAACCTTCCACATACGAAACGCTCATGAAGTCATCAGTCAGTGCTGATACCCCTGTCATTTCCCTACTCAGACGGACAAGGCTACTGAAATACCTCAAAAAATTATCGACGTTGATATCGACCCAAAATAATGATGAAGAGGAAATCGTCATAGTCGTTGACATGCCTTTTAATACTCAAAAAATTGCGATCGCACTGGAGATCTTGTAAATAAACTTAGTGGAGGAGAAAATAACACAAAGTCAGCTAAATGTTTTGAATAATTAGTCACTCCGTACAAATGTTGCAACCGTGACTGAAAGTATCACAATTTCAGCCGAATATTGTTATTTTTATATTCTGTACGAAGCTGCAAATTAATTGAAAACACATTCTGTAAGCGCCAAAAGGCACACAAACAAGAAGCAAAAATCATCTTAGACTCAGTAAAATCGTAACCTTTACATGGAAGTGCGAAAGAACCGCAGTATTGCATCGTAGTAAGTGGAAAATATTTGGACGTGCACAAGATTCATAGAAAGGTGTGGTAGGTACAGCAACCGAGATTAACTGCTAACAGGTTCTTGGTGTCCCTGTAGACCGCCTGCTACCTGCTCCCCCGCCTCTTGTCACAAGTGTGTCTCCTCACAAACGTGCCTCCACACAAGTGTTCCAACCCCAAGAATGAGAGACTTTAACTTTGGGGCAAGCGTGTTCATAGCTTCCATGAAATACTTTTGACAGAGTTGCTACTACGTGTAGTTAATTATACGTATTTCAGTCTTAACTAGACCCTGTTGTCGTCAGGCATAGCATTTACAGAAGTATTCCATTACACTAGGGCTGCAAAGTTCAGCTGCCTTTCTTAAATGAATCATTGTCTTGGGACCGTTTTCAGCTTTTCAGTTGTGAGAGGTAAGTTAATACTGTTTATAATGTAATTTAAGAGATGTATTAGTGTCTCAATCATATTCTTTGTGCTGAAGACGTTGGCCCTGCTGAAAATTTGTGATGCAAGTACCCTCTAATTTATTGGAAAACTGCACAATTGCTTACTTTCCCCTTCTTGAGGAAAATTAAAAGCAACGACAAAATTTAGACTAAGAAAATTAGCCACGCGCAAGTAGCGGAGTGGTCTGGAGCGCCACGTTTCGCATCGCGCTATCTTCCGCGTCGGAGGTTCGAATCCTCCCTCGGGCATGGACATTTGTCGTTAGGTTAGTTTAACTTAGTTTAAGCAATTTTTAAGACTAGGTACTGATGACCAACGTAGTTTGGTCCCATAAAATTACAAACATTTGAACAGATGAACAAACAAATTATTAACTCTCTAATGAACAGAATAAATATAGTTCTTTTTACTACCTTTATCGTTGTTTCAGTAAATAGTGAAAATGTGCTATGGCAGAATTATTTCATGATGAGAAACTATGTAAAGTAAGCGGAGAAAGTAAATCTGTTTGTAAACAAAGATATAGGAACAGCTATGAAGGATGTGCAAGGTGGCTCAATGAATACATATTGCTCTTCCAAGATAATCGATGAACCACATTCTCCATTAAAAATATGTTAAAGGTAGAAGAGGATCAAACCATTCTCTCTGGGTCACTCAACCACATTTCACCTGACGTCGAAGAGAACGTGGCTGCAGGAGCTTTGGTCATTGGCCTACGGAGTTTTTAAAAGCTATAAACTGAATATGCTGTTAGGAGATGGAAAATCAAGCTGTTTATGGCTCTATGCGTTCATGAAATACAACAAATTATTTATAAAAAAAAAGTTGCGATACGAACAGAAAAAATCTTGGGGATCAATTACTTATCCACCCGTATTTACACCTACTTGAAGTTATCATAAAAGCACTTGTCCTACAAAATAAATTGATAGGATTTTTATTTTAGATCCTTCAACACGTTCTTCAAGATGAGTTAATATTAGTGTTCTATTTACTGTTCGTCCGGCGCAAATGACGGGATGATAGCTTTGAAAGCGAGGGGCTGATTTCCTTCCCCATACTTAATAGAAACACCCAGTTCTTCAGCTTTCTCTAATGGACAAATTTTCGAAAGAAAAGTCAATAGAAATCTTACAAGCTAATCTGCCAGGAAGTTTCATATCAGCGCACACTCCGCTGCAGAGTGAAAGTTTCATTCTGGAAACATCCCTTAGGCTGTGACTAAGCCATGTCACCACCATATCCTTTCTTCCAGGAGTGCTAGTCTTGCATGGTTCGCAGGAGAGCTTCTGTGAGGTTTGGAAAGTAGAAGGCGAGGTACTGGCGGAAGTAAAGTTGTGAGGCAGCATCGTGAGTCGTGTCGGGATAGCACAGTCGGTAGTGCGCTTGCCCGCGAAAGGCAAAGGTCCCAGGTTCGAGTCCCGTTTTCGGCACACAATTTTAATCTGACATGAAGTTTCATATCAGCGCACACTCCGCTGCAGAGTGGATCTTACAAGCAGTCTACATCTACATCTTCATCTGCAAATAATATCTGCAAGTCAAGTTGAAGTGCATGGCAGAGGGGTTACCGAACCGATTTAATGATTTTTCTCTACCGTTACAATCTCTAATAGCTCGCGGGAAAAAGGAACACCTCAATCTTTCAGTTTTGGATCTGATTTATCTTATTTTATGATGATGTTCATGTCTACCTATGTAGGTGGGTGTTAACAAAATATGTTTGCATTCGGAAGAGAAAGTTTGTGGAGGAAATAACGCATATAGATCTCACCGCAACGAATAAGGCCTTTCTTTCAATGATTTCCACCTCAACTCGTGCATTATTTCCCCGATAATACAAAACGAGTTGCTCGTCTCTGAGCTTTCGCTAAATCGTCCGTCAGTCTCACTGGGGATCCCACAAAGGGGAGCAATACTCCAAAACAATTTAGTGCTGGCAGCTTCTTTAGTAGAGCTGTTGCTTCTACTAAGTGTTCTGAAATTAAACCTTTGTTCGCCTTCCGTAAAATATTTTCTATATGTTATTTCCAATTTGTTTGACTGATTTATCGAGTAAATGAAATTTAACGGAATTTTTTTAGTGCTCGTATGAATGGATTTCTACTTTCATTGTTTATGGCGAATTGCCAGTTTTTGCACCAAGTAGGTATTAAATACATCATTTTGCAGCTGATTTTAATGATCTGTTGACAGCATCATCCGCCAACAGTTAAAGAGAGCTGCTTGGATTGTGTCCTAGGCCGTTTATAAAATCAATGAACGGTAGCGCCCTATAATATTTCCCTGGGGAACGCCAGATGTCACTTCTGTTTTACCCGATGATTTACCGCCAATTACAACGTACTGTGCCTTTTCTGACAGGAAATCGCACTACTGTGACGATATTCGATAAACACGTAATATCATTAGAAGACGGTTGTGAGGTACAGTGTCCGGAAATCTTGAAATACGGAATCTATTTGACTTCCCTTGTCCATGCCACTGGTCACATCATGTGAGTAAAGAGCTAGTGTGTTTCAGAAGAACGATACTTTTTGAATCTGCGTTATGGGTTAATAGGTCGTTCCTTCGAGGTAGTTCATAATACTTGTGGAAAGTATAAGTTCTAAACTCCTGCTGCTAGCCGATGTCAGAGATAGAGGTCAGTAATTTTGCGGATCACATCTACTGACTTTCTTGAATATTGGAGTGACCTGTTCAACCACACTTACAAAGATCCATGTCCGAGGGAGGGTTCGAACCCCGACGGGGAACGGCCTCGCGCATGGGAGCATAGCACCTCAATGCGCTCAGCCACTCCGCCGCGACCCTGTTCAATTTTCCAGTCTTTGGGTACAGATATTTCGCGGTGCAAGCGGTTTTATATGATACTTAGGTATGGGGCTATTGTATACTCTGATGGTAACATAACTGGTCTACATTCTGCCCCGGGAGACTTATTTTTGTGCAATCTAATCGACTGAGTCAGTTTTTCGGCAAAAAGAGGCAATTATTAATTTATTTTGGTTTTCAGCTATAACCTCCATCTTTACCAACTCAAAGGAACAATCTACTTCAATTTCGTTACAGGATAAACCGCTTGTTATAGCAATAAATACGCCGCTACCTGTTTTTATTCAATCTATTATTTCCGAAAGTCATTTGCTCCTTTGTAAAAATTTGAGGTCAACTTATCTCCGGCTTTAGGCACTTCCGGTTCCAACAATGGATATTCAGTACATTCTATAGCTCTGGTACTTTTCAGATACGACGCTTTACAACTTTTAGACCCATGGTTTTTAGATCTGTATTCGTCCTCCCTTTACCTGTACCCTTTGAAATTGAAACCCTTTCTGTGTGTTCCCGAGGCCCTCTAACCGAAAAAAAAAAAAAAAAAAAAAAAAAAAAAAAAAAAAAAAAAAAAAAACCTCAACGCTACACAGCCTCCGCTACCCTTGTAGCCACATCCTGCGTGTAGTGGTCTCCCTAATTATTCAGTGGAACCCGCCACCCCCCCCCCCCCTCCATCCGATGGCGCAAGTCGAGGCATCTGCAGTTCACACGGTCACAGAATCGTTTGAGCCTCTGATTTGAGCCTCCAGACCTTGCATGGGAATCCGTAATGGCGAGTGTAAGATAGCATGGACGGTAACGGCGCTACAGGCGTAGCGTGCGACAGGTGGGAGTTCGAGGCTGACGGGCGGCGAGGACGGGTAGCCAAGTGGTTAAGGCGACCGCAAGCCCGAAGAGGGAAACCCGGCCCGGCTCATATTTTCACTTGTCGCGATTGTTTAACTTCAATGCCGTAATGCAGCACCTGTCAATCCTTTACTTCCCCTCATTCATTAATCATTTGCACCTCCAGAGGTCTACAGTCATTCCTCCCAACTATGTTGCTGATAGTGAGCTGTGCATCATTCAAGCAAGCCTGGCAGTCGTTACCACTTCGGATAGCCGGTCAAACTGACGCACATCGTTGGTACCGACCTGAGCCGCCACCTGCAGTTGGACGTAACCTGTACCCTTCATGGAATCCGGAAAGACCCATTTCACATCTGGAACGACTCAATCCGGTATGTACACGGAGTGCACATTGTTTGTTTTTCCTCCTTAGCAGGCTCCTTGCTAAGAGGCTCCATTCATTACCCACCTGACGTTGGAGTTCCCAGCTACAATCAAACCCACCAACTGCGATAGCTCGGAACTTGCAAGCTGCGTGGTGACATGAGCATAAGCGGCACCATCAGGGACAAAAATTCTTATTTGCATGTTGTGCGGAGGTGAGGTTTGGTTACCATTGGCTGACGACGATACTCTTCTTTGTGCTGTGATTCGCTAGCCACATAATCACGTGGTCTACAACAAATGAACATCGCGTTGCGCAGCCTCCAATTCAGGCGATCAGAAGCAAATGTGCCGTATTTTGGTGGATTTTTTATTCACACTTCAATATTACGAAAGCTGGCAACTTAAATGTAACGCCGTTTGAAAGACATTTGCAAAACACATATTTTAAGGTAAGGTATGTCGTAATTAAGTATGGAGAAATTATGCCTATACGTATGAAACCTTTACCCAGTTAAGTTAGAATCTGTATGAAAATGGCAGGATTCCAAAGCGCTAAAATACCGCAATATATTCACGTAATAAAGACCGATTGATCGAACAAAATAACAGAAGCACTACATTTATGAAAAATTAGTGTGGAAAGCAGCTTTATCGGAAAATTGCAACGTAATATTTCTCGCCCCATCCATGCCAGTAGCGATTAGGTGAGTTTGATATATTGCAGATATGCAACATAACCTTAAAATTATAGTTGCGATATTAAAATTCAAACTTACGGGTAACGACTAGTTAAGTGAGACTTGGTATGATGATAGTGGCTGGAAAAAGAAATTTGCTTGAAAATTACGGCGATGTCAATATTTTGGACCTACAGGTCATTGCCCCTATAAGGCACCCTAGACGTATTTATGTTCGTCCAAACCATTTTGAATGCTGGGATGATGCAAAATTTGTTACTCGATTTCGTCTTCGAAAAGCCACTTTGGAAACGCTGCATGAAAAATCTCCTCGACCATCTGAAGAGTCCAACAGATAGTTACGTATTTTGTAAATTATCAGTCGTAATAGAAAACAGAAGACATTATTTATCTCTGCAAACTTATGAACTCAGTATTTACTTATGCTTGCTGCGCCTAGTGTAAGGCCTAAAATGTGATTGCACTTTCGCCTATGTGCAAGTTATTGCTTGCAAATAAGATACTACGCACTTGGCAGTATGTTATCGTACTAAGCCCTAAGCAGTTTTGCTGTCCTACATATTCCATGGACAGCATTGAATTCATTTGCCACAATGTAATGTCTTTTCCTTTTCCTTCAAAGCTTTTTTTTTTTTTTTTTTTTTTTTTTTTTTTTTTTTTTTACATTTCAATGTGTCATATTTCTCTATTAACAACACAAGACTCTCACACTCATTTTCTTGTAACATTAGAGCTTCTTTCACCTTTTTTGCCATAGCACCAAATAACTGTCTGCTAACCTCCTTCCCGATAGTCAAATATGGCGAACAGCTGTTTATTCAGATAGCACTCTTATTTGTTTCTATTGCGAACATAGTCGAAATATGTCGAACCTTCTCGTTTTCTTCAGGTTAGCAAACGAGTGGTGTATCTGGCAATGACGAACACAATTCATTTAACGAGCACATTTAAATGGACGTTAACGGCATCTTCTCGTTTACTAACGAGAAGATTAACGAGAGATGGACGAACCGCCCTTAGAAGATAACTAGTATCCGAATCTAAGATACATGCGAGTACTCGGTAAATTTAATAAAATAAAGGAAGAACCTCAAAGAACAGTCAAACCATGTCGCTTCGACTAAGAAGCCGGTTACATTTACATCGATTTGCTATGTATTGCGCTGTGCTCTCGGCAACGGAAACCCAGCGAATGGGTCGACCAGTGCCATCATTTAAGAATAACTATGACAAACTGCTGTAGGATAACATGGGGGAAAGACAATTACGCGGCTTTTCAAATCGTATCGAGCCCACTTTTACAGTGATCTGACACACAAACACTAAAACAGCCACACACTTCCAGCCATACACCTAAATGGACATAGAAATGAACGCCAACCTCCCTGACAAAATCCAGATGTCACTGAGGTATATTACCACAGTATCTCTGTGAAAAGCATGTCGCCTGCGGCCAGTGTTTCCAGATGGCAGAGAGAGAAAATACCTACAGTCTCACAAAAATATACCTACCTTTTCCCTCCTTTCTCCCTACCACCTCATTAATGCCCCTACATCAGGGTCGTAGCCAGGACTTGCGTCTGGGAGGGACTGAATGCAGGAGTCCGGCCAGAAGGGGTTAACCAGTTGATTAATGACATGTTACAATTTTGAAAAACTTTAAAATAAATATTTGGCATCATGCTTCACTTGCTAGATATGTTTTCCCATTGGCTGATCGTTACTGACTGATGGAGTAAAGTGTAGATTATGCCGCGAATTCCAAGTGCTCTGTTACCAGAGGTTTACTGATTTATCGATCGGACAAGGATACAACAAGAACCTGTCAACCACAGAGAGGAACATCATTAATTAGTTTCCCGAAATATGCCGCTAATTCCGAGTGCACTGTTACGCGAGGATAACTGATTTATTGACCGCACAAGGATACACCGAGACACTATCAACCATAGAGTAGGAACAGCAGTAGTTATTTACTTCACAATCAGCACCAAACAGGATGTCCGTCATTCTGCATGATTCGATTTTTATAGAGTAATGCTACTAGCGCTTTGTTCATTTATAACGTTGGCTGTCGCAAATATTTTAGCGTTTCCTTGTCAACATTTTTTCATTTGCAAGTACTAACAAGTATATCGTCCTGACGTAAATAAATAACTGTCTAGTCAAGGTAATAAAACGTCTTTCTTTCATGGAAACAATAAATATTCCTTGTGCTGACATTTTCTAATACTATTTCCAAACCGACTCTCCATTCCACTGATATACATTGAAATAATCATATTTCGCATCAATTTTAATGTGTCTGAAACTAAGTTTTCAAATTAATATCGTTCACTACGAATAGAAAACAACTATGCCGTCTAAAATATCATTGGCTACTTCAAAATTTGCCACAATTGGTCGGCTTGCCAACATTACCCGCTAGGCATGTGTCGGCAATTGTAAAATTTTACCAAAGTATCCACGCGTTGGGGACTTTCGGATGAAAATTCCCTACATGATTTTAATGCTTAAAAGTACCTACGTGTAGGGAAAATTCCCTACGTCTTGCAACACTGCCTGTGGCAGCTCGTAACAGTGTAATTGCGTTTCGCTTGATTTGTTACTCTCATACGTCTTCATCTCTCTGTTGCTTTGAAAATATCTTCATAAGAGTGCAATATCAGTAGTTTATTACATCCCTGAAGGTAGTGTCCCTTTTCTCTCCTCTATCAATTTTGCATCGAATACTGACATGTCATGGGGGACTGTTGACCTAGCTGTTTAGTCCCCTCAAAAACCAGCAACAACAACAACATGTCACGTATCTTATTTGTTTTTCTGTCCGTTTTAATCCAACGATCTCTTCTATGGACTGATTTATCTATGAATATTCGATAGAAACGCACCTCGTTTATTATCTCGCTGAATACAGAAGCGCTGTTGCCACCACAGCGACAGCGACAACATGACAATAATTGCTAACACAATCGATGGTGCGTCGATGTACGCTCTCGAAATCACACTGATTGACACTGAACAATACTGGTAATGTAAATGCATTTGTTTGCTACCGCAATGTACACTAACAGATGCGATTGGCAGACTGCTGTAAAAATTGTGATCCGTCCGATGGCTGTTGCATGCAGATCAGCTGTGAACTCGAACAGTGAACATCTTCATTTTATTCACGGAATGTACGAGATTAATTGCGAATGGGTAAAGTTGAAAATATGTACCTAGCCGGGATTCGTACATGTCCGAAAGAACAGACACCACACGTGCACGGTGTTTCACTAAATGTGTTTGCCTCCGTAAGTTACGAAGTAACAGGCGACGGAAATATTTATGGCGGTAGGTCACCATAAAAAACATTACACTATCTGCGGAGCTATGAAAATAGTTTATTGTATTATTTTCCAAAGAGTTACAGCAAAACCATACAATTTTTTTAAATGTAACAATAGTAGTTGCTATCATGCAATGGGATAAGTAACACCAGCTGTGTATACATCAATTTAAATATCATTGCTATAATTAACCCTTGAAAGTTTCAGGGGCAGGTACCACACACTGTACATAATACGTGGCTGTGGGTGATGGGATGTTCTGGCGGTGGGAAGTTGATTTAATTGAGAAATGTGTGTCCATACGCACAAATCAATGCACCTTCTAAAATCTGCGAACGAGATGTAACATCGCTGGTGTCACAGAGCAACATGCGTCTTCGATGCACGTTTTTGGATCAACGTGGGATGTGGGATCAGTGACATAAACACGATTCTTTGGATATCCCCACAAAAAGAAATCTAATTCTGTTAAATCGGGCCATGAATGAGGACCTTGGCGCCCCAACGATCTTCCGGCAAACCTCTTGTTTGGTTCTACCACAACAGCACGCGCAGAATGGTCTGGGTAACCATCGTGCGGCATCCACATATGGACTTTAGTGTGTAGGCACACATGTTCAAGGAGGCCACCCAAACTGTCGCATATAAAAGCGCAATATAACTCATCTGTTAATGTGCCTGGAAAGTAGTAGGAACCGATTATGTAATCCCCAAGGATTGCACACCATACATTAATAGACCACCTACGTTGACGATTGACAGGTCGAACTCCCAGAGGATTGTCTGCGGCCCAGTGGTGCATGTTATGGCGATCACTGCACCATAATTTGTGAACGTGGACTCATCAGAGAACATAACACTTTGTGAAGACTGCAGCGTGAAATTACGCATGGCCCATTCACGGAATGTAACTCTCACTGAAAACGTTCCCATGCAGCTCCTAGGTCAGTGACAGGCGGTACGGATGAAACCTGTGGCCGTGTACTATACTCCACACAGATGTGAGACTAACACCAGCAACTGAAGAAAAGGCTCGTAAGCCGACATCAGGATCGTGGGGTACTGCAGCTAAAACAAACACACTTCAGTCTCATCATTTTTTGCAGCTTTTCGTCTGTTACAGCGGCGCATTACCACACTGCCTCTCACCCGAAGTCGTCGCTGTTCGGTTCATAAGAACATAAACGCTGCCGGAACTCTTCGTCTAGGATATCTCACGACATACGCCATGGCTGCTTCTGTAGCATAGTGTCGGCACTCGCCGAGCATCAGCAACATGTCAACGTACTCGATGTTCGTGGATGTCATCTTCACCCGATGTCAGTAACTGTGGTATATTGAGCCCCTTTGTTTGTGTGGCTCGAACTATCGGGTATCCGGACGTGTGCGGCGACAGTCGGCAGCTTCTCGCTCCGTGACACCGGCGACGTTACAACTCGACCGCACCACATTTAGAAGGCTGTTTGCGTTGTGCGCAGCGTGAGTGGTATCAGCCCCTGAAACTTTGAAGGGTTGTAGCTCCCAAACTAAACGTGATAGGAATGTAATTAAAATTGATGTAAACACAACTGGTTCAAATATTCAAATGTTTGTAGAGCTTAGGGGACTTAACTACGGGGTCATAAGTCCCTAAACTTACAACCTACTTATGAACTAGCTAATACTAAGGACGGCAGAAATATCCATGCCCGAGGCGGGATTCGAACCCCCGACTGCAATGGCCGTGCAGAACGTGACTGGCGGGCCGCAGACCGCTCGGCCACCGCGGCCGGCGCACAGTTGGTGTTACTGATACCATTACATAACAGTAATAACTATTGTTCCATTTAAAAAATCGTATCTTTGGAAGATAACACAATAAACTGTGTTCATAGCTCCGCAGACAGCGTAACGTTTCATATGTTGATCTACCGCAATTCCGTCACCTATTACTTCGTAACTTGCAGAGGCAAACACTTTGTCAAACATCACAGTAAAGATATGATCAAGGAGCCTGTGCGTAATCCCACGGCACAGAAGTGAAGCTTTCAGGGCATCTCTCTCTCTCTAACAGGGCTCAGGCCGTGAAACCACCGTCTCCTGTAGATAAACTCGCTTTATTGGCTGCAACTGCTGAATTGGCTCACTTTGTATATGTTGTTGCTCAGCAGCAGTGTCCTGCTAAGCTGTTGAGTCTGCATCCGCTACTACTCTTTAAAACCAACTATGACTCCATCCACTTGCCAATTCTCAGAATATCTGCAGTGGCAGTGGTTGTGTTTCACTTGAATTTCCATTCTCACGGATTGCAGTATACTGCAATTGAAAGTTTTTTCCCAGATAAACTGTTAGATTAGTACCGATCATAAAAAGGAAATTCATTCGTTTCTTACAATCACACATTCTCATTTATAACGTTGTTGTTGCTGTGGTCTGCTGTCCAGAGACTACTTTGAGGCAGCTCTCCAGCCTTCTGTATCCTGAGCAAGACTCCTCATAAGAACGGCAACCCACATCTATTTAAATATGTTTACCGTATTCTTTTCTTTGTCTCCGTCTGCGAGACTTACCCCACACACTTCCCTCCAATTCTAAATTCACGATTCATTGATATCTAAGAATGTGTCCTTCTAAATTTATAATCAATAAGAACTTATTTGCTTGACCTGCTAAACTTTACAGTGCATATCAAAATAAGTGTCGTGTGATCATAACGGCCTGACAAATAAATAAAATAGAAAATAGCTTTAAACTTTTTGAGCCTCACATTTAGACATATACGCTGCCACTTTTATTAGGGATTTGCCAAGGGTTTTGATGAGCATCGTGGTATGTTAATCAGACCCAAATATGAAGGAAAAGGAATTTAACCTGAAGGACTAAACTGTTATTGCGTGAGTACGGATTGTGCTTCATTCAAGTAAAAGGCAGAAACATTTCTCTGCCTTTTCTGCAGTAATTTACAATTGTTTTGGTCATTACTTCAGGATTTACGATTAAATGAAAACTGAATAAATCAATACTTAACGTTTTGTTCAAAATTTTTCTTTGGTCCATGCATGTATCATTGTTCCTTTCCGAAAATGCCACTATTATTTGCTTCATACCGTGTGTGGTGCTGATTGTCAAATTTGTAGCTTGTAAAGCATGCAACCTTTCCGGTGTTAAACTTTATCCAAATCGGCCGTATATATTGCACTACTGGGCTTCGACATGACCTTAGCCGTATGTGTTGAAATGTTCAAATGTTTGTATAGCTTATGGGACTTAACTACGGGGTCATCAGTCCCTGAACTTGCAAACTACTTATGAACTAACTAATTATAAGGACGGCACAAATATCCATGCCCGAGGGGGGATTCGAACTCCCGACCGTAGTGGGCGTGCAGACCGTGACTGGAGCGCCTCAGTTCCGTCGGCCACCGCGGCCGGCCGTATGTGTTGAATCAGAACCCTTCCACTGTTAAGTTTCGTAGAAAAAATAAATAAATAAATAAAATAAAGAAGCCGCGATCTTGTAACAAAGAATCTAAGAACCTATGGTCGTTTCCTCTGATAACACATGAATGGTAACATACAACCAGATGCCATACTACTAATGTTCTCCAAAATTAGGATTTAATTTCGTTTCGCTGTATGAGTGATGAGAAAGTGTGGGAAACTGTGTAAAGGACATACTTCAAGTATGTTATTCAAATGTTTGTTCAAATGTTTGTTAAGCTTATGGGACTTAACTACGGGGTCATCAGTCCCTAAACTTACGACTTCTAAGAGACTAATAAGAGATTACGACTTCTCTTATTATATAGTTTAAGGAAAGTTAAATCTACTTTTTTTAGCATTTTTAGCTTTGGAGAAAGGTTTTGACAGTGCTGACTGGAAGACTTCTTCTTTTCAACTGTCACATGCCCTGTCGACCTTGCGTTGCATTAATTATCTGCTTCCATCGTCTTCTATCTTTCGCTGCCTCTTTCTATTCTGCGGAAACTCCTAATGATGCGACGTCCTTCCTGTGTCATCTTTGCATCTTGTGCCAGCTCGGCCCAGTAGTCTTGTTGCTTGGCGAGCTCCCTCAAATGCTTTCTTGGGTATTCTTTTGCTTTCCATTCTAACTACATATTCAGCCCAGAGCAGTCTTCTACTTTTAATTTCTGGACGATAGTGGGTTGCTTCATTAACTGATGAATTTCGCTGTTCTTTCGAATTCTCCAAAATTAATTCTCCAACAAAGATCCCCAGATTTTCCTCATTACTTTCTTTCAAAAACATTCAGTTTTTATCTTTCATTCTTTGTACGCGTCCAACTTTCCGAATCATACAGTACTATGGGGCCGACGATAGTGTTGTATACATTCGTCTTCGTGGTGATTGACAGAGATTTACTTTTGAGTGGCGTGCTTAGTGCGCACAGACATCGTCATCCTGAGGCTATTATCTCATTTATATCCAGTGTAATGTTAGTGTTACTGCTGAAGCGTGATCAAAGGTATTTAAACTGATGAACTTTTCTGAATCTAGAATGTTGATCAATTTATGACTAGACGTATTTCGATATATTCTGTTTTATCTTGGTTTATCAAAAGCCCCATTTTGCTAGCACTATGCCTGACATCTGTGCATAACATTCGGCTCTTCTTCAGTTTCACTGATCAATACTGTATGTTCAAATGTTTGTATAGTTTATGGGACTTAACTACGGGGTCATCAGTCCCTAAACTTACAAACTACTTATGAACTACCTACGAACTAGGACGGCACAAATATCCATGCCCGAGGGGGGATTCGAACCCCCGACCGTAGTGGCCGTGCAGACCGTGACTGGAGCGCCTCAGTCTCCTCGGCCACCGCGGCCGGCTCAATACTGTATCATCTGCATATTACTAACATTTTAACTTCGAATCGGAAACCACTGTACAGGTGTAAATTATTCTCCCGAACCACTTTCTCCAATGCAAGAATGAGGGGATCACATGAAAGAGCATCTTCCATTCTTAGGCCTGGTTTGATTGAAAAGTTGGTGGATGTGGGTCCTCTTAACTTCAAGTTGCGTGGTATCTATCCATGCACAGTTGTATCAGCCAAATGATTTTACTTGGGATACAAAATTATCTTAGTGTATCGTAGAGGCTACTTGTGTGGATGCTGTCATAAGCCCGCTGGAAATTAATGAACCGACAGTGGATGTTTTCTTTAAATCCTCAGTTTTTCTCAAAGATCTGTCATAGCTTAAATAAATTATCAATAGTGGAACGGTTTGGTCTAAATCCAGCCATGTACTCTTTAATAATGTTTTCTGTGTAAGCTTAAGTTTCACGAGAATGATAATTCAAAAAAATTTGTTACGTGCAGCGAACTGATTCCTTCGATAATTACTACATTCCATTCTATTTCCTTTCATGGAACTAATTATGGCAGATTTTCAGTCTTCAGCCATTTTTCACTTTTCCAGATCATTGTGATAAGGTTAACAATTTATTTGTGTAGTTTTCTTCCTCCCTCTTTTAACATATCTGCTATTGTCTGGTCCTCACCTACAGCCTTGTTATTTTTCAACTTTTTAATGGTGTGTATCACATCCTGTTCTGCATTCGTCATTATTAACGTTGTCACTCACGGTCATTGCGAAGATGATGGTTTTGTAAGAGTCTATGCAATTCAACATTTCTGAGAAATACTCTTTCCATCTTTCTAGGATGTCTTGTAGCTGTGTTAGCATGTTTTGGTTAGTAACTTTTATGAAGAGATTTTCACTTTGATAACTTCTCTTACTGTTCTTTGTATGCTGAAAAACTTCTTTGTTTTTCTATTCCTGCTTTCCTCTTCTATAGATACCAGAACTCCAATTAAATATTTCCTTTTCTCTGTTCGTAAAATACAAAATATTGGAATGCAGTATTTCAAATTCCAGGAGTAAAATTTAGGAAAGGAAAAATTGCACACAACTTGTACAAAGGTAATACAGCAGTTACAATAATTGACGGACATGAATAGGAAGGGAGTAAGACAGGGTTTTAGCCTATCGCAATGTCATTCAATTTATATATTGAGGAACCTGTAAAAATGCAAGAAGTAATTTGGAGAAGGAATTTAAGTACAGGGAGAAGAAATAAGAACTTTGCGGTTTGCCGACGATATTGCAATTCTGTCAATCAAAAGAGCTAAAAGAACAGTTCAACGGAACAGGCAGTATCCTAAAAGCAGGTTATAAAATGAACATTAATAAGGGAAAAACATGAGGAATGCGATGTAATGGAAGAAAATCAGCTGACGTTGAAGGAATTAGATTAGGTAATGAAGGAAATAAAATTAATAGATAACTTTGTAAGAAAATCAGGTGACGTTGAAGAAATTAGATTCGATAATGAAGGAAATAAAATTAGTAGGTCACTTTGTTAGTTGGATTGCGAAACAACTTCTGACGGCCGAAATAAAGAAGATATAAAATTTAAAATGGCTGTGGGAAGAAATGCATTTCAGAAGATGGGAAATTTATTGACATCCAATATTAATTGAAATGTCTTCCCTGAAAGCATTTGTCTGAAGCATAGGACTATACGTAGTGAAATATGGACGATAAATAAGTTTAGACAGACATGTGGTAGAAGTATTTCAAAAATGGTGATACAGTCGAATGATGAAGATTATGTGGGTGGATGGCGTGACAAACGAGGAAGTGCTGAACAGATTTGGGGGAAGCATTTTTGACATATCTTGACTAAGAGCAAGGAAAGATTGATAGGTCACATTTTTAGGCGTCAGGGAATCGTGAATTTAGTATTGAAGCGAAGTGTCTAAGGCTAAAAATCATAGAGGGAGACTTAGGGACGAATACAGTAAGCAGGTTGAAAAGGAATGTAAGTTGTAGGTCTTATTCAGAGATGATGAGGCTTGCGCTGTACAGCATTGCACGGAGAGGTGCATCAAACCAGTCTTAGGATTGTATACCACAACTAGCGTTTGTTCAAGATGTAGCACTCTGAAAATTTGCCAATGCATGTGATGTGATGTAATAGTGAAGCGGAGACGCGAAGTGAGACGTACAGCCCGAATGCGAAATCTAAGATATTGTAAGCAGTTCATGGTTCTGTCGTGAACTACTAACAATATGCAAGATCTTATGACGGCAGCTTGTATCCACCGAAACCGGTTATAAACATATTTTTAAGCGATCTTAGACAATCTGTTTCTTTTGTACAACAAAAAATAAAGATAGATCGTTCTGAAAGCCTGAAATAATGTCAGAAATGTATGAAATTTATAAGTATTTGGTATAAAACATTATTCAAGGTCTGTGGAAATAGTTAAAATTGCTCCCGATTTCTAATTTCTCTCTTGGTGTACACCAAGTACAGGAAAAAAAAGCGTAGTATCAATCTAGGCCTACATCTGCCGGTTCAGGGTGATACAGTTCAAAGCTATCACCATGAATTTGAAAGGAATATCCCTAAGTGGATAAGGGGGCCTAATTGCATTAGTTCCTTATAAGCACCCCTAAGAACGGTTTCCTTCATATAATTTCGTACGATGGCAGGATTTCGAATCGCCTACGCAAACATTTTTTTACGAGTATACTTAATATTTTCCAGGAATAATGGGCAGAAAAGATCAGCCTTTCTACGTCATCATAGAGTTCCGCACAATAAATAGTGTTTCATGTCACGTAGACAAACATCTAGTATTTTTGCCAGGCGTAATGGGCAAGTGTCCGTACAGTTATATCGGTCAGATGGAGAGAACTTTTTGAGTTCAAGAAAATATCTATGTCACTATGTTGTTTTGATGAGTTGACCAAACTGTTCAGTATTGGCCACATACAACACATACGTGTTAGGCTATAAACGCTTCTGTTCAAAGAAATGTGGCAATATGTAGTCTCATGATCGAACCGTACATATCTACTTTGATTCGCAGGAACTACATTATCAGCAAATAGTATCTCGTACCTGGGATCTTTCAGTCACTCACTCTATCATAGGCTAAAATTTTCGAAACAGTAATGACATTAAAATTAAGGTAACTAACTAATTAAGAAATGAGGTTTTATTGTAAAGTTTGCAAATTATGTAAGTAATGCTAGATAACTCAGTTGAACTGCTCACATGAACTGAGCAACTTTCCACAAACGGTCCTGACCGCCAATACATGATCTGAGCAACTTGTATCTGTTCAAATACGCACTTGCAAGCTCCTTTGCAAATACTTTCATTCAGGGATTTTATTGAACTCATGGAAAAAAATAAATTTTGAAGGAAACACTTTAAAAAGTGCAAACGGTCAATTTGACATGTTTTTTGTCGAAGAACATTTGTCTCTCTCTGATTGTCTTGTTCGTTTTTCGTAAAGAAAGAAAAAAAAATTACACCCAACACTGTTCAATCGAATGTAAGTGTCCGTTTGTACTCTTCTCAAAGTGCTCACAAAATTATAAATGTTAAAATGAGTTGACTAAAGTATGAATCAAAACGAGAGTTAAAACCCTCACATGCGTTCGTCGTTCTCAAAAGTGCACAGTATTCGTCTCCCCAAATACAAGACGTGAAAGATACATTTTCCTTGTCAATATAATTTCCAGTAGGTAGTCAGAGAACTGCGTCGATAATGCAAACACTAAGCACTGCATAGTTCCCAGTGAAACTATATTATATTGCTCGTATAAGATTAAAAAAAAGATGGAAGAAAGAAAGAAAACTTACCATTCTTGGCAATGATGAAACCTGCAGTCATTTGTTTCACCCTGGGGAAAGATTGATTTTTGGTTCGAAGCACATTCCTTTGTTAAGAGCCATTGGCGAATATCTTGATTTATAGAGCAGTAAATGCAGCTTATGAGCTGTAGAATATAATAAACCCTGAAGAAGTTATCTCTAGAGGGAAATTATAAATTTTACCTGGTGTATTATACTCTACAGCTCACAGGCTACATTTACTGCCCTATAATACAAAGTACTCGGAAATGGCACTTCACTTACCATTGTGTTCCCCCGAGCCGCTATATTCCTGTTTATCACAACCCAGAACGCTTACGGACATTGCTGTATTTTTGTGTTTCAAAGACAGGAAACCTGTCGAATGTAAGTAATTGCAAGAAAAATTTTGGAGCATAGTCGGATGTGCCCACCATGAGACCTATGTCCTTTTCAAATAAGTGACGTAGATCTAACTCTGTAGAAACAATTATCAAAGCTTAGTCAGGATCATTTTTCAGTACAAATTCCTCAACTTATCTTTCTTCATGTTAATGGAATTGACCGCTAAGTGAAACTCCTCTGTTCATTTTGGCAACTTCGGATGACACTTAAACTTTACACTGACATTATTGTTTCTCATGTATGTTGCTTATCGATGAGTCAACACTTTAACGAAATGGCGTGTCAGTATCATAGGTAGCTTTCGATTTTATTCCATTCGACACTGATTTTCTTCCTAAGTCCTGCACTAAATATGGATCATAACTATGATTTCCGTTGCACGTATTGTAAAAATTTTGGCATAATAGTTATTCTTAGAGCTTCCCGAGACCTGCTCGCCAGTCGATTGCACATCCTTATTGTGTTCAAAGGTGACATTTTTATTAACCCCCTTTCGGTAAACATTGTCATTACAAAGTCCTACAGATTCAGTATCATTCTCCTACGCGTTCAACAAAATTTTATACCGACACTCGCCACTTCGTGCTCTTCTCGGGCGGACACGATCTAAACAGCAGAAACAAGCGTACTGTTATAAGGCGGTGCTGTCGATCGCACTTTTTAGGCGGGATGCCCCAGGTTTGCGCTCTTCCGACTGAAGGGAAAGTTGCTCAATTCGTTTGCGGAGATTAGTGAGGCCCATCTCGACCCCATCTAAGTTGGTCAGTTAGTATCCGCCCCAGTTGAATAATGTGAAATCATTAATTAATTTTGACAACATTGTCAAGGAGAAAAACAGCGATCTATTTGTTGTGATTAATATTAAAAAAACAGTCTTGATCGCAAAAATTAACAGTTTCTATTTACCGGTTACGACCTGATGTAGGTCATCTTAGGGATAAAAAGTAGCTCATGTGGCCACAGATGCGTTCACTGCGTTCTGTTCAAATGTTTGTAAATCTGGGTGACTTAACTACTGAGGTAGCTCATGTGGGCACATGGGCTACTTGTTATTTTTTTTTTTTTGTAATATGAAATCAGTAACAAGTATTAATCTATCAGTAATAAATTAGAAATAAACATTATAAATTTAGCAGAATAGATGCGTTCACTGCGTTCTGTTCAAATGTTTGTAAATCTGGGTGACTTAAGTAATGAGGTAATCAGTCCCTAGACTCACTAGCTAATTAAACTAACATAACGACAATCCACACATACACACACACACACTCACACACACACGCACACACCACACACACACACCACACACACACACACACACAAACATGCTGGAGGGAGGACTCGAACCTCCGATGGGTAGCAACCATGCGGGTTGGGTTGGGTTGTTTGGTTGGGATAGGGGGACTAAACTACTGAGGTTATCAGTCCCCCAGTGATGAGGGGAAAGAGTGAGGATGAGAAGGGAAGGGTGAGGGAAAGGAAATGCAGTCCGGGAAGTAAAGAAGGAAGGAACTGCATTAGCCCGGGGCCCGTGCTCGCCACACACTTACTCACAAAAGGACCGTTGAGCCTCCTGGGGGAGGGGGGGGGGAGCAACCACGCGCTCCGCAGGAAGCCAACTTAGAGTGCGATTGCGTTCTGAAAATGGTACCAAAATCCCTCACTAAGTAACCATCAACGATGCTCAGACAGTAAGTCCATTTCGCCATCACACATAATTGTCAGCTCAAAATACTTCAGTACTTAATTCAACGAATAACATATCATCACTCGTATGATCTATTGAAGAGTCATATACACTGTTCAGTTTTAAATCTATAATCGAATCAAAAGAAGTTAGAGTTCATAAAATGGCACTGATTTCCCCTTGCCGAAGTTACGGTCCCGACAAGGCGGCGATACGCCGCGCAAATTCTAACATTGTCGAAAACGAAGCAGTTTAGATGTTCTCGTGGGTCCTCTTTCTTCCAAACTAAGACATTTAAAGAAACCTATAGCCCCAAGGAGCTGAGCTTTCCACTCAGCTCTTCCATGTATTCTGATTGGCCACAGCAGTATTCTGCTCGAGCAAATAGCCAACATCTCCAAGCGTAGCAGAGTTCTTAATATAAAATTTTGTTTTAACTTCAGTCTCACCACCTTGAAAGAAGCATGCAGTTCTCCAAACAAAATTCAGTCTCAAATAGCCAAGTGAAATAAGCGTGTCTTACTATTTTTCTTAATGAAACTGCACTCAATTAATTGACGATCCCCATCTATGTATCTTAAATAACATAATGAATGGTGGCAACGGAAATGCGGGTTAGTTTCCTCTCCTCCAGAAGGGAGCAAGAGACAAGATATTTGATTTAACTACACAACATTTGTAAAATATATAGTGTGGGAGAATTTAAATTAATACAAGGGTTAACGTTTAACAAAATGATTTATTGTCCAAGGCATGAATAACAAATGGGGAGAGACCGATTTAAATATAATAAACACACACCTTACAACAGAATCCACATTTACATAAGATTATATGGCCCTAATACTGTCCACCAACAAAAGTAGTACTAGCGTAATTAATAATGATTATTTTTCAGAGGGGATAAGGGAGGAATTGATACACACTGTCACACAGATAAATGCGCCAAGAAATGTAGGTACTTACCAGCAGCGACCACACACACACACACAAACACACACACACACACACACACACACACACACACACATACACAAAACACCAGCAGCAGGACGTTGTACGGAAACAGCAGGTTCACTCGATCAACAATAATTGAAAAATTTTGTTCCATACTGTACGGTCGTGTGGCTTAAGCTCAGGGTAGCTATTAGCGAGGACAAAAATGCACGTGATGAAGATCACGTGGAGTGCGACACAGTCGCGATGTATGTTTCTAAGGAAATTCAAGATATCGATTAAATTGGAAAATTCGCTAAATAATACTTAAAAACGGTCGTTCTGCTGTTCGGTTTGCACAAGGGGAAGGGAAGTACTGAATGGTAAAGGTTTCAGGTCAAAACAGCACTCTATAAGGTCGGATCTTAGAATTCCAAAACTTAAAAAAAAACTTTTTGCCCAAGTAAGACCGCGAGATAGGTCATGCAACCATTCTTTCTATCCAGGGGAATTATATCTAGCTAATAAACAAGTTTGCAGAAAAGTAGGACGTCCACATGGTCCAATCGTGAAAAAAATCGTACTGACGTGTTTTACGGCCCACTTCAGATTTGTAGTTTTATAAATAATAAAAAATTAATTAATAATAGTGTTTGAAACCCTTTTAGGAAAAAAGCGTCCCGAACGTCCACGAATGTGACATTAACATTATCCTGTACATATGTGCGTGATTTGTCCACTCTTTCCGCCCACTATCGAGCCGATACGTAGACTATCTGAAGATGTCTTTATAAAGCTACTGGGCCTAAAATACATATGAAATAAATTAATATGGTTTATATTCAGATGTAAGTGATACAAAGTTAACCGGTTCACCTAGTCGCCCAGCAATGCTTTCCAATTGCTAATATGTATGTACTCTTGCTTTGAACGTCAAATGTGCAATTTTTTTTCGCAATCGTACGAATGATATTGATATCCCAAAGGAAAGAGCTCTTTCAGTTTTCCACAAATTTTCCTATTTTCTGGCCAACTATTCCAAGCTTTTACTTCGTTCAAACCTTCCTCTCGCTTGAACGTCGAATGTGAAAAATTCTATCGCAGTCAGACAAATGATATTGATATTCCATTGCAAAAAGCTCTTTCAGTTTATCGCGAATTTTCAAATTTTCCTGCTAACTTTCCCAATTTTTTTCTTCATAAGTGCGTTCATCTTTCACTGAACGCCAATTGATCAAAATGAGTGCTTCTCAACTTATAGTGTTGAGTACATTTAGAAACACATTGAAAAAGGATCTTGGTTCGAATTTTACGAAGTTTCTTTCTAACTGTCCCTACTTTTTTTTTTTACTGAAAACTTTTCCAACACCATAATGAAGAAAACAAAAAAGGAATTACCCCTCTTCGTACAAACCTAGTCCTGTCAAGCCGTACTCAAGTGATTCTCTTACAACCATGTGGCAACTGATTTTTATTCATAGGAAAAAATCGCTTTCGGCTTTTCCTATATTTTCTTACTTTCCGGGGAACTTTTCCGAATTTGTATTTCATGCGACCCTTCCTCTTGCTTTCAACATGAGATGTACAAAATTTTAACGCAGTTGGAGGAATGGTATTGATAGCTCACTCGAAAAAGCTGTTTCAGTTTTTCCCGTTTTTCCTCTTTTCCGGAAAACTTTTCCATAGTTTATTAACGTTTAAACCTTCCCTGGACTTAGACCATTATTTCAAGACTAAAATTAGCTAAATCGGTTCAGCCTTCTCGAGTTTTAGTGAGACTAACGAACAGCAATTTATTTATATATCTTGTATATCTGGTAACTCACATAGTGCGAATGGAGCGTCTCGCTATACTCATAAAATGTCTGAAGCTCATCAACATTTATTTACTGAGGATAAAATAAATGGAATACGCTATATGGACGTGTTTCAACCTCAACACTAATATTTTACAATAATAAACAGAATAATACCCAGTCACCTTGGCAGTATTTCTTACTAGTACAAAGGTGTATGAAATAATTAAATAAATTAGCTTGACCTCTCATTCTACAGAATATTGAGGTAAAGTATCGAACAAAACAGACAAATATTCTTTACATAGAGGGACTTATCATGCATCATCTAACTGTTGAGTTAGTGTGGGGAATATGATTATCTGACTATATTTCTGTAATAAATTGATACATTGTGTGACTGAAAAGTTCGGTAAATGGTCTCAAGAAATGTGGGAAACAAGAGCTCCAACCAAACCACCTTTACTGGCCTTCAAAGTAATCGCCGTTGGCTGTACTACACTTCTGCCATTGGTTGTGCCGCTGTTGGGAGCTGTCAGCAAATGCTTCTTGTGGAGCCGCTCGAGTCACTGAGCTTAAGTGTTGTTAGATCTCAGCAACTACTCAAATGCACACTTGTTACTCACTCCTTCAATGCAACACAATTGCATTAACATCCCATAGGTCTGCGTTGCCGTGCCGACGCAGTGGCCGAGCGGTCCGCGGCGCGCCAGTCACAGTCTGCACGGCCACTACGGTCGGGCGTTCGAATACCCCCTCGGGCATGGATGTTTGTGTCGTCTTTAGTATAAGGTAGTTCATAAGTAGTTTGTAAGTTTAGGGACTGATAACCCCGCAGTTAAGTCCCTTAAGCTTAACAAACATTTGAATTTTCCGTCGCCGTTTTGCGTAATTTCAAACAAAACTTAATGTTGATACGTTGCTCCTTTGCGCTATTTTGCGCTCCATGTTGCAGTGACACGAGTTCTCACACTGACTTTGTTAGCTATCTTGCAGCGTGTACCACCGCTTCAAGGCAGTCCTTTGGGCAATGCGAGGCGGGCGCTTGTTAACATGTCCCTCAATATGTATGAACGGCCACCTAATCCCCGCCAAAAAAAGAGGACCATTAACCGAAATCTTGGTGCAGAGACTAGCCTGCTTAGCAATAACAAGCGGAATTAGCAGCACACCAACTGCTGGGATGGAAACCATGCTGGATATGCCCCCATTACACCTTTGAGTCAAGATGGAGGCGGCAGACTCAAATCTGCCAACAACTGGAACTCTTTGGGATATCCAGAATCACATACTAAAATAGTGAGTGAGGTAAATATAGGAAAGGTTGGGGAAATGCCAACCGACTATATTATAACCCCATACTGCTTCAACAAGCCTTTCAGTATAACAATTGGAAGTAGGGAGCAGTGGGAGAAAATAGTTCGACACCGTACGGGGGATATTGTCTGGTTCACTGACGGGTCGAAATCAGACCAAGGCGTTGGGGCCAGGGTATACGGGGTGCAGCCAAGACTGGAGGGCGTCATCTCTCTAGGGAAACTGGCCTCAGCATTCCAGGCCGAAATCACTGCCATCAGGGCATGTGTGGAGGAGAATTTGCGTAGGTGCTACAAAGATCGTAGCATTTATATCTATTCAGACAGCCAGGCAGCCCTGAGATCACTGGCAGTTCCTACAACAAGGTCTAAAATCGTTGCAGAATGTCACAGGGTTCTGGTGGAGCTAGGGGAAAGCAATAGAGTAAACCTATTGTGGGTCCCTGGCCACTCGGGGATCAGTGGCAACGAACATGCCGACAGATTAGCCAGGATGGGGGCAGAGACTCCATTTATTGGACCGGAACCTGTCTTGACAATAACCAAGGCTCAGAAGACAGCACATAGAATATTGGACCAAAGTCCATCAACAAAAACATGGCAAGGTAATAATGCCAAAGCTATGTTTTAAAAGAAGCTCTGCAATCCTGGGTCTGAACAGGAGAGAGATTAGACTCATGGTTGGATTGCTGACAGGCCATGGGAATTTCAAAAAACACCTACGTACAATGGGAATAACAGAAGAGGACCCTAAATGTAGGATCTGTGATGACGGTGATGAAACTGCATCACATCTGATCTTCGAATGCATTGCATTGGGAGTAAAAGGCACAGAACATTTGGGACAACCAGACCCAAAGAAATTGTGTCTAATAAAGAACTGGTAAAGGGACTCCTTGCACTGTTCAAGGGCATTGGTTGGCTTTACTAGACATACAGGGAGCGATACCGCACAATAAACTTAGTTTCGGTGTGGGCAGTGGCGGGTTAGTCCAAGACTGTTTTGGCTTCCCTGAAAGAATCAAATCAAATCAAACCGAAATCTTCATACGTACCTTGTGTAACAAGCTCTTAAATAAGTAGATAAAAGTGACGTGTTACTGATGAATGAACTATCAACTAAGACTTTTGTTGAAATGACACATTCAAAAGTTGGTAATTTCAAGTTTAATTTTGCTATATTCAGTTATTGTGACCATTAACTTTTGCAGTTTTCAAGATGCTAAAATTATCGTTAGTTAATGGGTTTCGGCCAATTCTTCTGTCATCGTAAATGCTTTCAGAATTGATGGGAATATAACGCTGAGAATTATCATTTATTTTTAAGAGAGTATCCATCTTTTAGGAATCTGCAAAAGCGTCCATTGTCACGTCCTTTCACTTCAGTTCAAGTATATGACATACGAACTGTGTATCTGTTATGTCACAAGCGTGTCTTCCGACTACTAGCATTTCGTCCAATCTTTCAATGCTATATAGGGAACGTAAAGGAATTATCCTGAACATATTATACGAGCTTGAAATATCCCGAGCAATCTCCTAGTTATACACTCAATACGCAGATCGAACTGACGCACAAATATCTTTTGGACTATTTTGAATAATTCATTGGATGATCACTTTGTAGCTTCGGTAGTTATTCGTTAGACTCTCTATTTTATCGCAAAGAACTTTGTATGACGGGCAACCACAGCTAAAATATTTATACATATTTAAGTAACTTTCACACAGTTAAAAATTAGGTGTTAAAATTGTAAGAGTCGGAATGAAGTCCTTGGTCCACTTGAGCTGTTATTTTTATTGGAGCCGTGAAGAACCGCACAACCGGTTTCGCAACCTACAGTTGCATCTTCAGGCGCTTTTTAAACGTTTTCCATATAAGTGATTTATGATGGATAACGGGGTTAATGGTTAGGTGGTACCGCAAGCACCTTGGCCCTTTTCGTCAAAAAGATTAAAAAGAAGTCTACCGTGCGGTTCTTGTCATTTTCTGTTAAAAGAATAGAAAAGTCGGCAATTGGTAAAATTTGTTTGGCCTGTGACAAAAAGCGACGTGATGGGTAGCCAGATTGTTGTCGGTGTAGTTAGGATCATCAGATCCAACCAGGTGATCAGCACGAATACGCAACGTTTTGATCACCTGGATGGATCTGATGATTCTAACTACACCGACAATTTTAACACCTAATTTTTAATTGTGTGAAAGTTACTTAAATGTGTATCTCTATTTCATATTACTGCATTGATTTAGCTTTTTAATAAAGCCAGTGTCCGCATTATGGCCGTTAATGGTACCAAGTTGTAGAGTTTCATTCCAAATATTTTTATTTTGCTGTATCACATTCTGTGTACTTTTCTAATGTTTATGCATATAATTTACTAATCTTACAGAGCGATCTTATTATATAAATGGAAGGATAGACGCCAAGATTATAGAGTTATAGAGTTTCATTCCAAATATTTTTATTTTCTGTATCAGATTCTGTGTACTTTTGTAATGTTTATGTATATAATTTACTCATCTTACGGAGCGATCTTATTATATAAATGGAAGGATAGACGCTAAGATTATAGAGTTATAGAGTTTCATTCCAAATATTTTTATTTTGCTGTATCAGATTCTGTGTACTTTTCTAATGTTTATGTATATAATTTACTCGTCTTACGGAGCGATCTTATTATATAAATGGAAGGATAGACGCCAAGATTATAGAGTTATAGAGTTTCATTCCAAATATTTTTATTTGCTGTATCAGATTCTGTGTACTTTTCTAATGTTTATGTATATAATTTACTCGTCTTACGGAGCGATCTTATTATATAAATGAAAGGATTGATTTTTTAAATATAAAATAAAACTTCCTGGCATCTATCCTTCTATTTGTTTATGTATAATGGAATGAAGTCTGGTATTTTTATTCGACAGTATCCGGTTCCTAGTAATTTCAAGGTATTTTGACCGCCATACGTATTTCGCGCCTGTGTCATCGCCTAGACAGTGTATTATCCCACTCTCTCTCTCCTCAAATTCATTGTAAGGAGGGCTCAGGTTCCGCAACTGTAGTGGTGGAGCCGATATGTAGCGCTTCCTTGGACCGCCCCACCCTAATTTGCCATTAAAAAAAAAAAAAAAAAAAAAAAAAAAAAAAAAAAAAAAAACAGCACTCAATCCATCCCCAGTAACTACAGACATTGACGAGGTAGGGTGGCTTTCGTGCCTTTACGATACAGATAGCCCTAACGTTTACCCGGGCCTTTGAAACTTTGCAAACAACAAGTGAAGAGCAAGAAGCGCGAGGCGCTAGACGCTAGGAACGATCCAATCACAGCGCGATAAACACTTCCAGTGGTCACGTGCCGTGACGTCAACGTTCCCGTGTTGCCGGCTTTGTTCAGTGCTACCGTAAACAAAGTTGTGTATCGTGTTTATCGCGTGTTTATGTTGTGTGCTTTATTCGTAGCGATTTGTTTTACTGTGAGTGGTTTAACTTGATTTTCCGAGTTCAGGTAATCGGATAATGTCACAGAAAAGACGTTTGTCTAGTGATGTTTTCTGAGTAAGTTCTCAATTTCGTATGAATAAAAACGTCGAAGCTTTTGCTCTGAGCAGTAAGTTCATTCTCGCTTCAAACGATCGGAAAGTTATGGTACACTGGTTACAAGAAAGAAATATTGCTGCAGATATGTCAATGTCAAAACTTCTTTTATATTCGCTCGCGAAACAAAATAAGCATGTTACACCCACATATGCAGTAGATGAAATCACAAAGGAGCAGCGTCACAATGAAAAAAATCTGCCCCTCCATTTCACTGCCGTTTTAACCCTATAAAACTGGTATGGAGTGACGTGAAGATTTACATATGGAACAATTAGTCTTTTACAATAACAGAGGTGGAAAAGTGGTTGCATGAAGCTGTTGCCAATGTGGATGCTGCATCTTGGGAAAAAGGGTCGAGAACATTAAAAACTGATTCGGGCAGCGCAAACAATGGAAGGGATCATGAACAGTTAATGATTTGTCTTGGTGATAATTTTGGCAGCGACGACAACACTGAAGATGGGGAGCTGGATGTAATTGTACCATTGTTGCCGTAAATTGAAGATTTGATTATTGTATCATTGATTATAAAACGTAGAGAAGTTATTGTCTATTTCGTATGTGTCGTGATCCAATGCTTATTTTCTATATTGCTTTGCTCCGTTATTGAAAACGTGTGCATTGTTGTGCTCTGGTCTTCATTAATATGCCGTTAATTAATTGCTGCTCAAGAACGAATTATTATATGCACTTTTATTTCTCAATAGCTCACATTTGCGAGATGCAACTGAAAACCGTTTCGCCTGCTGTGTGTACAGAGGCTAGTGTTGCAACGTCGCTAAAGTAGTGTAGCCAAATTAACTCGCCGTAACGCGAAACGTCATGTGCAATGTTTCAGCGGCCCGGGTATAGGTGCAACCACAGCGGAGGGATATCTCTGGAGAGGCCAGACAAACGTGTGGCTCCTGAAGAGGGGCATCAGCCTTTTCAGTAGTTACAGCCCAACAGTCTGGGTGATTGAGCTAGCCTTGTAACATCAACTTACATGGCTTTGCCATACAGTTACTGAGAACGGCTGAAAGCAAGGTGAAACTACAGTCGTTACTTTTCCCGAGGACATGCAGTTCTACTGTATGAATATATGATGATGGCGTCTTCTTGGGTAAAATATTCCGGAGGTAAAATAGTCCTCCATTCGGACCTCCTGGTGGGGAATACTCAGGGGGATGTCACCATCAAGAAAAAATCAAGAAAGGCATTCAACGGATCGGAGAGTGGAATGTTCTAACCCTTAATCGCATAGGTACTTTAGAAAATCTGAGAAGAGAAATTGATAAGTTGAAGTTACGTACGGTAGGGATTAGTGATGTTCGTTGGCAGGATAAGCAGGATTTTTGGTCAGGTGAGTACAGGGGTGTAAATACAAAATCAGTTGGGGTATCACAGGAGTAGGTCTGTTAATGAATAAGAATATAGGAATGTGAGTAAGTTACAATGAACAGCATAGTGAACGCATTATCATAGCAAAGATAGACACAAACCAACAACGATCACAGTAGTACTAGTCTGTATGCCAACTAGCTCTGCCAATGATGGGGATATCGAACAAATGTATTAGGGGATAAAAGAAATTATTCATAAAATTAAGGGAGACGAAAAATTGATTGTGATGGGGGACTGGAACTCCGGTAGTACGAAAAAAAAAGAGAAGGAAATATAGTAGATGAATATGGTCTGGGAAAAAGGTATGAAAGAAGAGATCGTTTGGTAGAATTCTGTGTAGAGCATAATTTAATGATCACCAACACATGAAAGCATCATGAAAGAAGGATGTATACGTGGATGAGACCAGGAGACAATGGAAGGTACCAGAATGACTTTATAATGATGAGGAATAGAATTGGAAACATATCCAGGGGCGGATATAGACTCTGTCTGTAACTTATTGGTTATGAACTGCAGATTAAAACTTAAGAGAAAGCAGAAAGGTAGAAAAGTTAGGAGATGGAAACTGGACAAATTGACGCACCCAGAGGGAGTTGAGAGTTACAGAGGGAGAATAGGCAAGGATTGGCTGAAAAGGGGGAAAGTAATACAGTAGATTATGACTGGGTAGCACTGAAAGACAGTAGTGAAAGCCGCAGAGAATCATATAGGCAGAAGGACATGAACAAATAGAAATCCCTGTACAACACAGGATATACTGAGCCTTATAGAGGAGAAAATATAAAAATGCACCAAGTCAAGCAGAAAAAAGGGAGTACAGACGACTGAAAATTTAAGTTGAAAGAAAGTGCAGACTGTGGCTTGAGGAGAAATGCAAGACCGTATAATAATATATAACTAGGGGAAAGATAGATACCGCCTACGGAAAAATAAAATAGACATTTGGAGACAAGAAAACAGTAGTATGAATATCAAGAACTTAGATGGAAAAACAGTACTAAGCAAATAGGGAAAAGCTTAAAGGTGGAAGGAATATATAGAAGGCCATTAGAAAAAAATAAACTTGAAGGCAGTAATACAGGAAGATGAGGTAGGAGATGCTATATTGCGAGAAGAATTTGAAAGAGCGCTGAAAGAACTGTGTCGAAACAAGGTCCCTGGAGTAGATAATATGCGTCTGAACTGCTGGTATCGTTAGGAGAGCCAGCCATAAAGAAATTATTCCACCTGGTACGCAAGATATATCAGACAGGGGAAATACCCTCAGATTTCAAGATGAATATAGTAATTCCAATCCCAAAGAAAGCAAGCGCAGACAAATGTGAAAATTACAGAACTATCTGTTTAGTAAGTCATGGGTGCAAAATACTAACACGAATTTTTTACAGACGAATGGAAAAACTTGTGAAATCAGACCTCGGGGAAGATCAGTTTCGATTTAGGAGAAATATAGGAACATGGGAAGCAATACACACATTACGATTCATCTTAGAAGATAGACTAAGGAAAGGCAAACCTACGTTTTTAAGCATTTGTAGATTTGTAGAAAGCTTTTGACAATGTCGACTGGAATACACTCTTTCAAATTCTGAATATAGCAGGGGTAAAATATGTGGAACTAAGAGTTACGTTTAACTCATACAAAAACCAGACAGCGGTTATTAGAACTGAAGGGCATGAAAGAGACGCAAAGCTTTGGTAGTGACTATACAGGGTTATAGCCTATCCTCATTGTTGGTGAGCAAGCAGTGAAGGAATGCAAGGAAAAATTTGGAGAGGGAATTAAATTTCAGCGAGAAGAAATAAAAACTTTGAGGTTTGCCGATGTCTGTCAGAGACCGCAAAGGGTCTGGAATAGCAATTGAATGGAATGGGCAATGTCTGGAAAAGAGAGTATAAGATGAATATCAACAAGTGTAAAACAACGATAATAGAATGTAGCCTCAGAAAATGAGGGGATGCTGAAGGAATTAGATTAGGTAATGAGACAAAAGAAGTAGTTGATGAGTTTTGTTACTTGGGTAGCAAGATAACTTATGATGGGCGAAGTAAAGAAGATACAAAATGCAGAATGGCTATAGGAAGAAATGCGTTTCTGAAGAAGCGCAATTTGTTGACATCCAATATTAGTTTCGAAATATGGTGCAACAGACGTATGATGAAAATTAAATGGGTAGGTCACGTTACTAATGAGGAGGTTCTTAATCTAATTGGAGAGAAAAGGAGTTTCCGGCATATCCTGGCTATGAGAAGCGTTTGATTGGTGGGACACTTTCTGAGTTATCAAGGAATTGTCAACTTGGAAGTAGAGGGAAGTGTGTGGTGTAAAAATCGTAGAGGGAGACCGAGGGTCGAATACAGTAAGCAGGTTCAAAAGGTTGTAGCTTGCCGAACGTATTCTCAAATGAAGAGACTTGCACAGGACAGGGTAGCATGGAGAGCTGCATCAAACTAGTCTGCGGACTAAAGACCACAACAGTAGTAACACCTAAGACATTGCCTATGAAAATGTTGCACTATGACATGTGCAGTATTGTACACAGGGCTGTTACAGTGGAGGCTGTATATAGCGCCACCGTGGACCTTCTGTCTCACATTTTACAATAGCTTACTCTTGTTACTGCTCATTTTGAATGTTAAACATGATTGTGAAGGGAGTGCCGATTGTGGCGCCGTCGTTGACATTTTGCTTTTACATTTATAATATTTTAATTAAAATTGACGTTTTCCTGTTAATATTTAAGTTATGACGCTGGTCGTTTTTACAGACCACTATCGAGATTTTGTGTAACGACGCCGCTGTATCACTTTTTTAATTATCTATAATGGTGCCGACGCTACTGTAAGGCATGCTACAGGCGGAGGCCTTTAACGGAGCCAGAAGGTATTACCCAATCGATGTTGACACAAACTGTACACGCTGGAGGTCCGTGGACGTAAAACCAGTTTTAACTGTCATTTTAAATTTTAAATGTATACTAGTTATAAAAATACAGAGTTTTATAATGTACAATAATATTAGCGGTCATTTTAACATGCATCTGGACTTATTACGGCTTAAAACCAAGGTAAACCTGTAAATGTAACTTTCCACATATTAACACCAACAGTGGTTTTTTATGATTTGTTAACATGGACAGTGTAACTTAATGCCTGTAACTCTCGGTTTGTAGGCTAATGGTTTGAAACTAGACGGTCTAGTCCAAAACTAGTCACGGAACTCAAAATTGTGCAACTGCGACGAGAAAATAAAAATAAACTTCAAGATATTTTGACGGATATATAAAATTCCATTTTAGGCTGGGCCTTTGCCTCATTTTATTTTTGACGGACATGTATGCTATGACATTTTATAACTGCATGAAATATTAGGAATGAGAGATGGTAACGGTACCCCTTCAAAAATGTCTTGACAGTAAGTACCAGTTAGTGGTACATTAAAATTTTAGTATGTAATATATTTCAGCCAGTTTCTGTTTCATATGTTCAAATATTTGTTAGGCTTAAGGGACTTAACTGCGTGGTCATCAATCCCTAAACTTCCAAACTACTTTATGAACTACCTTACTCTAAAGACGTCACAAACATCCATGCCCGAGGGGGGATTCGAACCCCCAACCGTAGTGGCCGCGCAGACCGTAACTGGCGCGCCGCAGTCCCCTCGGCCACCGCGGCCGGCTGCTAGTTCCTGACCGTGTAGTTACGTCTTATATTCATGGTTGTCACACAATTATTGTTTCACGCTTTGTCTTAATTCAAGATTTAAACCTGATGATGTGAATAAAGGTCACGAAACCAGTTGTGCTTTCCTTAATGACGTGCCAAAAGAGGTAAATCGATTTTTTTTTTTCGAGTTAACGCTGTGGTGGAGTGGCCGAGCTCTCGCTGTTGGTGGTTCGAGTCCTCCCTCGGACATTGGTGTGTTTGTTGTCATTAGCATAAGCTAGCCCAAGCAGCCTGTAAGCCTGGGGACTGATAACCGCAGCAGTTAAATCCTTTAAATTTACAAACATGCTGACCTGTACAACACAAAAGCGATGCGGGTGGCATCGACCATCTGGTAGGCGCAGTTTGAGGCGCCTTCCAATGATTCAGCTGGACACTTTAAACTCCATCCTACAGGCCTCGAGAGCCCAAACAGCTGCTGATCGGCCGCCCTGTCGTCCTCACCCGAAGGCGTCAATGAATGCGGTATGGAGAAGAACGGGGTCAGCATTCCCGGCCGTTAGTCGGCTTCCGCGATCGGAGTCGCTACGTTACCATCAAGTAGATCCTCAAAACTTCAAATGTTTGTAAATCTATCGGACCAAACTGCGTGGTCATCAGTCCGTAGCTTACAAACTACTTAAACCTAGGTAAACTAACCTAAGGACAACACACACACACCCATGCCCTAGGGAGGACTCGAACCTCCATGGCGGGTAGATCCTCAGTTGACTTCACAGGGACTGAGTGTACCGCGCTTTCCAAGAGAGCTAGGCGGACCTGAACGGTGACCCATCCATGTGATAGCCAAGCGTGACAGTGCTTCACTTCTATCAGTTAGTAGCAATCTTGTATCCTTTGCAACACGGCCTTGGCGCAATGATTCTCATGGTCCTTTTTAATGACACAGACAAATGAATAAAAAGAGATATGATCCCCAGCATTACGCATGGTCATGGTCACAAAATACGGATTACACTCAATAAAGACAGTGAACCAGTCAATTTGCACTGTTTTCTTATGACGTCAGAGAACATGCCTTTTCAAAAGCCTGGAGGTATTCAGTCAAAAAAATGTTCAAATGTTTGAAAAGCTTACGGGACGTAACTGCAGGGTCATCAGTCCCTATACTTACAAACTACTTATGAACTAACTTATACTAAAGACAGGAAAAACATCGATGCCCGAGGGCGGATTCGAACCCCCGACGGGGAACGTCCTCGCCCATTGGAACATAGCGCCTCAATGCGCTTGGTCGCTCCGCCGCGGCGGGATTCAGACGTTGTTAAAAAGAAAACTGATATTCGTGACCTAAGCACTATACATCAGTACTACCGATATACACTGCGGAAAACAATTGGGGAATCAAGTGAGATATCATACACAATATACAAACGGTAACGTATTTTATTCGGATATTCATTACAATTGTAGATTGTGTGTGATGCAGTACGATGTTATGCTATCTAAACTGTTTGGTTCAGGTTTACATGGCGTTTACTTATGGGTTCATAATAGTGAAGACGTCATTCTCGTTGTCCTCTAATATGGCTTGTGATTACCCCGGACGACCAGTAGAGTTGCGCAGCTGCGTGGCATGAACAATATGAGGTTGTCAATCAGCTATTGAAGGATATTTAACCACTCTTTCATGAGTGCAATACCAGCTCTGCATCCGAGGTGTTAGTCTGGCTGCAATGCGTCTGCCAAGTGCATCCAAGACACGTTCTATCGGGTTAAGTCCGGTCAACAAACTGTCCACTTCATTCCTTAAATTTCACTCACGTGAACAGAATGGCGATTTGTTTACAACGCGAAGGATTATTCCCTCTCAGGCAGAGTGTGAAGGCATCTGTCAGCACGTCTGACCAATAACTCATTCACGCAATAGTGACAAATGAAGTATAACTGTCGCAGGCAACTTCAGAGCAGAAACAACCTATCACATCACACCTGCCACCATCGGAAGAATATTATTTAGTAACGAATTAGAAATGTTCAAACATTTCAGTTGTTACAAGGAACTGAAATGCTATCAATGACGAATTGTAAAATATAAACTTTCATGGCCAGAAAGGTCAATATTACTAAAAATTTGCGGGCTATTATGCCGTGGTCTTATGGATTTATTACTGCAAACCAACGTTTCGTTCCCAACTGCGGAGGACATTTTCAAGGGGGATCGTGGCACTTTTGTAAGTCCGATGCACACCATGGCTCACTACAGTAGACGAAACTTTGGGTTTGAATAATAAATCCATAAGACCACGACATAATACCCCGGAAATTTTTAGTAATATTGAATCAATGACGAAGTTAAAACTTTTTGTTGGACCGGAATTTGAATCGGTAGTTCCCGCTTTGGACCAGCTGTCACATTAACCAAGTAGGCTATCCAGACACGCTTTCCGTCCTGCCGAAAGTGTCAGCATAAAAATGTTCAAATGTTTGTATAGCTTATGGGACTTAACTACGGGGTCATCAGTCTCTAAACTTACAAACTACTTATGAACTAACTAAGACTAAGGACGGCACAAATATCCATGCCCGAGGGGGGATTCGAACCCCCGACCGTAGTGGAGTGTCAGCATATCGCACTCTATGACAGTAGCCCCTGATCATTACGTCCTCTTACTCGCAGCTTTGACTATATTTTCGCAAGGTGATCTGGTGTGTTTCTCCACATGCACGCAAATTTTCCAAAACCTGTGTGTGCCGGCCGCGGTGTTCGAGAGCTCTGCGGCGCGCCAGTCACGGTCTGCATGGCCACTACGGTCGAGGGATCGAATCCCTCCTCGAGCATGGATATTTGTGCCGTCCTTAGTATTAGCTAGTTCAGAAGTAGTTTGTACGTTTAGGGACTGATGACCCCGCAGTTAAGTCCCATAACCTCTACAAACATTTGAACATTTTTTAGTCTGTGTATGCGTGGGGAGAGGGGAGGGGGGCATACGTATGGATATTGATATAGTGTATGTTCATTCGTACACTACATTATTTTTCTATCATTCGATTAAAGACAAGTACAATACAATACTTAGCGGCAGAATACTTGGAGAGAGAAAATGAGAGAGAGAGAGAGAGAGAGAGAGAGAGAGAGAGAGAGAGAGACAACAGAGACAGAGACGTTTCTCTTTCCTCTTTCTCTTAAACAATTAAAACAATCGAGACAAACTACTTTGCAACTAATGATTGAGGTTAGGAGTGTTTTCTGAAATACTACTTTTGTTTCTCGGGTTTTTATGGATCTAAATTTAGAAACCAGTGACCTAGCTATGGGGGGATGAGGGGGATAGAACCCCCCCCCCCCCCCCAATAACCCGAAAAGAAGAAAAAGAGAGAGAGAGAGAGAGAGGAAAAAAATCGTATAACAGCAATCTGGTAAAGGTAAAGATTTGATACTTGGGGTGTTTTACCATAAGCTTTCATTAGAAGGGAGTGAATTAGTTTCTTCAATGGGAGTAGCAGTTGGTATTCTGTCTGGTAACTGATTAAAATTTTGCTCGTCAAGCAGATCAATTCCCCCCCCCCCCCCCTTCAAAGACAAGTCCTAGTTACGCCACTGGTAGAAACTACAAACATATAATGGGAATATTTTGTTATAAGCATTTGAAAAGTACTGTATCACTTACAAATGCTCAAATGTTTTTTTAAGCTTAAGGGACTTAACTGCGGGGTCATCAGTCCCTAAACTTACAAACTAATTATGAACTACCTTATACTAAAAACGACACAAACATCCATCACCGAGGGGGGATTCGAACCCACGCCCGTAGCAGCCGTGCAGACTGTGACTGGCGCGCCGAAGACCACTCGGTCGGCTATTACATACAAAACGGTATCCAATAAATTTTGAAAAAAAAAAAAAATTACGCTAAAATGTTTTTCTATATCGAGGCTTTATACAGATGTTGTCTTTGATGGTTTCATAAATGACACTTGTTATGAACCAAAATCGGTGGTATTTAAATTTTTAGCCATTATCGTGTTAACGTTGTGAATTCCATTGGTACGTACGTGTAAAAGCAGGTCATGCTGCGCGATGAAATAGAAAAATTTGAATACGAGGCTGTAATACGAAATATTTAAGCAAGGGAAGCTCCGTAAATTCCTCCAGGCAGTATTCCTACCTCACTTACAGTCGCGACGAAAGAAAGAAAACGGAAAGGCGCCGCGAAACAGTCGCAGAATGTCTTCCCCATCAGGAGCAGGCGCGAAGGATGCGGTCATCCCGGCTGGTGGTGGTCGAGTAGTATGGGATGGTTGGGGGGGGGGGGGGGAGGGAAGGAGGAGCAGCGGGCACGCGCGGGCGGGCGCCAGCCACCCGGAAGTCGGGCGCTGCGCGGGGCGTTATCTCTGGCGGGCGAACAATGGCCGCCTCTGTCGGAAGGAAATGAGCCGGAGACAATTGAGCACCGGCCGGAAGCACTGTGCGTGTAATGCTGGCTGGCCGCAGCCACGGCCGCAGCCCCGAGTTAATCAAAAGCGGACACTTCCTCTCCAGGAGATCCGCTGCCGGAAAAGAGAACTTCTTCCAGCCTGTTGAGCGGCCGCGGCCGCGGGAGAGGTCTCGTTTCATTCGTGGAGAATGACTTTTCCCGTCGGCTTATTAGAGCTCCTGAGAACTTATGGTTTTCGGGTTTTCTGGGAGGTTGGACTGTGGGTAATGGGAGAGGCAGAGCAGAGCAGAGCAGAGCAGAGAGAGAGAGAGAGAGAGAGAGAGAGAGAGAGAGAGAGAGAGAGAGAGAGAGAGAGAGACCTATAGGAACGAGAGAGAAAGAGAGAGAGAGAGAGACCGATAGGAACGAGAGAGAGAGAGAGAAGAGAGAGAGAGAGAGAGAGAGAGAGAGAGAGAGAGAGAGAGAGAGAGAAGATTCGATTGAAGATACGAGAAAGCTCTTTGCTTCGGCAACGCCAGTTTTCACCGCTGTGAAACTCAGATAGGGCAGTGGAGACAGTTCCGGGTCATTTTTCGTCACTTTAACTGAATGAGTTTTGAATCAGGTACGACTCCATCCACACAAAGAGCACGATAATTCGGCAGTCTTTATTCGGGAAGAGCCGAAATGTTCGCGTACTATTAACTCGGCGTAATTTTCAGTGCAGTCGAACGATTTTGCAACCTTTCGCTGTGGCACCATGTCAGGAACAATTGTTTGCATCACTGAGTGGTTATATTATTAATGATTCTTCCTTTTGCTTACAGTTGCGTGGAATAGCCGTGGGCTCTAAGGCGCCTTGCTGCAAACCCTTACCTGAAACAGGTTATAGTCCTCCCTGGGTGTTTGTTGTCTTCAGCTTAGTTTAACTAGGTTGTAAGTCTATGGAATGATAACTAAGGTAGTTTGTTGACTTTGTTTGTATTGTGAGAAGGCGACCCGATATTATGACACGTTCCAAAAATAGTAAAGCCAAGATCACTGGTATATAATTTTATTTGGATGACCGGTTTCAATGTTCTCCGCCATCATCATCTGGTAAGAAACAGTTTTACACAGTCGTCATATGTCAACAGTTGTTTTATACAATATTTTAAACTGCATAGGTGCACTATGTCATTGTAGTAAAAGTTTACATATAACTGTAAGTGACAGTAGGATACTACTGTCATAGTTGTTGTATAAAATAATTTAAAATGCATAGGTGCTTTACGTCATTGTAAGTTGAGATATCATTATAAGTGACAGTAGGATACAATTGTCACGTATACTGATACGTATACTTTTACTACAATTTTATAGTGCATCTATGCACTGTAAATTATTTCATACAACAACTATTGACATTACAAGATGACGGCTGTGTAAAACGTATTTTGACCAGATGTTGATGGCAAAGACCATGGAAAAAAAATTCAAATGTTTCTTAGTCTTATGGGACATATCTGCCGGATCATCAGCCACGAAACGTACTATTTATGAACTAACTTACACTAAAGACAGCACAAACATCCATTCCCGTTGGAGGATTGGAATCCCCGACGGGGAAGGGCCTCACGCATCGGAGCGTAGCCCCTCAATGTACTCGGCCACTCTACCGCGGCAGTTGCTTCTTCTTCAATGCTGCATAGTTTTATTTATTTCGTAAATAATTAAACCTTCGTGTATTGAAGTTTACTAAGCAAAGACCGTTTTAATTTAGATAAACTATTTATTACATACTTTTGATCACTTTCGGCGATATATGTCGCCATATTGGGATCAATTCTGCAATATTAGACGCTTTCGGCATCATGTAATTCATTTATAGGAATACTGTTGTGTGTCGAAAGGGAGCCATTTTGTGCAAAAACTGGAGTTTCTGCCCGAAATTTGCAGAACACCTGAAGCGGTACTGTTAATCTCTTCATTTTTCTTAATCATCATTTATGCATTGTATTAATGACAACAATTTCGTCGTCTCTTATATCTTCTGTATACGCTATCTTGTTCATGGGTAGCGATAGAGGCGCTATTTCCACAGGGGTAGAATTCATATATGAAAGCGACTCTCCTGACCATAAAATACCAGTAGATTCGATTTAAGTCAGCGTTTCCCTTTCCACCAAATAAGTTCGTTTAATTCGTAAACAATTAGAGGCCACAGTGTAATTCTCGGTTCATATGTTCCGTTCTATGAGCTCTGTTGCGAAACTAGTGGGTAGGCGAGATCACGCGTAATGGCCTGACTCAATCTGTAATGTCGGAAAGAATGATATGGCGGAAAGGAAGTGGTCGGCTTTCACACCGTACTACACTTTCATGATGTTTATATATCTGCACATGGTGACTTAGATCGTAGAAATTGGATATCAGACACAATAAACAGTGTATTCGACAAGTGTAAAGTGCTTTTGACTTAGCAGGCTTCAATACAGGAAGATTCATTATTTATTATGAGAAATGAATCGGTCACCTTCTGTGACGATGTCTTCAGTTTTATTTAGTAGTCGTACTGTGTGTGCTACAGTGTATGTGTGTGACCTGTTCCTTGTTTCTATTTTTGCATATTTGTTGGTTTAGTCTGTTATATGGGTATCATAACCATTCTCCAGTACTTCAGTTCCTGTGTAGTTTTTTTTTGCTGATGGGTGTTCTGTTTAGTCTGTTGAGCAAGAATTTGAAGCTTGCCTGTTTCTGTGTCACCGGGTGATTCGATAGACGGTGGATGGTGCTACTCGTGGTGGTGGGTTTTGTTTGTTCTTTTTATGGTGAGATCCAGAGAATTTGCGTATCAAGCGGATCTCATACCCAGAAAATGTTTACTGCAAACTCGGTAAGAGCAAGAGCTGCAGATCGAGAAAATGATGAATATGGCATTAAGAAACATAGACAGAATAGAAACGATACAAACAGAGGGGTAGGTGACTGTAGCTATTAGAGTGTCCAAAAATAAAATTTCCAGGATAAGTACGCGATTTCATACAACAGGAAGGCAAGGGCAAGGTCGTACAGGGTAACATCAGCCAAACATTACCGTTATCTCCGGTTAACAGCCCGTCGAGACCGGCTACAACGCACCCTCCAGGCAGCAACAGGACGCTCAATATCAACACAAATCGCGACGCCGTTTAGCCCTCAGAATTAGGCGGAGAGACGTTAGAAGTCATAATCAATGGCGACAGGTTGTGTTTACGGATGAGTCAAGATTTTGTTTTCAATCGGACAGTCGTCGTTCCCTCATCTGGAGAGAACGTGGAACTCGGAACAATCCCCGCTAAGTCGTGCTCTGACTGCTCAGAGGTATACAGTCGAGATCGTTGGACCTTCTGTTGTGCACTATGCTGGTGCCATAGTAGATGGATTCCTTCTGGTGGACGATAACGCTTGTCCCCCTCTCCCCCTCCCACCACAGTGCTGCACTGGCAGGCAACATTCTTAAAGCTGATGGAATTGAACGAATGGAGTTGCCAGCTTTTTCACTGGACTTGAAGCAAATGAGCAGATCTGGGATGCACTTGGAAGATGCATTGCAGCCAGACCAGTTGCTGAATATTTCACTCAAGGAACAATGGCAAAATATCTCTCAATAGCTGATTGATAACCTCATATTGTCCGTGTCACGTAAGTGTGCAAATTTACTGGCCATCCGTGGAGATGACATAACATATTAGAGGTCAACGAGAATGACTTTTTCACCGCCATGTAAATTTCAAATAATGAGTTGAGACTGCAGAATATCATAATGTGACACACAAAACTTACAATTGTAACCAATATTTGATCTCGCGTTGATATCGCACCCCTAATTATTTTGAGCTGTGTTTATTCGCTAGTTCCTCTCATATTTTTCCAAAATATGATATGTTAACAAACTTCGGAGCTAATGTGAAGGGGCTGATCTATAGCCATTTACTTCATGTTTCTTACTTTTATTTGGTAGAATACCTTTTGCTATGTTGGGAAGAGTATTACATAATATGTGGTGTGAGTAAAGTATTGAATATTATGGGGAAAATCCGTCCTTATTTCCATTTAAAATCTGATCCCTCCAGCACTTCTATTAATATTTAATATGCCGCGGGTTATTAAATATGTCTATTAGTATTATGTAACTCTCTTGTGTACAGCTATTTTTTCTGTTATTTAAAACGGATTTTAAATATTAGATCAATACAAAATGACAGGCGTAACACTCTAGAATGTTCCGTTGGCGCCAACATGTAGCCAATGGGGCGTAGTGATACTCCTGTCAGAGTCAGTCGAGCTAAGCGCCTCATCTATGTCAATTGAGTGCTTGTATCGCTTATAAAGTAATATAAGATTCCAGGATAAAACTTTCAGTCTGCAGCGTTTGTGAATTTCTGTTACACAGTTGTGGCTTCCTGTATAGGAACCGTGAATCATAAATAAAAGAAGAAAAGCCACTGGTATCCCGAAATTTAGTTATTGTTAAATAATAGTCACATTACACTAGTATTTCAGCCCCACATCAAGAAACAACGCATCTACATCATGATTACTACTTCTACGCTGGGGACAAGAGTAGCGAAAGAAGATATCAGGTTCGTAAAAAGAAACTTTTCGTACCCTGACGAGGTACGAAGCAATACGGCCCCTCATGTACGGTGCTTATTTCTATCAGAAATAGAAACATTACAGCAAGTGTCTAGGTAACAAGACCGAGGGTAGAAGGATGGGAAAAAGTTACAAACTTACTTACTTTGAGATAATTAAAAATTTTGTACTTTAAATATATTACCCCCATCCTTATTGTCTTTTATAAGTTCCTTTTATCATCCTAAACACTGGTAGTCATTTACATAAATTAGAAATTTAACGCAAACTTCAATGCGAGGAGCTTATAATAGTTTCCATAAAGAAACGTTGTCACGTAATTTGGTAGAGAATCCTAATAAATTATGCCGGTATGTAAAATATCTAGCGGTGAAACACAATCAATATATTCACTACGCGACAGTAATGACAATGCTACTGATAACAGTCCTGCTAAAGCAGAATTGCTTAACACAGCTTTCAGAAACGCCTTCACGAAAGAAGACGAAGCTAATGCAACAGAATTCGTATAAAAACAGCTGCCAGTATGCGTAATTTAGAAGTTAATACGTCTGTGTATTAAAGAAACTTAAATCACTATCAAAAGTAAGTCGCCGCGGTGGAATAGCCGCGCGATCTAAGGCGCCTCGCTGCAGAGCGTGCGGTTGCTCGCCGTCTGAGGTTCGAGTCCTCCCTGGGGCATGGGTGTATGTGTTTGCTCTTAGGTTAGTTTAACTTTGTTTAAGTAGTTTGTAAGCTACGGACTGTTGACCACGCAGTTTGGTCCAATAGATTTACAAACATTTGAACATTTCAAACAGTAAGTCTGTCGGACCTGACTGTATACCAATTACGTCCCTTTCAGAAAATGCTGCTGCAATTGTATACAACCGCACGCTTAGTGAATGTTCCGTACCCAAAGACTGGAAAGTTGCACTGCATAGGTTACTCATATTTTCAAGACAGCCAATAGGAGTGATCAGCAAAACTACAGGCCTATATCATTGACGTCGGTTTGCAGCACGATTTTAGAACATTTACTTTTCTTAAATATGATAAACTATGATGACCCATAGTCAACAACGAATCAAAGTATCGTTCCTGTGAAACACAGCTTGCTCTTTACTCACATGTTGTGACAAGTGCTATCAGTGGCAAGGGATGTCAAATAATTTCTCGATTTCCGGAAGGCTTTTGACACTGTACTTCACAAGCAACTTCTAATGAAATTGCATGCTTATGGAATATCACTACAGTTTTGCAATTGGATTCGTCATTTCCGGTCAGAAAGAAAACACTACGTTGCAAATAACGGAAAGTCATGAAGTAGAACATAAGTGATATCTTGCATTCCTCAGGATATAGTTATAGGGTCCCTGCTGTTCCTTATTTTTATAAATGATTTAGGAGAAAATCTGAATAGCCCTCGTAGACTGATCACGGGTGATGCTGTCATTTATCGCTTAGTAAAGTCAGCGGAAGATAAAAAGCAACCGAAAAATGATTTATATAAGATACCAGCATTGTGCAACAAGTGGAAATTAACTCTTAATACTGAGAAGTGCGAAGTCATCCGTACGACCATTAAAAGAAATCCGTTAAACTTCATTTAAACGCTAAATCAGTTAAATCTATAGGACATCATGTGCATTTTCAACTTTTCACGGCGTAAGGAGTAATCCAATAAATTTCGGGCGTGCAGCCGTGCAAATTCTAAGTCTTTCACTAATATTTCGGCCGTGTATCGTCCGGCCATGAGTTGTGGACTCACTCTGAAGATGGCCGGACGATACGCGGCCGAAATATTAGTGGAAGACTTAGAATTTGCACGGCTGCACGCCCGAAATTTATTGGATTATGGGACATCAATTCAACTAAAAACCTAGGAGTAAGAATTACGAACAACCTAAATTGGAAAGAACATATAGAAAATATTGTAGGGGAAAGCGAACCAAAGACTACGTTTCGTTGGTAGAAGATGCAACAGTTCTACTAAAGAAACTGCATTCACCACACTTGTGAGTCCTTTTTTGGAGTATTGCTGCACATTGCAGGATCCTCACTAAGTGGTATTGATAGACGATTTAGAGAAATAAGCATTACATTGGTGTGGTGTCTGTTCTTTCGGACATCACAGTAAGAACAGACATCACACCAATATAATAAGTATTTACACGCGAAGATGGCGTTAGCTCCAATTACTTCACCGCTGATGCGGCATACGTTCGACCTCGCACGGAAATCCGCAATGGCGACTGTAAGAGGGCATGAACGATAAGGGCGTTACAGCCACAGCGTGCGACTTGTGGAATTTTGAGACGGACGAGAGGCGAGCAGTGGTAGCCAATTGATTAAAGCGACCGCTAGCCCAAAGCGGGAGACCCGGGTTCGATTACCGGCCCGGATCACATTTTCACTTGTCGCCATTGTTTAATTTAAGTGTCCTAATGCAGCCACTGTCAATCCTTTACTTCCACATCCTTCTTCCTTCCCCTCCGTTATCAATAATTTGCAAATTTAGAGAAAATTCAGAGAAAGGCAATTCGTTTTGTATTATCAAGATATAGGTGGGAGAGTGCATGGAAACGAGGCACGAGTTGGGGTTAAATCATTCAAATAAAGATGTTATTTGTTGCGACAAGATATACTGGCGAAATTTCATTCACCAATTTTCTCTTCCGAATGCGAACATACACTCCTGGAAAATGAAAGAAAGGTCACCATGAATTCGTCGACCCAGCAGAGGGACATTCTATTAACACATTCTTGAGGTTGTATATATAACACGTAACACAGAACCGTACGCACGTGAGTACAGTCACCAGATCATCCGAAGTGTTGGCATTAGTACCGGGTATACCCTCCTTTTGCAGCAATGAAAGTAGTAATTATTTCATAGTAACGATCGTAGAGGTTCCGAATGTGTGGTTATGTGGAATGGTCTGCCATGCAGTTTCCACCTGGTGCCTCAGTTGGCCAGATTTCGTGCCGCTCATGCAGACCGCCCAACATGACTTTTATGCAGTCCCAAACATGCTCAATGGGGTAGAGATCCGGGAATAGTGTTCGCCAGGGTAGTTGACGTACACCTTCAAGAGTACGTTGAGTTGGGGATCTACATCGTCCTGTTGGAAAAGCATATCACCTTTTTCGAGCATGAGTGGTAGCAAGACGGGTTAAACGATGGTTTCCGTGTGCCGTGCACTGTTAAATGTTCTCTAGACGATCACTAGAGGAGAATGGCGAGTGTAGAATACCGCTCGATGCTCGATCATGTGTGCCGTTAGAGTTTCCTCGGCTCACGCCCTTACATCGTTCAGCCCACCTCTAATAGTGTCATGGTTATGCAGGGACGAATGGAGGTGTCTTCAGTGATGAGAGTCGTCGATGTCTTTGTGCCAATGATGGTCGTACGCGTGTGCATGGGAGTCCAAAAATCTGGAGCACTGGACAGAGGTAAACGAGGCCCTATACCTGGCATCATGGTGTGGGGAGCCATATCCTACACTGGTCGTTCTCCTCTGGTCTCCGTTGTGGGAGAATTGAATAGTACACGGTATATTGACACCATCATTCAACCCGTTTTGCCACCGTTCATGCAGCAACAAGGCAATGTGCTTCTCCGACAGGGCAATGCACGTCTACACGTATCCGTTCCGCCAAACATACTCTTCTAGGTGTACGTCAACTACCCTTTACATCATTATCCCCAGATCTGTCTGGGGCCGGATGAAAAGTCATCATGGCGCGATCTACACGACCAGCACGAGATCTGGTCCAACTGAGGCATTAGATGGAAACTGAATGCCAGACCATTCCATAAGACTTCATTCGGCACCCCTACAATCGTCTTCATCATAAACTTAAACCGTGTATTGCTGCAAAAGGAGTATACAAAATACTTGCATCGACATTGTGCACGCTCTGGTGACAGTACTGACGTGCGTATGGAATGACTGCGTGATCGTGTGTTGTATATATCCTGAAGAATGTGTCAATAAAATTTCGATCTGCTGCGTTGACGAATTCATGGTGTTCTTTTTCAATTTTCCAGGAGATATTTTGTTAGCACCCACCTACATAGGGATACGTCGTCATCAAAATAAAATGAGATAAATCATATCGAAAATGGAAAAATTTAGGTGTTGCGAGCTGGTAGAGAGTGGAATCGTAGAGAAATATCACAAAAGTGGTTCGATAAACCGTCTGCCATGCATTTAAATGTGAATTGCAGTGTATTTATGTAGATGTAGATCCCACCACACCGTACATATTTACTCATCCAGTTTCCTGTTACTCCTATCGATTCAGTACACGAAGGGTACGTTGATCGTGAGTGCCAAACTCCCAAACTCACACTTTTTTCCCAAGGACTGTTTGTCTAAGAGTCGCGTGCTGGCTTTTGGAACCGTCAGAATGTGTGCCTTGCTCCCACATTATGCCGAGAAGAATAGAGTGGTGAGGGGAGGCAGCAAATCCTGCTTTCCGCAGTGGAACTGTGTAACACTATAATACTTGATAACCCATTCGAAACACGCTCCACAATCACGTGCAGTGATTCCGCTGAAACTGCACTGGGTAATTTGTGACGTTTGATGCAGCAACACTGAACTCTGTAACATCGTGCAATACTCCTGTGTTTCGACGCCTCTTAATGACCAGAACTCAGATTTCAATGTTGAGTGAAGACTCGCCTTGATGACTACGGCAGTTGAGTCCGGCCATTGCGATATGGGTTTTTCCGTATATTGTGTAAACTTGTACTACAGGCCTTGAGAGCACCAAAAACATACCGACTGGCCACCGTGTCATCCCTCACCCGAAGGCGTCAAAGGATGCGGTATGGAGGTGGACGTGGTCTGCGCCCCGCATTTCCAACCGTTCTGTGGGCTTTCTTGACCGGAGCTGCTATTTCCCACTGCAGTGGTTCCATAATTTGCCTCAAAAGGAATGTCTGTACCCCGCTTCCCAACAGTGCCCGACTGCCAGCATGCGTAATTTAGAAGTAGGTACCACTGGTGTATTAAAGCAACTTAAATCACTATCAAAAGCGGATTGGGCTCACAACGAGTCATCTACAGTGGTCGAAATAACACATGACGACGAGGCAACTCAACAGCTACCAGTTATTGCGGACTGGTGATACCTCCACTTTATTTCGTTCGTATACGTCTTACTCGATACGGATTATTATCAGGGATGCCGCCGAAGAAGAAGAGCACCGGTGCGTTTCGGCGTTATGGCCAGCTCCAGCTCCCGGCCGGCGCTGGCCTTCTTCCCGCTATTAATCTCGGCGGCGCTGCGTGTTTGCGGCGCTGCAGCCAATATCGCGGCGGCCCGTATTGACAGAACACTGTATCGGCGGCCCAGCGCTGCGGTCGTGTCGTGGCCGGCTCTGCAACCGCCGCGCCGCTGCAACAGTTGGCAGCCCTAGCGGCCGAGCGGCCGAGCCCCACGTGTCCACTGTGGGCGGGCCTCGCTACTGGCTCATCGTTCAAGTTTAAACTCTGCAACAGGAGCAGCGATGCACTTAGATGCTGAATCGCAAAGAGCTCTTTGGCGCCTATGTGCGGATCACATTACATCGACACACCCCTCCCCCAAAATTTCCAATCCTCTTTCACAACAGTAGATTTATATAAAGGATAAAACTTAGTTTTCTAAGTAAGGCACAATCAGTGGCAAAATAAATTGTTTACTACGGATCCGTTTCGGCTACTTCCTAGCCATCATCAGTGTTACAGCCATGGTAGCCAGGAGTGGAGTGCAAGCGGGGTGTACTTGCATCCCCCTGTCTTATCTACATCTATGAAAAGGAAACACACAGAAAAAGATGGAGAAGAAATTTTATTATTATTTGCAATACAAAATATAAGTATTCCGGCGTAAGCTTTGGTCCAAATTACTGTATAAATAGAAACCCGAGACGGTTAGGCTGTTGTCCAAAAGAGTTCACTGTTTAGTTTCTGTGCAAAAAGGCCAACAATACCCATAACACCTATAGAGGCGTGTTCCAAAGATTTATATTCAAATACCGGTAATTTACCGACGTGCCTTAATAGAGAGGCCTAATTTTACACAGGTAGCCTACTATAGATAATTATAAAATGGCACTGGTGTAAATTATATCATAAGTATAATTCTAATCTAGCGCATTTCACTATGAGATCACGGTGGCGTGTTTCGGCTGTCATACCTTTTTACAAGTTAACACGCTCTGTGCGTCACCTCGACGCCATAGTTCAAATGAGTAAGGGTTCTCTTTTATTTTATTGGTTTCGGACACTGTACCCAGTTGACCAGATACTCGCGTGTACTAGATCTAAGTGGGACAACGAGAGAGGAAGGAAGCGACTGTGGCCTGTTACAGGGAAGTATGCCTGGAGTGAACATGGGAAACCACGGAAATCCAAAATCAGGATGGCCGGCCCCAAATGGTCCAGCGCCGATCTAAATCGGTAAACGTTGTGTTGAACTCTAAACCTGCCACTGCCAACTTTAGCATCCTGATAGTGTTGTAATGGGATTAAGTTTACATTCACTACTACAATCAGGCTAAAGCTTGTCATTTGGACATAAGCGTTTGTGTACTTTTGCGTCATCTTATTACTTTTGGCCGTCATTTCTACATTAAAACGTAATCGGAAACGGAAAATTTCGATATTTTAACAGCTCTAAGGAAGATGTCAGATTTTTTTTACCTTCTTCTCGGACAGCAAGTCAAGACAAACAGTTATAATGTTATATAATCGATAAGAAAATATAATGCTTTACTCTTTTGCGATAACTTTCTAATTAGTCGGGTTTGTCTGCAGCTTTAAGAATATGAGAAAGGCTACTACATTATTCTAATTTCTAACCACAATTTATACTGTATATTTGTCTTCAACTTTCTTTCAATTTAATTACTGTATATTTGTCTTCAACTTACTTTCAATTTATTTACGCGCAACAACTACCTTGTCACCAGACATCAAAAATATTATACACTAGATTCTCGCCTAACTGACACTGATAAGCACCACTAAACAGTACTTTTCCTACAAAAGAAAAAAAAAGCCTTCTTACCGTCTGCTAAAAGTCCTCTATATTTATATGGTCGTTTCCCACTTCCCAAGAAATCATTACCTACTGACACATATGGTACTGCAGGTCGAGACGCAGCCCCTAGAAACAATCCTGGCGGCGCCCATGGTTACAGCTACAATAAAAAACACAGTTCAGATAAAGTAACGATACATACATAATGATATTATGAAATGTAACACTTTCTAGCAAATAAAGGTTCCTTATGTCAGAGGGTGTTGTCAATTTTTACCTCTATATCTACATTATTCCGTGATTTATTAAGTTTTCAAATTTACACTGACTTTTTGATTACCTGGAGTATTACAAAATTTCTTTCTACACACATACATACAAGAACATCGTTAAAAATTTTTTAACAACGTGGTCCGTTTCGCTCATTTGTGTCATCTGGGCAATCGCGCAAGTGAATGTCACACTACCATTCTTCCAGCAACTTCACATTTAATTCACCAGTTACTAGTTCGTTTTTAATAATGCCTTTGTTTTCGCAGTACACTGTGAGGGATAATGCTTTTCCTCAGTACACTGTGTTCAGGTAACAAGTCCTTTATCCACTAGGTTTCCTCCAATCTTTCACGAGACACGTAATGCAGGTGAGATACAGATCATAAACTATTCGCAGCGCTGTCCATTGCGAAATCTGCTGAACCCTTGAAGAACCATGCTGGTTTTCCATTACCATTTTGCTGAACGAACATCCAGCTCTACTCCAAAATAAAAATACCAGAAGCAACCATTGAACTACACGAACCTACCAGTCATTCAACATGCTTTTCAGTTTAGAAAAAAATGATTGTCAATGGTGCGGAATCATTGGCAGTCAAGAAATACATTATACATGAACCTGAATGTGCCTGCACTACAGAACACTGAGCACTTGGTCTATTTAAAGGGAGTGCGGAAAAAAAAGGGCACGAATGGTTGGGGGGGGGGGGAGAGGACTCCCCGGAATTGTGAAACTTAATGAAGAAGGTTGGGGGAACATCTTAGTCCCTCTTCTTAACAAGTGGAAATCGGGTGATCTTAAAGAATCAGCATTCCCAGAATGAAATTTGGGTAAGGATCAAGGATATCTCGCGTACCCATTGCCCCCTACTGGTAGGAGATGGACAGAGATAGGGGTCTCGATAGAGTGAGAGGAGGAGATCAAGTTGTAGGTGCAGGAAACGAACGACAGAAGCAGGTGAAGGTAGAGATAAGGAGAGAAAGAGAGAGACGAAGAAAGACGGAGGAGGAAACGGATGGACAAAATAGTGAGAGGAGGAGGAATGGGCAGAGGGGGAAGGCATGGGTCGAGAGAGGGGATGAGTGTGAACAGGATGAGACAACTGAGGGAGGAAACGACTGTTAGAGGGGGCTGGAAAAGTGGGGGAAAGTAGAGGTATGATGGGACGAGAAAATGGACAGAGAGAGGGAGGAGGAGGAACATATCGAGATAAGAGTCGTATTACAACAGAAATTGGCATAAATAAATATACAGGCAATGACAGCTAATGTAGTACTTTATTTACTATTCCAAATTGAGGGATTCATCATAATTACACATGAATTAATCGCGCATTTAAAATTGTGTCAATCCAAGTTGACTAAATCTTGATTAATTATTTGTTTAATTTTATTTTTCCGTAATCTACCCAAATCGTGGCAGTATACAACACTGAAAGTGTGTTGCTGTTGTTAAGTGTGTGGGAAAACTTATTTTCAAGTTCTTGGTTCTACTTAGACATTACTGCCTCTTGAAAAATGTGTGGTTAGTGGAACGAATTTTTTAATCTCTTAAAGTATTCTTAGAGTACCCCTCCCTCCCTTCAATTTGATAATTCAAGTTAATAAAAATGCGTGGATATTGCTGCCTCCTTTCCATTTCTACCGTTTCCATTCAGTTAATTGGCCCTTCCTCATTACGAATAACTTTAATTTGAAACTGAAGGGCCAGACTTGAAATGGCAACTTAGCACGTATTAGCTGCTCGGTAAAAGAGGGTACCTATTTGCTTCTGTGCCATATAGGACATGAAAGGTACCACAGGAGAAATGTAATAAAGTTTTTAGCATACTGAATGGAAGGTTTGCTAATTTTCCTGTAAATTGCGCTTCAACTTTGATATTACTGTTAGTTGGATACAAACATATCTACTATAAAACATTATCTGACCACACCTACAGTCTAATTTTGTTCAAACATACCACATACAGTGGAAGCATTGTGTTGGTGAGTTTTGTCAGTACTGTATTTCGCATAAATATACTTTGTTTTGGGTATCCGATATAGGTCGCTATATAAATTTGACAGCATTGATTTACATGTGCACTCTTAGTCAGAGGAGTTGAAATGCCAGGAAATAAATTACACTGTGATTGATACACAGTAGAGACACGTTCCCGTTTATCATGGGACACAGTAGATTATCAGTGAGCAGGTAGAGGTGACGATGAAGTGTTCAGACAGAGATAACGTGCAATAATGATAAAAAAGAATGGATTATGAAGCAACAGTGAAAACTCTAATTTATTTTTAAAAATGTTCAAATATTTGTAACTATGAGGGACTTAGCTGCTGCGGTTATCAGTTCCTAAGCTTACAAACTCTTTAACTAACATACGCTTAAACTAACTCATGCCCTGGCAAGGACTCGAACGTCCGCTGGGGAACAACCGCACGCTCTAATTTACATAAAAGCTACTTTGATGAAGAAATTTTTGGATTAATACCATAACATAATGAGAGGATTTTTTGATGTGGATTTAAAGGCAACAGTTCTAAGTTAGAAAGTGCCGGCCGCGGTGGCCGAGGGGACTGAGGCGCTCCAGTCACGGTGTGCACGGCCACTACGGTCGGGGGTTCGAATCCCCCCCTCGTGCATGGATATTTGTTCCGTCCTTAGTATTAGTTCATAAGTAGTTTGAAGTTTAGGGACTGATGACCCCGTAGTTAGGTCCCATAAGCTTTACAAACATTTGAACATTTACATTTGTGAGTTAGAAAGTTATTATTGACTGAAAATATGTTCAAAAGTTTGTAAATATTCCGACAGTGAGCAACCACGCGCTCCGCAGCAAGGCGATTTAGAGAGCTCTGGCACTCCACCGCGGCATTTTTCATTGAGGCACTGACAACAGGATCCTTAATTGTTTAGTTTTACTATTACGTGTTTCATTTAACAGAGAGTAAGTTCATATTTAGCATTGAAATTATTTTTAACGAGAATAATACTTTTATTTAAAACTTTTGATTTTGAACGTTATACAAACATCTTACATAACAGTTTTTATAAAACATTTATGTAGACTCAGTTTATTTTAAATCCTTTTTATATCTATTACTACCATCTTCCTTATTCTACACTGAACTAATTTTCACCAATTTAATATCTCAATCAACGATTAAAAACATGAAGAAATTGATGTAGTGGTGACGGAGGCATCGCACAATCGCAGTCTGCAACAGTGTTCACAATTTTTGTATGACACTTCTAGACATGCAATGAGTCGTATGGAGAGCATTATCCAGAACGAGTTAAGGTAAGGAAATTAATTTACAAAGACAGTTTTCCAGGGAAACGATATTTCCATAAGGACTATTTTCATTTGTTGAAACCAACTATTCTTACAATTTTTTACATTAAGAAAGATTTTCCGAAATGTGTTATTTCAAAAAAAGTTCGTTAATTGCATGTAATTCATCACAGTAATTTTGGTCCACTTTACGTTAGTACCAGCAAATGCTACTTCTATTTAGAACCCGTTGGCATTAAAGAAGCGCTCAGCTGTAAGTCAATGGCATGCGCTCAAAGTAGGTGGTATGTACAAATCTCATCCAATACTTTTAGTTACGACAGTACAGCAGGACAGAATAATCAGCAATTATGAGATCAAAAGCAAGTCAACAATTTATTAAAAAAATTGAAAAGCTACTTTCAACAGTAATAGCAGAAAAGTAAACTGTGTATATTAACGAATTCTAAAATTATTCCTGCATTGCACAAACAATAAAATGTTGACTGTGGTTCTCTTTAAATTTACTCAAAAGTTACAATACTACATAAGAATTAGTTTCAAAAGAACGTTTCACTAAATATGCCACTCAACTAAGAAATAACGTCTCAAGCAAATGAGTTGATGTCACTGGAAGTTGAACAGTGGTGTAGTTTCCATGTTACTGGTGATGGTAGTTTCTTCTTATCTAACCTGTTTGTATGAAATCTGTGCATATGATCAAAATTTATTTATCTAGGTATGTATGTCTGTGTATGTGTGTATTATTCACATCTCCTCCTAAACTAAAACTACTCTACGGATTTTAGTCAGTAAAGTGACGGTAATCTAGACGCAAATAAGAGGACTGGGAGAAATGAAGGGTCGGATGAAACGTCTATGGTTTCATTTTAAATGGAACTGAAAAACAAACTTATGAACTCGTTTTCCATCGCCTGTGAATGGCTACGACGACAACCAGCACGAAATAGATATATTTCAGACTTCGTATCCACATACAGGCCTCACCTTTTCAACGATGTCATTGTGGAGATACGGCTGATCAAGATGTCGTGATAGCAAGAATAGCTACAACAGTTAATATATCAGTCAAGAAGGCCAAGCGTTTGTTTATGCTAGAATGATAAGATAATGGTAACGTCCAACTTAGAGAATGAATTGTTATCGTCCATATCCAGTACAATGGACAAAGAGGAATTACGAGAAAAATTTAACTGCTTTGTACATCAAGTGCTGGAGAAGTACTGGCCAACAAAGTGGATTACAGATACGTAACATTTAACGTTGTTTAATAATAATATTTGGGAAATGCTGAGAAAACAAAGACAGTAACATTTTAGTTTCACAAAAGGTCAAGGAAATGAAGACGAATGTTGTGGCGTAAAGATAGCACCACACGCCAGACGTAAAAGAACGATCGTGGAGAAGGCAGCGATCGACCGAAAGCCAATCACAAGCGGGCGCCGCGCATCCTGGAGGGAGGAACCGAAGATGCGCGCCCTCTGCAAGCGGCTGTATCTAGGCCGACATACGTCTGGACGCCCATCAATTACTAGTGAGAACTCGTCAGTTACTATTCAGACCTCAGGACAGTTACTAAACTCAGAACAGTTACCAGTGAGAACTCGAACAGTACTAAGTCAGAACGCGGCTACGAACTTAGCAGTCACTAGGTCTCAGCGAAGCTAGTACTCGTATATCATACGGACGACGCCGCGAGGAGAAGAAACAGACATTTCCAAAGTTGACTATTGTCTACTTCAGTCAATAAATATCATGTAATACTAATTATATCAATGTTTTAGAATCCTGCACCAGTACGTTTATTGACAACTAGACCGGGAGGAGTACTAAACAAAAAGGCGACGAGGTCACAACAACGAAAATTTTAGTAGAAATCCGGCGTCTATAAAAAGATAGGTGCACAAAGAAAACAATACCTGACCCCGTCGTACCATAGAAAAATATCTTGCCAAGGACCCAAAAGATTCAGGTTATATGTAAAATCGATAACAGGTTTAAGGCCTGTATGAATTCAGTCATTGGTAATTTTGGGGTACCTATAACAGGCACTAAGAATTTGGGCGTTCTTCCATTCACATTGGAGAGTGTGGAGCAACCCTTTATTACATTTCGAAGAGTTAACAGTGAGTAAGAATCACTATATTAGATGAAAAGCACACTGGATTGTACCTGCTGAGCTTACAGCGCAATTACATGTCGGAGGGAGGACTCGAACCTCCGACGGCGACTAGCGGCGCGCTCCGCAGCTAGGCGCCTCGGAACGCACACCATGGTGAAATTCAACACCCTGAGATCTGCGTGGAGAATGCCAGAAGTCTACAAATAGGTATTTTGTTTGCAAGAAGTGAATGTACTGTTTAGTGAGATATTCCTTGCATGGCTCTTCTATCTCGTGATGAAACGTTTCTGACAGCTTCTTGAAAATCACTAAATTACATACGTAATTAATTGTTCGACAGAAATTAAGTAATGTATTACATATTCTGTGCCAAGAGTGGTACTTAATTACACATAATGCAGTTTTAAGTACACGTAATAATTCTTTCTTAACAGATGTTTGCTTCTTCTTCCATACAAACTAGACGGTGATATTGGCTTTAAGCGGAGAGATTGATTCCAAAGAAACGAGTGAGCCCAGTGACGACTATCCACATTGCACAATGCGATAAAAAAGCAGTGTGGCGGAAAGCTTTACTAAAGGGTATAACAACGAGAAACAAGGCATACGCTAATATTTTCATGTAACTCTATTAAGTTTTTCCTTTTTTATCGTAATTCCCATACTATCTGATCTGGGGCAGAGGTAATGAGTGCAGCAGACGTTATTTTGTTCATCCTGGTAGTATAGAGAATGAAACGACTACCTCACTGAGAGCATTAGTACTATCGGAAAGAGCTGTGAGTTGCGAAGCAAAACAAATACTTTAAAAAGTAGATATATCTTACTAATCTGGAAAATCCTTCGTAGTACTTTATTATTAAGCTTCCTGTAACTTATTACCAGTAGTGACGAATGCCGCACTTAATTTACACCATTCTAAATTGTCATTACTTTATTAGCGCTGACTTACGTAATCTGAAAATTTCCAGATTTTATATTGTACGTTCAAACAGGAGTCTTCATAATATGCCAACAACCTACCTCAATCTAGCAGGACAGTATTTTTTTTTCCACCCGTAATTCACTTTACTTAACATCACCTGTCGGCAATGCAGATGCTACTTTTTTCTAATAATTATTTTATATGTGATGTATTAATTGTTGGCCCAAAGTTCTCTATTCTGCTGTTGGAAGCATGCGAGCAGTGTTAACCGTTACACCTCACTGTGTTTGAATTTTCCTGCTGTAAAAGGCACCGCTTTTTCTAACTGCGAGGACAATTAAAATGCAGTGATTTGTATTGGTGTCAGCTGCAGTTAATTGCCTACGCTGATGTGCGAAATGTGAACTGTAGTTTTATCAGAGAGCCGAGGGCGTGCACACCAGGCCGCCTGTTATGTGGGAAGCGCTTGAGTGGGGGTTCAGTGCGCCATTCCCACCCCCTTCGTCTCATGCCACCCCTCCCCCCCCCCCTTCACCTCTCAGAGTCCAGTTTGGCACCGTTCCCACTGACCTGAGGCTGAGATATCACCTGTTTCCTCACTGCTGTACGCCCCCTCTCCCCCTTACTAGTTTGATACGTAACCAATACACACAGAATACTTACTAAGTTTGCATAAATAGACTCGGCATTAGTTCATGATAGGCATTTCAGTTTTTACCTCGAATAAAGAATCATAGATAGCTTTAACGCTTCACGTAGAACGTATCGATCTATTAATTTATGCAGTATTTTTGGAATCCGTACATAACAGGGAAAAAAAAAAAAAAAAAAAAAAAAAAAACGAAGACTGGATCAAAATCAGTGGAAGTATGAAAGAGTGCTATGGAAGAGTGCTATTTAATGAGCAATTATATTGTATCAATATAGTGTACGGAAGTTTATGCCCACTAAACGGCATGGTATTTATTGTACGATACTGGGTGTCTCCAAAGTCAATAACCATTTCAGTGAAAGATAAAAATGATTGGAAAATCGAGTTCATTGTGAAACTTTAGTTTACTATACTACACTTACAAATAAGCACACTCTAGGTCAAAACACATACTCCAGTTCTAAGTGGTAGAACGAAATGTTGATCTTAAGGTTTCAACCGTCATTAAGCTTGCTGCTTCCCTGATACCAATCCGTGGATCAGCCAAAAGCCATTCACCCTTTCGTCTCCATGCAAATAAGTCTTAAGGAGTAAGATCAGGTGAACGGGAAGGCCACAGCCGAGGTGCCCGTATGCCATCATCCTGAATTTGCGGTTCAAGGAACAGTTCCAGCCGGCCGCGGTGGCGAGGGGACTGAGGCGCTTCAGTCACGGTCTGCACGGTCACTACGGTCGGGGGTTCGAATCCCCCCGCGGGTATGGATATTTGTGCCGTCCTAGTTCGTAAGTAGTTCATAAGTAGTTTGTAAGTTTAGGGACTGATAACCCCTTAGTTATGTCCCATAAGCTTGACAAACATTTGAACATTTTTTTGAACAGTTCCAAATATGTCGAGGTAAATGTTACCTGTTTTTCTTTCAGCAAATAAAACTCGACCTTACACGTTTACTTTTCTCATGTACATTCAAATTTTGATCTTTGTCTATCATGTTTCCAAATCCATACCTCATGTGGTTTTTCAAATGCTGATATTGGCTGCTGTGTGTGTGTGTGTGTGTGTGTGTGTGTGTGTCTGTGTGTGTTTGCAGTTCCCCACGATCGTGAAATTTAGCTTCATCGGAGAATAAAATGTTGGCTCAAGAGCTCATAACAAATTTCCATGACGACAGGCGAATTCCTCGCCATCAAGATGGTGCAGTACCTGAAAGTGATATAGACGTTTTCATTGAGTCAAACCTAGCATTGACCACACTTTTTTGCGTGCGGCTTCAAGTTTGCTGGTGTTGCGTCAACTTGATGCCTTCGAACTCCTATCACTGTCATTCTGAAACTTCTGCTTTATTGTCCATGTTGTGCCTTATCACACACACTGCCGGTACGTTTGAAGCGATATAGACGTTTTCTTTGAGTCAAACATAGCACTGACCACACTTTTTTGCGAGCGGCTTCAAGTTTGCTGGTGTTGCGTTAACTTGATGCCTTCGAACTCTTATCACTGGCATTTTGAAACTTCTGCTTTATTGTCCATGCTGTGCCTTATCACACACGCTGCCGGTACGTTTGAAGTGATATAGACGTTTTCTTTGAGTCAAACCTAGCATGGACCACACTTTTTTGCGAGCGGCTTCAAGTTTGCTGGTGTTGCGTGAAATTGATTCCTTCGAACTCCTATCAATGGCATTTTGAAACTTTTGCTTTATTGTCCATGTTGTGCCTTATCACACACGGTGCGGGTACGTTTGGATGTGTTCACTAGTACACGAATGTGTGCCTTTCTTTGAAAAAGAAGAAAAATCACTGGAACCGATTGAAGTTTTTCTCGGTCCCTTGAGGATGTGCCATTAATCACACGATAACTCTCTAATACTTTACAAAACGTTGCGGAAAATATTGAGCATCAGTTAGTATTTTTAAAGTTCAGTAGTGTCCTAAAATATACCGAGCGAGGTGGCTGGTATTTTATTTAATCCCACTATATTTGTCATAAAGGCTGTCAATGTGGTTCAGAGCACCTTTGTGCTGTTCTGAGAAAAGTCCTGGCTCGACATGTACTTACTACGTGTCTTGCAGTTAGTGTCTACGACCACTGACTCTGTGGTGTAGCAGCAGTGCGATGCTTGCTTTTTGTAAAATGTTTAGGGCGTTTGAAGATCCTAGTCACAATGCTTTCACTTTAGCCAGAGAATCTACGGATAACAATGGTTGTATGTCCATGTCATATAGCACGTAAATAACGATGAATTGATGTTATAATATCCTTCCAATTTTTGACTGTTGTTCGTGATAAATAAACTTTTGTTGTAAGCAATGAAGTGACACTAGTGTATACGATGCTTGTAACCAGAGAACAGAGAAAAATAATTGCAAATGGACAATCATAATTATTGTGGTCTTTGTAAATAATTACTATATAATAAGATGTATGAAAAAGAATCGGGCTTTTCTTGTCTTGTATTTGTCCTTTTCGTGTCGTGTGCTTGACACAGTAAAAGAGCTGTTAGACTGTTTCTTTAATGAACGATAATGGTACCAACGATGTTAAAAAGGTGTGTAATCTGAATTATTTTAAAAGTGATATAAAATATATTTTAAACTTGCATTTACATCATTTGGAAATAATCACCCAATTATCACCTTTAAAAGTGTATGTGAGAAGTTTCAGCTAAAATGTTACCAGCGGATGCTGCCAATGGTCAACGATCGAGTTTGCCAAACGCCGCAAAGATTACGGGGCAAAATTAAATGTAATAATTATTAGAACTCGAGGCAGGGAGGTGTAAGATAGAAACAGACTTTGAAATAATTTATTCTTCAGCCTTCCTGGACTTCAGTGGCAATCTCAAGGTTCGTAAGTGAGAAACTAAAATTGTCACTGAAACGAGTGGCTAAGTAAGGTCAGAGTTTTCCAAGTGAAAGATTTTCGAAAAATAGAAGGGGAAGTGGTATTTAATAATTGTTTATTCAGGAATAAGATATCAGTGAGATTAGAACTATTTAAGAAAAATTTGTCGTAAAAATCAGTTAACTTCTCAGGGACTTGTTACTACATTCAATGATGCTGTATAGTTGTCAAGCCGTGTATAAGGCTAGAATTTTACTATAATCATATTTCAGTATTTTCGAAATCGGAATAAATGCAGGGTGATAGGTTCCATATTACTTTGTTAAATAATAACTTAAAAATAAAACTAAAAATCATTGCTGTGTTGTAATGATACTCATACCAACTGCGGGCCTTTAACTAAAATTTTACCTGACTGAGCTAGCTTTGAACTTGAAACATAGCAACAAATATATTTACAGAAAGTAGTCAGAAATCAAATCCCTTCCATTCAGTACAGATTTTTTTATAAAGTGTTTTTACAATAAGAGTAAAAAAAATAATTATAAAAACCCTTTTTAAATATCCATATCAATCGAGTATGACAGAACCTTATAAAAATTACGAGTGTAATTACAATGTGTACCATCTGCCAAATAGCCTGGGTGAGGGATCGGGAGGAGGAGGGACGAGGAAACAATCACCTTTTCAAGTTTCTGAATCTCCTGTAACACCTATGCTCAAATTCTAGTGGCTGTCCCTCCAGACACACCGACTGCTGAAACCTGCCGGCCGCGGGGTGGCCGCGGGGACTGAGGCGCTCCAGTCACGGTGTGCACGGCCACTACGGTCGGGGGTTCGAATCCCCCCTCGGGTATGGATATTTGTGCCGTCCTTAGTATAAGGTAGTTGATATGTAGTTTGTAGGTTTAGGGATTGATGACCCTGTAGTTCAATCCCATAAGCTTAACAAACATTTGAACATTTTTTGCTGAAACCTGTACGTTATCAGGAGGACCTTACACAGAGCACAAATTTAAATAAAGATGTGAGGCACTGGACATTACTTTTTGTAAATGTTTTCCGCCTCTGGTCGGGAATTTAATTCACGGAAAACAATTAAACCCTCGGCTGGCTACCTAATCTGATTGCGGATTGGCTCCTGAGACTCGATGTGGGAACTAGGAACTTGGAACAGTTTGCACTCTCTAACAAAATGTGAAATGAGGGACTTTGTATCGGGGCTTGGCGCTGACAGCAACGTGTTGCATTGGCTTCGCTGTCGACTGCAGACTCCATTAGCAGAATGAGGCCTAATGTACGTATCCACAGTAAAGCATTGATAGCGCCGTGCTTGATTGCAACCAGTAGTAGTGCCAACTGACACATCGTAAATTAAAGTAATCAAACAACGCAACTTCGTTACGACAGGTATTTTCCGTACTTGCAAATTCAGCGGTCGCGCAGTAAGCACTTTTAAATACCTCAGACAGACAGCTCAATCGATGTCTAGACGGGTGAAGAAAAATGATTGGAATGCACTTCAACTTACTTTTCCACTCGTTGTTCGCCCCACATTTATAATCTTTTGATTGTTTAATTTATTCTTTAAGAAAAAAGAAAAAAAAGGAAACTTACAGTTGCATGGGAATAGCCAAGCGGTTCTGGGTGCCTTCGCAGGGATTGAGAGGCTGCTCCAAATGGTGATTCGAATCCTCCTTCGGGCATTATGTGTGTGTGTGTGTGTGTGTGTGTGTATGTGTGTATTGTCGTCCTTTAGTTAGTAAGCCCTAGGGACTTACTCCCACAATTCTTACAAACAATACAATACGCAAATACGTATAAAAAGAGCTTCAAGAGGATTATTTTCGCTACTCGTACTGCCAAATACGTGAATGTTGGAAGTAGGAAACTTGTATAGCTTGCAATTCCTACTTTAAATTGATACATAAGTCATCGCACATATGGCTAAAAGACAAAGCGATACAGACTTAATAATGCAATGACAAAAAACTGTTTAAAATAAAAAATAAAAAAGAAAGAAAATAAAAAAAAAGACTGTTTAGCCGTCATTGCTACATATGACCTTCAAAAAGGAAGGATCTTCAGCATATTTGATTCTGGGAGAAAAGTAATTACTTTTAATAAATATTACTATGTTAAACAGTCAAGTTAAATGTAAGAATTTGATCATCGTTAGAATCCATATTTTTAAAAAATTAAAATGCCTACTATAATGAGAACAGAGAGGGACATGTTTTTCAGGCATTAAAAATGTACTTATATACTAATGTTTCTATCAGAGTAACGTGCAGTTACACATTTTTTGGAAAGTATTTCTTCAAAAATACGTTGAACTTATGTCGTGGAATCAGTAAGTTTCTATTATTTATTTCGCGATGATTCAAGTCTCTTTGTAATTCAATAACGCATGGATTGTATGATAACTATTTTCATAATTAACTGCTATAATAATTAAAATGAACGTTTTGCTAACGTTATCTGTGTCTGTCAGCTTACTATCCTCTGGAAGCGTCATTCTTGCAGCATCTGTCAAACGGTAACAACTCACACATCAGAATATTTACGTTAGACTGTGGTAAAACGATAAAACAATAATTCCCCATTAGGAGATTAGAAAAGCTTGCATTGCACTCTACATTAGCCAACTAATCACCATACAATTTGAAAGTCTACCTGACTTGCTTTAAATAATTACCAAAAAATATATTCGATGAAAGATTCCGGATTTGTTTTAGTCATACATGGCTACGAAACGAAGACGAAATGCAATATAATTAAATCATTTCCTATTCCCGACGGCAGCTTCTGCTCGCCCTTTACTGGCCGATGGTTTTTCAGAGACATTGCTACAGATATTATTCTACGCTTACAATCCCAACTGCGTCTCTAAGCAGATCGCTCATCCAAGTCCCTCCATTAATTTAAAAGGGGGAAATGAAAGAGGCGCATATGCACTGTACAGTCGATATAGTCAGACCGTTACAGCTGTCAGACACGCGCAAAGCATATTTATCGTACTGTACCCTAATGTAGATTTAATTGAGATTTTTTGTCGCAGCTGAGTAGCAGCCAGCTTTGTCAATTATTGCAAAATATTTTATAGCGTTTACACAGGTAAAAAACACATTCCGTAGAATTTTAGTGTGGTTGATTTCAGATCATACATAACTGCGTATGAAATGTAAATAACATAAATGAATTTTATTTAAAGTTCAGAGCAGAAGATATATTTGCTTCAAAATCATATTTCGAAAAAATCTGTATTTGTTATCACAGTACGCTAGAAAAATCATAATTTCTGTGTATCCAATTGTGTAAAGTGCCACATACAAACTTCCTGTTCGTGACACATCATCGAACGTTGTACAATATTTTCCTAACATGTTGATACAGGAAAGCCTTGAAAGTTTTTCTGTAAACGTACCCGCTACCGAGAGCCATAGGTTGCGAGTTACCGTACATATGCACGAAATACCCGCTATGATGCGTGACTGTAGTGTGACCCACATCATTTCGACTGCACACACCCCACACCATTACAGAGCCTCCACCAGCTTAGACAACCCCTGCTGACACATAGGGTCCATGTATTCATGTCGCTGACTCCATACACTTACCCACCCATCCAGTCGATACTATTGAGAACGATACTCGCCACAACAGGCAACACGTTTTCAGTCATCCAAAGTCCAAGACCGGTGTTGAAAAAAAAGAATGTTCAAATGTTTGTTAAGCTTATGGGACTTAACTATGGGGTCATCAGTCCCTAAACTTACAAACTACTTACGAACTACCTTATACTAAGGACGGCACAAATATTCAGCCCGAGGGGGGATTCGAGCCCCCGACCGTAGTGGCCGTGCAGACCGTGACTGGAGCGCCTTAGTCCTCGCGACCACCGCGGCCGGCACCGGTGTTGACGGTACCACTTAACTTACTTAGTTACTGTCGTTCCCTCTGGAACATAGGGCCGAAACGAAATTTCTGCACCTGATGCGACTTCTGGCAAATCTCTTCACTCCAGATTTTTCCATCCTCTGCAGCTTCCCTCTGGATCTTTCTTTTCCAGATGTGTTTGGGACGACCGCGTTTCTTAACTCCTTGAGAGTTCCAGTCCAACGCCACCATTTCAATAGCTTTATCACGTTTTCTTAACGAATGCCCAATCCATTTCCATTTCCTTTCCTTTATTTGTATGCTGATTTGTCTCTCTCCAAAGATCTTCATTCGTCACTGTATTTGGCCATCTCACGTTTAAAATACGCCGGAAACAACGGTTAATAAAAACTTCGAGCTAGTTTTTGATGTGGTTAGTCACTACCCAAGTTTCGCAACCACACATCAGTACTGCCTTCAGGTTGCTATTGAAAAGCCGGAGTTTTGTTTTCCTTGAAATGTTCCTGTTTCTCCAAATGGGGTACAGCTGGACAAACACACTATTTGCTTTGCGGATGCGACTACGGAGATCTCCTCAGCGCCTCCTGTAGTCGTGACTATACTTCCGAGGTAAAGATTGGACATGTTCTACATCCTCTCCATTATTGCTCAGCCTAGTGGTGGTGGTCGAGTTTATCCGCATTTCTTTGGTTTTGCGAACATTTGAGACCTGCAGCTTCTCCTTCTCTCTGTGATCTAGCCAGTTTCTCTTCGATGTCTCGATATCGCTGTGCCATTAATCAGATGTCGTATGCGAAATCTAGATCTTCGAGCGTACCCCGCATCCTCCATTGCACACCTCTCTGCCGTCCCCTCATTACTGTCTTCTGCACATGATCCAAAACCAAAAGAAATATTGTTGGCGAGAGACTACAGCCTTGTCGTACTCCCGAATTAACTTGGATAGGCTCTGTCAGTTCTCCATTATGTAGTATTTGGCATTCATAGTCCTGATACATTTCCTTTATGATGTTAATGATCTTCGTTAGCACGGTCCCACGCGAGGCATAAGTCTCTGTGTTGAGCAGTCAGCAAGGGTACACGATTGGGTCTTCGGCACCGAAAGCACATATCCATGGTGTTCCGTTCAATTGTTCGCACGATGACTCTTGTTGATGGCCCATCATTGAAATCAGCAGCAATTTGCGGAAGGGTTGCACTTCTGTCACCTGGAACGTTCCTATTCACTTGTCGTTGATCCGGTTCTTGCTGGATATTTTTCCGGTCGCAGTCATGTCGGAAGTTTGATGTGTTATCCGTTTCCCGATATTCAGGGCGCACTCGTGATATGGATGTACGGGAAAATCCCAATCTCTTCGCTATTTTGGAGATGCTGTGTCCCACATCTCGTGTGCCGAATATAACACCAAGTTGGAAAAAAAATGTTCAAATGTTTGTAATTCCTTGGGACCAAACTAAGTTGGTCATAAGTGCTGTGTCGATACACATATCGACGCCGCGCACCAGAGATGTGGTGCGTCGTCTTTCCGGGCGCGGCGCTAGAGGCGCCGTACCGGACATGCGCGGACGCCGACTAATAGGAGTGGGCGTCGGCGGACCGGGGCGAGGAGCAACAGGAGGAGGTCAGTGTGGGCCGGGGAGCGACGAGTCTTCAATCATCCCACTACCGATTCCCAAGAAACCTCAGTTACAGCTATAAGTCCCTAGGTTTACAATCTACTTAAATCTATTTAAACTAACCTAAGAACAACACGCACATCCATGCCCGAGGGAGAATTCGAACCTCCGACGCGGGAAGCTGCGCGATCCGTAACGTGGTGTTCCAGACCGCTCGGCTACTCACCAAATTAAACCCACATCAGCGCCTCCACAGAGTTCTTACATATCTCTGTGTTACGCATGCCTATAGCGATTTCTTCGGCTATTGACTGTACTTCATCAAGGTACAAAGATAAAAGATGCTGCATGGGTAACAAATGCGTCAATTGTACTAAAATACGATGTTTCGGTCACTATGAAACTTATTACTTTATTTTATGAAATCTGTGCACTGTTTTTTCCACAACTTACTGTTTAGTATCATCGCTCGGTGAAGGTTAATTTTTTTCCGTTATTCGTCCCAATTATTACTCAACGTTAAATTGGGTAAAGTTACTGCAACATATTTTAAAAAGTATGCAGAGATAAAAACACTATGCATAGACTATACATGCGGTTGATATCAGCTTATAATTGGTTACGTATAGAACTCAAAGGAGATATAGAAATTTTACTTAAAACTAGGAGCACAATAATAATTCATTACATTCCCGAGATAATTGTTTTATATACGGCTGACAAATACGCGGTTCGTATGTCTGATACGAAATATTAATTTTTCCATTAAAATATTATTCCCTGGTAACTTTTATCTATACCTTTTCTCTCGATAATAGAGAGAATTTCGTTTTATATGTGTCTTAACCTGTATATAAATGTATCGTGGCTTACTCACAAGTTTACCAGCTGCAAAACGATCCTGTCGGAGCACGCATAAGGTAAATATGTTTCGGTTTAAACAACACTGGCAGTAAAGAGGGAACCAGCTGCCTTAGTCATCATTCCACCTTCCTCATTTAAAAAAAAAAATCCAAAATATTCGCGCTGTTTTGTACTGAAAGAGGTTAGCAGAGTGGCGTTGGAAGAATAAGACAGTCTTGGAGAGAAAGCAGACAGTTCATTGTGGGAGAGAGGAAGTGACAGTAAAAATAGATAAATGGAGAGAGACAACAAAAGTGAGAGCTAAAGAGAGAGGAGGCAATAAAACTGAAAAGAAGAGATGAATGTAGACAAAACATAAGCTCTGAGGATCTGGATCCCCCAAATCGGCATACTTTAATAATGAAAATTTTGTCCGCTTTCCTCCCATACTAGAATGTTGGTTTCTTGGTCAATGAGTTAGAAGTCCGGGCAAACCATCTGCAAAGACAGGTATAAGGAGGAAATAATCATGACAACAAATACAGAGAACAGATTGTGAGAAGGAAAGAGACAATAGAAATAGAAGTGAAAAAGAATGGGACAAAAGAAGGCAGCCAAAATGGAGAGAAAGGGACGAAGGCTATGGCAGTGGAAGACACACACAGAAGAAAGTGGCAATCGGAGGAAAACGGTGAAGTGGAAGTCACATATCTCTCGACAGTGGCAGTTAAAAGAACGCGAATATCTTCCAATGCCAAAATTTATATGATGAAGGTGGAATGAGTACATAGGCAGCTGCTTTCCCACAATTCGGTCACGGTTGTTTAAACAGGAACACAATTTCATTTCTCGTGCTCTGAAAGGAGCATGTTTCAGCTGGTATTCTGTGTGTTCTGCTTTTATTCTACTATATAATTATAACTACTTAGTGAAATCAAATTTATCATCATCAAAAAGAGTTGCAGGATGAGATACTTTTTTTCAAAAAGAAGCTCTTGACAAATGGCACAATTTTACGCTTGTAAGACAGGGAATATTGCGAGACATTAAGGAAACTCAGTTCATTTGCAAATATTACATGTTCCGCGGTAGGAGAACTTCCGTTTCAAGGTATGAGGTGGTGCACGACCGATAAAGTCGTCCAACTATCCACATGCTACGTAATTAGTTTCAAAAATGCAGAATTTTATTTACGATAAGATTCTGTAATTGGCGATTTAACAGTATCCTCCAATATACGACGGTTGGAACTTAAATAGTGGCAACTCTGCTGTGGAGACACTATGCAATGGAATCTACTATTATCGCTGATTTCACACCGTGTTGACCTACCTACTTTACCTCCGAGCACATGGACTTTCCCGTCCCACATAACCGGAGTGCGCACAATCGAGAGAAACACAGCCACTTGTGACCGAGCGGTCTAACGTAACGGTGTCAGAATGTTTTCTATACAGGAACAGTGGAGTTGGTTGAAGATTGAATGTGCAACGTCACCTGCGACCAACTTTGCGAAAGAAGTGGCAACACTTTCAGCGTAACCCACCCATTATTTTACACGACTATGCGCTGGTGCATACAGAGGAACCTATGGCTGCTCTGTTCGCTCTGTGGGACTTGGAAGTACTGTACCATCCACCATACTCCCCAGAATTGAGTCCCTGTGACTTTGATTTGATTCTGAAGATGAAGCAACCACTTCCTGGCATTCGCTTCAGAACTGTTCCAGAGATTCTACAGTCAGTAGACCGCTCCATTCGCACCATCAACAGAACAGGCGCTGCTAACTACTTTGAAGGACAGTAACAGGTACAAAAATGTAACGGTTTTGTTCAGTTGTGAATATATAGTTGCCACTATTAAAGTTCCAACCCTCGTATGAAATAAGTCATATAACACTTAACTGATTACAACTCCAAATATTGGAAAACGCTGCAAAAAACTCAGCCCATACCCATGCTTCACGACAAAAATAAGACACTGATGGGAACTATTTATAGTTCTTTTTAGTATCCATTTTTTAATGTGATTCAAAATTTAGCCTCAATGTTGAAACAAGGAAACATCTTTTCCTAGATACACTATCCTCAAGATATAATATTAAGCTTCAAATTATATGTTGTTGTGGTCTTCAGTCCAGAGACTCGTTTGATGCAGCTCTCCACAATACCCTATCCTGAGCAAGCCTCTTCATCTCCACATAAGAACGGCAACCTACATCTGTCTGAATCAGCTTACTGTATCCATCTCTTGGTCTTCTTCTGCGGTTTTTACCCCACACACTTCCCTACAACGCTAAATTCACGATTCCTTGATGTCTAAGAATGTGTCCTACCAATCTATCCCTTCTTTTAGTCAAGGTATGCCAGAAATTTCGTTTCTCCCCAATTCTGTTCAGTACCTCCTCATTAGTTACGCGATCCACCCACCTAATCTTCAGCATTCGTTTGTAGCACCACATTTCAAAAACCTCTATTCTCTTTCTGTCCACACTGTTTATCGTCCGTGTTTCACTCCCATACAAGGCAACACTCCATACAAATGCCTTCAGAAAGGACGTCCTTAGGCTTAAATCAATATTCGATGTTAACAAATTTCTCTTTTTCAAGAACGCTTTTCTACCCGTTGCCATTCTGCATTTTATATCCTCTGTACTGCGACCATCATTTGTTATTTTACTGCCCAAATAACAAAACTCATTTACCTCCTTTATTGCTTCGTTACCTAATCTAATTCCTTCAGCATCACCTGATTTTCTTACACTGCACTCCATTACCCTAGTTTTGCTCTTGTTAATGTTCATCTTATATGCACCTTTCAGCACACTGTTCATTCCGTTCAATTGCTCTTCCACGTCCTTTGCTGTATCTGACAGAATTACTGCGTCGTCGGCAAAACGCAATGTTTTTAATTCTTCACCCTGAACTTTGATTCCTTCACCAATTTTCTCCTTGCTTTCCTTTATAGCTTGCTCAATGTACAAATTTAACAACCATGGAGAAAGACTACAACCCTGTCTTACTCCCTTTCCAACCACTGCATCCCTTTCATGCCCTTCAACTCTGACAACCGCTGTCTGGTTTTTGTACAAGTTGTAAATAACCCTACGTTCCCTATATTTTACTCCTGCTTGCTTCAGAAATTGAAAGAGTTTATTCCAATCAACATTGTCAAAAGCCGTCTCCAAATCTACAAAAGCTATAAACGTAGGTTTGCCTTTTCTTAATCTATCTTCTAGGATAAGCCGTAAAGTGAGTATGGCCTCCCGTGTTCCTACATTTCTCCTAAACCCAAACTGATCTTCCCCGAGGTCGGCTTCTACCAGCTTTTCCATCCTTCTGTATATAATTCGTGTTAATATTTTATTACCATGACTTATTAAACTGATGGTTCTGTAGTTTTCACACCTGTCTGCGCCTGCTTTCTTTGGAATGGGGATTATAAAATTTTTCTTAAGTCTGAGGGTACTTCACCTGTCTCATACATCTTACACACTATGTGAAACAATTTTGTCATGGCTGGTTCTCCCAGAGACTTCAGTAGTTCTGAGGGAATATCATCTACTCCAGGGACCTTGTTTCGACTTAGGTCTTTCAGTGCTTGTCAAATTCATCTCTTAATATAGTATCTCCTACTTCATCCTGATCTACTTCTTCTCCCCTTTCTACAATATTGCCGCTAAGTTCATTTCCTTCATAGAGCCTCTCTATATACTCTCTTCACCTTTCAGCTTTCCCTCCTTTGCTGAGAACTGGTTTTCCATCAGTGTCCTTGATATTCATAGAGCTGTTTTTCTTATCTCCAAATGTTTCTTTTATTTTCCTGTAGGCTGTATCTATTTTTCCCCTATTTATAAATTCTTCTACATCCTTGCATTTGCCTTCTAGCCCCTCCTGCTTAGCCATTAGGCACTTCCTGTCAATCTCATTTCTTAGTCGTCTGTACTCCATTTTGCCTGTTTCATTCCTGCATTTTTATATTTTCTCCTTTCATCGATTAAATTTAGTATCATTTGTGATATCCACGGATTTTTTGTAGGTCTTGCCTTTCTAACTATTTTGTCCTCTGCTGCCTTCACTATTTCATCTCTCAATTTTACCCATTCGGCCTCTACTGTTTTATTTTCCCCCGTTTTTGTCAATTGTTGCCCAAAACTCCCTCTGAAATTCTTAAGTACTTCAGGTTCCTTCAATTTATCCAGGTCCCATCTCCTTATTTTCCTACCTTTTTGTAGTTTCTTCAGTTTCAGCCTACAGTTGATAACCAACAAGTTATGGTCAGAGTCTATATCTACCCTTGGGTATATCTTACAGTTTAAAACCTGGTTCTGAAATCTATGTCTTACCATTATAAAATCTATCTGGTATCTCCCGGTGTCTCCTGGTCTCTTCCATGTATACAACCTTCTTTTGTGATTTTTAAACCAGGTGTTTGTTATAACTAAATTATGTTCCGAGCAAAATTCCACCAGGTGGCTTCCTGTTTCATTCCTTTTGCCCAGACCATATTCACCTACTATCTTCCCTTCCCTTTCTTGTCCTACTACTGAATTCCAGTCTCCCATAACAATTAAATTTTCCTCTCCCTTAATTGTCTGAATAATTTCCTTTAGCTGCTCATATATTTCTTCGATCTTCTCATCATCGGCAGAGCTATTTGGCATATAAACGTGTACTGCTGTGGTCGGTGTTGGCTTCGTATCTATCTTGACTACGATAATGCGATCACTGTGTTGCTCATTGTAGTTTACCCGCATTCCTACTTTCTTATTCATTATCAGACCTACTCCTGTAATATTCCCAACTGATTTTGTATTTATAATCCTGTACTCGCCAGACCAGAAATCCTGTTCCTCTTTCCACCGAAATTCACTAATCCCCACTATATCTAACTTCAGCCTATCCATTTCTCTTTTTAAATTTTCTAGCTTCCCTACCCAATTAAAGGATCTAACATTCCACGCTCCGATCCGTAGAATGCCAGTGTTGTCTTTCCTGATGATCACATCCTAATATATAACTACTGAAAATTGTTAAATAATTTATCACAAATATCGTGCAACGTACAGAGTGTAAATTCTTATGTCGTGGAATACAAAGTGTGTGCCTGAGGCTACGAGAAACATGGATTACTTAAATAATTATCACTGCACTCCTCCAGATTCAACGAATAAATAAGATACGAAATAAATTTTGTATGTCTAGATCATTACTTATTGGTTAGTTGGAAATAAATGTTATATATTACGACTCTTACCACTCTAAAAAAGAATTCATAGGTTTGTCTAAACGTCTTTGAAGAATCCTGTGTTTGTAGAGCTTAAGGGACTTAACTGCGGGATTATCAGTCCCTAAACTTGCAAACTACTTATGAACTACCTTACACTAAAGACGGCACAAACATCCATGCCCGAGGGGGTTTCGAACCCCTGACGGGGAACGGCCTCACGCAACATAGCATAGCGCCTCAATGCGCTCGGGCGCTCCGCCGCGGCCTGTAGAATCCTTCCCCAATACGTCTCAAGTACTTTATCTGATTGATCTCACATTTTATGAGTCACTATTCTCATAAATTCTTCCAGAAAGCCTGATCAGTGAAATCTTTATAAATTCTAGCGAACTGACACCTGACCGTAATAACCTTTTCTTTGCATTCGAATTTAGGTATTTCATGTTATTTCCTTCTTCTTCTGTATAATCCACACTCATCTTTTAGTATTGTCAAACGATAATATCACACTTACTACACTTACGCTATTTCTGTGTCAGAGAATGAATGTTTATCTATGCGGTTGTACGAGGCACGTAATACTCGAGCTAGTTTTCGTCTTCAGGGAGCACGGATAATTAACTTCGTATTACGTGGAGGAGTTGAAAGAGTTCTTTCACAACGCTGCGAGTCTACGCTGTTTGTTAAACTTTTGGCGGAAATAACTCCGCTAGTCGGTACCTGTTTACCTGTGGGTTTTCTCTAACAGCTGACGCCCGAGGATGTTGACGAATGTTGAGTGCGATACCTGTTTCCTAAAAGTGCTCGTACTGCTCATTATACTGCTTTGAATGAGCTCGTCGTTTAGCTTAATTAAAACATTCTACACCTTTCTAGCACGATAAGTTCAGTTCAAATTTTCATGCTAAGAGCTGTGTAATATCTCAGCGGGGGATGCTTTTTTTCAGTGACACATGGAAGAGACGCCCTTGCAACTAAATGGAGACAGAGAAAGCCCTAGTTTGCAATACCAGAGGAGTCGTTTACAAAAAAGGGACGGAATCGAGATAAACCGTGGACGCCTACAGACGGGAAGAAGAGAACCAAATCCCTGCAGTGCACACGTGCATGACTGGGGGAGATCCTGGCTAGCGGTATAGATAAAGTGGTTCCACCAAAACAAATGTTTCTAACACAGACGGCTGCCATAAGTAACAGTTTCTTCGAGCTAATAAGGAATGGAGAAGATAATAACAACTCGCTTGAAACATGGGAAATATGCCAGTTCACAAGTCTCATTTTAGCCCACACAAATTTCCCACCGGGGACTGAGAGGCGTGGTCGTGAAAACGGCGATCAGCTATTGGATGACACTGTAAAACGAATGCGCGGTTGCTCGCCGTGGAGGTTCGAGTCCTCCCTGGGGCATGGGTGTGTGTGTTTGTCCGTAGATTAGTTTACCTAGGTTTAAGTAGTTTGTAAGCTACGGACTGATGACCACGTAGTTTGGTCCGATAGATTTACAAACATTTGAACATTTTTGTAAAACGAACGCACCAATAACAGAGCCAAGGAGACGCAAAATTCGAGGAGAAGCTGCAGCGAGCCGGCCGCGGTGTCCGAGGGGACTGAGGCGCTCCATTCACGGTCTGCACGGCCTCTACGGTCGGGGATTCGAATCCTCCCCTCGGGAATGGATATTTGTGCCGTCCTTAGTATTAGCTAGTTCATAAGTAATTTGTAAGTTTAGGGACTGATGACCTCGTAATTAAGTCCCATAAGCTATACAAACATTTGAACATTTGAAGCTGCAGCGAGAGGGGGTATGGACTTAGTTAGAAACCTCCAAAGAACGGACTTGGTCCGTCGCTCGAGAAGCGTGAAGACATGCCGGCAGCTGCCGCCTTGGCAGACTCAGCACGTTGACAGTGACGCCTTCGCTAGGGGGCCGCAATGCGCCACATAGCTGCAGAGGCTGGGAGTGCACAGCAGGTGTGTACTATGCTGCCACGGCCACCGCCTCCGTCGACGTGCGCGCACACCGACCACACGCCTGACGTCCATGTGAAGTCAATGTTGGAGAGATAGAAAATTATCTCCTTTCCCAGTCGTGCTCACGCCCAGTCAAATCGGCCCTTAGATATTATTATTGTTTTAAAATCTTGTAATAAATTAAATCCCTTGAATTGAATTTCACTGCCAGCCTAGTTTCATAATTTCTATTTCACTATGCCGCACTATCAAACGCCATTCAAAGGAATTGATGAATTACTGTCATCAAAAAAAAAAAAAAAAAAAAAAAAAAAAAAAAAAAAAAAAAAATGAAAAAGGGGCAACGACCACTTTACTTCCTTCAAAGTTTTGTGTCCCAGCCTCGTCGCCGCTTTTGTGTCTCGTTTCCGTCGTAGGTGTCGGTGACCGAGTGGAATGAGACCGACACAGGAATAAAGATAGCACGCTGGTGCAGGTACAAAGGCGAGCAGCCAGAAACTAGAAACACTAGAGTAAATTAGAACGAGATATATATTGCACAGAATTTATACAATACTTAACTTTTACATAGCTCAGTACTGCAGAATGCTGATACATAGTTGAGCTAGAGGTCTGCCTAGTGCCTGTACGATAGCCAAGTCTTTACTGGTGCCTATCTGATTCCGAAGGTCATAACTGGTTCCTATCTCAGTCCCAAGTGAACGATGTCGTTCAGTGGTGGCCACGAGCGGAGTTGTAACAGAGGGCGCTCGTGGCTGACGTCGTAAGAACGCCGCGCCGTGCGTGCATGGCGGCGCGCGGCGAAAGTAGGTGGCGCGCACTTTGTACTTGTGCGACACAACACAAAGTTCCTTCACAATGTTGTCCCAAAGTGGACTGTATCTGCATTCAGTCTTGTCTTACGCGGCTCACATTTGAGGAATGTCACCTAAGTGAGCAGCTGGTATGTATCGTCGTGGAGCAGCTATTAGGCAAGTTTTGACTGATAATCATAAAACTGAGCGGATGGCTTTTGCTGCAGAAAATAACGACTTCGATTACAGCCGAGTAAACTATTCCGATGAGTAACTATTTTTTTCGTATAGTGATGCCCCTGTTCAAATGAATTATAATGTGGATTCCGAAGGAATTTTTTCGTTAAATGTTCTTGTCTTTGAAGAAGGTTCAAAGTAATTGTAATAATTATTTTCTTTACAAATGACTTCATTCATTTGATTCATTATTTGTAAAGTATTGCAACCGCCAAAAGTTAAATTGTCCTATAAAGCAAACCGTTTGGTTACTTTAGGCGTATCGTCCACGGGAAGAACGCTCTCATCCAAAATATCTCCAGAAAAGGCAGAGAAGCGGACGGTTCTGTGTGCCAGAGAACTTTAATAGCTTTGTCAACTACTTTCTTTAGTTTCTCCTGTATCTCACGTTTCTTAGTAAATTTAATGTTGAAGGAAGACGGCCTTTCTAAGAACAAGAGCTACTAATTCCATTTTCCTCATGTCGTTATATCTTTTTAGGCTTATATTCGCCCTTGACTTGTCACAGAACACTGAGGGTTTTATTTATTTATCTGCAAGTAGGTAACTACGTTTCTTCGTTTTCCATAGCATTTAATTTCCCGTTGTCTCTAGATGGATCATGCCTTGTCTATGCCAGTCACAGTTTTCACGTCCCAAGAAAAAAGTGCGCCACGTAATACATTTACATTTACCAATGGTATATTTACTTGTTCGAATACTGTTCATAAACATAAATCGTTTGATCGTGTTGTTTTTATCCTTAGCCGGCCGCGGTGGCCGAGGAGACTGAAAGGAGCTCCAGTCACGGTCTGCACGGCCACTACGGTCGGGGGTTCGAATCCCCCCTCGGGCATGGATATTTGTGCCGTCCTTAGTATAAGGTAGTTGATAAGTAGTTTGTAAGTTTAGGGACTGATGACCCCGCAGTTAAGTCCCATAAGCTGAACAAACATTTGAACATTTAAACACTTCTTACCCTTACTATTGTTAAACACGTATTTTTCCCTATAATCCTTCTGTTTTTATTTCAACGTTGAACTTTGAATATTTAATTTATGTTTGTTTGTACGATTTGTTTCACAGTACTCATAAGCGTTTTGGATCTAATGTATACTGGTCGTTTTTGACTTCTTTAACCCTTATTATCTCCTCTCATACTATGGAACACCTCTATTATCACCATGTATTTGAAACCTATACGTAGGAAGAGGACATTCATGCTTTACTCATTTACTAACTTCGTATTCCTCTTTTATTCCATTTATAATGACAATTGGGCTCAGATTTATGAACAAATTTTGTCTTCGAACTCGATCCATTAAATTTTTTAATTGTGGCCTCTAGGGCATCTGTTCTAAATTAATGAATAAGAGATACACCATTACGTTTATTTACTATCTTCCTTTTATTATTACTGTTTTAAACTATGCCGCAACTGAACAATTTCAATTTTAATCGCTGTAACACGTGTTTATTAGTTTGCTTTATTGTTTATTGTGTGTTTCGTACAAATTTTACAATTGGTTTTAAACTAATTTTACGATAAGCTAGACTCTTGAAACAATTAACGCAGCTCAGAATCGGATGAGTATGTTATATATAAGTGCAATCGTTTCTTGTATGGAGCGAGTTGGCGCAATGGTAACACACTTAAACTTTCATTTGGGTGCCCCTCAGTTCAACCTGGCCTCCAGCCTTTTAGATTTTAGATTTCCTTAAATTTGCTAAATCGGTCCAGGCACATGCAGGAACAGTCCCTACGGCAGGGCAAGCCGAGCTTCAGCTCCGCTCTGATGACCACGTTGTCGAGGAGACGTTAAATAATAACCTTCCTTCTTTCCTTCGTTTATGTGTCCGTATGTTGGTACAAATTTTTCAGTAGATTTCAAAACAACTTCCCACTAAAGAAGAGACTTTTAAGATAACTTGGAAATGGATGACACTATTACGTTAAAGCCTTGTCTTACTTGGTGTTTGGTGGAGGGCAGATTCTATAACACTACTGTTCCTACCGTTTCTCTTCCAGTCGTGAATGTTTCACCGTTAAAACTATTTGTGGTAAGCCTTAGCTTCATATCGCCCTTTTACCTTCGAGATCTTTCCGTGCCATATACGTAAGAGAGCTCTGGTGAAATATAAATACCGGTGGCCATAACAAATGCACAGACAGTGGGCATCGACATCCACTTACTTTTCGAAGGAATCAAGGTATAAACAGTAGACTGCCTCGCCAAGTATTACGGAAGGACAACACTGCCACACTTCCGATCGACGATTCAGAAAGCAGCCTATCGCACTTGGGACCACGAATGACACCTCTCTCAAGCGTTTAAGGGAGGACACTTGCCAACTATAAAACCAAATGTCTCCTCTCGATCATGGTTTTCGCCGATGACGCTTGGTAGACGTCATGTAAGGTCTCTCATTCGGATGAGACTGGGACATGGGTGTTACCCTGCCTACCTACACCATTTGAAAATCATCGCTTCTCGGCATTGCGACAAAGATCCAACGGCAGTGGCGGATCCTAACCACATTATACTGGCATGCACCAAGTACACGGTCGCACAAAGTGTCTTCTACAGAAAGCTGGTTGCGAGGGGTTACCCCCTCCCCACAAGTGTCACTATCTTCCTTCATGGATTCGACAAGTTTTATTACAGTTTACTGAAGGACTACCTCAAAGTCAGCGGCATACAACTCTAATTTAAGATTTGGTGTGTTTAACTTGAACATGCACAGTAATTTTATATTATATTTTGACTTTTATGTCATTTGGTTTTATGCTGTTTACACTTTCGTTGTATTAGATCTGTCACTAGTACTGTTAAATATGTATTGTTTTATATCTTGTACATAAGATTTTTCTACTTTTATTCTAAGGCTGTATGACGTATGATAAATATTAATATTGTGATATGCATTGTAAGAATTTTAATTCTATTGTAATGTTGCCACTGTAATAACCGCAGGCTGTATGGTCACTGTAACCAAAACGTGGCCATCAGTCCGTAGCTTAAAAACTACTTATACGTAGGTAAACTAAGGACAAACACACACATCCATGCCACAGGGAGGACTCGAACCTCCACGGCGAGCAACCGCGCGCTCCGCAGCGAGACGCTTTAGACCGCTCGGCTACTCCACCGCGGCTTAGTTGCCACTAACGTGAAGAGGAATTTATTTCATTAACTTTCTGAAGTTGACACGAGTTGTGACGCGGCGGTGGCAGCCACGGTCACGTTCGATAAATGCGGCAGGATAGTTGTCGTTCTGAATAGACGAAGCCATCAAAACGAGTGTTATAGAAGTTCCGCAGACTTCCAGAACTTACGCATTTTGACATTAAAAGTAAAAAATAAAAAATAGCCAATTGTATTGACCGCAAGACACAAAACAGGCCAGCCTAGCACCAGACATGTTACGGTACGTCACTATTTCAGTGTTTAGTAAATTAATGTCGTCTGCTTCCGGAGATGATACCGATCGAACCCTAATATATCAGCGTGAGATACCTGTCACATGAAAGTCACCATTAATTTTGTATTCTGAAACCCATCACCACGTTGTAGAGGAGCAAGTTGCAAGTAAAACTATATCTGCAACGTTTCCGACCATCAGACAACGTAACACTTTAAGAAATCAGCAAGGTAGGCAACAGTAAAACACGTTCGAAGTTCTTTGCGTAACTTATCAAGGAGCGTGCTCATAATTTGTGCTGGATTAAAATGGAACGACATAACGTAGCAAGATGTTCTATCAAGAAAACGACGCTTGATATTTCCATATTGACCTGCTGACATTTTAGTTTATCAGGAAGCAAACTCGAAGAAAACTGGACAAAATTTAAGTATTTAGGAAGACTTTTCTGCTACAAATTGGTAGTCTTTCTATTATTTAATGGTGTAAAGTAAACATAACGATAAGGCCTATCTAGGTTTCAATCATAAACCGAGTCACAAAACTTAGAATTACGCCTAAATGGGGTATTCACATTTTTTGTTACTCTTTCAAAACATTTATCCACGTGGCATATGTGCAATTTGTAGGGCACACTGTCTCGCACCTGAGTGGACTTACGGTTCCTAACATGCAGGATTCCAGCTACAGAAACGCTTTCTTCAGGCCACCGATGTAATCAAGATTTTCCAACGTCATAGTATTGTTTGGTAACTCTAGGATAATGTAGATGTGACCCTGATTTGTAAATCTAAAGTCGGGAGACTTTTTTTGTCACCTCGATTAACTATTCTAAAATATTCACATCAGAATGTACTACACTGTAGTAGTTAACTGAATTTATTTGTGTTGAAGAAGGTCGTTTCATACATTAACTACACCTAATCTTGCGGTTTATTTTACTTTTTATTTTATTTTTTATTTAATTTTTTAGCATTTATAACAACCCGCACGCAGTCCAGCCTAGTAAAAGTTATGTACCCTAGTTACTAGCTGTTTTTTGGAAGCTATCTACCTCAGCTGTGAGTATTTCAATAAGGTAGGGTTTACAGCAATAACGCATGGCTGTACAATACTTTCTAAAAATGTAGCTGATTTCGAAATCGCTGTCATTTTTGTTACGAAAATTATACTTACTTCTTTAATTTATCCAGTTACTGTCAAAACAAACCCTTTCGTGTCAACTGTCTTATGGCAACCTCCAAGCAGATGTAATAGCAAACTTCTTGAACACTATGAAGTTACATCACAAATAAAACGAAAGAAAGTTTCTGCAGAGAATCGAAGAAACTATAAGGGGACGGATTTGTATTTTGTTCGTCATCATGGTATAAAGCATTACAGCAAGGTGGAAAATTTATGAATGAGCGTAATCACCCACTTCTTCTGTTTTGTTTCAGCTTCAAAAGACTTAAATTCAAAACATGCTTGTGAATACATGATTTGACTTGATAAACAACTGAGTCGATGCTTTTTTTCATAATTGCTGCTCATTCTGGTAAATTCTTCGAATGTGAGCCGCGTATGACAGAAGACTGAATGTAGATCCAGTCCGTTTTATGACAACAGTGCGTAGTGTAGTTGGATAAAGTGATCGCTTCGCACCATTTTTTTTTTTTTTTTTTTTTTTTTTAAGAATCTCTTCCTGAAAGTGATAACGGTAAATCATCAATTTATCTGCATTTTTCAGTGGTCTTCTTTCGGACTGTATCCTTTCCTTACAACGGCGTTTGGTAGCGCGGCATGGCTAGAAGCCAGCTGACCCAAGCTGCTTTTAGGAGTGACAATGTTGTCCTACTGCTTGGCAGTGTTGCTGATGACGCTGGTAACAGTGTGACCACTCACTTCCACCATTCGTGCTGAGTAATATTCACATATTCATAAGAAAATGATATTATTATTATACTTGTATGACACTGTCATCCTGGATTTAATTTTTAGCCGCAGTATGGTCGTCCCCTGCTTAAATAGCAAACAGTTTCAAGTTTTATGTCGCTAATGTCTATATTAACTACCAACACAGAGAAATATATCACGACAGCTGAACCAGCAGAGTCATATTCTGTTGAGCCATTCTCGTCTTATGATCTAATGCAAGCATAGTATATTAGTAAGATATAGTTGTACTAGCGATGTGTGTGGCATCAGTTCTACTTTTCTCCGCAGAAAAATGTCCAAAACGGCATTAACAAAATGCCAAAAATCACTGCAGTGCGCCTTCCAAAAGACCAGCATTTTGTATTGTTATTGCAATCGTTATCATACTGATGTAATGCGGTTAACATAATTATCAATTATTACTAGTTTTTCATTACTACTATCATTATTATAATTAATTCAGCTCCAAAAGTGTTCCTTACCACATGGTCAATGGATTAGGAAGAATGGGTGGTTTGATGGAAAATAGAACAATAGGAGAAAGTAAAACATAAAAGACGACTCAGATAAAAATTTGTAATAATTTCTGATGATTTAACATCGTGACGACAGTTAGTAAGCAACAACACACACAAGTCGGGGGTGGTATAACGTTGCCCTTGCTTCTTATGATGCCATAATTGTTAAAGTAGATTCCGCAATTATATTTTGGACAAGGAACTGATGGTACCGAATTTTTGAATTTGAAATAAGTTAGTTAAAGTACAGCACAAAATGAACATTAAAGGACATAACCCGCGGGTTGCATCTTAAAGTCGGGCACCATACAAGCAACAGCACGTTATATGACTTACGGAAAGCATCTAGCTGGATCCTGCGCTTCGTATAGTAGAAGCTGCAAATGATAAATTTTACTTATTTAATACGTGAGAGTTCGAGATACTTTCCGTAGGAAGTTAATGTTCAGACTGTTCACTTTCCTTCTCATTGTTGTGTGACCGTGGGTGGAACAAAAAGTTACTGGTAATGATAGATTAATATAAAAAAAAAAGATCGGACTTCGTGAAATTACTGCAGGTTCTAAAATAAAGCAAAGTATTGTATAAAGATGATTGATTGATTTAAATTTTGCAGACAATGGGAAGCGATTGTAATGGCGTCTGAACATTAAACTATTACGGATGCGAAGGAGCTGAAAACATTAAGAAATTAAATATTTGACGTGGAGGAGTTTCATTTAAATGAAAACCAAGGAGAGGGAATGCCTTTAAATTTAAATAATATATTTTCAGCAACAGCTTGCATTATTCTTACTTACATGAGCGGATACAGGTATGAAAGACGTCTTCTCAGTTTGGATACAGACAAGAGAGTAATTTAAAAAAAAAAAAAATAAAAAAAAAATATCACGGTTCCGTCTTCTCGGTTGTTCGGAAGTAAATAATGACCAGCAAAATTAAATTAGTTGCACTGCGAGTCAGAGGGAACCGGAGGCGATAAACTTCGCTGATCAAAGACAAAAAAATAATTCAGTGTTTCATTACATTTGCCCCCTCTGGCTTTGTGTGGGGCAAATACAACCTACACAAAGACATACTAGTTTGGGTATTATTTCATGTTTATGTTCTTGCTTTTTTTTTTTTTTTTTTTTTTTGAGAAATATTTACATCAGTTTGTTGTTTACATTTGATTTTTTTTCAGTTTTATATATATCATTCTAATAAGTTATTTTCTTTATAAGTTTATTAGTGAAATAAAGAATCGTAGCGACGTGATGGAGGAAGCCGAGTGCGGTGAGGACAGGTGCGACAGGCGCGACAGGTAGCGATGACGTCAGACGCTACCGCGGCGCCCACGGCAACGGGTGGCTGGATGGAGTGTGACGTCAGCGGGTGGGGAGAAGCGTGACGTCAAGGACAGCGGCGTTCGAACAGGCGCCCCTGCGTCTCGAACACCAACCTTTTGGGCTTCGGTACGGCGCTGCATCGCGCCTCCGGTTGTGGTTAACATGGAAACAAAATCATATACACAAAATTACATTCTGTTATTTGCATAGACGTCAGTCTTCCTTCTGAAAGATGAGGACGCTTTAGCATGTTATTAGTGTGCGTATGTTTGTGCTGTCATTTGAATTTACATTTAATGTGTTTTAGGTAAGAGCGATGCAATCATGTCTTTCTGACATGAACTCATACCGTTACATAATTTGTCATTTAAAACTCATATATCTACTATGTACATTTTTCACAGACATATATTCATTTATTCATTCACATGAAGTGATTATTTTAAAGGTTAATAAGTTAAAAAGTGAACAAAATATTTTTATCATAATGATAATTTCTCAAGTGCTGTAGCACAGTCTTTGAATTTCAGAATGTTTGTAAAGTGCAGTAGCAAAGTCTTTGCATTTTAACATGTTTAATTTGAGGGTAGCACAGTGTGTTGATTACACAAACACACACGTGTATGTGCAGACAGTTCAAACAATACTATTATTACTAATACTATATACTATTATTTGTTCGTCTTATTTTTGTTGTGATTAATTTTTACGTATTCGCAGAATTTCACTTCTTAGGTTCATAAGTTGGCTACGCACAGCGTCGCAGTAGCGATTGGCTTCAACAATCACGGCCGGACGGTAGTTGGTCACGCGCTCTGTCCGTGTCAGTCCGTATTCTAACATTACTATTGTGCGGTTGCTCTCCGCTTTCCGACTTCTGTGAAACGTAAATTGTGATTTCTTGCCGTTTTTCTGTTTGTGCACTAAACACTGGATTATAGTTCTCTGCAAGATCCACCGCAGCTCGGTAAGTACACCTTGCGTCTTTTGCGGTAGCTGAGCGTTTGGTTTAACGTCCGTGCAGTTTATCACACCGTTGTGTGTGTGTGTGCACGGGGCACTGTCGCACTGTGACTATTACGTAGTACGTTCAAGATCACTTTATATAGTCTGTTCACCAGGACAATTTGTCCGTTCATGAGGATTTATTTGCGTGGCACAAAATAAACTTTCAATGTAATCGTGTGCAGTTGTCCATAATACATTATGTACCACATTGTCTTTGGGAAAACGAGCGTCACTGGATTAGTGTCCCGTTCGTCGTTTGGATTAAAAGGTTTATCGTATCACACGACACTTTTGTTTTATCGTTCACTAAATATTGGTCACTTGCTACCTTTAGTTCGTCACAGTACATTGTTAGACTTAGTAGCCATTACTGACAGAACAATGGTTTCTTTCACTTGCAGTGACTAGTTCGTTCATAACGTCTTCTATTTGTCACTTGTAGTTATATATATAAGTGGAAGGAAAATACAGTGGATACTGAAAGTCGCTGATTGGCGTCCATTCACATCCGTTCACTGTTTTTCGAGTTCGTTCGTAGGTGCGTTACACTGCTCTAATAGTCATTTCAGTTCTACAGACGCAATCGTACACACGTTCACTATGTTCATAAATGTAGATAATCTCAGAACGGCACGTGTACTTTTACAAAACAAATATATAAATATACCATATTTAAGTCTGATGTTGGTACTAACTTTGAAAGTTTTCGTGACACATTGATCACGTATTTTTGTCTTTAGAGGCAAGATAATTGCAATCTCTTTCTTTAGAACATTATACAGATAAAATCAGACCAGCAGGCATACTTGGTGGAGGAGGGCTTGCACTAAAGCGTGTATAAACAAAAAGATTAAGATTTAAAAAGAGGGGTTCATTACATTAGACAGAGGGAGAAGAGCATCGCTAAAATAAGCATACGCATTGCAAATTCAGCATTACAATTCCTAAGTACATCAAATACTACTGTCACAGTCATAAATTACAATAACGTTACAATGCGAGTATCAAGTTTAAATAAAAGCATCGCGTTCTCTCGCTCCTCCCTCACGGTGACTCTCTGCATCCTATACGTTTTGTTGCTATTGTCTGACTAGTGTGAAACTGCTGAGTAAAATGTGTTAGGAAGAATATCCTGTGTCAACCTTACGTATATTCGAGTCGTAGTCTAATCCATGTTTGTCAGTGTGTGTGTATTTCGTATACACCGGTCAAAATAGTCATAGCTCTGTCTCATGTCTCTCCGAAGGAGCTTATAGTTCTGACGATCTCGCTGCGATGACGGCGGCACCAAAGTTCTCGTAGACGATGGCATCCAGCTGAAAGAGAAAACTTACTCTATTCTTACGCTATCGATATGCTGATGTATGTGTTATCGTGTAATAGATAAGAAATGGTACAGTTTTACATACATACCTGCATAAAAACAAAATGAAAATTATATTACCTAAACAAATATTGGACTATTTGCCAAGGATTGAAATTCTCCTCACAGTACAGTAAACAAGACCAGATACTACTAGGTGTAGTGTGAGTGTGTAAACATAAAAAAGTAACAAGCTGATTCTATTTACATCTCCCATTCCTAGGTGTTCATGCACTTTCGTGGTTTCCCAAATCACGTATTGCTGTTGTACGTCACTCTTACATGTTATTTTTATAAAAGCTATTAGATAAATAGATAAATTCATAATGATTCTTGTCATGTGTAACAAAGTTTTCTGTAGAATATGTCTGTGTTATGCTTATGTCAGAATATTTGTTACTTGACCTACAATGACATTCTTGCAAACGGGTCCTAATCTAAACTCTTCCATTCACTCTCTCACACTTACAAACTAAACCTAGACAGTATAAATTCATTACGCAGGAGTGGGTTCCGTAACAAAAATAATCAGTGTGCTTGTACGCTTCACCCACATAATAATAATAATATTTCCCAACTACTAGCCATAATAAATTGTTCATTGTATTAAACCTTCACATAAGTATTAAATGACGCCATTCATTCAGTTGCATAGTTCCACCACCCGTTTCAAGAAACATTACTTAGTATATTTGATACACAGAATAAATGTTGATAAGTTATAGTGCTCACAAGAATCTCTGAAAAGTATTCTCTGAGTATTTCAAACATAACAGTACATTCTAGGAATGCTTATGGTACGCATTAAATCATAGAATCAGCTTACTAACAATTTATGCATGATATTCCTTAAGATCTTTGTGTGGATAGATTCCTCTAGGTCAAGTCGTGTGTAAGGTGACAATAACTAACTTCCTTCGTGAGGAAACTGTAGTATTCTGTACGGTCCGGAATAAAGGTATTCCCATTTTTTGTTTCTCTCTTGGATAACTGAAGACTTTGGATGTACCCTTAACCCCATCATTAAGTTTGAATGACTGTGTTCGTTTTAATTGTTTGTCGAAATAGTTTTTACGTTTGAAAGATGCGTTCGTTAGTGATGTTAAAACCATCCTTACCTTCTCTTCCAGCGTTGGCTGCTTTCGTGGGATTATTGGTATTGGGTTTACCCACTCATTGTTTTCTTTAGTTTGCAACGCAATAAATTTATACAGTTACGAGATGTGTCCTCACTAGTGTCATCGCTCAACGTCGGAGGGCATGAGTTGAGCAATTAATTTTTTGAGTCATTTCATTCTGTCTTGTCGATTGAGTAGTGCTGTCTGTCACGTCAGTAATTGTCACAGTCGATCCGTTTTGTGTAATCTGTGTGCTTTGCGATGGGCGGTTAATTGTCATCGTAGCCACAGGGACATTGTAAATTCCACTGTTATTGTTTGGGGGAGCTGTGGATAAGAGTTCTGTGCAGGTTGGCCGTTCCCGTTACTGTAAAAATTACGATTGCCGCCATTACGGGGTTGACCACTGAAATTATCATTACGCCACTGATTATTTTTATTGTTAGTTAATTGATTGCTGTTGTTGAAGTTTGCTGCTTGGTATGGGACACTGTTCCTATTTTCGAAATAACCTGGATTAAATCTGTTGTCTTGACGACGGCGACAATAATTCCCGCCATTAGGCGCATTGCGTGGCACATTTCTGCTGCGCGAATCGCTCGTCAACTGTTGTATCTGTTGCTGGCCAGAGGTGTTAACAAATGCTGGCTGCTGCGGCTGAGGTGGGTGTGGCATGTTTTGTAAACATTGGGCTGGCGAGTAATACGGCACAAGCTGGCAATTACCATTATTATGGTTGTTACGGAAGTTACAGTGGCAACATACGAACACTCCATCAGATACATGAGAGTGGATTCTCATCATCATTTGTTGGACTAACAACGTTGTAACACTGCGAAAACAATAAATAAGGTGGATAGTAGTCTGTAGGTTAAATGCATAGGCCTGCAAATGAAAAACCGAAGAATAGCAAACTGCTGACATAATTTAAGTATCTTCTGAATCCTCGAATGAACAGATTACTGTGTTTCTTCCGGATTTCATCCAAACGAACAAATCCATATTCACGTTGAAGTCATGAAACTTTACTTGTACGGCCACAAGGCTGCATTTAGAAAACCAGCCGCTTTGAAGATGCGCAGTGTTTGATGCTTTACTGCTTCGTGACGGGTGGGGCAACGTTAATTTCCAGTAACTTTTTATGACACCAAATTTGGCTTCGGGCGCAATCTAACAAAGAAATTGTTTCTTTTTATTCTTTTCTGTGATCGCGATGATTACATACCCCAGTCTTTGACCTGCCATATGTTTCAAGCACAAAATCAGTATCACAAACTTCTCTATTTATTTGCTATATTTATATCATAATGCTGTAAAGCTTCAAAAAATCTAAACGCTGGTTTGAGCCTACTAGCCTAAATGTGACTTTCGAAACTATCAGGAGATAGCGGCGCACATTAACCATAATCCGCGACTCCCCTCTGGAAGCCCGTATGAAACGATCGCTATTTCGTGTCGCTTTTCGCTACAGAGGTCTTCCTACCACAGCTGAGAACTGGCAACGACGTTGCTATTATTTGGCATCACTGTGACAGTGCAGTTACTTCCACAAGTGTTACTGATTTGCCTCGGAAAGTAAACTTATCATTCCTCTTCCACTTCCATGACTCAGGCTGTATAATCCTCAATTGATGTGACAGAAATTTAATTTTTGCGCTCAAGGAATACCGTTACTCGTGTAAGTGACGTTTCAAGTTATTTCTCGATTCGTTGCAGGCTCAGCAATGAATATGACGGAGCCAGTGGGCATCAGTTGACAGCGTTTCGTTGGTTGTGTGGTACTGCGCATGCTTAGTGATATAAGCCTTCTGCGAGTTGGCAGTTCGCATCCTTCTGGGAGACAGTACATTTTGGGATGGTATTTTAATTTTGTTTTTCTTTACACTCCGCAAACTGCAATAAGTAATTATTTTTCCCAAATCAGAAGAAAACCTTTACACAATAAGTCTTTCCGAAAGCTCGACTCCGAATGATGGATCACTCCTAGCTATTCCTCCATCGTTCACAGGTGGAGGCTACGTTGCAACGTACATTGAAAAATCTGTATTCTGACTGGTCTCCCCCATCTTTGTAAACCTATTGGTCCAAATTGATATGATCATCAGTCCCAGACTTACAAGCTAATTTCTTCAATTACACTAGGACAACATACACACCAATGCTGGAGGAAGGAATCTAACCTCCGCCGGGTAAGGCCGCCCAGCCCTTAGTACGGCACCTTAGACCATGCGCCCATTATGCGCTGCCCCTCCCATTCCTAGCCATGTGCTCCATGAGGTAACAGGAAGGTAGAAGTAGTTGTAAGTAGACTACAATCATTTCAAAATGAAGATGTACCTTCGTACTGTTTCGAAAGTTTGCTTGTGATGACGGAACTGTTCTTCCTTCTTATTGGCCGGCCGCGGTGGCCGACGGGACTGAGGCCCTCCAGTCACGGTCCGCACGGCCAATACGGTCGGGGGTTCGAATCCCCCCTCGGGCATGGATATTTGTGCCGTCCTCAGTATAAGCTAGTTGATAAGTAGTTTGTAAGTTTAGGGACTGATGACCCCGTAGTTACGTCTCATAAGCTAGACAAACATTTGACCATTTGACCTTCTTTTTGGTTGTGATTAGCATGGCTCGCTGCCGAAATATCGCAGCACTCATTTTGTTCCAGACGCAACGAATCCTCGTGGAACAGCAAGAAGTGGGGAAACATAAATCCCACGTCACGACGAGTTTTACGTTAAGCCAATATCATTACTTTCAGACAATTACATCAGTTAGTTTCTTATAATAATTATTTTTTATTAACGAAATACTGTTTCGACATTTCTCTCCATTGTCAGTTTCATCTAGACTGGTCAGAACAATTAGGGGATCAGATGAGATATTTAGATTCTGAAGTATTGTCATCAGCAGAATGAACTAAATTTTTCGACGTATTTCTGTCGGTTCTACAGAGTGGAGACAATAACATTACGGCAAATGAGATAGTGGTATAACAAAGTATCTGCAGAGGGTTTGGTGTGCACTTGTGTTTCCTCTACCAAACGAATTACACAAGCAGTTGGGTTCAGATAGTGCTCTGAGCAGGGTGCAATGCAACAACGACGCGACTTACTCGAAGCTATGGGTTGGAGAGCCATAGGAGGTGGAGAGGGGTGGGCAAGTTTGAAGCCCTTACTCTAACGGGAATTAGTACACAGTGACTACCAGTTGAGTACTGTGGGCAGGGTAAAGCTGGAAATTGACGGGAGGCGTGCTTAGGTAGTCCTTGCAGGTCCTTTTCCCCAGTGGTGTAGCGGTCAGCGCAACTGCCTAGAAAGCAGGAGACCCGGGTTCGAATTCCGTCTGGGTGCACGTTTTCAGCTTTGCCCATTCGCAGTTGAAGTCATATATTCTGTGAATATGAAAGCCATAGGAAGGTTGGAAGTGGGACAGGCACAGAGGGAGGTGTCTGCAGCTATTGGAGTGTCCGAAAGAGCAATTTCCATTACCTGGACGCGATTTCAGACAAGAGGACCAGTTAAACGAAGTCAAGGCCAAGGTCGTCAACGAGTAACTGTTTAAACGTTTGTTAACCTAATGGACCAAACTCCTATAGTCATCAGTGTCTAGACTTACAAACTACTTAAACTAACTTACACTAAGGACAGACCTTGAACCTCGGCTTAGCATGACGCCTTAGACAACGGGTTCATTCCGCACGACACCACGAGTAACTTCAACAAAAGATGACCGTTATCTCTGGTTAACAGCCTGTCAAAGGGCTCAATGCAACTCAGCTGCAACGCACCATCCTGGAAGCAAGAGGATGCGCAAAACAACACAAACAGTGGCTCCTATGCACAGAGGCCTATACTGTGTGTCTGATTAAAACCACGACACCAATTAGCCCGCAGAAACTGACGGAGCTGCATCAGGATTGAAGTCTTAACGAATGGTGATGGGTTCTGTTCCCTCATCTGGAGGCAACAAGGAATTCAGAGATAACCTTCTTATGACATAAAAGTTTTCTGGATGTTGTACCACGCCATAGTGCAAGATGGTTATTACTGTAACCTTTTGTTGTCTGGCGGTATTTAAAAGTAACAGTAAGTTCTGACTCTCATTATTTTCTTATACTTCAGTTTCGTGATGTGAGAGTCTGTCAGGACATAGCAGTACTTCTGCTCTACAGTTTCAGAGATGCTACTGCGCGATACATAGACCTCTCTAGCAGACAGAGCTTCTAATTGTTTCTCTAGAGCTGCTGTGAAAACAGAAGATTGTGTGTTTATTTGTTTCCACGCTGTTGCCTGGATTTGTGCGCAATTTATTGAAACTTCCGTTGGTTTTCCAATGTTACTACCTACCCTCTTTGCTTTTTAATAACACCAGCTACACCACAATGCCGCTGCAAAGTAAGATCTAAGCAATTAACCATCATTAGATCTGTAATGCTAAGCCAACGTTTAGTTTTGCAAGGAGTCAATAGCGAACTTATATGAAATTAATCAGTGTCGATAAAATTGTTCACCCGCGTCACTATCCAAACAGGTTCCTATTCCGTTATCTTTAATATTCCGAGTCTCAACCTGAACAATAAAAGATTTTAGGTAAATCTAACTAAAATCAGTAGTGTTCCAAAAGATTTCAGTGCTCGAAGAGTAATTATTACTGTTACAAAAACTCAAAGTACAGTAAATAACAATTGCAAATCATGAGCATATTGTGTAATTATTCAATACTACCAAGCAGTGAATATTAATTTTGTGTTAAGTATTCGATTCACGTGTACTAAAAGATTCACTGCAATACTTGGTTAATGAATTAAACCGAACAATTCCATTATACTGCATTAAAGTTTGATGGCAGATTAAGGTGTAGATATAATATGGAACAATAGTCCCCGTCATAATATTACTTCTCAAAAACAACATTTGATCCCATTTGTTAAAAGAAAAATTAATTGCATAAGTTTCAGTAAATGACTCACTTGATCGGTCAACTAGTCATTGTAGGCACAAGACAATCACAACAATTTCAATTAATGTTGCTAATCAAGTTACAGTAAAATGGCTTGGCAAGCATTATGGTGATGGTTGCTGGTAGAACTTCCGTGTTATAAGGCCGTGGTCCATAAAGCTTTTCAGTTTTTCTAACGTTTCGTCGAGACCTGCGCCGGACATCTTCGGAGGTCTTCCTACTTCTGCTGAGTCTTACCGCCTACTTCCGCTGAAGTCGGCAAGACTCAGCGGAAGTAGGAAGACCTCCGAAGATGTCCGGCACAGTTTTGGACGAAACATTAGGAAAAACTGAAAAGTTTTATGGGTCACAGCCTTATAACCCGGAAGTTCTACCAGCAACTATGGCATCCTGTCGTGAAAGCCTTCATTGCATGATTATGGTGCTGGTTTGATTTTACATAGAACTGTTGTATACATGCTTTATCTTAAAAAAAAAAAAAACTTTATGTTCATTAGAGAGATTTATGCTAATTGTTTCAACTACATAAGTAACCTGAATTTACTGATTTTATATTGCTCTGTGTTTCCTGCGGCTGTGGCGTGTTCGCTAAATCTGCATTTTCTGATCACCATGCTCCAAATTAAACCAGCTGGTGATTATTGTTATTAAACGGTATATTTTATTCATTAAATTTGTTGCTCGTATATCCAGCTAGTGATCGTATATATTTACCTATTGTTCTCTTGGTGCAGTTTTGTACCGGGCTTATTAAGTCTAATATAACTGTTCAAGAATTCGCCCACCAAACCATCGTTATTGCGAATTAAATCGTGAAGTATCGTTTGTGTATGTAACCTTCACTACGTAATTGGTTTCGCCTCTGATAGCTTAATCCGGGTAATTAATTCATTAGGCACACGAATCAATCTGAAGTCCAATTACTCGCGATTGTCGGTACCGTACGCCGGTAAGGTTACAAACCGACAGAACAAAGTCGAACCATTTTAGTGCATTCTGCCTATGGCAATAAATCAGTACGTAGATATCTGAACGGAGCCCCTAATTCTTCTGAGCAATGCAATATGGGTGATTTAGCATGGATTGACTTTGGTACGTGACTACCGCTTGAGCTGTTGATGTGTAGCTGTAATAGTTTCATATACTCCACATCCATTGTGTTGTTGTTGTGGTCCTCAGTCCGCAGACTGATACGATGCAGCCTCCACGCTAACCTGTCCTGCGCAAGTCTCTTCATCTGAGAATATTTTCGGCAACCTACATCCCTTTGAATCTGCTTAATGTATTCGTCCTTCGGTCTCCTTCTACGAGTTTTACCCCACACACTTCCTTCTAATGCTAAGTTGACGATTCCTATATATATCTCGATGTGTCCCACTAACCTATCCTTTCTCTGTCAGAATGCACCAAAAATTCCTTTTCTCCCCAATTCTGTTAATCACCTCCTCATTAGTTACGTCATCTACCTATCTAATTTTCATCATTCGTCTTTAGCACCACATTTCAAAAGCTTCTATCATATTTTTGTCTGAACTCCTTATTATTCACGTATCACTTCCATACAATGCTACACTCCAGACAAATGCCTTCGGAAAGGGCTTCCTAACATTTAAACTAATATTGGATGTCAACAAGTTTCGCTTCTTAAGAAACGCTTTCTTCCCATAGCCATTCTGCATTTTATATCTTCTTTACTTCGGCCATCAGAAGTAATCTTGCTACCCAAATAACAAAACTCGTCTACTACTTTTATTGCCCCATTACCTAATTTCATTCCTTCAGCATCGCCTGATTTTCTGACGCTACATTCCATTAACCTTGTTTTTTTGTTGATGTTCATCTTATAACCTCTTTTCAAGACATTGTCCATTGCAATGAATTTCTCTTCCAGATACTTTGCGGTCTCTGACAGGATTAGTATATCATCGGCAAACCGCAAAGTTTTTATTTCTTCTCCCTCAACTTTAATTCCCTCTCCAAATGTCTCCTTCAATTCCTTCACTGCCTGCTCAATGTACAGATTGAACAACATTGGGGAAAGGCTACAACCCTGTCTTTACTTCCTTCCCAACCTCTAGGTCCTCTAGGTCCCTTCATGCCCTTCAACTCTAATAATTGCCGTTTGGTTTTTGTATAGGTTGAATATAACTCTTCGCTCCCTATATTTCACCCCTGCTACCTTCAGAATTTGAAACAGTGTATTCCAATCGACATTGTCAAAAGCTTTCTCCAAATGCACAAACGCTAAAAACGTACGTTTGCCTTTCCTTTACCTATCTTCTAAGATATTGTATTGCCTCCCGTGTTCCAACATTTCTCCTAAATCCAAACTAATCTTCCCCAAGGTCGGATTCCACCAGTTTTTCCATTGTTTCGACAGTAAATCTCGAGTAAACCGGAAAACCCTAAGAAGTTGAACTAATTTGAATACCGGCAGTGTTTTATACTGACGGTACTAAAGAAGGAATATAATATTTAGCGTCTACGTCTGTTTATTATTGTCGATAAACACAGTCCTCGTTTATTTTATTATTTTTCCCCCCACTGGATCTGGCTCACATCGTCCGACCGTAGCGAACCGAATCGCTAATTCGGTGGCTGTACTCGTGGGACTCGCAGAGACTCCACTGCTGCCGTTAACGGCCTTAATATCTAGTGGCTGTAAAACGCAGGCCCCGGGCGATGAAGAGTAAGCGGTGCACAAGCGCCGGGCGGCTTCTTCTTTATGCGTGGCCCTAATAAAAGCAAGTGCTTTATCTCGCCGGCTTTTGTGCTGTGGGCGGCGGTAGGCCACTGCGGTTGCGGCCCCGGAGTCCCTCTAACAGAATCTGGAGCCACTGGCGGCGTCGGCGGCGGCGGATGCGGCCGGCGCCTGATGGGAAAAATGATTGGCTCCGTTGTGGGATGCCCGAGGGGGCTCGACCGCGGCGGGGCGCCGCGCCGCGCCGCTCGACCCCTCGCTCTCGCTCTCGCTCGCGCGCCACTCGCGACAATCGATATTTTCATCTCGACTAAAAGCTATGCCTACCACAATAGAGCGGCCGCTATAGAGGCGCGCTGAGTGACGCTGCAGCGACCCCCCACAATGCGGGACCCCGCCGGCCCGCCCCGCCGCAGATTGTCGTCGCTGGCGCTGAGGCACAGCTGTGCCCCAGTGGTGTAGCCGAGTGTACGGCGTGCGTCCTAGCGACACCGCTGTCTGGAACAACTACGGCATTTAGAGCGAGCTGCCGGAGGAGACAAAACATTGAAATGTAGGGCACGTGGCACTCGTGCTCATTGTAGGGACTATAGAAAAATAAAGGAATTGTACCGTTTCTACATCTACATCCATTACATAGATACTCTGCAAATCACATTTAAGTGCCTGGCAGAGGGTTCATTAACCACTTTCATAATTTTTCTCTACCGTTCCAATCTCTAATAGCGCGCGGAAAGAAAGAACACCTAAATCGTTCCGTTGTCGATCTGATTTCTCTCATTTTATTGGGCTGGTCATGTCGCCCTAAATAGGTGGGTGCTAGCAAAATATTTTCACATTCATAAGTAAAAGTCGCTGATTGAAATTTCGCAAATAGATCACGCCGAAATGAATGCCGGTTTTTTTTTTTTTTTTTTTTTTAAATCATTTCCGCCCCAATTCGTGCTAAATTGCCGTGACACTTTCCCCCCGTAACGTGATAAAACAAAACGAGCTGCCCTTCTCTGAACCTTCTCAATATCTTCCGTCAGTCCCACCTGGTGAGGGTCCCACAAGGGGCAACAGTACTCCAGGAGAGGACGCACAAGTGTGATGTAGGCAGTCTCTTTGGTGGAGCTGGTGCATCTTCGAAGCGTTCTGCCAATGAAACGTAGCATTTGCTTAGCCTTCCCAACAATATTTTCTGTCTGTTCTCTCCAGTCAAAGTTGTTCGTAATTGTAACTCCTAGGTATTTGGTAGAATCTACGACCCTTAAGGTTTGACTGTTTTATCGCGTAATTGAAGTTCAGCGGATTTCTTTTAATAGTTTTGTGTATTACTTCACACTTTTCTTTATTTAGTGTCAATTGTCAATTTTCGCACAATGTAGAAATTTTGTCTAAATCGCTTTGCAGTTGCTTTTGATCCTCCGTTGACTTCACTAACCGATAAACGACAGCATCATCCGGGAACAGTCTAAGGGAGCTATTCAGATGGTCTCCTAAATCGTTTATCAACACAAGGAAGAGTAGGGGACCTATATGCTTCCCTGGGGAAAGCCACATATCACTTCTGTTTTACTCGATGACTTACCGTCAGTTACAACGAACTGTGTCCTTTCTGATAGGAAATCGTGAATCCAATCGCACAATTGGGGAGGTATTCCATAAGCACGCAATTTCATTAGAAACCTCTTGGAAGGTAGGACATGAAAAACAGGCTGTAATGGTGCATTTATATAAACAATGTTCATTTTAACTAAATACATTCGATAATTTATATGCTGCCTGTTTTTTTCGGGCATGTCCGGAAAGAACAGACACCCTGTAAATAACTGTATATCTACCCACCAGGCTATTTACAATTTCAGTGCCTACTCAATAACATGCTCGATCCCTTCTGGGAATCCAGTATACGCTGCGAGCAAGTAGAATCAAATAAGCATGGGACACTACGATCATAGTGTGCGACAAGATGAGAATTTGATAATTATATACAGGGTGTCCATAAAAGGACTCCCTGATTTCAAAATTAAATCTCTCGAAAACAAAGGTCGATAGAGGGATGCAGTAAACGGTATGTTTATTGTGAAAACTGTAAGAAGTTTATACAGCAGTTTGAAATAATAGTTACAAAAGCTACTAACAGATGGCGCTGTACGCTGTACAGCTCATATGAGCATACGTAAGTGAAATAATCGTATGAAAACACTCTTTGCAAACAATCACATCACAATGTTTTCAAACTGTTCACCATTGGCACTAGAGAGGTGGCGCAAACGAAGAATGAAATTCGTCATCACATTTCGGAGTGTCTCCACCGAAATGGATTCACATGCCACAGAGATCGACGATTAAAGCTCGACCACCGTGGCGGAATGCTTCTGGTAGACGATGCCTTTCACTGTGCCCCCCCCCCCCAAAAGTCCCAGGGAGAGTCAAATCCGGTGAATATGGAGGCCAATACATACCTGAACCAGTAAATTTGGGACATTCCAAAGCAATGACTCGATTCGCGAAATATTCCTTAAGAAAGCGAAACACTTGTTCGGCCCGATGGGGTCGGGCACCATCTTGCATAAACCATTCAGTACCTGGTCGATCCTCTAACGCTTGCTGTGTGGCGACAAATTGTTCCAAAATTGCAACGTAACGTGCACCAGTGACCGTTTCTCGAATGAAAAAAGGACCAATAATGCCTCTGCTGCATACTGCAGCCCACACAGTAACTTTATAAGAATAAACGGGTTTCGCTTCACCCCAATATGGCTTTTCGGAACCCCAAAATCGCCAGTTCTGCTTATTCACGTATCCATTCACGTGGAAGTGTGCTTCATCTGTAAACCAGATGCAGCCAACATCAAATCCTTCATTATCAATCATTGTGAGCATCTGATTAGCAAAGGCAACCCTTTGTTGCACATCTAGTACGGGTATGGCCTGGTGCGTTTTGAATTTTGAATGGAAACATGTGTAGGCTGTTTCTCAGTATTTTCTGCGAGCTAGAACGCTTCAAACCAATCTCAGATGCAATTCTACGGACGGATTGTGGTGTCGCACAAGTACAAAGTGCGCGCCACCTACTTTCGCCGCGCGCCGCCATGCATGCACGGCGCGGCGTTCTTCCGACGACAGCCACGAGCGCCCTCTGGTACAACGCCGCTCGTGGCCACCACTGAAGGACATAGGCCACTTCGCACTTGGCACTTCGGACTTCGGACTGAGATAGCAACGAGTTAGAACCTTCGTAATCAGATAGGCACCAGTGAAGACTTTGCTATTGTACAGGCACTAGGCAGGCCTCTAACAACTATGTATCAACTTTCTGCAGTACTATGTAAAAGTTAAGTATTGTTACATTCTGTGCAATATATCTTTCTAATTTACTAGAGTGTTTATAGTTTCTGGCTGCTCCCCTCCGTACCTGCACCAGCGTGTCGGTCTCATTTCACTCGGCCACCGACACCTACGACGAGGCTGGGACACAAAAGCGGCGACGAAGTTGGGACGCAAAAGTGGCGACGAGGAGTGATAGAACCTTGGACCAGCCCGCTTACAGCAGCCAGACAGCAGCAGTCGGAGCACGCAAAAATTGCTCCCGCCCACCCACCCTTATTATAAGATTTTTGGGGGAACATTTTCAGTTACGTGTTTGTGGACTTTTTTTGTTGCAGAGCGTCCTCTTTCATATTGCATTTGTGTTTTGTTATAATTTACTTGTATGCGCGGCGCCTAATCGGTCATCATGGCCACTACCCCGAACCCAAACTTAATGGAAATTATTCAGTTACAGACGGCGCAAATTACCCAGCTTCTCCAGGCCGTGTCGCAGTTGACGACACAGGCTGCTCACCAACAACAACAGTCGTCACATCAGCAGCCCACACCTGCCGCCGCACCGCTTCCGACGTTCCGCCAGTACAACGAACGTGAGGAAGAATGGAGCGACTATTTCGCGCAGTTTCAAGAACTCGTCGCGGCTCATCAAATTACAGGTCAGAGAGTGAAGAACCTTTTCTTATCGACTGTAGGAACTCCAACATTTGTGTTACTGAAAAAACTTTTCCCTCTCGCATCTCCTCGTGATGTAGACTTTGAACAAATAGTAGAGGCACTAAATGCTCATTATGAGAGAAAAGTTCTTGTAGCCGCTGCACGGTATCGATTTTTCAGACTTAAAAAATTACCGCAGCAGTCACACCAAGAGTGGATTACGGAATTGAAGGGCTTAACCCGCCAATGTAAATTTACTTGCTCTTGTGGACTTTCTTATAGTGACGTTATGTTGCGAGATGCGATTACGCAGAACATTCAGGACCCCAGAATTAGAGCAGCAATTCTGAAACAATCTGACCCTTCATTAGACAGTGTACTGCAGCTTATAGAAGCGCATGATACTTTTGACTTAGCTGATGTAGAAATGCAAAGCCATAGTGTAAATTCAGTGCGCCGCAACGGACGCTTTCCTAGCCGTAGTTCTCAGTATAGCACTAGTGAATCTTTAAATTCTACCGGCCGTGCTGAACAGACAGTGAACAGTAGCCAGTGTAAAAGTGCGACGCAAAGGTCGCCCCGTCGTGTTAGAAACAGTAATTTGAATAACGGGCGCCAACGCTCATTTCAGAAAAATGTACGTAAATCTTGCCCCCAGTGTGTGTCTCGCCACAAGCATGCTCATTGCCCTAGTCGCAACGCAACCTGTTATCAATGTGGCAAATTGGGACATGTGCAGTCTGTGTGTATGCAAATTAAAAACTCAAAGAACAGTAACGTTAGAAACGGTGCTTCGAAAAGTGCGAGAACAGTTCATTCTGTAAATGTTATACGGGCTGTGGAACTGAACAGTGCTTTCCTTGGATCTCAATTGCAAGAATGTAGTTCTGCGCCTATGGCAAAACTATATAGTGCACCACGTAGCAAGCGCCGACGAGCGCGTAAAACAGTGCAACGGAAACGGGTTCGGGACAAGCAAAATGACTATGAACAGTGCATTCCTGTAGTGAAAATAGTGCCTTCTGCAACTGCTCCTTGTAATAGTGCCCAGTACTGTGTAGCTAGTGACAGTAGAATTGGTGTAGCTACTCAAAGTAATTTTAGTGCAGTAGCCTCGCATTGCGCGGACGCCGATCCGGCGGTAGTGTCATCTAGTGACAGTGTGGTTAATCCGCTGTGTGCCGAGTATGCGCCGCTTCCTACCGCACGCAACCCGCGCAAGCGCAGAAAACAAACCGTAGCAGACGTTGCCCACATTCGCGCACCTGTCGAGCGCCGAAGGCAAAAACTTTTTGTGAATCTTTCCATTGACAATAAGACTGTGCAATTTCAGCTCGACACTGGCTCCGCTGCTACCTTAATTAATAAAGATACTTATGAACTTCTGGGTTCGCCAAAATTATCGCTGTGTCAACAAGTGTTAACAGCTTATACAGGTCAAAATATTCCCGTGCTAGGAACGTGTAGTCTGCCTGCCTCTTTTCAAGGTGTTACGAAAACAGTTGCTTTTGTTGTTCTTCAGGCCAAATCTACGCAGAACATTTTTGGACTAGATGCTTTTGACTTGTTTGGTTTATCAATTCAAAGAGATGTGCTTCAAATTTCGTCAATAGTGCCTCAGGATAAAATCAATGCATTGTGTGACAAATACAGTGACTTGTTTTCACCGGAACTAGGTTGTGCAAAAGACTTCGTGGCACATGTAACTTTAAAAGAATCTGCAGTTCCAAAATTTCGTAAAGCTAGACCAGTGCCTATCGCCTTGCGTGATACAGTTGCCGAAGAACTTAAACGTTGGCAAGACAGTGGGGTGATTTCTCCTGTTTCTGCGAGTCAGTGGGCCTCGCCTATAGTAATTATACCCAAGCCGTCAGGAAAACTTCGTATCTGTGCGGACTTTAAATCAACAGTGAACAGTCAAACAATTGTGGACACTTATCCCCTGCCCAGACCTGAGGAACTGATGGACAAATTAGGACAGTCTCGTTTCTTTTCTAAGATTGATTTAGCAGAGGCATACTTACAGATTCCACTTGATGACGAGTCAAAAAAGTTTTTCGTCATTAATACTCACATGGGCCTTTTTCAATTTCAACGCCTACCCTTTGGAAGTTCTTCCGCTCCCGCTATTTTTCAGCGTTTTTTGGAACAGCTGACAGTTTCTGTACCGTGTTGTTCGAACTATTTAGATGATATTGTGGTATCCGGACGCACAGTTGAAGAACATTTAGCAAACCTGGAGTGCCTTTTCAAAGTTTTGACTGCAGCAGGTCTACGTTGCAATAAAGCAAAGTGTTCGTTTTTTCAAACTGAAATAGAGTACCTAGGCCATGTGATTAATGCCCAAGGAATTCATCCCTTACAGTCACATCTTCGAGCAATCAAAGACTTGCCTCCTCCTAAGAATGTGCATGAATTGCAAGCAGTGATGGGAAAGCTTAACTATTATTTCAGGTTTATTCCCAATGCCTCTCAGATTGCAGCTCCACTGCATCACTTACGTAGGAAGAATGTTCCTTTTGTATGGTCTAAAGATTGTCAGGTTGCCTTTGACAAACTAAAGTCTGCACTACTCAGTGATGCATGTTTGATTCCCTTTGACCCCCAGAAGCCTGTAGTGTTAGCAGTTGACGCCTCATCGTACGGCCTAGGCGCTGTAATCTCACATCGTATTGGATGTCACGATCGTCCTATTGCCTTTGCATCCAAGCTACTGACGCCGACGCAACAGAATTACAGTCAGATAGAAAAGGAGGCCTTAGCAATCATTTACGGCGTCGCAAAGTTTCATCATTATCTCTATGGCAGAAAATTCTATTTGTTGACAGACCACAAGCCTCTCACGTCGTTGTTCTCACCCACAAAGCCAATTCCGCCACGTACGGCACAAAAGCTTCAGAGATGGTCCTTGATATTGTCAAATTATCAGTATGAGATTTTGTACCGACCTACCACTAAACATGCCAACGCGGACACACTTTCCCGACTTCCGGTTGGCCAGGATGTATCATTTGATTCTTCAGAAATGGCATGTTGTCAGATAGACTCCAGAGATGCTTCCGCTGTCGCAGACTTCCCTTTGAACTCTCGTCGGGTTGCACAGGAAACAGCTGCGGATGCAGACCTAAGTGTGGTAGCACGTTTTGTTCGCTCAGGGTGGCCTGCCAGAGCCAAAGACATTGATCGGCCTCTGGTTCGACGTTATTTTGCACAACGTCATGCATTATCTTTAAGTCAGGGTGTACTGTTGTTGCATACCGACAACGACCAAGCAAGAGTGATTGTTCCTCGTTCCCTGCAACGAGAAGTGTTACGCCTCCTGCATCAAGGACATTGGGGTATTGTTAGGACAAAGCAATTGGCCAGACGTCATTGTACCTGGGTTGGTATGGACGCTCAGATAGAGAACATGACGTCACAGTGTACTGTTTGTGCGGAGCATCAGGCGGCTCCTCCGCAACGTTTCTTAGACTGGCCACGCCCCAAGGGACCATGGCAACGTTTACATATTGACTTTGCCGGACCTTTCTGGAATACGCGCTGGTTAATTGTTGTAGACGCTTTCAGCAAGTTTCCTTTTGTGATTGCCATGAACTCAACGACGGCGTCTAGTACAATCAGTGCCTTAACATCAGTGTTTTGCATCGAAGGCTTGCCTGAAACTATCGTCAGTGACAATGGACCTCAGTTTGTTAGTGCGGAATTTCAACAGTTTTGTCGCGTGAATGGCATTCAGCATATCACCACCGCACCTTTTCACCCTCAGTCCAATGGTGAAGCAGAACGTTTCGTTCGAACATTCAAGTCTCACATGGAGAAGATGAAAGGTCAGCACTCCAGGCAGCAAGCTCTTCAAATTTTCCTGTCTACGTATCGGTGCATGCCACGTGACGGCCCGTCTCCTGCCGAGCTGCTACACGGCCGCCGTCACCGCACTCTCCTTCACCTGCTGCAGCCTCCCACGCACCGAGTCGGTTCGTATGGCGCTACGCGTTTTCAGGTTTCCACGCCGGTGCTGTACAGGGTGTTTGCTGGAAACAAGAAGACATGGTTGCCGGGCACCATTCAGCGCGTGCTCGGGCGCAATATGTTTATTGTACGTTCTTCCACAGGGTCGGAGCTGCGGCGCCACGCAAACCAATTGCGCCTGCACAGACCGCGCGATCCTGTCTCCGGTTTCTTGATTCCAGACCCAGTTCACCGCCAGGGAGCACAACCACATCGTTCGTCCCCGGACTACGAGATCCCTATGGACGTCGACGTACATCCGACGCAGTCGTCGGCGCCGCTGTCGCCGCCGCTGTCGCCGCCGCAGATGACAGCGTCACCGAGAGGGACTCCGGGACCGTGCGGGCCCCCCCAGCTTGGGCCACGCACCTCAGAAGAAGATGACCTGCTCCCTCTGGGCGGGGGCGGGCGCCCTTCCCCAGGTTTCGGCGGGTTCCCTGGAGGATCGCAAGGCGGATGCCGGGGCGCGGACGGCGTCTCGATCCCGGCCTCCGCTACGACGCCCGTCCCACCAGTAACGCCCCCGCCCAGGCCCTCCTCCCAGTGCCGTCGCCGTGGCCCTCAGCCCTACGCCACGACGGCGCGGCGGTTTGGGGGGGAGGGGTGTGGTGTCGCACAAGTACAAAGTGCGCGCCACCTACTTTCGCCGCGCGCCGCCATGCATGCACGGCGCGGCGTTCTTCCGACGACAGCCACGAGCGCCCTCTGGTACAACGCCGCTCGTGGCCACCACTGAAGGACATAGGCCACTTCGCACTTGGCACTTCGGACTTCGGACTGAGATAGCAACGAGTTAGAACCTTCGTAATCAGATAGGCACCAGTGAAGACTTTGCTATTGTACAGGCACTAGGCAGGCCTCTAACAACTATGTATCAACTTTCTGCAGTACTATGTAAAAGTTAAGTATTGTTACATTCTGTGCAATATATCTTTCTAATTTACTAGAGTGTTTATAGTTTCTGGCTGCTCCCCTCCGTACCTGCACCAGCGTGTCGGTCTCATTTCACTCGGCCACCGACACCTACGACGAGGCTGGGACACAAAAGCGGCGACGAAGTTGGGACGCAAAACGGATGACATTGGATTTCACTGAATAATTCCAGAAACTGTGGCGATATTTTCATGTGTAATTGCGGTTTGTTTGTGGCCAACATGCCCCACTAGATCATCAGTCACGCTCCCTGTTCCTTGAAATTTTGCGAAGAGCGTATGAATGGTTTCGCGTCGGGTCCTTTTGGAACATTAAATCATGCTTGACAACTTCGCTTTCTTGCCGTAGGACTCTCATCTAACCTTTGGTACTCTAGCACCAGAAAAAAAAACCGCGTTGTTCAATGGAGCACATGTTTTTAATCTCTTCCTTCGGTACGCTAACCTCCTTTCACGTTTCAGTAGTGAAACTGATCGCTCTGGGTTTCGGATCACTATTTATACTAGGCATTATGTATGGCGATTACAGCGCCATCTGTTAGCAGCTTTTGTAGCTATTATTTCAAACTGCTGTATAAACTTCTTACAACTTTCACAACAAACATACTGTTTACTGCATTCCTCTATCGACCTTTGTTTTCGAGAGATTTAATTTAGAAATCAGGGAGTCCTTTTCTGGACACCCTGTATTTTTGAGAACGTTACAGCGTTCAGTGAATGAAATAAATCGAAATTTGCGATCAGTTATGGCTTCACTGTACTAAGGTTAGATGGAAAAACAAAGTGCGGTCAATGAAAATTTGTGCCCGTGGTAATAGGCTGTGGTAATAGGAAAGAGACAGAGTGAATGGAGATTTGGGGCCGACCGCGGTGGCCGAGGGGACTGAGGCGCTCCAGTCACGGTCTGCACGGCCACTACGGTCCGGGGTTCGAATCCCCCCTCGGGCATGGATATTTGTCCCGTCCTTAGTCTTAGTTAGTTCATAAGTATATTTGTATGTTTAGGGACTGATGACCCCGTAGTTAAGTCCCATAGACTTTCCAAACATTTGAAACATTTGAATTTGAGATTTGGGTGCGGCGCGAGATGTGCAGGGAAGAGTCCTCTACAGTCAGGCTGGTCACTGTGTCTTCGGAGGCGGAGTGGTCAGCGCGTTTGCCTAGTAAGCAGGAGATCCCGGGTTCGAATCCCGGCCGAGCTCAAATTTTCATTCGCCGCAATTTGGTATCCCACCTAAACCTAGTACAGTGAAGCCATAACCGATCGCAAATTGCGATTCATTTCATTTAGATGAGAATTAGAGTTGGAAGGGAAGCGTGCCTGGATAGCCTAATTGATTAAGGCGACCACTGGCCCAAATTAGATGGGTAGATCACGTAACTAACGAGGAGGATTGAGGAATAGCATTTTTATTTAATGTGTTAAAATATTAGTTAATATTGCTAGGTTTTTCTTATTTTGTTATGTTAATAATTGATTGTTATATTAATTAATGTGGCATAAGAACGGCTTCTTCGCTACGCCACTGTCCGTGTGAGAATGTGTTCTTGTTTTACTTTTAAGTGGATGTGCGAGAGTCTATGGCTGTCTAAATGTGGGTAGGAATAGCTCGCTTTGCATCGTTCTCTCGGGCTCAGTGTCGATAGCGGCTGATACTACCAAAGAGGTTTCTACACCCTTTGGTTGCATGCTAGTCGGCGAGCCCTCTCCAGCGCGAGTCTGACTGTCCTTCCCCACCACCGCTGTTTCTTGGGCTTTCCAGCTTCCAGTAGCTTTTTGCGCCCCCGTGGCCACTCGGCTGGCCTTTCTGTGCTGGTCTTTTGGTGAGGTAAGGTTAGTTCTGCTCTTGCGTTTGGAGATGTTAGCGTTTTATTGTCTAGCATGCTTAACGTTCCTGAACTTAGAATTATTTTTTGGAATATTTTCTCCGATCGTATGCGGAAATGTGTTCTCGTTTGTCAATTCAGTGATTTCCAATAGATAAACACGGTGTGTATGATTCTAGTTGCAGTTTGATAATGGCCTGGTATGTTTAACCCTTTTGTGATCATGTGGAGGTGTATGAATAGACTTGTGGGGCCCGATTTCTAATAGGTGAGATGTTCATTTTTGTACAGATCATGTAAAAATCTTTTTTATTGTTTACTACCGTGAGTGACATGTGTTCCACTTGGTTGGTTCATAGAACACAGCCTTCAGCTTCCACTCTTGTTCGTTGCATGCCCTATGTGGCATCTCCCTGGCCTATTTTAATTTTGCTGTTTCTTCTCCGACTGGTAGTACGCACTCTGTCTTTGTCAGTAATTCTCTCTGAGCCTTGTACAGCCTCCTTAAATAGCTACTTCATGTAATTCTAAGAATTTCTAGGGATTGCATTCCGTAGTTCTTATTCATATTTTTCCGACTTTGTAATTATTTCATTTTTTGTGGCTTTTTGAGATAGGACATCATCTGTCTCTGTAATCGCCCCCTACCGCGTGTAACTGTATTTCATTCGCTTCCTTATATAATTCTAAGCATTTCTATGGGTTGCATGCTGTAGTTAATTTTCTTTATTTTTCGGAAACTGAATTTACTCAATTTTATCGGTTTTCGGAACCACGTTGGTCCGAGTTCCGACTTCCGGGGTTTGCAGCTAGTCGCCTGAATTCATGCCACTTCTCATATAAAACCTAGATCGATTTCTAACAGACTGCAACTTAAGAATCCACCGTGATTTTGTATAATGAATCCGATTTTCACCACTTCACCTTCAGTAGAGTGCGTTCATGTAAAGTAGCCGTGTGTCGCCGTTAGCGTGTTTGCTCGCGGTCAAATGCAGATGTAATTTAACTTGGCTATACACACACACCATCTCAAAACAGGCACGACAGACCAGAGCCATCTTCAAAGTGTTTTTGGTATGTTGTGTTTTGTGCTACCTCCGACTTGCTGAATTTCACCTACGATAGCGGCGCCTGCTCCCGCCTCGTCTCAGCACGCTGATTTCGATGAGTTTCGTTGTGGCATCGCGTGTGTGTGAGCGAATGAGTGTTGTTTGTGAATCCTTTGCCCCAGTAACGTTACATCCTGTATAATGTAGGCTGGGCACCGTCTGCGTTAATCCAAGTAAGAGATGAATTTTTATTGTATTAACGAAATTGGTTCCCCATTTTGCTTGTTTTCTATCTGAATAAACAAGTTTACGTTCAGCATAATCCGTAAGTTGCCTATAAATTATAGTTTTAGAGCACCTTCCCTCTTTTATTTAATATTGTTCGTCACAATTGCTAAGAACAAGCTCAGATGCAATTTTTCTTACGTCTAAATTCCTTTGCACCATAAATGTTTTCTTAGCCAACTTTCTAAGATAACTTTTGTTGTGGCTTGCTTATTAATGTCTGTGTGTAATAACGTGTAAGCTACTATGTATATTGACCACTGTAGTATTAACTTCCTGTTATTGAAGTAATTTGAAACGAGTCAGTTCTCATTTGGGCCAGGGAACAAGGCTTTGTAGCAGCAATTGTGAAACAGCCGTGCCTTGGATTACGAAGCACTAAGCCTCCAAAATCCTTTAAATCAACTAGACATGACGTTTGATTCGTTATTCAAATTATTTAAAACGGAATTCATTGTTAAAGATATATAAAACATCCCCCTTAGACAATTCTAAATTTAAATTTGAACATTAAAACGTTAGGATATAAATGCTTGTTAAATATCAAATGACAGTACTGTAATTAGGCTGCTAATATCGGACTAAAGATGGATTGCCCTCCAACGGTTTCAGAGTCACTGCGCTAACTAACATGACTGAAAATAAACCCTTGCAACAAGAAAGCAATTCCGGTACTTAAAGATACCTTCTTATTCCGATCTTCGGAGAATAACTTTAAGAAAAGCATCAGAGCATAAATATATTTGAGAATTAGACTTTCTGGATCAAAAAATTAAAATAAATAAAAATAAAAATAAAATAAAGATGAAAAAAAACAACAAAAATATTTGACTGTAATACTAGTAACAACAAGAGAGAATGAATGATCTTTCAAAATCTTTATGGTTATTACATTGAGTTTCTAGGTCATTCGGGAAATTGCTTGGCTACAGAGGTTTAATCCTATTGTCGCAGATTTCATGGAGAGTGCCACCAGACAGAGCTGTTGACATAGATATGTGACAGTACTTGACGTTGGATGATGCACAGAACAACTGATGGATCCTTTGAAACTGACAACTATCAAGCACTCAGACTCCACTGCAAAAGTCTAGGCTTAGTGTCTACCGACCCAACAGACTCATAAGGTGGAACAGAATACACCACCAAACACACGTCTCTAGAGCCTGAAATAAATTACAAGCCCTTCACACTCTCAGACAAAAGTAAATACTTGTTCATACCAAACATTATGCGAAGACTATACGAACATGTACAACACGACCTTCTGAAAACTAATTCGACTTATGCAGATTGTGTTGTAGATGAAATGGATAGTTGTTAGTAGGCTGACTTAGGATATGACATTTAGAACCATGTTTCTTCATTGCCATTTCGAAACATTTTATAAGCAGAGTTACAAGGAAAAGAAAAAAGGAAACAATAATAGATAATAGTTGAAAAGTTGTTCGTATTGGTTCAATATGTTGCTGATGATGTTGTGCTGTTCTGTCCCACAATGGTTTGGTACAGATCGCTACTCCAAATTTTCAAATATTTGTGAACCTATTGGACCAAACTGCTTTGGTCATCAATCACCAGAAAGTAACATACTCTAAGGACAAAACACACACACACACACACACACACACACACACATATATATATATATATATATATATATATATATATATATATATATACCAATGCCCAGGGGAACGCAGCATGACGCCTTCGACTATGCGCAGCTCCTCTCCACTCTAATCTATTCTATGCAAGCGTCATCATCTCCGTATCAGAACGACAATGACCATCTGATTGAACCTGTTTATTGTATTCTGGGAATTTTACCCCAAACACCTCCCTCCAGTAGTAAATTTATAATTTTTTGATGTCTCAGAATGTGTCCTACCACACGATCCTTTCTTCTAGTCAAGATATATCACAAATTTATTTTCTCCCATATTCTGTTTAGTACCTACTCATTAGATACGCTATGTACCCACCCGATCTTCAGCAATCGACTGTAACGCCACATTTACAAAGCTTCAAACGTCTTGGATGAACTTTTTATCGTCATTCTCATACAATTTCTCTAGAAAAGGTTTCTCACAGTAAAATTAATATTTAATCTTAACAGTTGTCTCTTCTTTAGAGGAATTTTTTCTCCCACTGTCAGTCTGCATTTACGACCATCGTAAGTTATTTTACTGCCCACGTAAAAATATTCATCTACCACCTATATAAGGCGGCGGAGAGGCCGAGCGCATCGAAACTTTCGATGAAATGGTACCACAACGCAGAACATTTCTCTTAGAGACATTAAATAAGTATACCAACATACTGCTATTTTATATGTTTTTTTATTATATTGTGATGGATCCACTTCATCTAAAGTTCCATATTCAGAAAATCTGAATAATATACATAATTTTTACACAACACTTCCCGTTTATCGTTATAGATAATTTATCCAAGTATCCGGTTATAATATTTATTCAGCTTGTACTGGTTGTTTCCACTACAAGTTTCTTTCAGCTATTTTCATTATCAAGTGGACCTGTTGATGTTTTAATAAAACAATTACCTACATCTATGAATTTAAATTTATATAAAAAATATGAATTAAAAAGTTATTTACGTCTAGTTGACCTGAGTGTTTGGCTTTATTTGATAATTACATAGACCCTCTTTACTCCTTTGATGCTTTATGTTTACATTAAATTATATCAATGCTAGTTAGAGGATGCGGTCGTGTGTCAAAGATATATAATTGCTGTAAAAAGATAGTTTGTTTTTTGTGTGAGAGACTTATCCCTTTCCTAATTTCTATATAGTTCTCTAAATAAAATTTATGTATCATATCTGTTTGTTCATTGAGAATATCATTTGGGTATTATTTTGTGTGTGTGTGTGTGTGTGTAAATTGTTGAAAAAAAGTTTACAGCATGGCCATAGGAAATATGTATTGAATTTTTAAAACATTTTCAATGCATTCAGATGTTTGGTTTTGGCTCTGTAGATGTAAGTAAAATTTCACCTGGTTGCTTTCACAGTCTTTTGTACATTCTTTAAATCGAATTTTACAGTTTCTTTTTGTGTGCCAAATATAAAACTTAGTGCAATCATTACATGAAATTTTGTAAAAGCCAGGGTAGGAATAATTGTCAGTATCATGATCTCAATTTTGATCTTAGGGTATTTTTTGTGTGAAATGCTAGTTGCATGTTCGTTTTGTTTAATATTTTGTTCATTATGTATGATATGTTGCTAGTAGATAAGTTGTTGGTACATATGTTGGTCTCGATATAACACTGTATTCTACTTTCAATGTCATCTTATTATGTATGGGATTTGTTTTAGGTTTCATATGTTGTTCATATAGTTGGAATACCATGTTTGGGTTGAAATTATTCTTTTGTGCTATGTATTTTAATTTAGTAAGTTCTTTATGTTTTTAATTTTCTTCCAGGGGTAGATTAACGATTCTATTGATCATTGATTTGAAAAACGTTATTTCTGTTATTTTGGATGACAATAATGTTTTTGTTGTTCAAAAATGGTAAAATGTTTGTTAAGGTTAATGGACATAACATTGGAGTCATCAGTTCCTAAACTGACAAACCACTTATGAGCTACCTTGTACTAAAGGCAACACAAACATCCCTGCCCAAGGGAGGATTTGAACCCCCGGCATGTAACAGCCTCGTGCAATGGAGCATAGAGCCGCAATGTGCTCGGCCATGCTGCGGTGAGATTTTGTTGTTTTCTGTAGTAGTTGGTTTCCTATATATTTCAAATATTTGGTAATTGTTACCATTATTTATTGTTAAGTGCAAAATACTCTATATTAGTCTTTTCTTCTTTTCCTAGTCTAAATTTGATTTTTGGATGTAATGCATTTAGATTCTGGTGTATTTATTTGTCACTATCATCTCCATTTAGTAGTAGTGGTGCGACATCTACATAACATTGATAATATATACCTTTTTGTAAGCAATGATCAGTTTGAATTGGAAAACTTTTCTTCTAGTGTGTTAATAAATATATCTGCAATTGTACCTGCAATACAGTTCCATTGCTACGTTATCAGCTAGTGTTTAGTTCTATACTTTCCTATATCTGATTAAGTTGTTTTTTATTGTTTCGTTTCAGAAACAGGTATGTTTGTATATAGATTCGTTAAATCAAATGAGTTAAATTTACCTGCTGGTGAGATTTGCATGTAGTTTAGGCTGAATTACTGGAATTTTTAGTAGTGTGTCTTTTATCAAATGTGTAAAGGTGGGATATAAATTTATTTAGAATTTTACTTATTACATACGTTGGGCTATTGGTACAATTAATAACTTTAGTGAATAGGTATCAGGACCTTATGTAGTGTTTGTTGTGCATGTAAAATTAGAGTACTTGGGTTCATAACAACACATGATTTCTATTCTTGGTTTGTAAAGAGTACATTGCAATATTTAACCATTCTTTTAATTTTTGCAGCCAATTTATTAATTGGGTTTTGAGGTATTTCAGTGAGAGTGTTTCCTTGGAAAAAGGTCATGACTTTATTTATTTATTAATCATGTTTTAATATAACTAGACTATTTCCCCTATCAGATTTCACTGCCATTTCATTTTGTGTTAATACTGTATTATTTATATTGGTAAGTGCAGTGCATTCTAAATGAGTATGTTTGTTGTAGATTTGTCTATTTTTTGTTTCTACTTCCACAATTTTTGCTATTTAACTGTTAGTATATTCTGTTGGTTTATAGGTAATTTTGCTGTCAGTGACTAACATTGTTGTTGCTATTAGATTTTTATAAACATTTTGTTTAACTTAGGCTCTATATTATATTTAAGATCTGTATTGAGTAGATCAATTTCATCAATTGTGAACTGTATATTTGTCAGATTTTTGATGTGTGTATAGAACTGAAATGGTGATACAATTTTATCTGAAACTATTTTCTTATGATGTTGGTCTTCAATTACAAATTGTTATTTATGTTTTGAGTGTATAAGGCAACTTGCACGCAAATGCATGTGCCTATAAGCCTAGTTACACATTCCAATAACAATGACGTTTAAGATTACTTAACTGTAAATGTGCTACATACAATTTTTGGTCGAGTTTGTGCTTGTAATGAAGTTCGATTGTGACATCTTGTTCATTCTCAATTAACGAAGTGATTTGTAATGTGCCAATTATTTAGGGGACTTTGTTGAAATTTGGGAAAGGGAAAAGCGATAAATATGACATACAAAAAAACCAACGATAATTTTTACAGAAATTATATTATCTATGACACATGGCCACACCCTCTGACCAGCAATTATGTAATTTAATGTAAACGCAATGCACTAAGCAGTAAAATGTGTGTATTTATTTATCGAATAAAATCAGTAATAAGATAACATGGGACTTCAAGATCTTGTCATAAAAAAGACATGACTCTAAAATTCTTTATGCACATTGGGCCAACTAGATATAAGTAAATGTGTAATGGATTTTTTGTATCAAATTGTAATTCATAGTAATAGGTAATTATTTTATGAAAACATCAGCGCCGCGGTGGAGTAGTCGAGCGGTCTAAAGCGTCTCGCTGCGAAGCGCGCGGTTGCTCGCTGTGGAGGTTCCAGTCCTCCCTTGGGCATAGGTGTGTGTGTTGTCCTTGGGTTAGTTTACCTAGGTTTAAGTAGTTTGTAAGCTATGGACTCATGACCACGCAGTTTGGTCCGATAGGATAAAAAAAAAAAAAAAAAAATCAGCAGGTACACTTCATAATGGCAACAGCTGAAACATGTGGGTAGTGAAAACAACCAGCACACAAGCTGAATAAATTGTATGGTGGCAAATTCTCTATTATGTAACCACCCGGAGATCACAGACTTATCAAAATGAATAAAATAAAATAAAATTTAAAAACCGACAAGAAACCGTAGTAACTGTAACCATATAACATCTTTGGCCAAATGTCAGAGTGGCAGACTGTGACATCTGTACATAAAACGTCAAATAAAAAGCATGATAGCGTGGCATTGCCATCTGATCTGATACGAACGTAAGTACAAAATTTGTGTATTGAACAGCAGGCCATTACTAAAAGTTTTTGTACATAAAAACAAACACTGGTAAAGGGAATGGAATAAAATTATGTATATTTCGCAAATTGAAGATGGCATATTAGCTGACATGGCTCAATCACAATTGAAAACAAAAAACACTGGCATGTTTTACAGCCCACTTTTACTAAAAAGCGAGACTTTTTCAATAATGTTTGTCTCATGTGAAGGTTATTCCTAATTTTATATCGCACAGTTTGTCATGAACCTTATATAATTCACTGCACTTCTTGACATAACGTGCAACTTTTATAAAAGTCGTACGTTCACAGATATTTTGTTGTTACTTATGTAGGCCTATATCACAGAACAAGCGCGAAAAAGAGTGATTTAATAGAGGTAAAGGAGGAATTCCACTCTTTTGATTTCGTAAACAGTGTGACTCCAGAATGTGATGCTGCCGACAACTGTCACTGGAGCGCGCTGTGGTCGCGTGTAGCTCGTTGAGGCACACGTCCCGTATGCACAAGTCATGCCGCGGTGGAGTAGCCGAGCGGTCTAAGGCGCCTCGCAGCGGAGCCGCGGTTGCTCGCCGTCGGAGGTTCGAGTCCTCCCTAGGGCATATGTGTGTGTGTGTGTGTGTGTGTGTGTGTGTGTGTGTGTGTGTGTGTTGTCCTTAGATTGGTTTACCTTAGTTTAAGTAGTTTGTAAGCTACGGACTGATGACCACGCAGTTTGGTCCGATAGATTTACAGATATTTTAACTTTTTTTTGCACAAGTAGCGCCGTCTCCGAGCGTTCAACCGCTCGTTGGACTCGGCACGTTGACCATACAAGTTCAGACACACGTTCCGTGTGCTTTAGCTTGAGGTAAAGTGTAGCCACTGATATAAGAAGCAAGTAGTTGTGCGTTGCGTTAAACATGAGCAGCTCTTAAGAGGGACAGATTGCACTTTGTTTGAAGTGGCTGGGTCAGTGCCAAGCAGATTATGAAACAGACAAACCGGAGCTACTTCTACAGTTGAGAGGCGTTTGCACGGTGGCACCACGTCGGACACAACGACGCTGTTTGCGGTGCGGCGAGCCTCCTGAGCTCTGAGCTCTGAGCGGTATTGGACGGCAGACGTCGCCGCCGCGCAATCTCCTCCCTCGCCCCTCCCCTTCCGCCCTTTAGCAGCCAGCCTCCATCCCCTCCCTCCCCCCCCCCCACGGCACATTGTGTCACTGGATCCGGCGCCGCCGGTGATGCGAGGACAACGGCGACCGGGCAATGGGGTCCCTGCTGACGCATTCCTGGCGTTGCGCTGAGGCGAGCTCTAGCAGCCGGCGACCACTATAGTCCTGTCTGACACCTGCAGCGCCACCTCCTCCCCTCTCGGTCCTCCATCCTCCCTCCCTTCCCTCCAGTGCTATCTACTTTAAGGGTCTGAACAACATACTACTAGTGGCGGCTGGTGATAATGTGCTAATGTGCTGCAGCACACTGTAAATATATTACTAAAATTATGCCATTTCGCTTCGAATGCAAGCGAGAAATCGCTATAAAATTACATCCATCCTCTTGGAATACCAGCGAGATATCACAATAAAATTATGCCAATTCCTTTCCAATGCGTGTTAGAATGCTAGTAATCTACATCTACATAGATACTCTGCAAATCACATTTAAGTGCCTGGCAGAGGGTTCATTAACCACTTTCATAACTTTTCTCTGCCGTTCCATTCTCTAATAGCGCGCGGGAAGAAAGAACATCTAAATCGTTCCGTTTTCGATCTGATTTCTCTTACTTTATTGGGATGGTGATGTCTCCCTAAGTAGGTGGGTGCTAGCAAAATATTTTCACATTCAGAAGTAAAAGTCGGTGATTGAAACTTCGCAAACAGACCACGCCGCAATGAATAACGTCTTGCTTTTAGTGATTTCCACCCCAATTCGTGCAACATTTTCGTGACGCTTTCCCCCCGTAACGTGATAAAACAAAACAAGCTGCCCTTCTCTGAACCTTCTCAATATCGTCCGTCAGTCCCACCTGGTGAGGGTCCCACAAGGAGAAACAGTACTCCAGGAGAGGACGCACAAGTATAATGTAGGCAGTCTCTTTGGTGGAGCTGGTGCATCTTCGAAGCTGATTTATCGTGTAATTGAAGTTCAGCGGATTTCTTTTAGTGGTCATATGTATTACTTCACACTTTCCTTTATTTACTGTCAATTGCCAATCTTCGCAGCAAGTAGAAATTTTGTCTAAATCTCAGTTGATTTTGATCCTCTGTTGACTTCACTAACCGATAAACGACAGCATCATAAACACATCCTTTATAAACACGAGGAAGAGTAGGGGACCTATAACGCTTACCTGTGGAACGCCAGATATCACTTCTGTTTTAGTCGATGACTTACCGTCAATCACAACGAACTGTGTCCTTTCTGATATGAAATCATGAATCCAATCGCACAATTGGGAAGATATTCCATAAGCACGCAATTTCATTAGAAGCCGTTTGTGGGGTACAGTATCAAAAGCCTTCCGGAAATCCAGAAATACGGAATCGATTTGAGATCCCTTGTCGATGGCACTTAACACATCATGTGAATAAAGGGCTAGCTGTGTTTCGCAAGAGCGATACTTTCTGAATCCGTGTTGACTATTGGTTAGTAGGTCGTTCTCTTCGAGGTAGTTCAAAATGTTCAAATGTTTGTTAAGCTTATGGGACTTAACTACGGAGTCATCAGTCCCTAAACTTACAAACTACTTATCAACTACCTTATACTAAGGACGGCACAAATATCCATGTTCGAGGGGGATTCGAACCCCCGACCGCAGTGGCCGTGCTGACCGTGACTGGAGCGCCTCAGTCACCTCGGCCACTGCGGACGGCTCGAGGTAGTTCATAATATTCGAACAAAGTATATGTTCCAAAGTCCTACTGCAAATCGACGTCAATGAGATAGGCCTGTAATTTTGTGGATCACTCCTCTTGCCTTTCTTGAATATTGGAGTAACTTGGGCAACTTTCCAGTCTTTGGGTACAGATCTTTCGCTGAGTGATCGGTTGTAAATTATAGCTAAGTACAGAGCTATTGCATCAGCATACTCTGAGAGGAATCTAGTTGGTATACAATCTGGCCCGGAAGATTTGTTTTTGTTTAGTGACTTAAGTTGTTTTACTACTCCAGGAACATCTACTTCTAAGTTTCGCATGCTGGCATCTGTTCTTGGATTGAATACTGGAGTGTTCACTTCGTCTTCTTTGGTGAACGAATTTCGGAAAGCTGTGTTTAGCAATTCTGCCTTAGCAGTACTGTCATTGGTAGTATTACCATTGCTATCGCGTAGTGAAGGTATTGCTTGTGTTTTGCCGCTATTGTACTTCACATATGACCAGAATTTGTTTGGATTTTCTGCAAGATTACGAGACAGGATTTCGTTGTGTTAACTACTATAGGCTTCTCGCGTTGATGTCCGCGCTAGTTTGCGAGTTTCAGTAAGAGATTGCGTCTTGTGGATTTTGTGTCTTTTTAAATTTTGCATGCGTTTATCTTTGTTTCTGCAACAGTGATCTGACCTGTTTTGTGTACCACGGGGGTTAGCCCCCTCTTTTAATAATTTATTTGGTATAAATCTCTCGATTGCTACTGATATCATGTCTTTGAAAGTAAGCCACAACTGATCTACACTCGCATTTTTAGTTTTGAAAGACTGGAGATTATCGCTCAGGATAGCGTGAATCGAATTTTTATCTGCTTTATTGAATAGATATATATCTCGTTTATTTTTTGTGCATTTCGGAATTTCGACATTTAGTCTCGCTACTACAACTCGATGTTCGCTAATCCCTGTATTTGTTTTGATGCTCTTTACTATCTCCGGATTATTTGTTGCTAGGAGATCAAGGGTATTTTCGCAACCACTTACTATTCTCGTGGGTTCATGAACTAACTGTTAGAAGTAGTTTTCAGAAAAAGCATTCAGAACTAGTTCGGACGATGTTTTATATTTGCCGCCGGTTTTGAATACATAATTATGCCAACATATGGAGGGTAAATTAAAGTCGCCACCGATTATAACAGTATGCTTCGGATACCTATTTGAAATATGATTCAAGCTTTCTTTGAACATTTCTGCAACCGCATCGTCTGAGTCAGGGTGCCGATAAAAAGATCCAATTATTAATTTATTGCGGTTGTCAGGTCAGACCAACTCACAGGAAGTATCTGCCTCAATTTCTCTGCAGGATAAACCGTTTGTAACAGCAATAAACACGCCACCCCATTTTTTATTTATTCTTTCCTCTCTGAAGACCTTTTGGCCCTTTGAAAAAATTTCGGCCGAATTTAACTCAGGCGTCAGCCAGCTTTCAGAACCTATAACGATTTGTGCCTCAGTACAACTGTTATACCAATGGTTTCTATATCTGCTTTCTTCCTGTGTCTGACCTGCCCCCTTTGAGACTGAAACTCATTTTGTATATTCCCGAGGCCCTCTAACCTAAAAAACCGCCCAGTCCACGCCACACAGCCCCCGCTACCCGTGTAGCCGCTTTCTGAGTATAGTGGACTCCTGACCTATTTAGCGGAACCCGAAAACCCACCACCCTTTGGCGCAAGTCGAGGAATCTGCAGCCCACACAGTCGCAGAACCGTCTGAGCCTCTGATTCAGACCCTCCACTCGGCTCTGAACCAAAGGTCCGCAGTCAGTCCTGTCGACAATATTGCAGATGGTGAGCTCCGCTTTCATCTTGCAAGCAAGACTGGCAGTCTTTACCAGTTCTGATAGCCGCTCAAAACCAGAGAGTATCTCTTCTGATCCAAAGCGACCACATCATTGGTCCCAACATGAGCCACCACCTGCAGATGGCTGCACCCTGTGCTCTTCATGGCATCCGGAAGGACCCGTTCCACATCCGGAATGACTCCCCCGGTATGCACACGGAGTGCACATTGGAATTCTTCCCATCCCTAGTAGCTATTTTCCTAAGGGGCTCCATTACCCGCTTAACGTTGGAGCTCCCAACTACCAACAAACCCACCCTCTGTGAGTGCCCGGATCTTGAAGGCAAAGGGGCGAGTACAGGACAAGCGACACCCTCTGCGTCAGGAACATCCCCTGCCACAGACAGTGCCTCGAATCTGCTGGCAAGACTAACCGAGGAGGCCTCCACTTCGGTCCCCCCGGGAAGTCTTACGGCGCCTGACGCGCGCTGAGGAGACCTCCCAATCCACCTCCTCGCGGGCAGTGAGCGGGCTGGCCACAGCCGCAGGCCGACCGGAGGGCACAACAGACGCACAGGGCGTCTGCTGTACCCCCGCGAGCGGCCCACAACAGCGGCGCCCACCCACCGCAGTCTCAAGCGTTGCCAGCGAAGCCAACGCCGCCTGAAGCTGCGAGCGAAGAGTCACCAACTCTGCCTCCATCCGTTCGCAGCAGTCACAGTTCCTAGCCATTCTAAAAATCTTTGTTTCTTCCAAGTAAGTACGTCTGAAGACACAGAAGTTTGATAAACAGCTTTGAAAAATATAAACATAACGCTGAACTGTTTATTAATGGCGAATCTGAAAAATATATACGCGAGCTAATAAATCAAAAAATCAACAACTGAACTGACAACTAAACGCGATTCTTAATAAATAAACACACTAAAGTATAAAGAGCTGCAAAAGAAAGCACACACGAAATGAAAATAAGTCGCTTCTAATAGGAAGCCTGTTTCCGTACAATCTAGAGCTGCTGCTGGTCACGTGTGCACTGGCCGCCGGTAACTGAGCAATAAGGATGAAATATTAAAGATGAAAACGCATTGTGGAGTGCTCTCGACGCGATAGCTGGAATCCGGCTCCGTGTGCTGAAGTGGGATTCAGCCGCGCTGGTACGTGCGCAGAGAGGCGGCGCAGTCGTCTGTTCGCTAGTGCGCATGCGCAGACGTGACGTCAGTCCTGGCGACTCATGTGTGCTGAGACCGACTGCAGCACCAGATCAATATTTCTCTTCGCGCTACCTGTAACGGCTGCGGAAAAATAGTATATGACGAATACTGCGGCGTACAGAGTCAAATACCGCGCTGGCTGAGGCGTCTTGCGCTTTGTCTCTCAAACCTACCTGTGTGAGGCTCGTATTCAAACACCTCTGAGTCTAAATTTTTAATTTCTGTAAATAAAATTAATGTTTTTTAAACGTTATATTTACTACCTGCAGTGAATACATGCAGTTGGCAGCGCTGTTATAGTTTCCCCTGAAGGTCTTACTGCCAGTACAATATTAATTGATATTTAATTAAATGCAATCATACAAAGGTTTACTTTTTATTTTAGTATATTTTGTTTCCTGTTTATTTTTGTAATATTGTAGCACACTGGTCAAATATTGTACGAGCCGCCACTCCATACTACAGCAAGAAGTGGAGATAGTAGAAGCAAAGGTAATACGGCAGTAAGCCTTAATATCATCTGCGAGTCGCAGACAGGCACCAGAACTCTGCATCTGGCGTTTATCCTCGCTCCAACTGGAGAATACGCTGAGTTCTGTGGCCGTCCGGTAGATGTCAATTTCGTCGCTTAGCACGCTGTGATCAAATGCATTCGATTTTCCTCAGTAGACGTTAGAAGCTGATGCATTCCCTAGATCAATGTGCATTCATCTCTGAAAGAGGTGCATATTTCCGCTGAAGATCTATGGCGCAGCAGTTCTTTTTTTCCGTGATTGGCGCTACCTCGATCACAACAGTTTCGTAAACAAACAGACGACGATTTGTGATGTGGATGAATGTGACTTGCAACTCGTTTCATTCGCAGTCGTTCTCTTAGGTACATGTTTAACAACTAACTCCGAAATTGCTACATATTTGAAAATAAACAGCCAACAATATTTTTGATTAAAGGTAAAACAGTCAACAATCCGAAGATTGGTTTGAACACCACAGTGCTTTACTAGGCATGGTCCTGTTTGGAGGTAATATGCCGTTGCCTTCCTCCGACCTTCGAACTGACTTACGCAGCCAGTTATAGGGGGACCTACAGTTTAAAGTGCAGTGGCGGCGCCAGGCGTCGGCGACGTCGGCGACCGCCGACGGCCTCGCGCTTGAGTGGGCCTCGCAAAACACTGTTAACATTTCAGCTTTTTCCTTCTTTTTTTATATTTGATGTTTAACGGACCTTGTCAACTGCTACATTATGTAGCGGCGATCTACATCTGACTTATACTAGCTTAACCAAAGGACGAACACAACATCCATACCCAAGGGTGGGATTCGACTTCCAACGAGAGCGATCTAGTTCACCGTGGTATGACGACTTAGTGCGCTCGGCCATTCCCGGACGGCAGCTATTTAGTTGTCCGTATTTATTTTCGTATGAGTTCAGCTGCGATGCAATTTTTAGTTAAATACTTGCATAACAATTTCTTCATTAAATTTTTGAAAACAGTTTGGAAGAAGTATATCCAAATGTTTATATGACACTCAGAATCACGCTCACAGTTCCAGTCAGTACAGCTTCGGCCGAGAGAAGCGTCACAAAGTTAAAATTGATTAAGACTTACTAGAGAAGCACAATTATGAAGAAACATTATCTGCGTTGTCTGTGCTATGAACTAAGCCGAAATAGCGGCTAGTATTAATTATAACGTGATCTTAAAAAATTCAGTGAGGCGAAAAGCCGAAAAGTTTCTCTATTTTAATTTGTTTGTGTTTGTTTATTGTAATTTTTGCAATTGCAATATTACTTGTGAAAAATGGAAATGAGCGTATGGCTTTCGTGGCCGGGAGATCCCTTACGGGATTGTTCGGCCGCCTGAGTGTAAGTCTTTCTATTTGACGCCGTGTGGGCGACTTACGTGCCAATGATGATGAGTTGGACAACACACAACACCCAGTCCCCTGCCGGGAATCGAACACGGGCCTCCTGCGTGGTAGTCAGCGACGCTTCCACTGAGCTACGGAGGCGCACGATATTGCTTGTATATTATACTAATAAAATTGTAGTATAACGATTATTGGTGTATAATTCAGCCCCTTTTATTTAACATTGCCTTCCTTACTGAAAAAATGAAAGGGGCCTCGCAAAGACGAGCTCAGCGACGTCCAGTTTTGGCCTAGCGCCGGTACTGTTAAAGTGGGTTCCGATCCACGGTGGTACTTGGTATTTTTCACATGAGCAATACTGCCAAAGGTGAAAGAAGTGGAAAGTCACAGATAAAAATCCTAGGACCTGGCGGGGATCGAAACGGCGACTTTTGGATTTGTAGTCTGGCACTCTACTACTGTGCAACCGAGGCGCACTTTATGAAGAGTTATATTGAATTCACAACCATGATTTTGAGTTTTGTTATTGTAAATGTTAATTGTACTTCTTATGAATGAAATCAAAACATGGTCATACCATTATTTTCAGCATCAAATAAATTTTACTTTACCATTATGTCTGGTTTCTGTGCACTGACACAGTACATTTTCGATTTCTCCTCAATTATGGAAATTGACAACCGGTTCTATGAAACTAAATGAATGGTGATTTGATGTCACACTATTTTAAATCATTTTGTTGACACATGAATTTGTTAATATATTCGCAATCATAATTGTGGATTAATATATAAATGATGACAATCTGACGCCCTTGAAAAAAGTCTACGTAATCCCCCACGATTTACACAATTCATTAATAAGGCCACATCATTCGCAGGTGATGACTGGACAGACTGGATAACTATTACCTACGAGAATATAAATGTCTATGTTTTACACACACACACACACACACACACACACATATATATATATATATATATATATATTGTAAAACTGATTTGCAAAAACATAATATTATCATCCTCTATTCTGTTACAAATATACAAAAAACGAAAAAAATCTTTAACAGGATTCGAACCCAAAAAGTTTGTTTCCCCTACTATCGCAGCCTACCACCCTAACCACAAGACCAGAAAGGTATAACTATTGCAAGAATTATTTTTTGAATTCATATACATTCTGCTTAGCCCTTAATAGTTCATTCATAATTTATTGATATTTTCTTGTAATTGACATTTAATCTACGAAAACGGAGCGTTAATGACAGTCTCTAATGTACCATTTTTGTAAAAAACAGTATATTGTCATGATTTGCACTTCAACGTATCGTCTGCAAAGTTATCGAAGAGCAAAGGTCGCCGGCCGCGGTGGCCGAGCGTTCTGCGACACGTCTGTCACGGTCTGCACGGCCACTACGGTCGGGGGTTCGAATTCCCCCTCTGGCATGGATATTTGCGCTGTCCTTATTATTAGTTAGATCGTAAGTAGTTTGTGAGTTTAGGGACTGATGACCCCGCACTTAAGTTCAAAAATGTTCAAATGTTTGTAGAGTCTATAGGACTTAACTACGGGGTCATCAGTCCCTAAACTTACAAACTACTTATGAGCTAGCTACAATTAAGGACGGCACAAATATCCATGCCCGAGGGGGGATTCGAACCCCCGACCGTACCGCATTTAAGTCCCGTAAGCTCTACAAACATTTGAACATTTAAAGCAAAGGCCAACAGCGGAAGAATACTCCTCTTTCTGAGAGGTCAACCCCTCACGTCTACTATTTTCCTCGCGCTCGGCGAGTATGCGGTACTCCAAATGCCCGGCCGTGTATTCTCCCTGACTCAGAACTTGGATGGTGTGTACAAGTACAGACGGCCATACTACAGTTCATAAAGAAGAGTGACTGGCTTACTGTGACGAGCCAGTTGCTCGGCCACCATTGAACAGACGTTTTCAATTGGTGAGAGATCTGGGGAATGTGCTTATCAGGGCAGCAGTCGAACATTTTCCGTATCCAGAAAGGCCGTACAGGACCTGCAACATGCGGTCGTGCATTATCCTGCTGAAATGTAGGGTTTCACAGGAATAGAATGAAGGGTAGAGCCACGGGTCCTAACACATCTGAAATGTAACGGCCACTTTTCAAAGAGCCATCGAAGCGAACAAGAGGTGACCGAGATGTGTAATCAATGGCACCACATACCATCACGCCAGGTGATACACCAGTATGGTGATGACGAATAGACACTTCCAATGTAAGTTCACCGCGATGTCGACAAACACGGATGCGACCATCATGTTGCTGTAAACAGAATCTGGATTCATCCGAAACATTACGTTTTTGCATTCGTGCACCCAGGTTCGTCGTTGCGTACACCATCGCAGTCGCTTCTGTCTGTGATGCAGCGTCAAGGCTAACCGCAGCCATGGTCTCCGAGCTGATAGTCCATGCTGCTGCGAACGTCGGCTAACTTTTAGTGCAGATGGTTGTTGTCTTGCAAACGTTCCCGATGGTTGACTGAGGGATCGAGACGTGGCTGCACGATCCGTTACAGCAGTGGGGATAAGATGCATGTCATCTCGACTGCTAGTGATACGAGGCCGTTGGGATTCAGAACGGCGTTCCGTATTGCCCATCTGAAACCACCGATTCCAAATTCCGGTAACAGTCACTGGACCGCGACCAACGCGAGCAGCAATGTCGCGATACGATAAACCGCAATCTTGATAGGCTACAATCCGACCATTATAAAAGTCGGAAACGTGATGGTACGCATTTCTCCTCCTTACACGAGGCATCATAACAACGTTTCAACAGATAACACCGGTCATCTGCCGTTTGTGTATGAGAAATCGGTTGGAAACTTTCCTCATCTCAGCACATTGTAGGAGTCGCCACCGGCGTCAAACTGAATGCTCTGAAAAGCTAATAATTTGCATATCACAGCATCTTCTTCATGTCGGTTAAATTTCGCATCTGTAGCACGTTATCTTTGTGGTGTAGCAATTTTAATGGCCAGGAGTGTAATTTACATTTCGAATTACGAAGGGTGTTCAAATTAAAAGGTACGAGACGTCTTAACAGGCAAAACGAGCGAAATTTGAATATGTCGCTTTGGGTTCTCTTAATGCGACATCTAGGGACGTCAATGTATAGTCGTCAACTCCCCCCCCCCCCCTAAAAACTTCAAGGCTGCGACCTCAGCAAGCAATGTGACCTCATTCTGTTTATAGACGTCTGAGGTCCGATACTCATCGAATTAGTCAAGCACGGATAAAGCATTAACACTGACGTGTACTGGGACACACTCCGCAGCCTACGCAAGTCCACCGAGATCACATGGCCTGGGCTGCTCACGAAGGGAGTGATTCTGCTCCATGATAACGCGTGTCCACACGTCTCCAAGATAACACATACTGGCCAAGATGATATGGAAGCAGCCTGAGCATCCGTCATACCGCCCGGACACGTAGCTCTGTGACTTCCATCTCTTTGATACGCTAAAAATGCGTCTTGAAGGGAAGCGCTGGAACTCGGACGACGAACTGAAGGACACAAGTAGAGGGGTGGCTCTTGTCACCTCCACAGGAATTCTGGGAACAGGGAGTAACTCGGCTCGTTAAACAGGGTGATAGGTGTACTCAGGTCTCTGACGAATACTTTTGAATTAAGACTTCAATTAGCCCCTCAGTGTCGTTTCGTTCTTTTTCATTTGAACATATCAGTTGCTTGTATCTAATATCCGTACTGACAATTTGAAACTCTGACGTAAACATCATAAACACCACCTACCATAAGTTTTTTTTTATAGCCAGTCTGATGTCAAATAAAAATTTGATAATCGATTCACCAGATGTACAAATGTATTGAGAGTTGTAAACATTTTTAGACAGAATAATACGTATATAACGGTGTTAAACACGGCATCGAGCAGTTCGGAACTCGTTTCTCTTCCTTATGTATCGTTTCCAAACGACAACCATGTCTTTCCGTTTTTCCGCAACTAGCTATGGAAGAAGGAAGGAAGGAAGCTTAGGGTTTAACGTTCCGTCGACAGCTTGGTCATTAGGGACGGAGCTAACGCTCGGAGTTTTGGCTAAGGACGGAGAAGGAAATCGGCCGTGCCCTTTTGAGAGGAGCCATCTCGGCATTTGTCTGCCGTGATTTAGGGAAATCACGGAAAAACTAAATCAGGATGGCCGGAGGTGGATTTGAACCACCATTCTCCCGAATGCGTGTCCAGTGCGTTGAAATGGAATGAATAGGGGTAGAGAGGGGAGGGCTGAATGGTGCTGGGCAAAAGTGGGGTAGGATATTCTGTGCTACCACATGTGCTACACGGCGTACGGTGAAGGCTGTGTTAGGTGCGAATGTCAGATGCGACTTAGAACGTAGTAAGGGTAGGGGGAGAATGGGAGATTTAGGTGTGTGTAACTGTGTGAAAAATGAATTATAAATATATGGCAAAATAAACGAATGAAAAATAAACAAAAAGAAATCGATGTAAATAATTAAGTGGAACATGCACTTCCAACCACTTTTTAACTCTTTTTTTCAGTTATTTATTTACAACTACATTTTTGCGTCCCACCCCCTTACTGCATTCCAAAATGCATCCTGCATTCCCGCCTATGAGACCCTTCATTTTCCGCCATGCAGCGTGGAGCATCCTATACCCACCCTCTCCCGACATCTTTCCCTGTGTAGTCCTCTCTCCTAAAGCTCTCCCTATACAGAGCTTTACTGTCCCCACCCCTCCACTCTTACTGTCAAGATGTTAGCTGAGTCTTAGCGGCCAGAGATGAATGATTGTCTGAATGGATGTGTATCTTTTTCTGTTGAGGGATATGGACAAAAATTAACAGTTTTGCAAATGTGTTTGTCTGTTCTATGTGGCTGTCTACCACTCTCCTATCATTTTCTGGTGAGTTCCTACCTATCCTCATCTATTAACATTACAACCTGTAATTTTCATAGTTATTTTGTTCATAAGTAAACAACGTTTGCATCGATTCTTGGTATTTATTTGGTTACTTATGTAAGAATAACAATAACAACCTATTATGTACCGGAACTGGGACTCGAACCTAGGACCTCTGCCTTTCGTGGGAAAGCGCTCTACCACTGAGATATCCCGACACGATTCACGGTCCGTCTTCACAACTTCACTTTTGCCAGTACCTTGTCTCCTACTTTCCAAAGTTCAGAGGTCCCAGGTTCGAGTTCTGGCATAAAATTTTAATCTGTCAGGAAGATTCAAGGATGGGACAGTTATGTAGGTCAAAGTTATAGCAGAAAACATCCTGTTGTGTCTGATCTAATTTAGGAAAATTACAGACTGGGTCTACTCCGATTTTAAACACCCTGCAAATAATAAAAATAAATAAAAGAGCACTCTCCCTGCTTTCCAATGCTTCACAGTCAGACATGGTCAGTATATCCGCTAGTACTATTCACCCATGAATATATCGTATCTATTATGACACACTAATCCTGTCAGAGACAGTAAAAGACCTGAAAGAAGAATTAAACGGAATGGGCAGTGTCTTGAAATAAAGGTATAAGATGAAAAAAAAAAAAAAAAAAAAAAAAAAAAAAAAAAAAAAAACAAGAGTAAAAATAAGGGTAATAAATGCAGTGTCATAAAATCAGACGATGAAGAAGGAATTAGATTAGGTGAAGAGACAATAAAAGTAGTAGGTGAATTTTGTTATTTGGGCAGAAAACAACTACTGATAGCCGAAATAAAGAAGATATAAAATGCAGATTGACTATGGGAAAATAAACGTTTATGAAGAAGCGAAATTTGTTGACATCCAATATTCGTTTAAATGTTAGGAAGTCCTTTCTGAAAGCATTTTTCTGGAGTGTAGATTGTATGGGAGTGAAACGTGGACGATAAGGAGTTCAGGCAAATATATGACAGAAGCTATTGAAATGTGGTGCTACAGACGAATGATGAATATTAGATGGGTATATCGCGTAACTAATGAGGGGATGCTCAACAAAACTGCTGAGAAAAGGGGTTTCTGTCATATAATGATTAAGAACAGGACCCCATCCATTTTCTTAATCGTTAACATTCTGAGTCATCCAGGAATCGTCAGCTTAGCATTAGAAGGAAGTGTGTGGGGCAAAAATCGTATAGCGAGATCGAGGGACGAATACAGTAAACTGATTCGAAAGGAAGTAGGTTCCGTACTTATTTGGAGATGTAGAGATTTGCTCAGACGTTGTAGCGTGAAGAGCTGCATCAAATCAGCCTGCGGACTGAAGACAACAACAACAATAACTCTTACATCAAATACTCTCCAACCATTTTACTCCTACTGAAAGTGAGATAGGTCCGATCCAATACACAAACGGAAAAATACTCGGATTGCTATTTACAGCTTCCCCTAGTAGAGCAGGCTTTCCGATGACTGACAGTCCATCTCTTCCCCATATGCAGCAATGTTTAGTCAGAGTGTGTGCTAGCATTCTTGAAAATAGTCATATGTTTGTAATTCTAAGGGAGCAAAGTACTCCGGTCAACGGTCCCTACAATTACAAACTACGTAAAGTAACATAAACTAAGGAAAACATATACACGCGTAGCCCGAGAGAGGACTCGAACCTCCGACCTGAGCGGCCCTGAACGCACGTCTCACGTTCGTCAAGGAGCGACATCGACAGTAGCAGTAAGGAGTGTTTCTGTCGTAGAGAAAATCTCTGAAAACAGTGGTGTACGTTTCGGTAACGTGATACCACGGCACTCTGCCGAAAGACGGTGAAAGCGCTTGTTGAGTTGCATGCTGGTACGGAAGACGCAAATTACGTTGCCCTCTCTGTATCCGACTTCACTTTAGCTAACACTGTTTGCCTTGTTTTCCTTGTCTCTCTCTGTCCCTCTACCGGGTGTTGACATTATCTCTCACAAAACACACAAAAAGAGAAAGTAGTAAAGAGAATCTTGATGTTTAACGAGAGGTGTAATTAAGGTTGTAAGAGAGGAAGCACTTAATTAGGTTTACCTTTGAAAACCGTGACAAAAACACAGTATTTCGTGTATAACGAATTGAGTGACACTATTAAACCGGACAGTAAACAGAGCCAATTCATCCATATCTTTAGATGTATATGGTAAAAAAACTCTAACTGGGAGTAAGGTACATGGTTATAACCTCCCACCCTTACACTTTCCGGTCACAATTAAGTATCACGTGTTCCTAAATCACTAATTATTGGAAAACAATACTCCAAATTTTAATTTCGATAAATGTAGTATAGGTTATGTTATAACTTGACCGATGCCGCAGCGTAGGTGTGTTCTGCAACGATCGGAATTTTGGTGGTGACAATTTAAAAAAATAATAATTTATAAGTTGTTAAAGTTGCCAAAATGTTGAACAGACGGAGAAATCTGACTGAATGTATTACAAGAAAATGGTTTACAGTCGCTACGCTCAGTGAATGAGCGAACGAAATTTGTAAAATGATTCTGAAAGTTCATTTATGAAGGATGAATTAAATGGGCAGGCTGACAAAGACATCACACTACGCTAAGATAGGCCAAGCACCAAACCAAGTCACACCACACAAACATGCTCTGAAAATTAAATAATGTGTAAAACAATGAATAAATCTTACAACTATCGCTTGTTAAGAAGCAGAATCAGCGTTGCTATTAAAATGCGTCTCACCGTAATATCTAATCTTTTTACACTCATTAAGCAAACTGTACTCATTACACGAGCAGTTTAGTTATCGTGGTGTGGTAATTATTCAATCAATACTACGCTGAAATTGTACACAGATACTGAAGAAATTTTTATTGCACAAAATTCTATAACTCTTAAACTACTTTTCTACACAACTGCCAAAATTTTGCAGGCCATTGTCATAGCGTGGAAGCAGGTTTTGTATACCTTCTTCACAGAAATCTGCTGAAATTTGGTGGAAGTCCCTAGCCAGAGCACTAATTGTAAACCTACGGATTTCCTGGATCTGGTCATCAATCGCGTGAACCATTTCTTCTGTAACCAAAGTTGGACGCCCACTTCGTTCTTCATCGTGCACATCACTACGCCCGCCATTGAACTGTCGGACCCATCTTCTCACCATCGAATCACTCATCGCATTTGGTCCATAAACATCACAAATTTTCCGATAAATTTCACTTGGTTTCACTTTCCTAGCATTCAGAAACCGAATCACCGACCTGATTTCACAGGCGGCGGGATTTTCAATCAACGCCGACATTTCAAACAAGCGCAACAAAGCGTACGTAACTGACAGCGATCTCCAAATGGCGCACGTTCTTCTCCTTGATACACATCGTCCACAGCGCATGTGCGGAACTGCAATCGCAGCGCTGCAGCGGAGATAAATTGAAACGGAACTTACTTTCTGGACGCGCCTCGTATAAAAATTCTATCAATTTAAATGAACTAGTTACTCGACCAATTAAGGAACGTTATTGATTGAGAAGATTTATTACTGTCAACAATGCCATGCTTGTAATTACTAAGTGAAAAATTTATCAGCTGTAATGATGTAACTGTCATTTATATTGGTATCTGAAGATTGAATTGATTATTCTACCCTTGATCACACAGTGAAAACTAAATCAGTTTGAATCAAAGCTACTTCACGATCAATACTAGACATTTCCAAACTGCACCAACCACTAAAATTTCACCGATTTGTACTACGTTAAATTTACTAACTCTTATTTTAATTAAAATTTGCATTTCTATCCAGTAAAATAAGTACTTCCCATTATCACTTCTAGTATCCTATGACTTGGCCTCGGAATGACAGTGATGAGGATAAGAAGGTGGGTGGTACGTGTTTTATGTGGGCTGTTAACACTGTTTTCATTGGTTCAGGTCCACTATTGACGAAAACAGTTTTAATACTCTGACTAGCCGTAAATGATTGTAGAAGGCCAATTGGCTGGATCTTAATTTAGCGATGCGGCATGCGTCGTAGTCGGTCATTATGGCACTCAACAACTGGCATAACAGGCTCTTCTTGGCGGCGGAATGTTTGCGATAAAATCTGGGCCCACAGTACACTTCTTCCAACGTGCCTCTTTTTGATTGCTTGCACTGTGCCCATAACCTGTTAATTACGTCTGATTAATAAAATTCATCTTGCCCTGTGCCGACCATATATCTCTTCACACCGCTATTAGAATCCAACGTTAATTTTTGCGCTACGAATGCCGCACTATTCCACTTCTGAACGACGACTCGTCTGCTTGACTACCGCGCCTTTGCGATCCAAAGTTCTCAGCCAAATATTATGTTACTCTTACATTGTCAAAATCCCCATTGAAGATCGCTGAAAGACCATGACTAAGCCAGCGTGTCTACTACACCGCTATAAATAACGTTTCATTGATAATCTTAAAATTGACATACAAAATCAACATGAAACACATAATACAGCCACGTAAATTATTCGCAAAATATATACAGAGTAAAATTCACGCGAGTATTTGCGTAATACATTTACCATTGCATTCATGGAAATGGAAAGAAAATAAATCTACGTTATTCAATGTGTCGTTGTGTTACTGGGTGATCAAGCGGCCCACACTTCTGCCATTTCCTGCAACCACCCTGTGTGCCACGCTACATAGCTGGAAACATGCGTGTATAAGAAAGGAATAGATACTCCGTTACTTCTGTTTTAATACATTATTTGATTCACAGTTAACTCAGTTTTTTTTTAATTAATTTCGCTCTTTGTTAAACCCAGTCACTAGACACGGTGTATTTACATGCTAGACGGAGTAAGGAAAATGACTTAAAACGTTTGATGCTTAGCACACTGACTGCACCACTTGTGTGTTCAGAGTCGCTTGAAGGTGAGCTCAAAGGACGTTGTCAGTGTAGAGTTCTTCCCTTACTTCTCTTTCGTATCTACATCTACGTCTCTGTACAGCAACATATTTACTCTGAAAATCCCATGTCAGTGCCTGGTGGAGGATTTATGGAACCGCTTACATAATATTTCTTTACCGTACTAATCTCTAATAGCACACGGGTAAAAGGAACAACTAAATCTTCCGTTTGCTATTCGCATTCTCTTATTCTACTATGATGATGATATCTCCCTATATATGTGGGTACTAACATAATACTTTTACATTTGGAGGAGAAAGTTGGTGACAGAAATGTCGCACAAAGATCATGCCGCAACGAATAACGATTTTAATAATTTCCACCCCAACTCTTGCATCATTTACGTGTAACTCATATCCCCCATGTCACGATAATAGAAAATGAGGCTGACCTTCTCTGCATCCTCTCCGTATCCTCCGTCAGTCGCAAGGGGTGGCGATCCCACAATGCCAAACAATACTCCAAAACAGGACGAAGAAAGCTAGGCTCTTTAGTAGAACAGTTGCATCTTGGAAGTGTTCTGCCAATGACATGTAGTCGTTGGTTTGTCATACCGACGACATTTTTCATGCGTTATTTCCCATTAAAGTTTTTACTAACTGTAATTAGCAGGTATTTAGCTGGATTTATGGCCTTTAGATTTGATTGGTTTATAGTATAAATAAATTTCAGACGATTTCCGTTAGTGCTCATGTCGATGACTTCACACTTTTCATTATTTACCATCAATTGTCAGTCTCCATTATGCTTCCGTTATACTCTCGCAACACTTTAAAGGCTCGCAAAACGAATTGTAAATCACTGTTTCAGTGCTTAGCGCAACTACCCACTGTGGAGAAGCAGGTTCGACTCTAGTCCTCGATACACGTTATCATATGATGACTCTGTCGGAATATATGACGTCATGACTGTTTGTGCCTTGAAAAAGTATCTATTTCGTATATTTAATTTCAAAGCAGCTGTCCACTTTACCCGCTACTTCGCATTATGAGATTTTGGGCGATAGCCTGTTAAAGGCTTAACTCTTCACATCCTTAATTTCCATGTACTTTTCGTATCAAATGTTCGTTTTCCTTCAGTCTGATTTACTGTACCATCCTATCTTGCAGCTGAAGAATATACTTGCGCACAAATGTCGTGAGTGCCAAGGAGGCGATCAGTGACTGAGTTGAAGTTTTTTTAATTTTCTGATCACAATTCACTGTAATGTAAGGTTACTTTAGTAGGCATTGAAAATGTATACAGATTTCTATGCTGGAGCAAGGACGCAAAAAGTTTCTTAAGGGCCAAGTCGAAGGCAAGCACCTGTCTGTAAATCCCTTCATTTGTGGACAATGGTACGACCAGCAGGACACGGAAAGTGGATTTTTTGAGTGTAGTGGGACTGCGAGTAGGTGGAAGACTCATGTTTGCTAACAAGCACTTCTTGGCGGCACGACAGGGCGAAGATACCCCAGACCCCGCACTGCAGAGAGGGAACGATTCGCCTCCCTACCTTGCTTACACAGCACAGGGATTGTTATAACTTACAAACTCCGCTTTCCCGTGGGAACTCGGCTCGATAACCATACGGAAATTCCTCGGAGTTTCAAAAAGGACCACGCGCTAGCATGAGAAAAGTAAAAATTCTCGCTCTTCTTTATGTTACTTTCAGCATTGGTTGGGGGAAGGGGGGGGGAGAAGGGAGGCAGGGCAATGTCATCCTGGTTCTTAATTTTTGAAGGGGGGGGGGGGGAGAAGCAGTAGTTAAGTCCTCGTGTCCATTCGATGGAACAATGGGACTCTACTTCCATTATTTATGGGGGCTGTTAGATTCAGACAGCTGTGAAATTGGTAAAGATCATACTCGATGAAAGCCGAAAATTATAGTTTGGCGCAATATGAAGCAGCACCCGACCAACCGACTTCAGCATCTGCGGATCGTAGGCGGGAGACGCCTACATAGCATTGCAAAAGTTGCAAACACTGATTCCCTTTGCCATGTAGGATGAGACGAACACGAAAATAGGTCGTGACGGAAGGGAAGATGTTAAAATTACTTCAAGTTTACATCACTCTGTCCGTGCGTTCAATTCACTAAGCGCTTCACGCATATGATACTCAACATAGTGAACGTAACTTCTCTTAAGGCAACTTTCGAGACAGTTTCCTAATCTCTCATTATTCGCTCTGGAAAAAATGTATTTATGGAAGATCAACATCCTTTGAACCTCCTCCTCTGTTGTGTACTTGATTTTTCAAATAACATAATTTTTGTCTTGTATTGCGTTTGTAATTTATAGCATCCTTGCAAATACTATGCCCTTAATTTTGATGTTATCTGCAAATCTATGCTGCCACAATTGTCCTGTTCGAATGCAGATAAGAAATCTTTGTCATCTAACGTTTTATACCTGGAGGAATGTTTGTTTGGCTTGAAATTAAAATGTTTGTGCTAATAGTCACAATTACTATTTTTTTTTTTTTTTTTTTTTTTTTTTTCATTTTTCGTGATCGCATGCTAAGAAATTTATTTGCGTAGTTAGTGGGTGCTTTTGTAGTCCATTACATGCGAGGTCATTGAATTATTCAGTAGTAATGTGTTTAACGTTGTGCTCTGTATGTTACAATTGTTTCACAATTTGCATATTAAGTTCATGGTAATACTTGGACACTGCATTTCCATCTGCGGCGATAGAATTTCCATTGAGGATTATCTGCATTCTCCCGGGTAACTTTGGAGAGGAGGTGGTATTTTAATCACACGACGACTCTTGGCACGATTACCTATGGTGAACATCATCGAAAATCTTGAATCACTGCTTGAGAATAGTGGGATACTGGGGTTCAGCACCGAAGAAAAACTGAAATTTGTACATCGGCTTAGAAAGGGGGTCAGCGTGCATCCACAATTTTTATTGGTGGACGAATAACATAAAATTATGACAGTAAGGAAAGAAAAATATTATATTTAGTCAATGATAATTTCTTCTCGTTGATTCCTTCTATTTCATATACTAATTTTTAGTCAATAACTTGCAGAGCAGACAAGTATGAAAGTTACAGAACCATCAGTTTAACAAGTCAGTGTTGCAAAATTATAACACGATTTATTTACAGAAGAATGGTAAACCTGGCTGAAGCCAATCTCGGGAAATATCAATTTGGATTTAGAATTGTAGGAGCATGTGAGTCAATAATCACCTTACTGATTATTATAGAACAAGGATTAAGGATAGGAAAAAGAACATTTTTAATTTCAGATCTGGAGAAAGCTTTAGACTATGATGATTGGAATACACTCTTTCGCGCTTTAGACAGCTCTTCTACAACACAACGACACAGTGCTAATTATTCTGCACACTGAGGAAACTAATGAGGAAATCAACGAGAAACTTGGGGAACGATAGGCAATTCTTCTGTGTATATTTAGGTGAAGTAAAACTCTTCTACAACTTTTTTGAAAGAAAAGTAAAGAATTTTATGAAGTCTGACAGTGAAACCTTCCGATATTAGTTTTTCGAAAACAACCCAGAATTTACCTAAAGGAAATAAGAAATGAGAATACTGCATTTATAATAAAATGTCTATATTAAAACCAAACCGTTGCTTTTTTGTATCAAGAGATCGCTTCTAAAGATACGAATACTACACACGATAAACGTGTGTAAATAAGCGTTGCATTTTCGATTCAATCTTCGTTTTTCTGCCAATTACATTCCACATTTAAATAAACCCTGTTCTTAGAGACACTGTTACGACTACTAGCTACGTGCGCAACTACGTAGTTACAGTTATGATGTAGACTTAAATTAATCTTGCGCACTGATTACTTTCCACACATCACTACTCATATTTCTTGTGACGATTGGTTAGAAAGAAACTTGTCACGTAAAATTGTAACCGGGAAAACTAAAGAAGGGTGAAAATAACTGGACAAATATTGTGTATTAGATGCCAACATGATATGTTCTTGATGTTTCGGACTGTCTATATCTCTTAATGCAGATAGTCCAATCGGCAGCACTTGGCACTGCTATATGATAGGGTAACGGTTCGTGTCGAGGAGATCCAGGCATGTGCCGGCGAAGTTTCCTTTCTTTTATTTTTATTTTTTTTTTTTTTTTTTTACAAATTCAACATTTACCTATTTTTCCTCTCCTTTTGTTGTCGCGGAAGAATGTTCAAATATGAAATAGAATCGAATTATTGATGAAATTAGCAATCATTTCAAGTTTTATTAAAAATAGTAGCGTCTTAAGATGCTTTTAAAAGGCAGTTTTGAAACACAAATAGTTTGTTTATCTATTATAAACTGAAATACTGCCTCACTCATGTAAATATTGAAACTGACAAGCAACATTAATTTTTGCACGTTCATTAGTAATCGACTTAAAATACTAATCGTTGGCGTGTTTTACCGAGACACCTGTTTCACACATGTAAACATCGGCTCAATAATCAGTAGATAATAATTATTTACACTGATACAGCTGCAGAGCATGCCAATTAATAGTGAGCCATTAATAATTATCATAAGGAGTGTTTACTGATATCAAAATGATCCTTAATAAACGAACTGACCGCTACATAATTACTACACCAAGGTAATTGGGGTGTGGTTCGCACCAAATAATGGCGGGCAGACATTGCACATGGATACGTATGGACACGCAGATAGAGAATATGACGGCTAATTGTCAAACTTGTGCGAGTTCTCAAAATGGCCCACCCTGACAGCGTCATGAGAGCGCGTGCATTTAGACTTAGCGGGTCCATTCTGGAATACAAAGATGGATCATTATCGTGGACGCCTACAGTAAATATCTTTTCGTGGTCCCCATGAACTCTACGACTTCTTCAAGCTCTCCATTCGAAGGTCTACCAGAACTGATAGTGACGGACAATGGTCCATAGTTTGTGTCGAGGGAATTTCAACAGTTTTGCCAAGCCAACGGTATTTTCCATCTGACCAGTGCTTCGTTCCACCCTCAATCCAGTGCTGAAGCTGAACGTTTCACGAGGACCATGAAGTCACACATGGTCAAGCTCAAGTACACGCGTGAACAAGCTCTTCTGCATTTCCTCGACTCCTACCGCTTACGCCATCCTCTCCGCAGAATCAAGCAGAGCATTCCTTTTACAGGTTCTATGGCGGATGCACGTGTTGGGAATGCGGAATTATGTATTCATTCGTGTAAGAAGTACCAAAAGAGACTATGCACATTGAAAAATATACATATTCATGTGTATAAGTCAAAGCATATACAATGAAATGCATACATAGATTAATATACATTGTTTAAGCCAGTTGTGACGAGTATTTGGCTACATTGAATGCGTTGCTATGAGTCAGGGCCAGATCCAGCTCTGTACAGGAATCGGGACAGAGATGACACTTCACTAAATGGCTTGTGGTTTGTTCTTCTCCACACGCGCGCGATGTGTCTTCTCCTTGTGCAATGCCCCATTTCTTCAGGTTGTCGTTCGATCTTGCGATGCCAGAGAGTAGTCTGTTTAAGCAGTCGAGATGACAGGCATCTTATCCTCATGGCTGTAACGGATCATGCAGCCACGTCTCGATTCCTGGGTCAACAGACGGGGACGTTTGTAAGACAACGACCATCTGCACGAACAGTTCGACGACGTTTGCAGCAGTATGGACTATCAGCTCAAAGACCATGGCTACGGTTACCCTTGACGCTGAATCACAGACAGGAGATCCTGCGATGGTGTACGCAACGACGAACCTGGGTGTACGAATGGCAAAACGTAATTTTTCTCGGATGAATCCAGGTTCGCATCAGTGTGTGGCGACATCGCGGTGAATTCAGATTGTAAGCGTGTATTCGTCATCGCCATACTGGCGTATCACCCGGCATGATGGTATGGGGTGCCATTGGTTACACGTCTCGGTCACCTCTTGTTCGCATCTACAGCACTTTGAACAGTGGCTGTTACATTTCAGATGTGTTACGACCCGTGGCTCTACCCCTCTCTCGATCCCTGCGAAACCCTACATTTCAGCAGGATAATGCACGACCGCATGTTGCAGGTCCTTTACCGGCCTTTTTGGTTACGGAAAGCACATTCTCCAAATCTCTCACTAATTGTAAACGTCTGATCAATGGTAACCGAGCAATCTGCTCGTCACAATACGCCAGTCACTACTTTTGATGAACTGTGGTATCGTGTTGAAACTGCAATGGTATCTGTACCTGTACAAGCCATCCAAGCTGTGTTTGACTCAATGCCCAGGCGTATCAAGGCCGGTATTACGGACAGAGGTGGTTGCTCTGGGTACTGATTTCTCAGGATCTATGCACCCAAAATGCGTGAAAATGTCTTCACATGGCAGTTATAATATATTTGTCCAGTGAATACCCGTTTATCATCTGTATTTCTTCTTGATGTAGCAATTTTAATGGCCAGTAGTGTATTATTCACTAGTGGACTGCATAAATTGCTTTATGTTAATATTACTGTTCCTGAATGTTCCAAAAATGGGCTATTTTAGCAATAATGCCTTTGTATATAAAGTATATCAATGGTATTTTGTATCACCTTACGAAAACATTGTACTTTGTGCTAATTTGTCAAAAACTGATATTTTGAGCCTGTGGTTGTGTATGGAATACAGGGTGATTCTTATAATAAAGAAGCCAGCAACCAACCACTTTTGTTTATGCTATTTATTAACTAACTAGCGCCATTACCGGTTTCGAACCTTTCAGTTCATCATCAGACCGCTGTTCACGTCAACACAAATGTTACTTACATTTTTCTTTTATTCAGATATTTTTTTTCTGGCGAAAAATCTTTGGTTGTGTGGTGCACTACAATACAAAAACTGATTACGATGACTTTCTCGAGTGTAAATGTGACTCATGATATCGACAAAGTTTGTGAACAAACTTTTATGATAGAATTTTTCTTGTTATTTATTTACTTACGTCGAAAGTCGGTCCCATTACGTTGTGTCGCTGATTACTGCAGTTCTTGCTGCAATAAGCACTTTCTGAAACACTTATATGGAGGAACATAGCGCGATTAAACACACACACACACACACACAAACACACACACACACACACACACAAACAAAATGTTTTTGCCACATTGAAGCACCGAAACCGGTTGCGCAAAATTAAATAAAGGACTTTAATACAGTTGCTGGTACTTCCATCCACCTTCAAAATGTTTAACAGAGTGGTATATCTGAGATATAGTGTTACGACTGGTGCCTTCTATATGAACTTCGAGCATCCGCCGATAACAGCAGAACAATCGAAGTGCCTGTGTTATTTTAAAGCTGTGTCCCTCCAATGTGTTATCGTGTGCTTTTACTTTGTCTGTCCCAGTAACTGTGTGATTTTACGCAGTGACTCGTTTTTACTTCTCCCTGTTATTTTAATTACTTCTTTTGTCAATTGTAACATTCACCCATGAATTGTTCCACCATTGTGTAAACATTCAGAAATTTTCTCGCCGCGTAATTTTTGTCAAAAATGTTTACCAAGTCTGTACATACGCGTGGCTGAAGAGCAGCATATTACGCTGCTGCCAGCCGGACCAGCACGGGAATTAAAATGACAATAAAGGAGGAAAACCGTCGGTATCCTACTATACAAAGCGGTAATAACGCGCAAATACTCTTGTGTCAATCAGGTAGATATTTTTATTCTGTAAGTTCTGTAAGTTCCGCTGTAGTTCTGCTAGGAGTCTGTTGCATAAATTGGACTTTTAAAAATACTTGAATCACCCTTTCCACCATACGCACCGACATCAATAGCTGCCAACTTGTACTTATTATCACTTGTAGCCAATAACACAAGGAAAAATATTGTTTATAGTTGAAAATCTAAGAACCAGAATTTTGCTGGAATTTCAGACAAATATATTTACCATCCACCGCTCCAACGCAGTAAGGCTAATTAGTTAATTCTACATACCCATGCGCCTTTCAACCCACACTTCCTCGCTTTGAGTTGGCATCTCTTGGCAGTGCAGAACATTCCAGATTACCTCGCATGTTTCACGTATTATTAACGGAATTTCAGACAAATATATTTACCATCCACCGCTCCAACGCAGTAAGGCTAATTAGTTAATTCTACATACCCATGCGCCTTTCAACCCACACTTCCTCGCTTTGAGTTGGCATCTCTTGGCAGTGCAGAACATTCCAGATTACCTCGCATGTTTCACGTATTATTAACGGAATACTTTGTCTTGGCACAAGAGAGTCACACTTCTAATCACTCAAGTTCATTCCTGAGGCGAGATATCTGAAACGCACAGAGTCGTGCAGTGAACATGCCATATAACTGATTTACTTCTGCAATAATTTACGTATAAATAATTTTATGTAAGGTAAGTAAATGAAGTGGTAAATCAAGCATTTCCACTTACTGAAAAAAGAAAAAAAATGAGATGACACTGGGAGTGACTAAAAAAAAAAAAAAAAAAAAAAAAAGGAAATGAATTATTGTTCTAGATTCCACACGTAAAAGTTTGTGGAACTAATGTTTCCAACTCAGGACAAACAAAGTACTATTTTAGGTAATAAATGAGATCATATACTTGTTTTTGTTGTGGTCGCAAGTACGACGACTGGTTTGCTGAAGCTCTCCACCATACTCTATCCTACTTATTTTGGTCCTCTGCTGCTTCCACTGCTTCATGTCTCAAACCTGCCCATTTCTCTTCTACTTTTTTATTCTCCCCGTTTCTGTCATTTGTTGCCCAAAGCTCTCTCTGAAAATCTCAAGAATTTATCTATGTCCAGTTTCTTATCTTCCTACCTTTCTGCAGTTTCTTCAGTTTCAGTCTACAGTTAATGACCAAAAAGATACGGCCAGACCCTCTATCTGCCAGAGGATGTGTCTTATTGTATAAAATCTATCTTTCCATTATAAAAATCTATTGATAGGTTCCGGTGTCTCCTGGTGTGTTCCACGTGTTCAACCTTTTTCCATGATTATTACACCAAGTGTTTGTTACGGTTAAATTATATTCTGTGCATAATTCTACGAGACAGATTACTCTTTCATTACTTTCTCTGGTCCATTTTGACCTTCTACTTTTCCTTCAATTCCTTTTCCTATAACCGAATTCCAGTCCCCCATCACAATTAACTCCCTTATCTGCAAATATATTTCTTTGATCCTCTCATCATTGGCAGAGCTTGTTGGCACATAAACTTCTTTTACTGTGGTTGCTGTTGGCTATTGATTTCCTTACTCATTATTCCTTTATTATTTCCTTACTCATTATTCCTTACTCATTTCCTTACTCATTATTACACCTCCAACAATACCCCCAAATTATTTCCCCTTTGCTTTCAGCCGTTTGCAGTAACTGTGTGACAAAGCCACATTAGCTAATTTACAAGGCCAGCTCAGTCAATATTGTCAGACGGTTGTCCATGGAACTACTGGAACGGCTGGAGCCCCTCATCAGTGTGGTGTCACACAAGTCCAAATTGCGCTCCACCTACTTTCGCCGCGTGCCGCCATACAAGCACGGCGCGGCGTTCTTACGACGTCATCCACGAGCGCCCTCTGCTGGAACTGCGCTCGTGGCCACGACTGTACGACATTGTTCACTTGGGACTGAGATAGGAACCAGTTAACACTTCGGAATCAGATAGGCACCAGTGAAGACTTTTCTATCGCTTAGGCACTAGGCAGGCCTCTAGCTGAACTATGTATCAACATTCTGCAGTACTGAGCTGTGTAAAAGTTAAGTATTGTATAAATTATGTGCAATATATATCTCGTTCTAATTTACTCTAGTGTTTTAGTTGCTGCTGTCACACTGGCTGGTCACCTCCATACTGCACAAGCGTGCATCCTTATTCCTGTGTTGGTCTAATTCTACTCGGTCACCGACACCTACAACGGAAACGAGACATAAAAGCGGCGACGAAGCTGGGACACAAAAATCAGGAACAACAGGTTTATCTGGCCTCCCCACAAATACTGCCCCCCCCCCCCCCAGCCGCTGTGGTTAAAACTATGGTGCAGACGGACATCTGTATCGCTGAGGTACGCAAGCCATCCCACCTAGGCAATTTCTGTGGTTCATGGGGTAGACCAAAAATACAGAATAATTATCAAATTCACTTACCTCAGTGTAATGAACAGTCTCTCTGTAGGTTACATTCATTTTTTCATAACTGTGTCGTTCTTCCCTATATGTTCACAAAAAATGTTTGTAAAGTCTATGGGACTTAACTACGGGGCCATCAGTCCCTAAACTTACAAACTACTTATGAACTACTTACGAACTAGGACGGCACAAATATCCATGCCCGAGGGGGGATTCGAACCCCCGACAGTAGTGGCCGTTCAGACCGTGACTGAAGCGCCTCAGTCTCCTCGGCCACCGCGGCCGGCATACGTTCACATATAGCATTATGCAGTTCATGAAAATAAACAACTGACACTCGATAATAATGAAAGAATTTCTCTTGGTACGTTCGGTGTTGGTCAAACATTATGTGAAATTTTACTGTTGATAGGACCACGGTACCGGGTGTTCAAAATGTTCAAATCTATCGGACCAAACTGTGTGGTCATCAGTCCGTAGCTTACAAACTACTTAAACCTAGGTAAACTAACCTACAGACAAACACACACACCCATGTTCCAGGGAGGACTCGAACCTCCACGGCGAGCAACCGCGCGCTCCGTAGCGAGACGCTTTAGACCGCTCGGCTACTCCACCGCGGCACGGTACCGGGTGTGTACAAATTTATGAAGAGTGTAAAATTAGAGAAAAGCGAGACGTTATGGGTCTATATTTGTAAACAGGGTGTAAACAGAGAAAGCCGCCAAAATTATACAGATGATACATGTCGGTGGGCTTGACAAAATAGTCTTGTAACGTGTTTGCGTATATCCTACGTTTGTCCGAGATAAAGCCGTTCGTCTCAGGATAAAGTTTTTGGAAAATGTACAGTTTGCAGTGTACGTACGTAAATTATCGGTTCCTGTTATTGTCCGCTGTTCGTATTGACATCGTGAGTGTGAATCATAACCACACAGGCAACTACTGCCTGAGTGGCTGCATCATCGTAATACGCCAAGCGACGACAGTCGTCGAGTAACCTGTGCAATGTAATTGCAAATATGTTAACTGTTAGGATGGAAGGGAGATTGGATATTGCTAAACTATGCGATATTCATTTAATTTATGGCGAGGCTAAGTGTGTTGCGAGTGCAGCTGTACGAATTTATCGTGAACGCTTGCCGCAACAATGACTTGATGCACGAGAGACTTTTCCTGCTGTTCACCAAAGGTTTGTGTTATTGTAAATCTCTACTTGTACGATATTATTATGCATTTGAGTCTTAATAAACTACAGAAGTTGTCCGTACCTTTTTAACTTTCGTCTGTATGTGGAACGTACTTTCTGTTCTGATATAGTTTCGTTTTTGTTACATCATGACAGTATAAAACTTACGAGTATGTATTTAATTTCCTTAGATAAAAAGATACTGGCTCTTCACTGCCCTGCACAAACCTACAACATGCTGATCGTGTGTTGTAAGCCGAGGAAAGAATTCTGGACCGCATCCAGGAGGATCATACTCAGAGAACCAGAAGCATCGCCCGCCAAGTGAATGTATCGCACACTGTTGTTCATCGCACATTGAAAGAGGAGCGTCTGCGACCTTTGCTATATTCATCACGCGCAAGCATGGGAAGAACAAGATTCCCCTCCACAACGTGCATCCTCAAAGTGGATTTTGTTACACACAGCATGATTTTGTCAACAAAATACTCGTCACAGATGAAGAGTGTTTTACTCGCGACGGAATAACTGATTACCATAAGATCCTTGTCAAGTAGTGACAATACATATTCAGCGACGTTTTCCGTATATGTGTGGGTGGGTATGCGCGATGAATACACTGTTGGATCGTATGTTTTCCCTGCACGTTTGACAGGTAACGATTACAGAATGTTTCTACAGGAAACATTGCTACCAACGTTTTTAGAAGACTTTTCGTTAGGCATACGTGATAACATGTGATTCCTCCATGATGGTGCTTCACCCCACATTGGTCAAAGAGTACGCAGATTTTTGGGTAGACGATTTTCAGCACGGCTGATCAGGCGTTCGGGTCCATGTTGATGGCCACCATGCAGCCTTGATTTAAATCCACTGAATTTTAATTTTTTGGGGCCTTATGAAGGAACTTGTTGATGCTCAGCCAGAAAATAATGTGGAAGAATTGACGCAGACGATTTAAGATGCTGACAATACCATAAAGACCAATTTGCATGTGTGTAAACGAGTACGACGAAACTGGGTTCGCCGTTATGAAGTATGTTTAGAAGGGAATGGTGTCCATTTGGAACATTTACTGTAGTATCGGCGTAAGATGAAACAATGTAATTTGGAATGCATTATCGCTGAAACGCGGCGTTTCCAGCGCCCTGTATAGTATGCAAATTTAACGCCTAGTTCTCAGCGTTATCACCGCACCGTAATAGCGCTCGCGTAAAATAGCCCTAAATGACTCATTTGCAATAACTCGTACTTGCCAGGCACCCCGCGTGAGAAAGAACAGAGGTTATCATAATGGATTTGCATTTGTGAGGACGGTATTTCAGGCCCGTCTCTGGACACAGAAATATAATTTGCTATTATTTCCGTAAATAGCTCCACGTAATTATCTGGGTGATAGCTTTGAAATAAAACGCCAGATTTCCTTCCTTGGGTGGCGATGTCCACAATCTTCCTTTCTTCCTTCTTCACGGATAGCTACGAAGATGTCATCCGTGGAAATCAAAACATTGTAATAATGAAGTCTGCAAATGTCAGTTTTTTTACTTTATTTGTTTTTTTACTTTTGGTGCCGTTATTTCGTTTAGCAACTTTAACGGTCATTTCGCGAGTAAATTTCTGATAAATCTTTTTGTATGATTACCTTGAATATTTACGCTGAGGAATATATATATATATATATATATATATATATATATATATATATATAGAGAGAGAGAGAGAGAGAGAGAGAGAGAGAGTAGGAAATGGTCACTGGGAGGGAAAGGTATTCCACTTGAATTTATGCAGATAAAGCACAATAAAAAAAAGAAAAACATCAATCTCTCCGCTTTACAACAAATAATTATTTTTTAAGGAAACATACACTAAAGAATCAGAAACTTGGCGAAGTTGCTCAATATTGTGTAGGACCCCCTTGCAGTAAGGAGAAATGCCACAACACAAATTGACATGAACTTCACTAATGTCTGAGATAGTGCTGGAGGAAATTGAAATCAAGGATCCTGTACGGATGTCCATAAATCAGTAAGAATGAAAGTGGGTTGCAGGTGAAATCTCTTTAGAACAGCACGTTGAAAGGCATCCAAGATACTCTGAATAATGACCAGGTCTGAGTTTGACGACCAGTGGATGTGTTTAATCTCAGAGAATGTTCCTGGCTCCTCTGTGTAGGAATTATGGATGTGTGCCTTGTCAAATTGTCCTGCTGGAATTGTCCAAGTCCTTCGGAATGCTCAATAGACATGATTGGATGCAAATGATCGGTCGGGCTGTATCCAGCTTCCATATCTCCGAATGCATGCGCCCCATACCATTACAGAGCACATACCAGCTTGAAAAGTCTCCTGCTTGCAGGCAAGCTCCGTGGATTTATGAGGCTGGCTCCGCACCCGTCCTCCTGCATTCGCTGGATGCAACCGGAAACCAGACTCGTCACACCAGGCAAATGTTTACAGTCATCAAAAGTGCAATGTTGACGAGACCAGGAGAGGCACAGAGCATTGTGTTGTGCAATCAGAAAGGGTACATGATTGTGACTTCTGCTCCGAAAACCAATATCTATGTTACGTTCAATGGTTCATACGCTGACACTTGTTGAAGTGATGGGTGCTATCGACAAGGATTGGCCAATCGATTCCGTATTTCTTGATTTCCAGAAGGCTTTTGACACCGTACCTCACAAACGGCTTTTAATCAAATTCCGTGGTTATGGTATATCGCCCCAAATTTGCGATTGGATAGGGGATTTCCTGTCAGAGAGGACACAGATCGTAGTAATCGATGGTAAGGCATCGACTAAAACAGAGGTGATATCCGGCGTTCCACAGGGTAGAATTACTGGTCCTCTGCTGTTCCTTATTTACATAAAAGATTTAGGAGAAAATCTAAGTAGCTCTCTTAGGTTGTTTGCAGATGACGCCGTCATTTACCGTCTAGTAAAATCATCTAAAGATCAAAACCAACTGCAGAACAATCTGAATAAGATATCAGAATGGTGTAAAAATTGGGAATCGACTCTAAATAATGAGAAGTGTGAGTACGAAAAGAAATCCGTTAAACTTTGTTTACAAGATAAATCAATTAAAAGTGAAGGCCGTAAACTCCACAAAATACTTAGGAATTACTATTACTTCAGACTTAAATTGGAAAGAACACGTAGATAGTGTCGTGGGAAAGGCGAACCATAGATTGCGTTTTATTGGAAGAACCCTTAAAACATGCAACAGAACTGCAAAAGAAACTGCACACACAACGCTTGTCCGTCCATTTTTGGAGTATTGCTGCCAGTGTGGGATCCTTATCAGATGGGTTTGACGGAGGACATCGAAAGAGTCCAAAGAAGGGCAGCTCGTTTCGTATTGTCACGATACAGGGAAGACAGCGTTACGGAAATGATGCAGGATCTGGGATGGGTATCATTACAACAACGGCGCTTATCACTGCTGCGTGAGCTACTTACGAAACTCCAATCGCCAACATTCTCCTCCGAATGCGAAAATATATTGTTGACTCCCACTTACATAGGTAGAAATGATCATCAGAATAAAATACGAGAAATCAGAGCTCGAACGGAGAGATTCAGGTGTTCTTTCTTCCCGCGCGCTATTCGAGAATGGAATGGGAGATAAATGGTATAGTGATGGTACGGTGAACCTTCTGCCAGGCGCTTAAATGTGATTTACAGAGTATCCCATGTAGATTTAGATGTAGATTTTCTTCAGATCTCGCAGGATCTTCTTCCGGGTACAACCATGTCTGAAATCTGATGTTCTACGAGATTCCCGATAGCCAAGGTGCACTCGTGAAATAGTCGTACAAGAAAATCCACCCCTCAGCGCTACCTCACACATGCTGTGTACCGGCTCTCGTACGTCGAATGTAACACGACTATCATACTCACTTAAGTAGTGATAATCTGCCATTGTGGCAACGGTAGACCTGTGCCAGACACCCGATGAGCAGGTGTTGCGTTGTAGTACCGTCCTCAGAGTGTCTGCATAGTCTGTGCTTTCGTATACATAGGTATACCAGTTTCTTATGCTTTTAATTGAATTTTTCCAACTATCCTTTCATTACACAAAGCAACAGCAATGTAAATTTGGGTGGATGTATGTTGCCATGAACTCTGTCGTACACTTTCCCATTCATTTCACATTAGTTTGAGACACATCGAAACACAGCTACGTGTATCTATTCTATTTCTTCAGAATATTCAACAGACTGGTCTGTATTGCTTTGCATACATCAACAAGCAAATCGTTTGTGATAACATTTCAGACACCTGAAGCTAATAATAATAATAATAATAATAATAATAATGTTAGGTAAATATAGATTAAAAGTATCGTGACTCCCGAAAGCACTACTGAAATCGTAATATACATGCCAGCTCTTAACATCTTAGAATCTCTCCTCTCTTCGAGAGCCCACTTCATGTTATGAATTTTTTTGTCGTTCCGATATTGCTATAACAATTTGGATATGACGAATGATTAGCCACGAGTGTTCTTATTGGTGCAGCTGAAATCAAATCTCTATTCAGCTCTACCACTTGCAAGGCCCACTTACAATCTGTGAACTAAAGACCTATGAAGTATCACGATTTCCCAGGAAACCTTCTCAACCTAAGTTGGGAGTTTAGGGATAGCTCTGAAATAGTAGTGAAGTGATCACCACGTACTGATGAAGCGTCTTTACATGAGCAGGTCCATAATGCTTTGATTGAATACAACTTCAATTTTCAATCGTTAGTACCTCCCAAAGTTAGGAAATTTAGTGGTTCGTTTCGTGATAACTCCTAAGGGGCCATACTCTTAAATAATGTAAGAATAATATTCAAATCGATATTGTTTACATAGGGTTTGTATTCATCTACCAAACAACATCTTTTACTTTGGCTGTGATATTGCTTTCTTATGTGTCTTCTCTATTTCTTCTCTCCTTAAACAAAAGGAGTGATAGTAATTCTGAACGACGTTTCTTAAGTGCACGAGGGTTAGTTTAACTAACTCTTTCGTGTACAATAAAGAGGTATGAGCCCTGTGGTCGACGTGCTATTTGTTTTCGGTTGGCACAACAATGAAAAGTTTTTTGACGACTTGCATTTTGTGGGTGGGAACCTACGTTCGTTTAGCGGGCTATTTTGTTGTTACTGGGGCTCGTGAAAGCTCATTTGTTGCAATGTACTGCTGAGATATTGCAAATTCAGGTTAGCTGAAGTGCTAATCGACTTCTTTATATAGATTTAATTCGTGTCACTCAGGATGATGCACATACTCGTGATAGAGGTAGCAGTTTTCTGATGATTCAGTTTTCAAATGTTTTCGGTTTGTTCGATCGCAACTTAACTGGTGGGAGAGAAGTGACATAACTATGCTTGGTTTCAGCGTTTGCTTATTTTTACCCCAGTATACGTGCATTTCCACTCTCTTCGTCCGTTTCAGTTTTATTCTACAATTCTACAGTTCAGTCTGTTTCGCATGTGTGTCTTTATCTCCTTGGTCCTACTGTTATGTTCACCTCCACGTGTACAGTTCCTCAAGTGCAATGGTAGATTTTAATGTAAGTTCTGTCAGCATACGTGTCAATGCCATCAATATTTCTGAGTTCTTGTGATATTCGGTAATTCTTTCGTGAGGGTTAATTTGTTTTGATCAAGTATTTTCTTTTCTGGTCGGTTTGGATAAATCTGTAGACTTGTTTCCTTAGTGAAGCTCTGCAAAGAAAATAAATTGTGTTTCGTGCCGTGATTTCATACATACGTTGTATGCTAAGATTTGTTCTGTGACCAACGTTAACGCACTACATAAATCTTGCTACTATGAACAATTCGAAGTTTTGCAAATTATCCACCCTTTGTAATTTATCGTTTAATAGTTCATGAAGTGAGGTATCTCTACAACATATTTACTTCCCAGTTTAATCGGCATTTTTTATAATGTGCTCGTAAATAATGAATGCAGTAAATGTTCAAGTAAATTCTGAAATGAGTCTCGCTTTCATCATTTCAGACAATGGCACAGATAGCAATTCATTTTTCTTAAACTTCATCCTGTGTGCGAATACATATAGTTACCAGGAGGTCCGAACACGCCCTTTTCCCCTTATCTGAGATTTAAAAATGTAAATTAAAATAAAACTAGAATAATTTCCAACATCCGCTTTCTTTAATCCTTTGCCACAAAACTATGGTCATAGGAGTGCTGCTTTTGCATAGCAGTAAACAAACAATATCTGTGCCCTATAATTGAGTGTGTTCCTGTTTGACTGTTGAATTGTCATATATTATACAATTATGAAACGAATAAGTTAGATATTTTTGCTTAATGAATCACCAGTTGCATGATACAGATCCCTTGTCTAGAAAGTTTTGTAAATGGTACTGATTTTTTGATGATTTTACTAGACTGTAAAAATCATCATCATGTGCAAACAATCTAAGACGTTGCACAGATTATTTCCTCGATCATTCTTATACATTAAATGAAGCAGAGGACGTATGACACTTTGTTGGGGAAAAATTAGATATCAAAACATTACTCTATGTTTTCCGTCTGTTACTGTGTATTGTGACCTTTATATGAAATCATGAATCCTATCACACAAATGAGAAGATAATTCGTAAGCACGCAATTTGATTAAAAATTCCTTGTCAATGTAAAACGCCGTATGGAAATTTTGAAATATGCAATCTATTACCTTGTGAAAATAAAGAGTTAATTATGTTGAAGAAGAACAAAATATTCTCTACTCGTATTGGTTGTGCCGGAATAGTTCGTTTCCTTGAAGGTGATAATAATGTGCAAACCAATATGTGCTGCAAAATCCTACTGCATATCGACTTGAGGAGTAACCCATTGAATTACATGCCCATCTCAGTATTTCCTTTCTTGAGTATTGGTGTAAACTGTGCCAGTCTCTAGGCACTGTTGTTTAATGGAACGATAGTTGTTTTACGGAGCTGTTATATTGCCGTCTCTGAACGAAACCTAACTTGCTTGCTATTTAGACCAGAAATGATCAAATTTTTGTAATGCTATGGATCCACACTACAGTAGTCATTAGTCCGTAGATTTACAGAGTACTTAAACTAAATTATCGTAAGGACAAAATACACACCCATGCCCGAGGGATGACTAATCTAAGACGGGGAGCACTCCGCAGCATGGCTCTTTAGAGCGCTCGGCCACTCTCACGCGGCTCTGGACCAGAATATTTACCTCTTATTAAATGATCTTAGTCGCTTCCCAACATCTAGGATATTCAAGTCAGCAGCTTTTCTTTCTTTCGAATCACAGAATTTTTACTTTGTCATCTTCGTGTAGTAATTTTGGGAATCTGTATTTATTTAGTAACTCCACTTTAACTTAGCTGCAGGAAACATACATTAATAATCAACTATCAGGAACGATTTTCTTGTACTTTTCGACAGAGGATACAAACAAATTCATTAGGAAAGGCTTTCATGGGGCTCCAGTGATGAGCGCCTAGTTATGACTAGTTATTACAACTGTAGAATAATCCCTCAGAGCCCAGTTAATACACTATATGGCTCAAGTTCTTAATTTAATGATAGCGCATTCGATCCATATGAGATAACTACATGGTGTTACAAAAAGGTACGGCCAAACTTTCAGGAAACAATCCTCACAGACAAAGAAAGAAAATATGTTATGTGAACATGTGTCCGGCAACGATTAATTTCCATCTTAGAACTAATTTTATTACTTCTCTTCAAATCACATTAATCATGGAATAGAAACACACAGCAACAGAACGTACAATCGTTACTTGAAACAGGAAATGTTCAAAATGTCCTCCGTTAGCGAGGATACATGCATCCACCCTTCGTCGCACGGAATCCCTGATGCGCTGATGCAGCCGTGAAGAATGGCGTATTGTATCACAGCCGTTCACAAAACGAGCACGAAGAGTCTCTACATTTGGTCAAATGGGCATCTGCCAACTCCGCATTTGTAAAAATTGCACTGACTGCAAAACCACGTTCGTGATGAACACTAACCAGTTGGTGCTACGTACTGGTGTGCTTGATGCTAGTACTGTAGAGCAATGAGTCACATGTCAACGCAAGCACTGAAGTCAACACTACCTTCCTTCAATTGGGCTAAGCGACGGTGAATCGAGGAAGTACAGTATACACTAAAGAAACAACTGGGTATTTTACATAATTGTCTGCACGAATTATTTCAATTTACATATAAAGAGAAATACTAAAATGAGCTCTAACTTGGAAATTAAGCGTTTTTGGACACATGTCCACGTAATATATTTTCTTTCTTTGTGTGTGAGGAATGTTTCCTGAAAGTTTGGCCGTACCTTTTTGTAACACTCTATATAAGCTACCTTTTGAAGAAATGTTCCGATCAAATTGACTCAGACTGGCTTAGATTAATACTTGTTCCATAGATCATGAATACGAGAATTCTTAATGATGTTAAACGTGTCAATTTAGTAAAAGATATTGCATGACATGTATATTCTACTAAATTTTGCCTGTTTTTATTAATTTATTTATTTTTGTATTTATTATTTACTTTTGTGTTACACCATGAATTTATATTCAACATTATTCTCACTTTGTGGCACACGATGGAAGAAGTTTGCGGTCATAGTAATATTTGCGAAAATGATTCCTGTAATGCGTGCAACACTTGCAACACTTCAAGATGCTTGCTAATAGAGTGTCACCTCCGAACAATGCCAACTAAGGATTACCGATTAATATAGCCAGTTTATCGTGTCGTTAATTATATCAAGAAAATTTTTCGAAAACAGCGAACATAGGCGAAGTAATGTAGAAAGCCAGTGTGGGCTTGTTTAGAATTGCAGTCATACAAAACTAATGACAACCAAAAAATTCGGAATTAAAACAAATTTTCAGTCTTTTAAGAGCAGGTAAACCAGATTAGTGACATAGTTTGTTAGATGAATTACCAGATGCCAATAATGGTAACAAAAAAAATGCTGATATATTACGGTGGAAACTTCTATTGAACATGTAATTCCAAATCTCATTGCTCGTTTTAAAACACATGAAGAAACGATCGCATAGGTTAGGATGATTCTTCCTGAGAAAACCAGTTATGTATCCAGCAGATAAGGAAGCATTAAAAAGGTATAATCATTTTCTTTTATTTATATATTGTTATCTGCTTATTTATTTATTTTTGCGAAAATGTAACCACAGCAGTTCAGTATGAATGTGAAATATAGCATAATCACTGGGAACCTCTGGATTAAAAACCTGCCACTTGCAGTCGTAGCTAATGAACAATGTGATGAAAGTATTTTTTTTCCTTTTGACTAAAATTATTTGTATACTGTACATATAAACTTTCAGTGTCCTCAAAAATATTTTTTTTCATTCCAGAAAGGTCAGAACCTTACATTAGAAATAAAATGGTAGATGAGAGACCTTCTGATCGTGTTACAATGAGAGTTCATCATGATTCAGAAAAAATTATAAATACTAAAATCTTTTTTATTTGTTTTTTAAGTACACGCCTCTTAACAGTTGTCACTAGAAGCAATTTTTATTAAGGCACTGCCGGTTTCTTAGTCTATAGCCACACCATCATGTGAATATAACCGTTAAAACAGGAAAGTCACCGTGACACAGAACTTGCAGCCAATCGTCAGTATTAAAACCTATTTCTTTAAAAAACGTACTGCAAAAGCTACAGCTATTCTCAACACTAACTATAAATCGTCTATAAAAGTTATGACTTTTAAAGTACACGTACGTTTGACACACAGCTACAGCTAAATGTCGAAGTGTCAAAGTGTCACAAGCTTAAATACAAACGTGCAATAATGGTATAACACACAGTTACTACTGTTTAGGTTTGTTACTTAAGTCATAAATAACTTAGTCAATACGTACATCACATTTGTATTACGCAAAGGTGTTTAATTAGTATTTGCCTACAAACGTAGTTGAGTATTTGTAGATTTCCTCGAGTTTGTAGGATTTTTAATTTCCAGTTGTTTGAAAAAAAAAGTTTGTAAAGCTTATGAGACTTAACTGCGGAGTCATCAGTACCTAAACTTACAAACTACATACTAACTTACTTATAATAAATACAACACAAACATCCATGCCCGAGGGAGAATTGATTTTGTTAAGAGTTCACAGTAGTAGTAGTAGTAGTAGTAGTGAACGACGTCACAAGGAAAAGAACAGCTTTGGACAGCCCCCTTTTCAAAGCTATAGGTACGTCAGTGATCGTGAGAGATAAGAAATACAATATTGACTGCAGAGTTCTTATTTTCTTCAAATTTTACTGATGCCTTAACATGTGATCCACTTCAAAAATATTTTCATCATCTCTCATATTTCCGGTTGTTTTAGGAGCCCACGTGTCACGAATTCTTTGTTTATTATTTACTTCTTCACATTTTAAGCCAGTTTTTGTAATTCATTAGCATTGTGATATGATTTTTGTGAATGACGTGCACCGCAATCTTTTAGGGTAAATTAGCATTCGCTTCTTATTTTTTGTCGGTCTGTATTTTATCACATGGCAGGATCAGGACGTTATGTTAGGCTAATATGTAATTGGAATTGTAGATACTCTGAAGATGCGTAGCACAGGCCATTCACCGAATCAATTTTGAAGAAAATAAAAATATTAATATTAATAATAAAAAAATTCTCTTCACTGAAATCTTATACTAGATGCCGTATCGGCCGCAAGGAAAGAATAGTTGTAACCGGTGGCACAGCTATGGTGGGGGTGGGGGATATAATGGGGCTGAAGCTCCTCCCCCTCCCCCCCTCCCCCTCGCAACAGCCCAAAGATTTTTTAAAGTTTTTTATTGTTTAATGTTTTTTATTTTTTTAAACGGGTAGGCTCTGGAAATTTGAAATAGTACACATGTAATAAATCACAACGTAACTATAATTTGCCAAGCACAAGTGAACGTGAAAATGGGTAGCCAACGTAATGCTGTCACCGAACGTGAGCTGCTGTTACTGTGAGCGGGTTAAATGCCGCCGCAACCAGCATTTATACTGCCGCTGTTGTTACTGGTATGCTGAAGCTACGAGATGATATGCGGCGACCCGCTACTCGGAAGGTCAGGGGCGCCACCGAGTGGAAACTTAGGAACAACAATAGTGTTATTTTAGTTCAATTTTTACACAAAGAGTGTCATGTCATCAAACTTTAAATACGTTTCTCTTTGGCTAGTAACATAGAAGCTGATTAATTATTTTACAAGCTGATCACATACACTCCATTTCCACCACGTTGCTCGTGTTCCACTTTCAAATATATGCAGGCCTACGCATTTTATTTCTTGTACAACTGTTTTCGTGGTGTAATTGGTTAAATTATAAAAAGTGTATAAAATAGCTCATGGATTAATAAATTCAATAGACTTTGTTTTTAAAAAATTTGCGCCTCACCCCTCAAAAAAAAAAAAAAAAAAAAAAAAAAAAAAATGCTGGCTGCGCCACTGGTTGTAACTGATCAGTTTTTATGGAGAATCTCTTAAAAGTCGAACTAACATTCCGAAGCGACTATTAGTTTTCAACATACCTATCGGTTACGAATAAAGAAGACTTACAACAGTTTACCTCCACTGAATGATTCTTCCGGTGGTACACTTTGCTCCATTTTGGGAAGATTACGTAGTGTATTAGTTCCTATACCATTTAGAATGCTCTCTTATAAATCTCATTAATGGTCTCACCCGTCTCAAACCTGTGAAAAGTGTCCCCAAATATGCTCCACATTGAACCGTTCTTTGTAGGTGTAGAAATACACTGCCTGACAAAATGTTAACGTTCGTGGACTTTAGACAATGATTTTTGTGTATTAATCATCGAAAAATATCATATAATCGCACGTGTGAGTTTTAATTGCCTATGACAGTTTCTCCTGTTTCATCTTCAAAACACCACTTCCCTAGTGGTAAACAGTTCAGATTGTGGAGAGCCTTAGGAGCGATTAGCTAGCTACTTAGATAACTAATGTATTTATACTTTTACTGGACGACATGTCGGAATACACTAATGGACTACACTCTCCGTTTAGTTTACTAACAAAAACCCAATTGGCCACAAAATGCACGCAATAAAATTTCATAGGCAATTATTAAAATTTCCTGGTAAAGTGATTGAAGACATAACTCGCTTTAAACCACAGTCGTCCGCAAACAGAACGAATGAAAGCAAACGAGTTGCCCTAAATACGGTTTTAATTTTCCGCCTACGTGATTGATTATGTCATTTCCGCCACGTGTTTTCGTCTCTCAAATAGCTGACCCTCAGAGCATAAAATCTCCGTGTCAGAAGGCGATGCACCGTGAAACGTCTGTGCAATAATATCCCATTTCGGTATACCACTGATGTGTGAGTAAATGATAGATCTCCACGGTTCTGTAGAGCGCCCATTAGTCTATATTTATTATGTCACCGCACTGTAGTTGTGAAGCTGGTGCCAGTGTATTAGAACATAAAATGTATTGAAATCAATAAAAGAAATTAGGCTGTTCACAACAAATCTCACCATATTCGAATCCATCCTAGGGCGGTACGTGTTATGTATTACACAATATGTCAGAAATTTGATTATAGTAACATAAGAAACATGGAAAATTGGTTTGGGGGAAAGCAGTAGATATGCAAGTGGGTACATGGTGTATGTATTATACATACATATAATACACATTTTATTATAAAGACTTACAAATGGGTTAACTATAGGGTAGAACTCATTAATATGTAAAATGGAATGGAATGTGAATGGAATGCATAGTATACATATTGTTGTATTTATATATGTGTATATGGTTAACACTTATATTCATAACAGAGATGGAACATTAAAAACTATTGACAGAATATATAGACAATATTACAAGACTAGATGTCAAGTGACATCTTATGGATTTTATTGATCTGACTTGCCTGTAACCATTGAGGACGATGTTAGTTAATGTATTCACTTAATCAGTTTGTTTAGCCTGTAAGTACTTACCAAATGTAAAAACTGGGTTATATTATGTACTTTATTTAACTTGTAATTATTTTATGCTTCTTATTTCCTATTTAACAGACTGTCAATGATGACGGCTTCAAACCGATACAGTCGATGTATATAGGCATAATAGACAACCAACGGTAAATAACATGCACTTCCTAAAGGTTTCTTAGAGGTATCTCAAGTCACCTTAATAAAAAATTTAATCTATGAGTATTACGTCTAGACCCTACCGTTACTGAAAGTAACTACGATTCATTTTATTGTTTCAAAGAACCTGTCATATCTGCAGTAAACATAGAGTTCTCGTGTACAAAATACAGTGGATCATCTGAATGATGTTTCGAGAACACGAAAATATAGTTTTATATACTGTTATTGAACAAGCATATGGGATTACCTGCTTTAGAGTGTGTATAATTGTTGCTGTACCTTGTTATTCGAGACAGTCTTAAGTTCTTAGCACAGACTCCGAAACCAACGCTAACAAAGATGTGGTCACTGCTTGCGTTCGATTTCGCTCTCAAGTATTCAAGCTCATTAGCATTTTATGTCGTCTCCCGGAGATTCCGTGAAACGAAATGGTAATTCTTGGCCAGCAGTCGATAAATTATTCCTAATAAGAAATCGTAATAGCCCTTACAATCTCTGGTCGTACCCTTTCTACTCGGTTTTAGAATACAATTTCAGTCTCGTGAAGATGGCTGTGATAAATATTTCAATATAGTCGGAGAATCTTGGCCATTATGCTGAAATATAATAGCAAGTGATGAATAAGGCGCGCAAGGCGACGGAGGAATGAAAAAAAGCTCTGCGGTTATTTCATTTCACTTGGCGTTTGTTCTGGGAGAGGCAGAATTACACAACTCCACGAACATCTATCTTGTGCGAGGATTTTGCGAATCCTCCCAGAACAGGAAATCTAGACGACAGGGTGGAATTTTCTCGTGCTGAGTATTTCTGCGGTTTAACTGGAAGGAGAAACAGGAAAATAAATTCGTAGCAAAGTTTCATTCATAGAAGTTCGTGACTGAAACTTCACCACAGTTTTGGACGGAAATAATATGCTTGTAGAAAAGTTTCGTACGCCCTGCTCATTGCAGAAACGTTTACTTATGCTGACCTGCTACGAAAAGTTCTGTACTTCACTACCTTTATTCCACAAGAAAATCAATTAAAACATTAATTTTAGGTATACTGTCATTTTGGTTTCTTGTTATGGAATTCTTATTAAACACATATGCCGTTTTGTAATCTATATCCAGTTGCAGTCAGTTTCATATCTAACAGAAATACGGTATAGCGATTTTAACCAGCACTTTGTTTCATTTTGTCTCTGCGACGTTCATGTCGACCGAACTGTATGTAAGTAAGCAACATTCGGCAGTACCCAAAATAAACGGAAGGTCCAGAATATTAGATTTTTGACTTGTGCTGTGATCAGGCGTGCACGCAGGACTTCCACTAGATACAACAGAATATGTACTCTACCAATATTATTTTCTAGTAATGTCCATGATTCTTGGTGTGGGTTCCTGTAGTCATATCCTAGTTAACGAACGACGGGAAACGTATGAATGGCCAAGCAAGCTGGGATACCAGTTACTTAGGAATAAGGCTGGGCATCTTGGATATATTCTAACTCGTGGTCAACTTTGTGCTCAAACGCAAAGAGTAGCAAACCCACCAGTTAGTACCTCAACCGTTAGGACTAAAACCCAATGGGACCTTCGGCAAGTAAGGCTAGCGACCTGCTTCCCAGGTATGTCGATCTGACGCTGGCAACAATCAGAGCAAAATTCCTCTATCTCATCTGATACGACCTGGCAAACGATTTTGAATGATGCAATTTTTGAGTTTCTCCAGGCGTATTTGATAATCACAATATTCATGGATGTACTGCCGGTCTACAGTTTCCAACAGGCACGATATTTCGGCGATCATACATGTCACCAACATCAGGTGAACTGACGGACTGAGCTCCTGGAAACGCGTCGGCACGGAGATCCCCACGCTACGGCAGCTGGAAGGGAACTGGGTTCTAAGCCCGGTGGCGGGCGATTTAAATACCGTTCGATCCTCCGTATTCCGCGCCCCGCGCCGCGGTGGCGCAGTGGAACTGATTGCGACGGCGTCTGAGAGGACGTCGATGTGAGGGCTCTGTCCGCCGTCGTGGTCACTACGTTACGTTTGATACATTTACTCTTAATTAACACAATCTCTGGTTCCCAAGCTACGCTAAGATAATAGCCACAGTCACGGTTTATGAGGTCGTCAGTAGTGAGAATTTCAATGGCCTCTCTAACGACGCAGTCCCAGTATCTCGACGTCTGTACCAGAATCCTAGTGCGTTCATACTCCATCGCGTGATTCTCCGACTGCCGGCCGCAGTGGCCGAGGTGACTGAGACGCTCCAGTCACGGTCAGTACGGCCACTACGGTCGGGGGTTCGAATCCCCCCTCGGGCATGGATATTTGTGCCGTCCTAATTCGTAAGTAGTTCATAAGTAGTTTGTAAGTTTAGGGACTGAAGACCCCGTAGTTAAGTCCCATAAGCTTAACAAACATTTGAATTTTTGAATTTGATTCTCCGAATGCGACGCGGGCGCGGACCACGGAGGGGGCGCTCCGCGGACGAAGGGTATTTAAATCGCCCTCCACCGGGCTAGAACCCAGTTCCCTTCGAGCCGCCGTAGCGTGCGGATCTCCGTGCCGGCGCGTTTCCAGGAGCTCAGTCAGTCAGGTCACCTGATGATGGCGACATATATGACCGCCGAAATATTGTGCCCGTTGGACACTGTAGACCGGCAGTACATCCGTGGATATTTTGATAATCTTGAATGAGATGGGGAGCTATTAACATCAATGGGGATGTTAAAAATGGAAATAAGGCAGATGTGGCTGAGGCTGAAAGTAAGATGGAGTTGGATGTTTTTGCGGTTAGTGACATTCGGGTAAGGGGAGAGAAAGAAGGCAAAGTGGGAAATTACGACCAAATTATTAGAATCGTGTTAAAAATTCACCCTGTTAAGGGACAAGGGTGACTTCAATAGGATAGGAAGTCGAACATAAGGGTATTAAAAGGTTAAGGATACGTTTGGAGAGGATATGAAGGCCAACCGGAATAGAAAACGGCTCCTGGATTTCTGTGCCAGTATGGGCTTAGTTATCATAAACTACTTTTTTAAGCCTTAAGAAATTTCACTGGCACTTAAGAAGGGAGGGGAACCAGATCTGTCATGGCGTTACACGATGAGTCATTAACTATTGCCACCGAGAATAACTCCGAAAGTATGGCAGGAGCTGAAAAGTTTTTGGGACAAAAGTTACTAAGGACAAGGGAGGCCAGAATATGACGTTGGTATTTTGTTCCTAGGTAATGACGCTTCAGGGATATCAACGTCCACTTTGTTTTTTTTTTTTTTTAATGTGATGCTATAGTTTGGTACTTATTTTCTAGTAGCGGCTATCGAGACGAATCCAGTGATGCGTAATAGTATGTTCTCTAAAGGTTCATGCCACATTTAGGTATGAACGTCCATTTACAGACGGTGTTCGAAGCGATGACCATTGGTATTAATGCAGTACTGCAATCTTCTTATCATAGTGTGCGTGGTATTCCGTATCACTTCGGCACTTACCAAAGCACATGCTATGACAATTCTCCCTCGTATATCGTGCAAATAGTAAATATTTGCCGGATACGGATTGGGCATTTTCTGTGTCGTAGACATTAACCACCATTTGACGGTTTCTTAATATAACATTAGTATCGTTGAATCATGCGAATGTGAATGGTGTATTCCTTCGGAAAACAATTCGATATGCATCTCATTTACGGATAATTGCAACTATACACAGAGAGAGCTAGAGAGTTATACGCTGAAAGATAACATCGAAGTACTCACCCTACAAGTTGTACGTTTAAATATGTATTTGATAAATTGAGAACAACTGGATCTTTAACATATCGGAAACATATCCGGAAAAGGAAAGGTACTATACTAACGAGCAAGTGGAAATTGATACTCTTGACACTGTGGTTTGAGGTTCTTGTCTTAGCGTCAGATCGCAAGGGAATCTGGCATGAGGCAGAGCAGTTTTTATCGTGTTCAGCATCGCCATAAATATCAGTCTCCATCGATAAGAAGCTGTTACGGATTGTATGTGTCGCATAGAATTCTGTTGATGGGTTTAACATCAGATTCAGAGGGATGACACATTTATCAATTTGATTTAATTTTCTGACGAGGCTGCATTCACGAACCATGGACATTTTATTTTCCTTAGCATGAATTAAAATGTTCAAATGTTTGTGGAGTCTATGGGACTTAACTACGAGGTCATCAGTCCCTAAACTTACAAACTACTTATGAACTACTTACAACTAAGGACGGCACAAATATCCATGCCCGAAGGGGGATTCGAACCCCCGACCGTAGTGGCCGTGCAGACCGTGACTGGAGCGCGGAAATCATCTGGTACGACGGAACGTTATTTCTCAGCACAATCTGAATATGACGGACACCATTAAATACATGGCAGATCGTAAATGTATGCCACTTTTCTGAGAGCTGACCCACGACATTGTCATACATTTAGAAAGCTGCAATGACTGTTCCTTGCGGTACCTAAAACGGGAGCTCAAACACTCGCAGGATTAGTACATCGAATCCTACTTGATGGAGCATTACCGCAACCATGTGTCCATGTCAATGCTTTAATTTGAGGCCGGTGGCATGTCGTCAAACAACTTCAGTGAATAGCGCTTCCCTTGTCATCTTAATGCAGACGATGCTTCCTGTCATGGAAAAATGTTTTCCGATCAAGTCTTGTGAGTTCAAAAAAAAAAAATGTTCAAATGTTTGTTAAGCCTATGGGACTTAACTACGGGGTCATCAGTCCCTAAACTTACAAACTACTTATGAACTACCTTATCCTAAAGACGGCACAAATATCCATGCCCGAGGGGGGATTCGAACCCCCGACCGTAGTGACTGTGCAGACCGTGACTGAAGCGCCTCAGTCTCCTCGGCCACCGCGGCCGGCTCTTGTGAGTTCAAACGAAGATCTTCTCGAATGAACTGTTCGACTTCAAAAGCTCATGGTCGTGGATGTTCAGCCTGAAACGTTAGTTTGATCGTCGCACGGCGGCAAACATGCGCCATGAGGTACGTTAATGCGGGACTCAATACACATAAATACCGCGACGCGGAAGTAAACAACCCCGGAGCGGAGAGCAGAGTGGCACACGGCGTGCGACGAAGGTCCGCACCGTTCCACGGCTGAAAGTCAACTGTCCTACGGAAACATATACAGAGTGTTTAGAAAAGAACTCCCTGATTTCAAAATTAAATATCTCTCGATAGAGGAATACAGTGAACGGTATGTTTATTGTGAATGCTGTAAGAAGTTTATACAGCAGTTTGAAATAATAGTTACAAAAGCTGCTAACAGATGGCGCTGTACGCTGTACAGCTCATATCACCATACATAAGTGAAGTAATCGTATGAAAACACTCTTTGCAAACAATCACATCATAATGTTTTCAAAATGTTCACCATTGACACTAACAGAGGTGGCGCAAACGAAGAATGAAATTCGCCATCACATTTCGTACTGTCTCAACCGAAATGGATTCACATGCCACAGAGATCACCGATTCAAGCTCGTCCAATGTGGCGGGATGCTTCCAAATAGCTATGAAATAGACACAAATACATATACGGTTTAGAACACGTCAAACTTTTATTTCTTGTAATTGCCGTAAAAATGCGAAATATTGATACAATGTTCAAACCATAGGTTTCTTGTGCACCAAGAACATATACGAAAATACGACATATGACAGCCCTACGAATCACAGACGTTATTAGATGTCCGTAGACAAAACTCAGCCGATGTTAGGAAGGAATCAGGCCTAATATCAGTATATTTCGAGGCGTGCTACGCATATTTAATCACATTTTGAAACATTGGGGAGGAAAACTGATAATGTACGACTGATTGCAACTTGAGAATATTGTCACGGTGGTAGACAGTAAACCGCAGTGATTTGTACACAATAATTTTCTCTGTTAGTTTTCTGTAAAATGCCTTCCACGGGCGGAAAGATTCTCTGTCTGACGGTTGAATTACGTTCGTCGTGCCGGGTGGAATCTGAAGTATCTCTACTTCTTTGTCAGGGTGAGCTCGAAATACAGCTTTTAATGAATCATAATTTTTATGACCTGACCAAGAATCTAGAAGGAGAATTGTTCCCGTAGACCGGGAGAAAAACATGACGCGTGAAAAGTGTAACGTTATCATTTCCCATTATTTCAGACTTAGATACGTCTACCGCAAGATTGTCTGCGTAGAACATTGTTTGTTTGACACGTGGTCCAAAACGTCCAGTTGATTCTTGAAGACACACATATAGTTTAGGCAGCATTGAACCTTCCAGACTAATTAAGGGCATTATAGTGTATGAATGGGTGACTGCAGTCGTGGACTGCGCAGTTGCCTCAATATGTCTTTCCCCTTTGAATGACTGTTCTTTTTGCCCGCATTTCTTTTTGAAAACCTGACTGCATTGTACACGTAACATTCACTAAAACTGGCGATCTTATTTTTTGCAATCGTAAGAAAAGCCATTTGAGTCACCTCATTTTCCGACCTGTTTCTCGATACAAATTTTGTTATTTTTCATGCCACAATTTTATGTCATCTTTTGAAGCAACTATTCCAACTTTGAGAAGCTGTCAATTCTTTAGCTCCTATTGCGTTGGCAACCTGTAACGCCCAATCACGCAAAGTTGTGTCGCTGACACTCAGTGATTATCGTCTGGCATGGGTAAATTGCTCAAAAAGTCGCGCAATTTCCAGTCGACTCTTACGTCATCCAGCGACTTCCTTTTCCATCTATACAATTCAGGTTCAGAACGGACAAAACTATACCTATTTTGATCAGTACTGACACGTAGGCGATTCTTACCACTTTCGTTCAACCAATACTTCACCGCTTTTTCTTTGTCTGATTATGTAATTGTAGTTGCTGGTGTTCCTTTCGTAGATAATTGATGATGGTACGTGGCACTATCACTCAAAGAGTCTCCATGTGTCCAACTTTGTTTCGTTTCTTCGCCGTCTGTAGATTCACAGTCTGCAATATCGAGTGTTTCAGTTATTTCTAGCCACATGTCTACGGTATTTACATGCTCGTTAAGAAGTTTAACTACCATGTCGCACATCACATAGTCTTCACACGTGTTTTCTGTTGATTGCTTCATTTGGTGTCTGTGGTATATCTCCATGGCAAGCAGCAAAACATTTACACGCTTTGCCATCACCTGCGAGGGGAGATTGAGTGTACACCGTAAAGTGGCTTGCAGAATATAGATGTAGATGTACAGACTATCTTTCACATCTCTAACCAGTTTCAGGATGGTATGATTCGAAGTACGTACCAGAAATGAAAAGGAAGTGCATGCCACAGAAACGAATATTCGTTTCCCCTTTCCACCAAAACCGTGCAACGATATTCCTCTGTAGTGAACGCCACGATAAGACAGTTGCACCTCCCGACCATGCGCACAACGCTCACCATAACAACAACTCACGAACCGCCATTTCCAGGGCTGGCCAGCAGTCACCGCTAGTGCTAAGCAGGAAAAACAGCCATTTTCCTGATTTTTTTAGGGGACTTCCAGGTCATGTCAGCAGCTAACATTCTGCATTCAGACTTCCTGCAATGTCAACTAACAGTGCTAAAGAATCAATACATGTTTCGACATGACACGTCTGACCGTTCCCTAGTTGGTGTATTTACTGTCGTAGCTACAAAGTCGAAGGAAATCAAATGAAAACTAAATCTTTATCTTTCGCTGGCATAAACAAATATCTTAGTTGATCAGTTACTTCCATGCTCCAAGTGATTTATGCATTGCATGTCATATATTTTAGGCCTAATTTTCTGAACCCATTTCCGGCACAACATATTCACTACGGGCAATTACATAGGGATCTGTACTTAAAATTAGACTGGTGAAAAGTCACCTCATTATACATTTTGTGTCGTTGCGTCATGATGAGCTGTAACTAGTAATTTGTTATTATAAAATGAGCTTCTTTATACTTTCTGTCGTAATGAGATGCTTGGATAATATCACGCTTCGCAAGTCCAAGTACACGAACGTGTTTCAAATTTGCCACATCAGTGTTACAAATTGAATCAATATCGGACTCTTTCGTAACGAAACAGTTATCGCAGGTTCTGAAATTCCAATCAGTACAAACAGGTAGTTGAAAAGAGTCGAGTTTCAACTAAACATGTGCAATGCCAATGCAAAAAGTAATGGAGGTAAGCACACTTTTACGATCGAACGCGGCTTCCTGATAAAAATTATAGAAAATTAATTATTAAATGAATAAACAGTCATTTTGATGTAAGGACTCAAATGTAATTAATTTGAAAGAAAGTTGATATTTCAATTAAGAAACGACATAACATGCTCATACTTACATAAGTATATAGTATTCCATAAAAGAAGAGACGTCCGATCAGTACAAGAGTGCAGAACAGAAAGACGAGGCAAGCTTCCGTTCTCTCTCCAAATAGGAGAAAAAAATTGACCGTCGGAAACAAAAGTAGGCAGAGGTATGCTTAGAAGCAAGAACGGATACGCAAGCGACAGGCGTCGCTGACAATTATATATATACAGGGTGTTACAAAAAGGTACGGCTAAAGTTTCAGGAAACATTTCTCACACACAAAGAAAGAAAATATGTTATGTGGACATGTGTAAGGAAACGCTTAATTTCCATGTTAGAGCTCATTTTATTACTTCTCTTCAAATCACATTAATCATGGAATGGAAACACACAGCAACAGAACGTACCAGCGTGACTTCAAACACTTTGCTACAGGAAATGTTCAAAATGTTCTCCGTTAGCGAGGATAGATGCATCCACCCTCAGGAATCCCTGATGCAGCCCTGGAGAATGGCGTATTGTATCACAGCCGTCTACAATACGAGCACAAAGAGTCTCTACATTTGGTACCGGGGTTGCGTAGACAAGAGTTTTCAAATGCCCCCATAAATGAAAGTCGAGAGGTTTGAGGTCAAGAGAGCGTGGAGGCCATGGAATTGGTCCGCCTCTACCAATCCATCGGTCACTAGGTCTATTGTTGAGAAGCGTACGAACACGTCGACTGAAATGTGCAGGAGCTCCATCGTGCATGAACCACATGTTGTGTCGTGCTTGTAAAGACACATGTTCTAGCAGCACAGGTATGAATCCCGTATGAAATCATGAGAATGTGCTCCATTGAGCGTTGGTGGAAGAACATGAGGCCCAATCAAGACATCACCAACAATTCCTGCCGAAATGTTCACAGAAAATCTGTGTTGATGACGTGATTGCACAATTGCGAGTAGATTCTCGTCAGCCCACACATGTTGATTGTGAAAATTTACAATTTGATCACGTTGGAATAAAGCCTCATCCGTAAATAGTCAACATTACCTTCCTTCAATTGGGCCAACTGGCGGTGAATCGAAGAAGTAACGAAACAATTGGGTATTTTGACAATTATCTGCACGTATTATTTCAATTTACATTTAAAGAGAAATATTAAAATGAGCTCTAACATGGAAATTAAGCGTTGCCGGACACATGTCCACATATATTTTCTTTCTTTGTGTGTGAGGAATGTTTCATGAAAGTTTGGCCGTACCTTTTTGTAACACCCTATATATATATATATATATATATATATATATATATATATATATATATATATATATATCAAGGCTTGTTTCACGACTAGTGACGTTGTTGCCAGCAATAGGTTTTCCTAATCACATGACCGCTCTGTAAGTCTCCTAATATCCTTATCTTCGTCTGATTTCCTAGCACTCTTCATGCTTGCAGGTGGCAACTCATCTGAGCTCCAGCCTGCAGCTTGCAATTGGTCAATAGCCTATCTATGCGGCCAGTTGATCGCCTCCTGCTGTCTCATATATATATATATACGCAACGGATAACGCTCGTTCCGAAATACGGCTACTGGCTACGATTTTGGAGGGACTGTCGTACTTCCAGTTTGAATCGCCGCCACAACCCAAATACAACCTTATTTCTTTTAATTTACCATTTAATAGGTGTTAAAGGATGGGCGGAGATACGGAATGAAAGAGAATGTGGGGAGATGTGGAAATTTTACACAATTTATTGAAACTAGTACGTCGACATTAATCATATAAAAATGAACAAAATAATGCATCGTCATCTTGCCTTGCCGTCTGGCTGGGTATTAAATCTGATATTACCTGTGTCTCTAGATTTGCATTAGCATTTTGCCACGGATAATCCTATATTGCTGGAACTGGGCACAAAGGGGCTATTTCTCCAGTCAAACATCATTCATTCTCCCCACTTGGGATGCTCAGTACTCTAGAAAATGAATGTTGCATGCACTACGGAAATGTGCATTACTAGAAGTTAAGCTATGTACTTCCCGAGAGAAACAGCGCCGGGTTTCCTTGGCACTACCAACAAACTAATCAGAAGTCCCGTGACTTCCACTAACATCACGAAAAAGAAAGATTAACACACAATAAATAAATCAAATGTATAGCAGGAAGAAAATATCTCTGACCGTTATGTAGAACTTAGAATGGTACAGTGATTCACTACAAGACCGGCTAAATGAGGTGGAGCCAATCCACGTGGTGCCACACAATCAATCATCACATTTTACAAAGAAAACCGTAAATATGGCGATAATCTCGGGGCACAATTTGGTTCACCGGCATTGAAACTTAATTTTGTTACACTGAGGATGCTTAAGGGAATAGTTACCATACCAAACGTGAAAAGAAAGCAAATGATTAATGGCGGGAATCAACGGCAATCTTGTGAGCTACCACGAAAATTCCACTAACATCTCGTACATCACTTGCATTGTCATATCTAGAACACGTGCGGTATACTGTTCACTTTATTTTCTCGCTATTGAGTCACATATTTAACTGCAGGTCGATGGAGCTGATGGCCCATGACTGATTAAAAAAAAAAAAAAAATAGGATTTAGACCGTTGTAAATGGTCAACATTGCTTGCATAGGAAAAGGCAAAAAATACGAGCGATTTCCAAAAATTATTTGGGCATGGTAGATCAGAAACGTTATTAAAGGCCGGCGGTGGTGGCCGAGGGAACTGCGGCGCGCCAATCACGGTCTGCACGGCCACTACGGTCGGGGGTTCGAATCCCCCCTCGGGCATGGATATTTGTGCCGTCCTTAGTGTTAGCTAGTTCATAAGTAGTTTGTAAGTTTAGGGACTGATGACCCCGTAGTTAAGTCCCATAAGCTATACAAACATTTGAAACATTTTTTCGTAATTAAAGCACACTGAAGGTGATTATTAGCTAATGTCAGGCCTTGGGGACACGAAATTATTGAAAACTGGAAGTGGCGGGCACACTTGCTCGGCACGATCGTTACAATGTATCAAGTATGATCCTGCCACAGACATCGTCACTTGTTTTCAAAATACAAACACTCGCACTTGATAAAGAATCATTACCCACTGATATTCACTCGAAGATGAGGTCGAAGGGCTGAAGCTGATTGCTCAAGTTCCATTCAAATGGCCGTTACAATTTCAAGTCCCACATTAGGCTGAATTTCTACGTTAAAAATACACAAATTAGCACCCCACACTTGATCTCGCCATAGATTGACGATAGTTGCAACAATATCGATTGATGAAAATTCATCGTGAAGATGGGGCAGGATCAGCAACTGGATATGTAATGAAAACCATTTATGTTTTATTTTTTCGTCACAGTTGCACTATTTAGAAGTTGGTTACTAGTTTCGGACTTATTCGTTCATTTTCAAACCATAGTCCTTATTCCAGTCGTAATAATACACTGCATGAAGCAAATGACTGATAAAATCTGTACGTTGTCCACTGTTAATACATGAGTACATTGACTACATTCTAGTACACGTTGGAGGCCCGTGAACGCATATCTATTTTAAATTTCAATGTAGTCATGTATTAATAGTGGACAATGTACGGATTTTATTAGTGATTTGCTTCGTGCAGTGTATTGTTACGGTTGGAATAAGGCCTATTGTTTGAAAATGGACGAACAAGTCCGAAACTAGTTACCAACTTCTAAATAGTGCAACGGTGACGAAAAAAGAAAAAAAATCAATATCAATTGAATTATTCAAGAAAATAATCACGATAAGGCACATTTATGATACTCACACCGGATCTAACATACTCGCGTACTCTCGGCTCCAGGTCTCCAACTCTCCTTTCTCATGGTGGATACGTGCCCTTACGGCTATACGTTTCAAGTTATTCGGCGGAGCTCTCCCATTGGCTGAAGGCATAACGGAACCCACCGCCAACCTGACAATCCTTCAAGACTCGCGTTTTGATGGCTAGCAACCTCTAGTACCACTCTGCTGCTCTCTTAGTAAGCAAAGGTTGACTATCCTACTTTCTGCTACTGCTAAATCCGCTACAACCTCTGCCACACTCACACATTCACACACAGGTGGGTGCTGCGGAGCCTGGCTCCTTGTAGTTTCTTTATGTGTTGCATATCAGCGTTCACTGGCCTTTATTTCTAATCTTCACTGTAACAAAACATTGACCTGAAGAGCCAACTAAGCTCGTCTAAAATGAAGGATTCAACCATTCTGTTTGCCCTAATAAAAATGAATAAAGAATGTTGTAGGACAAAGTAATGAAGCGATCTAACAGTACCGCTTCCATGTAATGCTACAATATGAAGCTACGGGTAATGCTGGAAATTAGGTAAACTCTTAAGATACAGAATGAGGTTCTCCGCAGAATCGGCGCAGAAGGAAAATATTGGAATCACTGATGAGCAAGGATAGTATGATGGGACATGTTTCAAGAGACCAGGGAATAATATCCATGGTATTTCATGAATCTGTAGAAGGTACAAACTGTAGGGGAAGACGATTATTGCAAATAACTTGAATGTTTGATACAAGTACTACTCTGAAATGAAGCGGCTGGTACAAGAGAGGAATTGGTTGTGGGTCGCGTCGGACCGGTAGTAGGAATGATGAGTCGAAAAAATAAAAAATAAAAAAAAAGAAAGATACTGAGTCATGTTGGCAGCCCTCTTTGGGAGTGAATTTGGGAAGAAAATTAGTAGTGCTGGTAAGAGGTACAATTGACCACGCACCATTGGTGGCTTGCGAAGTATTGTCATATACATAGATGTAGAAAATGAGAGCGTTTTTAATCTCATTGTCTCCGTAGCCAATGTAGATACGAAACGTATATTGTGTAAATGCTGTTGTCTTTATTTATTATTAATTAATTTAAATTGACAGTGTATGGAAACACCCAGGAAGAAGAAACACAATTTTGAGCTACTAACACTGGAATTGTTCAGTATTCTCAGCAGCCTCTGACTATGTGACAGGTAGGTGAGAGCTGCTTTTAAAGCGTGCCTCTCTGTGACAGACAGGGCACAGTGAACTGCAAGTCTTCATCCAGCTGAGGCGAGAGAATTTCGGTTATTTCTTTTTCATAGCGTAAATGTTCAAATATTATGGCGCGAGGCACAGGTGCCATCATTTCGTCAACGCAGTTACTGTGGATGAACACGCTGTGGGTGTAAAAACACGTAGTGTTGAAATAAATGCCGACTCAGAAAAGATTTAAAATTCGTTGGCGGTAGTACCACCCACTGAAACGAATGGAAACATTGCGCAGCAGAGCTGTCAGGAACTTCACAGAGTATAAAAATGAGCACCTGCGAAAGAGATACTGCCTGAAAAACATTAGCCGCTTCAAAATTCCACTGCTCACTTTGCGCAGGTAGACATGCTTTGCAAAACTGTCTGATAGTAGGTGCTGCCCAATTACCAAGCTCGAGAGAGTGTGTAGTTATGTATATAAATAACATATAACACGTTTTCAAAATGGACTCTAAAGTATGAAATAATTTCAACAAGCCTCACAGATACATATAACCCCTTACATATGGTTTCGAAATTTTAATTAGGCGTGACAGTGTTTGTAAAATATAAAATTAAAAACAGAGCGTGTATGATATCTGGTATCTTCATAGTTTACTTAAATTTACAAGTTATGTGTCTGTCCTGAAAAGTAGAGAAAAATCTGCTCGGTACCACGCATCCAGACATTCTCCTCTCCTTCCAAATTAGATATGGAAGTGTAGACCAGATGTGATTCGGATAGAAAGAAATAGTACCGATAATAATTGAGACATTTACAGCAAATAAATTAAGAGAAGGAGAATCTCATCCAATTTGGTACACAAAATCGGTCAGAAAAAATATTCTGAAGCAACGAGAAAGATTATGCCAATTTAAAGTGACCACAAAATCACCATGGTTGGCAATTCTTTATTGAAGCTTCAAATTTCGCTCACTTCAATGCCAGTGTCTTACGATATTTATGATATTCAAATTCTGTCTCAAAATATGGCAGAAAATCCAAAGATATTCTGGTCACATACTAGAGGCTATGGACAATCAATACTGCGCGATATTAATGGTGATCCTGCCGATAATAGTGCTGCTACAGCAGAGATACTAAGTACAGCTTTCCAAAATTCCTTCACAAAAGAACGAGACGTCAATACTCTTGATTTCGAATTAAGCACAGATGCAAAGATCAATAACTCATTAGCATATATCTTCGTAGCAGAGAAGCAACTTCAATCGCTTAATATAAATAATCCTCCATCGTCCAGATTGTATTCCGAGTAGTTTTCTGTCAGAGCACGCTCATGCACTAGCTCAACACGTGGCATCGTATTCAACCCCTTCTCACCAGAGGAACATGAGCCAAATTCTATAAATTTGCACATGTCACAACTACATTCATGAATGGTAATAGCTACATTACCAGCCCATATCGTTGACGCCGAATTACAGCAGGGTTTTGGAACACATTTCAAGCATTATGAATTAGCTTGTAGAAAACGCCCTATTGATCCCTGGTCAACAGGGATTTAGAAAATATCTCTTGAAAAACATCACACGAAGTGATAAGTGCTGTGCATAAGGATCTCAAACTGATCCCATATTTCTATAAGGCTATTTACATTGCTCCGCATAAATGGATTTTCATAAAATAGCGTGGTTATGAAATTTCGCGTCACTCATGTGATTGGATTCATGGTTTCTAGTCAGAGAGGACACGATCCCCAGTAACTGACTGAAAGGCATCGACTAAAACACAAGTGATATCTGGCGTTCCCAGGGTAGTTTTATAGGACCTCTGATGTTCTTTATCTATTAAAAGAATTATAAGAATAACTGCGCAGCCCTCTGAGGTCATTTGCAGATAATGCTGTCATATACCGTTTAATAAAGAAATCAAAAGATCAACACCGAGTACAGAATGATTTAGAAAAAATATCGTTATATTGTGAAAATAGTCGAATGACCCTAAATAACACAAAATACATGAATACACGTTGTTTACAAAGTCAAGCAACCATACCTAAAGGTTGTACGCTCAACTGAACACCTATGATTTACATCTACTACCAACATAAATTGGAAAGAACACACACGTGATGGTAAAGGCGAAGCAAAGACTGCAGTCTGTTCGGAGAACACTTAGAAGATAAAACAGGACTACTAATGAGACTGTCCACTACGCTTGTCTGTCATTTTTTGGAGTGTTGCTGGACGGTGCGTGTTCCATATGAGGTAGGACTGAAAGAGTACATGAAGGAGTAGTTCATGTTTTATTATCGCCGTAGAGGAGAAAGAAATGTTTCACAAGTTGTGGCGGGAATCAATGACTGCGTCGTGCTTCTTACGAAATTTCGATCACCAACTTGCTGCCCCTTCGAATGCCATGTGTTGTTGACACCCACCTTCATAGGAAGAATTGATCATCAAAATAAAATAAGAGAGATCAGAGCTCGAACTAATAGATTTCTTCCTACGCGCAATTCTGGAGAACCGCCTGTGTTTTTAGGGTCCCCCTGTAGAATAAGAAAAGTAACATCAACAAAAAAAAAAAAAAAAAAAAAAAAAGGTAATAATACATAATATTAAAAGTTTAGGAATCCTACGAAAAAAGGCTGTAAGTTTAAGTGAAGATAATCAATGTAATAAAGCTTGTATTTTTAATCTTTTCATGATCTCCACGACAGAATAGAAAGAGTCAGCCATAACGAAACATTTTATCTCAGACATTTCTGCGTGGATTATTTCTAAGTTTTGTGAATTCTGGTGGACGCTTATTGAAAAAGGATACAGCAGGAAACTGTACGACTTTCTGCTTAATAAGATTCAAATGCAGATTGAAATTCTGCCAAGTATTAGTGAAAGCTGTAGGGAATAAGCTGATATTATTTACAAAAATCAGCATCGATGAAAATATATATTGTGAGGACAATGTCAGAATTCCCAATATTCTGAACAGGTGCCGCCAAGATGTTCACAGATGACACAGATGATTGCTCGAATTGGACATTCCTGAGCCTAAAATACAATTTTGCTGTCAGAAGAGATAACCCAAAAAATAATCCGTCGTAAGCGAATGGAAAGAAGCAAAGTAGACTACTTTTCATGTTCATCTATCACTTATTTCAGATACTGTCCTAATGCTAAGTGAAGTAGCATTTAGTATTCAAACAAGATTTTGAACGTGGGCTTTCCATGAGAGCTTACTATCTATCTGTAGGCATATGCCTAGGAATTTGAGCTGATCAATCTCACTAATATTTTTCCAACTCTGGGTTATTAAAATGCCAGATTTTGTGGAATTGTAGGCTGGAAAACGTAAAATCTGAGTATTACTGTTATTTATCATGAATTTATTTTCTACAAGCAATGAATATATGTCTTGAATTACATTATTTGATACTGTGTCGGTATCGCATGCAGCAATTATCACTACCAATCACATCAGCAAACATGTATTGTAGAATCATATGTTACACTTATAGTAAGAGGTCACCCAGTTGTGTGCTACTACACTTATGCCGTAATGGTCCAAAGTCTGCAGTTGTACTTTGTGATGAATACATTGCAATTAACAAGAACATTGATAACATATTTTACTTTTGTTTTTAGTAAAGCCAATTATCATTGAAACTTCCTGGCAGATTAAAATTGTGTGCCGGAACCAGGACTCGAACCTGGGACCAGGCAAGTCCACTACCGACTGTGCTATCCCGACACGACTCACGATGCCGCCTCACAACCTTACTTCCGCCAGTACCTCGCCTCCTACTTTCCAAACTTCACAGAATTTCTCTTGCAAACACGCAAGACTAGCACTGCTGGAAGAAAGGATATGGTGGAGACATGGCTTAGCCACAGCCTAAGGGATGTTTCCAGAATGAAACTTTCACTCTGCAGCGGAGTGTGCGCTGATATGAAACTTCCTGGCAGATTAAAATTGTCTGCCGGAACCGGGACTCGAACCTGGGACCTTTGCTTCTCACGGGCAAGCGCAGTACCGACTGTGCTATCCCGACACGACTCACGATGCCGCTTCACAACTTTACTTCCTCCAGTACCTCGTCTTCTACTTTCCAAACTTGCTTATCATTGCTTACTCTTACATAAAAAAATGCTTTCGTAAGGTCTCTTTATTGCTCAGAAGCCAAATCATACAGTAGACAGCTCCGCAGTTTTCGTGCTAACAGCTAAACGTATGCAATGAGACTCAGTACTCTTATAATACGCTAGCGACGCTGCAGTGCCCCACTCGTCTAGAGTAGTCAACTGATACACGAGAATCGATCCTGAAGAAGGTGCCTTATAGTAATAATAAACGCAAAGGGCGTTGACGATCTTAATATTTCTTTAGCTGCAGTACCTTTTTTTTTTTTTTTTGGGTCTCCTGTCCACCCCTACAACCCACCTGTCACACACCAATACAGTCAACAAAACTGAGCATTCCTAAGCAAAACTCAATAGAAATATAATCCCATTCAAGGCGGAAAGAAAAGAAAAAACACCCTCTAGGTAAAATGCAGAAAAATGAAAGGAACCCTCCCGAATTCAAACTGATGACGTTCACTACTTTCGTGCCCAAGGAAAAGGGGATTGGGTACAAAAAGAGTCGTGTGAAAGCAAAGGGGAAGAACCTGCAAACAGCGGGCAAGGAATTCACTGTGGCTCAAAATACAAAAAGAAATGGCAAACACACATACAAGGAAAAAAGGTAAAACTTTATCAAAAAGAAAACATGAAAATGAGACGTAAAAGGAAGAAGTGGGGTAAGCTATCCCCACCAAGCACAACTTCCGTGTGAAGAAATATTTGAGAAATAAAAAAAAAAAAAAAAAAAAAAAAAAATCAATGGGTTCCCCGGTTCGACAAATGAGATTTCAAATTCAATTGTAAGTGCAATCAGCCACTAATCCACGGTGGCAAAGGAAAAACAAAAAACAAAAAATGGTAAACGATCACCATATCCCACGAAGGGACAATCTGTGGTCAAAAAACTGTCTGCGACTATCGGCCAACGCAGCAAATGTACCACACGACACCATTACCGGCCAAGAGTCGACTGGTAGCCGTGGACAAGCGCTGCCGATAAATAATTTGCAAAACTCTCCCTATACCTTGTAGTCAAGGTTAACTTTTGGTGGGCTGTCCAAAGCATGGGCTACTACAGAATACTTGGTAGAGAAAAGTATATATATATATATATATATATATATATATATATATATAGAGAGAGAGAGAGAGAGAGAGAGAGAGAGAGAGAATATCGAACTCTTCACGCTCGAAGCTTGAATTACGGACACTGTTTTATGCTTTGACACCAAAACGTCGCATGAGAGCAGCAAAACGCACGAGTGAATGTAGCGTAATATCATTGTCGAAATCCCCAGTTGATTTAGCGTTTGAGTGATACTTAAAAATGACTACAATTTTTTGGGAATATGGTTAATTTCCACATCACGGCGCGACAAATGAAAAATTTCATTTAATGTATGCGGAAGTAATCACAAATGGTTGAAACTTATACAAATCATTGAAAAACCTGCGAGTTGATCATACATTTGTAAACCATTCAATAAACTGTATCGTCTGATGACCCGTATGTGCACGCATAGAACACTGAACATCTCTGGAAGTCACTTAAATAGTCTATCAAGAGAGATGAAGGATCATGGCATTGAACTTAATTGCAGATATTTAATTTTTGTGCGTTAATAAATGTTCAAATGTTTGTAAATCTATCGTACCAAACTGCGAGGTCATCAGTCCGTAGCTTACAAGCTACTTAAACTAAGGTAAACTAATCTAAGGACAACAACACACACACACACACACACACACACACACACACACACACATATGCCCCTGGGAGGACTTGAACCTCCGACGGTGAGCAACCGCGCCCTCCGCAGCAAGGCGCCTTAGACCGCTTGACTACTTCACCGCGGCTATACGTTAATAACTTACGACTATCTTGCAAACCTTTCTTCTGAGACACTGCCAGTTAGTTTTCCTAAAGGACTTTTGTCATAAGTGCATCACGTATGGCCCTCCACATGACAATGATTTAAACTACATCATCAGTAAAATAAGTGATATTCTTCAAACGATTCGCGCAAGTTCAAAATAATAATAATTATTATTATTATAAAGTGACTCTGTTGTTACTTTTTTCCTCCCCTCATCGATTACATCGTTTCTTGGAAATTACCGTGATAAAACTTGACACATCCATGAAATCACTATTCGACTCTTACCGGCCAGCATTCTTCAGGTAACGGAGAAAACCGGACACGGCGTGTAATTTCGTGGACGTGTAGGTTGGACTCGTGGCCGCGAAGCGTGGACTTCAGACCCGAAGTGTAGTTTATTGGACGCGAGTCGCAGACTCGTGGATATGATGCATCGCCCCGAGTTGCCCTTGCCTGTTGCTTAAATGAACTGAATTTCAACGGCAGCGAGAGCCGTTATATAGTGACTGCGGCTTTGTTGGGATGGAGTTTCCGGGGAAACCTTGTACGGCATTGTTGCCATTTCTAACTAACATCACAGTAATTCAGCTCGGAAAATATGGGAAGGTAGCGAACCGGATTGTCTAACCCTGGCGTCGCTTGCAAAGATCTCCAAGAAATCGCACTGGAGTAGTTTCAAGATTTTTGCAAATATCTCACACAAAAAAGTAATAAAAGTGTAAATAATATAAAATTTAATATATAAAGAGAATAATAACGTATACTAATTAAAAACAATGGAAAATTAAATATATGAAAATACAATATTTAATAAATTATTACAACACTACATTATATTACTTATATGATTAATAGTTTTTTGTCCGAAATATTTGCAAAACGTGCATGGTAAAGAGACCAGCGCGATCTTTATTTTTATAATTTCTTTTAGGTTTAGTACTTTTTGGAAGACCTTTTCAAAGAAATTGTTTTAAGGCAAAAATTCATGGATAGGAAGTGGGAGAGAGCTTTCGCAAATCATGAAACACATGATAATTAATTATGGATATATTATCCAGCGATATATTTATCCCTAGATGAAATATCAAACTCAAGCTGTTTTTTCGAATCTCAATTAAAACACACACAGGAAAAGAATACGACGGAAGATTTATTTAAATAATTTGAATTGAAAAGCAGTATCTATTTCGAATTATAATTCTTATTAATTCTAACGCGTTTCGATGATCAGCATTTTAGACTGCCGACAGAAACTGCCACGCTTAGATTAGCCACGCAATAATAATACTGCAACATATAATCATTGGGTATGAAATACTGCATAAACATTGAAAATGACTTTACGTCGGTATTTCGTAATGCAGACTTTCTGAATTCGGGAACGAATGATAGATTTGAACCATATGTTTGTCTTTTTACTGTCTCACAGATTTCTCATCACAACAGATTAGTATTTTAAAACGCTACTTTCCACCGGAAAACACACACACACAAAAAATGCTGACAACACTACCCTGCTGCGCGCCTCAATAGATAGTGCAGCAGCTTGCTCCAGTGCTAACGTCATGCTCAAAACGACAAAGTTTCACTAACTGCGATCACTTTTGCAAAACATTGAAAGCTAGGGTCAGTTGGACAGAGCGAAAAGAAAAACTCAATGTCACAACCTCGAAAAAACGTAAACTCATGAAAATAGACAGGATAATGCTGGAGAAGAGCTGTTTAATGAGTTTATTTTTTGTAAAGAGAAACGCAACTCCGCTTGATGTGTTAAATTTGATTTATTCCAATAATTTAATGTCTGTGTTCCCAAGTATTTCAACATCTTTGCGCATATATATAAGACTTCCTGTGACAGTAGCAGAAGGCGAAAGGTCATTTTCCAAACTGAAAATAATAAAACAATATTTACGACCAACCGTCACCCAATATAGACGAGCAAATTTGGTCATCGTAAGTATAGAATCAAAAGTAGATTTCAAAACAGATGATATCATAAAAAAGTTTGTCGATTTAAAAGCCAGATAAATTGAATTCAGTGTTTGAAAATATTTCTGTATTTTTTGTACGCATTAAGTAAAAGAAATTGAACATAGAAAATTATTGTTGTGTGTCTTTACGTTTGGTGGCATGATGGGGGACGCCAGGCAACTTTTCGCATCCCGACGCCCAATATCGTTACGTTTAGAACTATTTGGAAGACATTTTCAAATAAATTGCATTAACGCAAAAATTCATGTACTGGGAGGGAGAGAGCGTTCGGAAATAACGAAACCAATTCCAATAAAATGAATCATGATTATTATTATGTAGCGATATATTTATCTCTAGATGAAATATCAAACTCAAACTGTTTTTCGATTCTCCATTAAAGCACTTACAGCAAAGGAATACGACGATAGAGCGATTTAAATAATTTGAATTGAAAAGCAGTCTCTGTTGCGATTTATATTATTTATTGCTTCTAACGTGTTCGTGGTCAGAATTTTAGACTATATAAAACCCAAAAGCATCGTCGAGTGTTAAAAAGAGAGCTGTCCGCGCAGTAACAAATGCTCATGTGATGTATCTATATTCATTCAGTGAATGCGGACCTATTCAACACAACGCTGCTGATGTGGAACTTTTTGCCTCACCTCTCTTAACACTTGACGATGCTTTTGGTAGGATTATATCCTCGGATTTTATCTAGTCTAAAATTCTGATTATCGAGTGTTTTAATACTAATTCCATCCAACTGTTTCAGAGTTTTCTGATGATGCTCCGAAAGCGCGAAACGCGTTAGAAGAATTAAGCAGAAGTAATAAGTAAATAAGGATTCACTGTTGCTACATCAGGCCAAGGAACTTTGGAGTAACGTATACTATTTAATACTATTGAAATAATTATATCTTTAAACATGTTTACCAAATCTCAGTCAGAATATAGAAAAAAAAATTAAAAAAATAAAAAGTCAAACAAAAGTTACTTGATATTCTATTTCTGTACAACTTATACTTGATTTTTTTTTCTATCTGAAGTACAATAGCCGAGCTAGGTCACAGTGCCGACAGTGCCGCTCTCTAGCGGGAGGTTCTGGACGTTCGCGAGCAACAAATACGTCAGTAGAACTTGATGGCGCCTTTTTTTTTTTTTTTTTTTTTTTTTTTTTTTTTTTTTTTTTTTTTTTTTTTTTTTAAGCCACCTGGAGGTGACGTGCTGGCAGTAGCTTCAGTGCTTCTCTTCAGCAGCCAATAGTACAGCAGAAGTCGAGAAGAAGAGTTAAAATATATACAGGAGAGAAAATAAAGCCGAATTTAGACAATTAAAGGAGTTAAAATCGAAGAAATGACACTGACATATAGAACAGTAAAAACACTCATTCAGGAGTTACAATGGCCACAGTGGTTAAAAGATACATAAATATGCGGCTTAAAAACTCATGGAGATTAAAACACATTCATTTCAGGACCTACGATGATAACGAAAGCACACACTTAAAATCACATGGCAACTCTAATATTCAGCCTGTTCGGCGGTTCCTCACGTCTTAAGACTGGAACACAATAAATAATAAATTCATGTGGCACATTGGCCTGGTGCAAGTCTTTCAATTGGACGCCACTTCGGCGACTTACGTGTCCCTAGGTATCCAACCGGGGAAAGCGGACCTACAGCTTAACATGGAATCCGAATCACGTGTCGTTTCTGTCGACTCCTCACATCTTTGATAGGTGAAGGATGGATTAAAAAGAAGAATGAAAAAATCCGAGATCCAACCGGGTTTCGAAGCCGTGAACCTTCGGTTTTCAGTCGAGCGCTTTACCCGAAAACCACCGGGCCCGACGCTGTAACACTGAACTCAAAACACTGCCACTGACACTGACTCTTGAACACTGACGAAGCACTGATTACAACTGATGGCACATGTTCCCCGCAGGGGGTAAGGATACGATAAGAGGCACGGTGGGGGAGGGACGGGAGGTGAGGGGGAAAGAGGAGATGACGCTAGGACACCGGGTGATCAGTTGAACGACACGATCTAAAAAGTGGGAACACGCTACAGGCAGACACAAGCATGATGTCATATTTGCGTTAATTTTGTAAATATCTCTGAAACAGTGCGAAGTATGGAAAAGGAACAAGGCCGTTGTTCTCTACAAATCCATTTACTCAGTTTTCGTCTCGGACGAAAGTTTGAGGCATTTATTAGCATCTAACTGGGAACACGGCGTTGTCCTTGCATTTATTTATTTATTCAAGCCTATCCCTTCCCTTTCTGTACATCTCCTTTTTTCTAAAAACATGTTATTTTAATCAGAGACAGTATAAGAAATAAAGCTGTCTTGCCTAATGTACAAAGTTACGAGTGCAGTATCGAAACAAACAAAAATACAAATGATATATAACATTCATACATGCATTTAATTCGCAACTTGACTATAAACAACAGGGAGCGTGGTGAGGCAGTGATAACACACTGGATTCGCTTTTGGGATGACGTCGGTTCTAAACCGCCTCTGACCATTCAAATTTAGGTTTTGCGTCATTTCGCTAAATCACTCCAGGCAAATGTCGGGATGGTTCCTTTGAAATGGCAAGGCCGCTTTCCTTCCCCCATCCTTACTCAAATAAACCGAGAGTAAGCTCCACCTCTAATGACCACGCTGTCGAACGGGCGTTAAACAGTAATCTTCCTTCCTGACTATAAACAATATTTCTTGTGACTTGCCCAGGATCTAATATGAATATTTTCTGTGGTGAGCCCATCCCTGAGCAAGCGATATAAAGCTATCCGTGCGACAAACATGGAGATTTCAAATATACTCCTATGTATTGAGTAGATTGCCATGTGATTTATTAATCAGAAAATGCAAGTCTCACTGCAAACTGAAGTCTCTGAAAATCAAAAGCCAAATCTGTCAGAAATAATGGGTATTCGTCGCATGTACTCTGTTTCATTCTATTTCTTTCCTTGTAGCTGTATACATATCTATTGTACTCCCTACAGCGGTATACGCTTCACAGTTCAAAGTTGCTTCAAAGTTCTTAACAGTACAGTCGTCTTTCAGGAATTTCCTTAAGCTTACTGGAATACAGGATTGTCTTAGCAGTAAATATGAAATGTAATAAAACGTGGTGTCTGATGTGAAAAGTTTTTACCCATCGCAGTATATATGATCTCATATTTATTGTTATATGTTGTACAATTTTATAATTTTTCAGGGACACATTCATTTGTATGTCTGTAAAATCTGTTGCGAATACAATTAGTACTAAAGAAATAATAGATTAAAACTTGGTGCGTGATGGGGCGGTTTTCCATGAACGCTGCTGTTTATGAACTACGAGACGCACTATAGTACAATTTCGAAGGTACATTCAACTGTATGTGTGTATACTGTCTGTAAAATTTCCTACGGGTAAAATGTGTAGTGTTTAAATTATAAATTGCGACGTAATTCCGAATGCCGTAGTCTTATTCCGTGTACATCAGAAAAGTAGTAAGCGAGGAACTTTTTCTCTTTCGTCATTTTGCTATGGTTATCAGCGACAAAAGGTTTGAAATTATGTTTAAAGTTTGTTGCAAGTCGCTAAGTGCCTTCCTTCTCAAATGGACTAATAAAGTCACACTATCACATACCGCAAGACGGGGATGTTTTCATTGTTTATGACTTCATATATCGTGAATTGTATGCCTAATCGCAAAATACTTTCTTAGCTAACATCTTCAGCCTATAAACTACATATCTGCGAAATTTGAGCTTCATAGGTGAAGTAGTTTTCGAGATTTCGTGTTTAGTCAGTGAGTGAGTGAATGAGTATCCTTCCACTTTTATATGGATAGAGATTAAATTTTGTTCAAACAGTGGAATGACTACGTCTACTAATCAATAACCGAAGCGGTAATGTGAGGTACTAGGTGTCGTGCTGAAACATCCTTGTTTGTACGTTGTATAGCCTCCACCGGCGGCAGTGCAGGCATTCGATCATAGAAATTGTGGGAACTGTGTGGTATGCACTACTCCACGCTTGCTCGTTCTGTTCACGTAGTTGTGCGAGAGCTGTTGAGTAGCGAATCGCACCTGCCAGCAGTCGTCCCATCATAAGACACACGTGCGGGATCGAAGACAAGTACGGAGATTGTGCTGGCCGTGGAAGGTGTTGCACGTCTCGCAGAGCGCGTTGAGTTTCACGCGTAGTGTGGGTCTGTTGGAGCCACACATAACCTTCCTTTTACAAAAAAATGGAAAAAGAACTGGTTTTATAAGCTTCTCTCCGCGGTGGAAAGGCCGTGAGCTTGTGACAAGTCTGATTTCATATCTTTATTGGTTTCATCTACATCTACATGGGATACTCTGCAAATCACATTTAAGTGCCAGGAAGAGGGTTCATCGAACCACCATTATACTATTTATCTCCCACTCCATTCTCGAATAGTGCGAGGGAAGGAAGAACACCTGAATCTTTCCGTTCGAGCTCTGATTTCTCGTATTTTATTCTGATGGTCATTTCTACCTATGTAGGTGGGAGTCAACAATATATTTTTTCATTCGGAGGAGAATGTTGATCATTGGAGTTTCCTAAGTACCCCATGCCACAGCGATAAGCGCCGTTGTTGTAACGATTCCCATCCCAGATCCTGTATCAAAATGTAACGCTGTCTCCCCTGTATCGTAAAAATACGAAACGAGCTGCCCTTCTTTGGACTCTTTCGATCCGTCAAATCCACCTGATAAGGATGCCACAGTGGGCGGCAATACTATAAAATAGACGGACAAGCGTAGTGTATGCAGTTTCTTTTGTAGTTCTGTTGCAACTTTTAAGGGTTCTGCCAATAAAACGCAGTGTCTGGTTCGCTTTTCCCACGACATTATCTACGTGTTCTTTCTAGTTTAAGTCTGAAGTAATAGTATTCTCAATTTTCGTATCTTAGTTTGCACCTATAAATTTCTGTAGAGGCCAAGTACCTGATGTAGCTAATGGATGGAAGCGGTGAAAAAAGCGTAACCGATGGCACAGATGATGTATGGACCGTGAGAAACGACGGCAGCTGAGCATAGACGTGATCTGATGGGCTGCCGCCTCCCCTCTCGGTGCTACCATTCCTACATTTCATTTATTAATATTTAAGGAAGTAAAAGATAATAGCGTAATTTCGATGTAACACTTTTCAGTTAATAAGCTTTTTTTTCAACCCATTTGGTAGTTTGTTCATTTTAATTTACATAAACAAAATTCTAGCGGCGAATGTAGAAGGTTCGTTTGACGCCAAAAAGACAGAGGCAACAACTAAAGCCACGCCTGGCCGAGTACAATCCAGTTCCGACCTTCGAACTGTTAACATGTAGCACTTTGTCTCTTTATGGAGCACTACAAAACTTGTAAATTTATTATCATGGCCGTATTATTTATTGTGAAGCGACTATCGTTCAATGTACCGCTTTCAAGGAGAGGACGCCTACTCGTCATCGCTGAATTCGTCTAAATTTATGGTTCATGTAGGGCGTGGTGAGATATGAAAGTGCACCAAGTGGGAACTCCAGATGGCTAAACGTTTAGGAAGTAAATGGAATTTTGATACGGATCTCTCACCATATGAACCTCATAAACTGCCCCTGAGAGAGTCTGTTTAGAAAGCCGTGTTTGGCTCATCTGTAAGAGATCGGACTTTTATTGAAAGGTTCGCTGGTTTGATTCCACTCGGCGGCAAATATTATTTTGCTGCTTGCCAATGCGTACACAATTAACGACAAAATCATATATATTATTTTGTATTTATATGTGCGCAACATTAGTATGGAACGTCATTATTTTCTAGGGAGACATTAAAAAACCATCTAACTGCAAAAGGACGGCGTTCATTACGTGCACCAGATGCTGTCAAAATTATTTCTTTCCCTGTGTCTTCGACGAATATCACCCTGGTGCAAGTAACTCATCAACTGCAGAAGAATATAAATATGGATTTACATACACCAGTTCCCTAAGTACGAGTTAACTACAGTTCTTTTTTAAATGTTTGTAGTCCCGAATTTCATCCAATTCCCTCTTATTTTTGCTTATAAAAATTAATAAAATAGCCTATATGATGTTGCGGTTAATTGTGACGTCATTCTACGTTTACATCAATACTCTGCAAACCCCTGTGAAGTGCATGGCAGAGGGTACGTCCCACGGTACCAGTTATTAGGATTTTTCCCCATTCAATTCACACATTGAGCGTGGGAAGAATTATCGTGTAAATGCCTCTGTGCGTGCTGTAATTAATCTTGTCCTCACGATCCCTACGATAACAATGTGTAGGTGTACTCATTGCCAAGGAGCAGAAAAAAAATGCCGACATGTGTTTTACCCGCGACCTTCTCAATAAGAATCCTA